>CM052885.1:59788306-59807078 GCA_028534135.1 Potos flavus
TTTTTTTTTTTTTTTTTTTTTAAGATTTTATTTAGTAGGCAGAGTGGTAGACAGAAGGAGAGGGAGAAGCAGACTCCCTGGTGAGCAGAGATCCCAACATGGAGCTCGATTCCAAGACCCTGGGATCATGACCTGAGTCAAAGGCAGACGCTTAACTGACTGAGCCACCCACGTGCCCGAAGAAAACAATTTCTTGAGATGGATTCTACTCCTAAAGAAGATACTGTGAAGATTATGGACATGACAACAAAGGATTTAGAATATCACATAAACTTAGTGGATAAAGCAGTGGTAGGGTTTGAGAGGTTGGACTCCAATTCTGAAAGAAATTCTACTGTGGTTAAAATGCTATCAAACAGCATCACATGCAATAGAGAAATGTATATGAAAGGAAGAGTCAATGCAGCCTCACTGTTGCCTTATTTTAAGCAACTGCCACAGCTTCAGCTTTCAACCACCACCCTGATCAGTCAGCAGCAAAAAGGTTTCTTTCTTTTTTTAAAAAATATTTTATTTATTTGACAGAGAGAGAGAGAGAGAGAGAGAGAGAGAGAGAGAGAACACAAGCAGGGGGAGTGGGAGAGGAGCAGGGAGCCCATTGGGGGCTAGATCCCAGGATCCTGGGATCATGACCTGAGCTGAAGGCAGACCTTTAATGACCAAGCCACCCAGGTGCCCCAGCAAAAGGGTTTCAATTCACTAAAAGCTCACATGATGGTTAGCATTTCTTACCAACAAAGTGTTTTTTAATTAAGGTATGTATACTATAGTTGGTATAGTATTTTAGACATAATGCTACCGCACACTTAATAGACTACAGTATAGTATAAACCTAACTTTAATATGCACTGGCAAACCACAAAAATCTATTTGACTTGCTAATCATATTCGTCTTATCGCAGTGGTCTAGAATCAAACCCACAGTATCCCCAAGACATGCCTGTAGTGGTGACAGAGACAGTATGGCTTCCAACACCTACAAGATTTACTATCTGGCTCTCTACAAAAAGTTGCCAACCCTTCTACTACGGGATCCAGGCTATAGGTGGAGATTTCTGGAAACCCATTTCATAACGTAAAAATACCAAAATAGACCACAGCCAAGGACTGTAAGAAAAAAAATTAAATAAAAAAAATTAATATGTCAAAATTAGATAAGATAAACACTACAGCTTAAGAGATTCCTTTTTGGTAGCACATTTCTGGATGAGCAGAAAGGGCCCAGGCCTTACAAAAGAAGAGCCGTTAAATATAAATAATGCTTTCTCTTCTAGAACTGGGTGGCAAGCAGAGCCTTTCCTCATTGCTCCAAGAATTCTCAAGCTGTGTTAAAATTAACATTTTCTCCTAAACAAATTATTGTATGACTTTATGCCCATTAAGTACCTCATAAAGTTTTGAGGTGCTAAATTCCAGTGAGAGATAGTTTCTTCAATGTCCTCATAACTGTCCTTGGTTGAAATGTAGCAGCAGACTGAGTATTATAGATTTACTCAGTGCTGGCATTGGTGTTAGTTATCTTATGGACTTTATTATAGTGCTGGTTATTATTTTGGGGGTCTCATCAGAATTACAATTGTCTTAAGCACACAGAGGCGGAGTAGAACTACAGGACCAAGAAAGGGTCACCCATTCAGAGAATGAGTTTGCTGTCTGCTGCAACTCTAGCATTTCGAGGATCCCCATGACCTAAATTCTTCTTGTCAGAGTGAGACTTTCATCATGCCCTTACATATTCTATTAACTTTTTATTTTAATAGCTGTACATAAAAAATGCTGTACAATGAAATGGATGTTACAGAGAATTCTATTTGTCCTAAAGGAGAATTCGGACACTGCCCAAACACTTTCTTGCCATCGCCTACACTTTTTCAGTCTGCCCTACATTTGGGTCTCAGGAGAGCGAGATCTCTACGTGGATGCTGCCCACACACTCCTACACTGTCGCTCTGGCTCCTCACTGACATCTCTGGGTTGGCATTTTTTCTGTTCTGGCTGCACAACCTTATGGTTTTGTTTGGATAAGGGGAGGAAACAAGTTTCATTTTACACATTCGGCACCTCTGATCTTGAGCAGGAGCTCCAGTGTTGAGAGCTGTTCTCACCAATTTGCAGAGCCTCCAAATCTGTTACAGGGCCTCTCATTCCCATGAGGAAGGAGGCCGGTCTGTCTTCTCCAGAATGTTTCCCACCATCCAAGAGAGGGACAGCCCAGACATGGGGCAAATTGCCTTGCAAGTGGTGGTTAAGAAATCTCAGAATAGAGCCTTAGGGAAATAGGTACAAGTTTAATCTTTAAAAACTAAATATATGAATGATCTTTTATTCAAAGGCTAAACAATAATACAGTAATTGGAGTAGCAGCAGGAATCATTATGGTAACAATAATAATTCTTCCAGATAAAATTTTAAATCCTTAGGTTGGGTGAGCATTATATCAAATTATATTGATAAACAGACAGGAAACTACAGTCCATGGCTGGTTACTCCTTTTTGTAAATAAAGTTTTATCAGTGCACAGCCACACTCATTTGCTTATGTATTATCTATTGTTGCATTTCATCTACAGTGGTAGAGATATAGTAGCTACAGCATGAACTCTTTGGGCCACAAAGCCTAAAATATTTACTGTCTGGCTCTTTTCTGCAAAGTTTGCTGAACTCTGATACAGATTTTTTCAATTCATTCCTGTGAGAACCCTATGACTTAGATACTGTTAGTACTCTCATATAAATGCAGAAATTGAAATTCAAAGTAGAGCGAACATTCCCATGGTCACCAAGTCGGTGGGATTTGATGTGCCCAATACCATCACCCTGTAAGGCATTACAAGCTTTTACAGTGACCTTAGGCAACTCATTCTACCTCCCTGATCCTCTGTTCCTTCCTGGACAAAGGAAGGTTTTGGGTTACATGGCAGCCATGGTGTTTTCCCTCTGTAATTTTGTGCATGTCCAGCCTGCTTTGTCACTTCACACAGCAAAGAGAAAGTCAGAGTTTGCTAGAAGCATGATATCCATTTATGTCAAAGGAGATTTTCCAAATGCTACTCAGGAAAGATATTTCACTAGAAGTAACTAGAGGAGTAAAATGAAGTCATCACTGTTGTAACAAGAAATGATGCCAGAAACCTATTCTCTGTCATTACACCATATGAATGCCTTGTTCTCCATAGTGCCATGAATGCAGTTAGTAGTTCTAGAACAGCAGTTCCCACCGGTATCTAAAAAATACAAAAGTCAGCCTTGGGAAACCTAAGGTAGGCTACAAGAGAACCTTCTGATAGACTCATCAACTTTTCATGAGTGGTGTAGTTTCCCAAGTACTCCCTTCACTTTAGTCCATCTGTATCCATGGGGTACTACATCTGCCATGCTATGGCCCATTTACTCAGAGATCCATTCTCATTCTCCCTGGCTCTGTCCACATCACAGAGGTGCTGCCCTTGCAGGTGTGTTTCCTAGACCCAACGTCATTGCTGTTGGCTGGGTACCCCCATGGGAGGCACTGAGCAGGAGACAGAAAAAAAGTGCCTCCTGTGTACTCTCTCTCTTTCTTCCTCTCCACCTTGGACATCATCTCGGGTAGTGAGTGTTTCTTCTCCATGATTCCAGCTCATTTCCTCCAAGAAAGACTGATCACAACTTCAGCTTCTTTTCCTGTCATTAACCTCTTAGCTCCAGCATACCTCTTCTGCTCCAGATAATCTCTGATTGCTTCTGTGTTCTTTTTTGGTTTCGTGGTGATAATGTCACATATATAACTAGTTCTCTGTATGAAATGCCCCTTATTTTAAACACTTACAAATTCATATGGTTTCCTAGATTTCCTCCAACAAATATTTAATACTTGGTCAGTTTCAAACCACCCAGGATTCTGTCACAAGTAGCAGTCTCAACAGACAATCCTCTAAATGTTCATGTTTTTCCTGTTCAACTTCAACCCAATCTTCACAATAAGCCCCATTTTTCTCAGCAGCTGAAACAGCTCGGACTATGCATACATTTGTCTAAACCTCTGAATTTAATGAAAAGTTTTCCAATAAAGACCCATTGTCATAACTGACAACATGCAAAAAAAAAAAAAAAAAAGTATAGCACTAATACTGTCCAGTTTATGAGTCTCTCTAGGAAGATATGATATATTAATATTAAAATAATTAAGGGATATAGTCAGGTGTGTGATTTAAGTACCTAACTATAAGAGACAGTAATGATTATTACAGCAGTCTGGAAGGGAAGACATCATTGCATTTGAGAATATTCAGGAAAGCTTTTAGATCACGAACCTGGTCAAAAGTAAAGACTTTAGGGGTGTCTGGATGGCTCAGTGGGTTAAAGCCTCTGCCTTCAGCTCAGGTCATGATCTCAGGGTCCTGGGATCGAGCCCCACATCGGGCTCTCTGCTCAGCAGGGAGCCTGCTTCCCCCTCTCTCTCTGCCTACTTGTGATCTCTCTCTGTCAAATAAATAAATAAAATCTTTAAAAAAAAAAAAAGTAAAGACTTTGGATAGGCAATAGACTAAAGAAAGGACATTCCAGTTAGTGGAATATAATATACAAAATACACAGTTTTGGTGAAGTCAAAGCTAATAATTTCTCATTTACCTGTGAATACAGAATGTGCTAAAGTTGGGTATAATAATTAGACCTTTAATGATGAGCAAGAAGAATGTGCTCTCTGACCTTACAAAAGCAGCATTGTTTAAGGAAAAGAGCACTGACTGGCTTTGGAATTAAAAATTTCTGTGGCATCTGGGTGGCTCAGTGGGTTAAAGCCTCTGCCTTCGGCTCAGGTCATCATCTCAGGGTTCTGGGATCGAGGCCCATGTCAGACTCTTTGCTCAGCGGGGAGCCTGCTTGCCCCTCTCTTTCTGCCTACTTGTAATCTCTCTCTCTGTCAAATAAATAAATAAAATCTTTAAAAAAATTTCTGGGGGTGCCTGGGTGGCTCAGTGGGTTAAAGCCTCTGCCTTCGGCTCAGGTCATGATCCTAGGGTCCTGGAATTGAGCCCCATATCGGGCTCTCTGCTCAGCGGGGAGCCTGCTTCCCCCTCTCTCTCTGCCTGCCTCTCTGCCTACTTGTGATCTCTGTCAAATAAATAAATAAAATTAAAAAAAAAAATTTCTGTGTGTGGGTCCTGACTCTGCCTTTATTATTGGCATTACCATACATCCTTTTCCTAAACCCTCTGTATCTCAGTTTCCTCAAATGCAAAATAGAGATGAGAATTCTTCATAACTTTGATATGAACACGAAATAAAGCAGCATGTATAAAATACTCAACAGAGTGCGTGATAGATTATGGGCACTCAATTCATGATGGGGGGAGCTGGTGCTGTTGGTCATTTTTCCATTTCAGTCAGTCAGCCTCCAAAGAGTACTAATAGATAATCTATGACTCTCCCAGAATTTTTGTGAGGATTAAATAAGAGGATGTATGTAGAAGCATTCAATAAATCTTCCCGGCACAGAGAAGATGTTCCATTTGGTATTTATCATTGATATTATGACATGTATGTGATCTCAGGGGTGTTATAATAAATGTACATGACCTTTGATCTCAAGGAATAGGTCATTTAACTTAAGAACCTAAGATGGAAAATGGAAAAAGAACAGTGTAACTCTGTGTGTGTGTTGCTACCAGTGAAGTCCAGCACTGAGGCATCATCCTTAGAACAGGCTGGATTGGGAAGGGATTCTACTAAAAATTGAGCATAAAGTCCAAATGAGAATCGATGAAAAATTCTTAAGGACCAATAATGACATCTTGTCCGCAGTGTGAGCAAGAACTTAGAAGCTCAGGCATGACTCACTGTGTGGATGGAAGGCTGGATAAGGTAGCATTTGTTATTTGCTGGGTTTGAGTCTGTCCATATATAGAAGTCAGTGGTGCAAGAAATTAAGGTGGAAGCAGTGAACAAAGTTTTGGGGGCTCTGGAGACCATTACTAAAGAATGTAGAAACAGTCTTTATTTTGGGGATGCTATTAACAGGTTGACATTCTCAGAGAATTCTAAGAAATGGCTGTTCATGATGTCTGCGGCTCTGAATGTTCTCTGGTCAAATTTCCTTCTTGAGAGGCAAAGAAATTAGTTATGAACAAACTTGTGTACAAGCTCCTCAATAGGAAGACCTACTCTATCTTTAAGGTTAACCAAAAGATGGAGGCACAACGCGATTGTTGGGTTAATCCCCGTCGGGACAAAATTAGCTACAGTTCCATCATTAATCTTGCCAAGAGAGGAAATTATTTGTGATTATATCAAGCCCCTTCATTAGTTAACTATGCCTCAATGCTCCTTGAGGTTATCACTATTTATTTTTTCTTTTTATTAGGCTAATTACTATGACTCCACGGCTGCAGCTAAGGACAAGTTGATGGTATTTCAACGAATATATGTATTTCTGGCCATTAATAATAATTGAGCCAATCCCTGCCCATAAACAGAACTAGTGGTCCCTGGAACATCAAGGTAAAAGCATTTTAGAATTGTATTCTGTGGAAGATTTGTTTAGATCATGTTTCACAGTAAGGCGTGTAAGCAGAGTACAACTGCAGGAAGCCTGTATGAAAGTTTATGTTGTTTTCAGTTATTATAATAATTTCATTTTATCATTTATAACTGGATCAAATTATGTTATTCCAATGTGGTATAAAGAAAGAACACTAGTAAAGAAGTCACATCAATAAGTTCTAGTTCTATTCTGTAAGAACTTCAAAAAGTAGACTTTGTCATTAGACCTTATTTTTTTCTTTCAATCTATAAAAATATAGGATTTGACTACATGGTTGATAGCAGCTTTTCAACTCCCCAGTGCTTTGATTCTAAGAATTAGATGGATCATGTCTGAGTGTGGTTCTACATCCTGAAATTTATTTCAAAAGGAAATATAAACTGTTTATAGGGAACAATACTTTTAATCATGTTTTCATTCATTCATTCAATATGTGTGTCACTTAAAAATGCTTATGAATGTCAACTATGTTTATAATGTTGTACTTGCTGTTATGGGATGTTTCTATCAGGAAAAATCTTAGGTCAGAGACGTGTAGTGTGTTTGTGAACTTTGCTATTGCCACCATGATAGAGACGAAGATGTGAACTGTATCACCCATTTATTAGAAATGGGAAAGCCACATAAAGATAGTGTTTCTCCCAATGTAGAGCCAAGATGTGGGGATCATAACCTTGGCTTTGCCATCAAGTAACTCTTACCCTGTCCCCAGGAAATATCCCATTAAATATTAAACCCCTTTAAATTAGGAACTGCTTTGAGACTCCAGCTTTGGTGCTTGGATGTTCCATCTACACAGGGCTATTTAAACCTGAGTGACAAAGTAAGTGAGTGACAGAATGAGCAAACGTGAGAAGGATGGTTAGAAAGATGTTTACTCAGTACCTTGTGGAAGAACATTCTGCCTCACAAATTCTTGAAAAAAAAAAAAATACAGATATCAAATTGTCTACTCTCAATAAGCTATTTGCTCATTAATTGATCACAAAAGAAAGTAAATGTGGCTAAAATGACTAAATGCACATATTTAAAAAGAAAAATATCCAAACAAGACAAATGAAATATAATAGAAACAAGTTTAGTTATGTATTAATAATTGTTAAGGCTGACTGACAGGTATGTGAGTTTCAATATGTCATTCTTTCTATTTTTGCATATGTTGAAAATTATAATAAAGAATTAAAAATAAATGGATATGCTGATATTTTTGGCAGCTGTCATGCTTCACTCTGGTGATCACAGTCCATGTAGCACAGGAATCATAAAATGGTAAATTCAGTGCTAGTGATATTCAAATACAAATTTACCTTGGCCTTAGGCACTATTATATCACATATTGGTACCACTTTAATTGAAATGATATGGGTAGCTGGAAAGGCAAGATGATGTCCCATAATGGTATATAGGGAGACCAGCAGCCAAAGCACGATTCCCAAACAAAATTATGACATATTTACTCAGAGTTACTTAGATTTACTCAGAGCTACTTAGAAAGGAAGGAGGGAAAGGGACATATTTAGAGTCATAGCATGGACTTTTGGGTAAAAGACCTCTTTTTAAGCCAATTTTTGACACTTTAAAGGCAGAGTGAGTGGCCTTGGTAGCTACTGATTTTCGGTATTAAGGGGGGGGGATCAGCTGGATGTAAACTCTCATGGAGTCTATGGTATATTGATGTACCTACCCTCTACATTTCCCATGCTCACAATTTTCCCAAGTGATTAAAGTGGTAGCTATCTTTCCTATGACACACTCAACATGTAAAAGCTCCAGTCATGTAAAATGCTTATTTAAAACTCCAAACTCCAATGCTCCCAAACTTCATTTGTAATATCACAGTTTTGACCAACATAAAAATTTACCATCCTATTTAGCTTTTTACTGAATTTCAACCCGTTCTATTAATTATGCAAATGGTACCAGCTTAATTTTAAGAGTAACTCAACAGGACAGAATCTCAAAGGATGTTCAGAAAAAGCAAAGTACTCTCTCTGTCATTGCTTCCTGGGGTACACAGACATACTGAGCCTGCATCCCTCCCATAGTCACCATTGCATGGCTTTCAAAGATTTACATACTTATTGAAATGGCTTGTCTTTTTCTGACCCATCTTTCCCCTTTAAGGTTGCCCACAATCTCCTTTTGAAACTATTATTCACCTGGATACAGATGATAACTATCTGGAGACACATGTGATTTATGCCAAGCACTGCACTTCTCCCATCAACCATGACAGCCCATAAAGATAACTATGCTAGGGTTTCAGTATTTTAGAAAATATTTTCCAATGTCAAATACATGATTCTGGAAATGGTTTGGTAACCCATGTTCTAAGAAACAAATGTGCTAAGAATAAAACATGATTAAAGGTGTGAGAGTTTGTGTTTATATGTGGGAGAAAGTTCCATCACACCTTATGTAACATAGTTTATAACAATACATTCTGCATTAGCACGATTAATTTTCTGGATTCACAGTGAAGTTTACTCAAGGCAGATGATTGCCAACAAGATAGGATTCTAAACTCCAGGGAAATGTTCCAAGGGATCCATGGTCAGCTAGTTGAGGATAGTAGTCTTTTCAATCTGCCTTCCCCTTCAAATTGATTCTTCAGGGAGGTATATTGGAATTTTTTTTCAGAAATGCATTTGAAAAGAAAAACATGTTGTACCCTTGATTATGTACAATTTCATATTACAATTAGTTAGGAAACAACTTGGTGTTTTAATCAACACTCTGAAATGTCTTTGCCTTTAGTTTCTCCTTAGCGCCCATCTGTCTAGCTCACAGCTGTCATAACAATTACCCTAACATGTCACCTGGATCCTAAGAGTTCCCTATTCTTTATTGCTTAACCTCACATTATATTTGGCTTTCTGTCCTATGGATCCTCACAGTGAGGGCCATTTACGCTCATCCTTAGGTCCAGTTCCATCCTGACTCTAGGACTAAACTAAACCCAAGTAAAGAAGATGTTTATGAACACTCAAGAAGATTAAAAATATCATTCAGCAAGATTAGGTTATTGATTATGTCTGGAGAATGAGAGCAAAGATGAAGTGAAGAGTTGTCTCGGGTTTCTCAATGGAGGGCTTTGTCAGTTATAAGGAGTTTTGGAAGCATACAAAACACATATAGACAATTAAATACATGTAACTATACATTCAGGAGAGAAGACTCAATTGAAGATAAGAAAGTATATTTCATTAGCAAACAGGTGCAAGATGAAACCCAAGAGTGAATGTTATAAGCCAAGGATAATATGTCGAGGGAGAAGTGAAGGTCAAAGAAAGAATATGGGAAAACATAGTATTAAAGCATCGAAAGACGACTTCCAAAGAGTCAGAAATGAAAAAGCCTAGAACGCTCTGAGATGCAAACTCACACATTCAACTCACTGCAATTTCACATACATCTCACAATTTACAAATCATAAAATGAACTCTTGATCTCTCCCTTAGGCTTACAAATTCCATATGATTGCACAAATAGAAAAGCTTATTCTGTTTCCACTCACTCCCTACATCCAATCCATCAGGGATGCCTGCTACTTCTAATCCCAGAAACGCGTCTCCAAATCTTTAGCTCCTCTCCATCTCAAATGTTCCCTCCTCAATCCAATTCACCAGCATCTCTTGCTAAAATATTCTCTTAACAGTTCTTACCACTGGCCTTGGCCTATTATCCGGATCATGTTACTGCCTTACCATGGATGAAAACTTTAAATATTCTGTTACAGTTAAAATTTAACCTGGCCCCTTTCCAAAAATAAAACGTGTTGCAGGATTTCCTCCTTGTCTTTGTTCCTCAGCCACATCTTGTAATACTGTTTCCCTCTCTCATTGGGCCACACTGTCTGAGTCAGGGTTCTCTACAGAAACAGAACCAATAGGATAGCTGGATAAAGGGAGATAGACAGACAGATATGAGGTGATTTATTATTAGTAATTTGGGTCACATGATTATGGAGACCAAGAAGTCCTACGATCTACTCGAGGAAAGCCTGTGGTACCAAGAGAGCCAATGGTCTAGGTTCCTGAGCCCAAAGGCCTGACAACCAGTAGCACCAATGTCTGTGGGCAGAAGATGGATGTCCCAGTTAAAATAAAAGTATAAATTCACCTTTGCTCCATGTTTTTCTTCTATGCAGGCCCTCAAGAGCTGGAAAGATGCCCACACACATTGGTGAGGGTGGCTCTTCTTTCCTCAGTTTACCAATTCAAATGCTCATCTTTTCTGCATACACCCTCACAGACACAGCTAGAAATAATGTCTCAGTGTCTATTTGAGCATCCCTTAGTCCAGTCATGGCGACATGCTATGCTAGTCCTCCCAGCCACCACTAAACCTGCATACCAAACAAACTTGCCAAACTCTTTCCAGCTTCTGGCCTTCATGAATGGGATTATCTCAAAGCTTCCTTTCAGCCATTTCCCCTAAACTTAATTCTCACATGTAAATCCTACGAGATCATTACCCATGTTATTAGATAGCGTATCCACAGAAACCAGCACATACCTGAGATTAAGTTGGAAGAATTAATAATTAAGATTTAATTAATCCTGGTTACCAAATACCCACTTGCCAAAATATACTCATGCTGCTGCTTCTAAACTTGCCAGGTCTAGCTATGAAGTTACATTCCTGACCCATACAGTTAATCAAGATATTAACCTATAAAGTTAGGTTATACATAGTCTAGCATTTAAATTTTTCCACTTTGAGATCCCCTGTTCTCCTTTCTGTCTTTTTCCCTGCTACTATTACTCATTATAAGCCATGGAGTACATCTAGGCTGTCTCACTCCTTTATCAAACAGGTCTGGTTTCTGACAATGAAGCTACCTTGCAGAGATAACTTCTACCTAAAGTGTACGTCCAGATCTTCTGAATTGATGTGTCCATGGAGATACAACTTAAGTCTCCTCCAGGCAATTCCCAGACTAATCAATGTTCAGTGATCACACCTTTCTCTTAACTCTTATGACTTATGTCCTGCTAGGCCTTTTTAGAAATGTTTCACGTGCTATTTTGATTTAATTATTTTGCCTTATAATGTTATTAGTCATGTCTGCATTGTTTCTCCACAGCTACCTTGTCAAAATTTAAGGATAATTTGTCCTATTCAACTTTGCCTCCCGTAAAATGTCTTACACATTGTAGTGTTTCAAAAATATCCACTGTTTATGTAATCGATTCTTTAATTCACATGAAAATATTTTGGTACTAATAATGGGAAATATAGTAAGTGTTGAATAGAGAAATTTGGAACTAATACTTGTCATATATGGCCATATTTTATTTGGAAATATTTGGTTGATCAAAAAACTCTAATGTAGGGACACCTGGGTGGCTCAGTCAGTTAAGTTTCTGCTTTCAGCTCAGGTCATGATTCTAGGGTCCTGGGCATTGTACTCCTTGCTCAGTGGGGAGCCTGCTTCTTCCTCTGCCTGCCACTCCCCCTGCTTGTGTCCATGCAAGCTCTCTCTCTGATAAATAAATAAATAAAAATCTTTTAAAAAATTCTAATGTAATATAAAGAACTACCTTTCTTGGTACTTAATTTCCTTACATGTATATATTTTTGTTTTATTTTAGAATGCAGAAAAATAAACTACTAGGTATTACCACAATTAATGAAGAGTAAAAGGACTTAGAACTGCTAAGGAAACACTTGTCCACTGGAACCAATGTAATGTCCTGAGTGCTGTCCCACTTCTGCTCAGTAAGTGCACTTTCTATACTTTGTAGCCTGGTGATTGGTCTACTGGGCATTCCATGCTAAATTTAGTGAATCAACAGTGCAGCTATAAATAAGAGAGGGGTTAGTGAGCTTTGGATTATAGAGTAATAATAAATTTATTGTGCCTAAAACCAATCTGATCCAATCCCTTTAATTATCTGAATTTCAACTGTATAGATTATAAAAAAAATCTAACAGATAAGGTAATTTTAATATTCTTTCCTTCTAAACAAATTATTGGTAGTAAATGCTTCTCAAAGCCTGAATTTGCAGAATTGTTGATAGATTCCTACATTATCCAGATGCTCCACAATTTCAGGGCTACTGATAGATGAAGCAATTATAGAATAACTCCCATTGGATTCACAAGGAAAGATTAAAATGAGGTTTGGAAATCTGAGAATAACAAAATACACTTCTGATTCAAGATGGTGCACTAATCATATGCATGTCTCTTATTTTCATACAGAATCATCTAAAATGATAGAAGATTCATTAAAATATATATACTCCTATACATAACAATGTTTATAAACGAGCAGCAAACCAGAAACTTTGTGGACCCCCTAAAAGCACAAAGCAGATGAAACAGGATGAAGAAGAACATATCTCAAAATGTACGAAGCAATGACAATGAGGGCGCCCCATGCCCAAAAGTAGTGAATGCTAAAACAGACAAGGCTCAGACGTAATATAACAATATAATTTTATGGAAATGAAAAATTAAAACCTACTGAAATTTCAGCGAAGAAATTTACCCTGCTTTAATCTTCCTGCTTCCTCTTAGCTAAAGCAACAACGAAATTCACACTTCAAGTGAAAAACAAGATGTGTGACTTTGACAGTCCTCTGGAGCAGCCATAACAAAAAGAATAGGTGTCTGAGTATCTCACTCATCTATAAATCTCATTCTCCAAACCAAGTCCCAGTCCAAGCTACAGAAAAACTTCCTTCCTCTTCTCCCAAGCAATTTGCTTACCTACAACAGATAATAGGAAATACCCATTAAAGATGATGGTCGTAAATAAGCACATATGAATAAATGGCATTTATCATGGTCATAAATAAGCACATAAATGCCAACAACATGACGGAGAAAACAAACTCAAAATCTAACTGGTATAAAATGGGTATAATTAATATGTTCAGAAGGCAGAAAAGTATCATTTGCAGGAAACGAACATAGGCTATTATTTTAAGGATAGAAAAATGGAAATTTTAAACTAAACACTAAATGTGCTAGATAGCATATTATGCAAAACAAAAAAGCAAATTCATTAGCTAGAGGAACACATCAAGAAGTTATCTTAGCGTGAAGCACAGAGGGGCAAAGAGATGGAAGACCTAAAGGAAGCATTAAGAGAAATTGAGGATAAACCTGGATTTTCTGTCATCTGTTGAGCAGGAGTTTTAGAAGGGGGAAACTGAAGGAAAAATAACTCATGTTTAAACAAATAGTAATAAAATTTCCCAGACCTGAGGGAAGACAGGAGTCCTATGATATTAAAGCATTACGAGTGTTAAGTGAATAAAAACACAACTAGAAAGAGTGTAGTAATATTTAAGAACATTCAGATAAAGTAAAAAGTAACTTTTGTACTTTTAACAATAATTACCTAGAAGGATGAGAATCACAACAATGTGAGTTCTCAGTAGCTACACAAGTTTCAAGAAGCCAATAAAGCAACACTGCCAAGGATTGAGAGAAACTTGTATTTCTTTATTCCTTCCCTTCCTCTTTTTTTTCTTTTGCTTCTATGTTTTATAGTCCTTTATTTTCTGTTTTTAGCATTTGACATCCCAGCTAGCTAATACTTACAGGAGTAGAATTGACAATGTACTGGCAAAGACAAATTAATGAACATAACCATAAAGTGAAAAGCTCAGAAAATCAAACAGAAAGATAACCATTGAGGGAAAAATAAAACTAAAAAAACCCAAACATAAAAAATAGAGAAGACAAATGAATTTGCTATTCCTGGACTATGCTTGCAGTTTAATAAAGTTAGCTTAAAAGTGACCTTTAGAAGCACTTAAATCCTTCTGTATTTTGATTATTGACAGCCATTTATAGAAAAACCATTAAGAATAAACTGAAGGCATTATAAAATGTTTATGCTTGAACTTCACTTCTAGTAAAGATGGAGTAATAGGGACCAAATTTACTCTCTATTGTCAAACAACTGAAAAACTGGATAAAAATATATGAGCTGATGGTTTCTAAAACACCGGATATCAGGCAACTCTGAACAGAAGTACCTAAGAGATAAGAAATAAGTGAGAACTCAACAATGGTCCCACTTACTGCCTTGTGACTCTGTCCAAGACACAGGAGAAAGGTGAGCCCAGGTGGTGCCTGGCAGACTCTTCCATTGAGCTGAAGAAGCGGACTCCAGGGAAATTAAGGTAGCTCTGATGTGTAGAGCAGAGTAACAGATAGGAGAATGCTGAGTGGCCAAAGATTATCCAACTATAGCCTAGGTGCCAAATCCAGCCCACAGCCTGTTTTCCTAAAGCCCATCTACTAAGAACAGTCTTCGCATTTCTTTTTATGTGAAGAATATATAAAGAAAAAGAAGAAAAATATGTGACAGCGTTTGTATGTTGCTTACAAAGCCTAAGTTATTTCTATCTGACCCTTTGTCAATCTCCGATTTTGAGAGAATACTGGAGATTGCAGAGGCTTTTCCCTAAGTATTCTTTAGAGTACTTATGAGGGTCTGTGTGTGAGAAACTTACCTGGGGCCAGAGAAAGGATTACCCAAAAGCATCTGAGGGGAGGACTGAGAGCCTACACCAGATCAGGAATGGTGCTAGCTCTCTGAAACCAGATTGGCAAACTATCATTTGCTTGGTATTGGGTAAAGGATGCTAAAAGGTTTTGCCTCAGTAGTGGGGAATAATTATCCCCAGATTAAATACTGTGCTGGTACTAACAACTCTTAAAAGGGATACCTGAAAGGATCAAATGGTTTCCAAGTAACTTAACCTCATCTTGGAACAAAACTATAGAATATTTATATGAATACAAAAATATCCACCTCCCCCAAATCTAAAATTTGTAATTTCCGGTGTTATACTGAAAATTATCAAATATGCAAAGATGCAGAAAAATACAATGAGGAGAAAAAACTGTCATAGTGAAAGCAAATTATTGTAGACTTAGTAGACAAAGAAATTTAAAAGACATTGTTTTAATTGTATTCTTAATTTCAAAAGAGCTGGAAGAAATGAAAGGCATTTTATAGAGATATGAACTTCCAAATGAACTTCATATTGAACTTCTAAAGATAGAAAATAAAATGCCATAGATGAAAAATACACTGCATGAGATTAGTAATAGATCAGACATTAGAAAAGATAGTGTATCTTAAAATACAGTAATTGGAACTATTCAAATAAAATACAGAGGTAAAGACAGAACAAAATAAAAACAGTACTAGAAAGCTATAAAACAAATTAGTCTAATATACGTGTAATTGTTGTAGTCCTTGAAGAAGAATGGAATATAAGTGAGGTGCAGAAAAAATTTTTAGAAACAGTTGCTAAAATTTTCCAAATTTTTGAGAAATAGAAGCCCACAGATTCAATAAGTTCATTGAGCACTGACAAATTTCTCAAGAGAAGTAATGCAAATGAAGCAACATCTTTAAAACACTGAAAGAAATGTCTCCACAACCTTGAAGTGTATACCCAACAACAGTGTTTTTCCAAAATGAAGGTGAAATGCCATTTTTTAAGAAATACAAAAGTTCAAAGAATTCATCACAGACAGATCAAAGAAATGCTAAAAGAAGCCATTAACATGAAAGGAAAATGCTACCCAGTGAAAATACAGTCTACTGAAAGAAAAAGAGTACTGAAAATGGTAACTGTTTTGGCAATATATAAGATTTTTCTTTTTATTTAAATCTCTTTGAAGGATAACAGACTATTTAAACAAAAGAATAACAATATAGCATATGCAGATGTTCAAAATATAAAATAACACCAAGGCCCAGAGGAGAGAAAGTAAACTGTTCTAAAGCTCTTGTACTATACATGAACTGGTAGGAGGTCATTTCAAGGTAGACTGCATGAACTTAAATATATACACTAAAAAACCCAAAGTCAGTAATAAAAAAATAGGCAGTTAGGAGACCATTAGTAGAAATACAAGGGAATAATGAGAATTATATAAACAACAGGGGCACTTGGCTGGCTCAGTTGGTGGAAAATGTGACTCTTGATCTTGGGGTTGTGAGTTTGAGCCCCATGTTGGGTGTAGAGATTACTTAAAAATAAAAATGCCCCCAAACTTATATAAATACACAACTTAAAGGAAGCAGAAAAAGAGTAAAGAGGGAGCAAAGAACAGATAGGAAAAAGATAATACAAATTGCAAGATGGCAGATTTAATCTTGACCATATAACTATAATAAATTTAAGAGATTTAAAACTCCAACTTAAAGGCAGAGATATTTTATTTTTTAAAGGCATACCTTAATATACCTGCCTCAAATGCTTATTTTTCTAGTAAAAGAGATTCAAAATTCATTAAGCAAAACCTGACAGAACTGCAAGGAGAAACAGGTAAATCTGCAATTAGAATGAAATTTCAATAAAATGTACAATAGAATCTTTTTGACATTAGGTATAGTACAATCCACAGAAGAAAAAAAATGCTAAGTTGGACTTCATAGAAAGTAAAATCTTCTTTATGAAAGAAGCTGAAAGAATGCCAGGACAATCCATAGAAAGGGAGAAAAAAATTCTTTATAAACCCTATATCCAATAAAGGACACTAATAAATATTAGGATATCTACAAAACTCTCAAACTCAGTAACAAGAAAACCAACTTTTAATGGGCAAAAGATTTGAATAGACACTTCAACAAAGAAGATACATAAATGACAAAAATGCTCATGAAAAAATGCTGAACAGGATTATTATGGAAATACTTATTAAAACTACAATGAAATATTACCATATGCCTACTAGAATGGCTAAAGTTAAGTAGATTGACCATCCAGGTTTGGTGAGAATGTTAAGAATCTCTAACTTCCACACACTGTGTATATGGTGTAAAGGGTACACCTACTTTGGAAAACAATTTGCCAGTTTCCCATTAAATTAAACATATATCTATCAAATAATCCAATCATCCAAATGGTAGGTATTTACCCAAGAGAATCAAAACAGGAACCTACCATGACGTGTACACAAATGTTTTCAGTAGCTTCATTTGTAATAGCTCCAACAATGAAATCTATTTAAAATATAAAGTAATATACCACTAAAACATGCAACAACATGGAATGAGAGGAACCAGAGAAGAAAATATACTGTTACTTGATACATGGAAAATTTAAAACATCACTGATCCAATCTAAAACCTTTAATTTCCCAAAATGAAAATGAAAATGAATGCTTCAGAAGACTAAGCTCTTCAGTGGTAAAACCAAAATTAGAACACAGGTCTCCTTATTCCTAACTCAGTACTTACCTTCATTCAATAGATATTTTGTATTGTCCAACATTTTATATCTGAGAAAGGGGACATATCTTACTGTGCCATAACTTTATTCAGATTCCCACATCTATAAAGAAATGGACATTTTCAAGGATACTTCCATTAGGTTAAGAAAAATAGCACATTTATGTTCCAGCTAACATAAATGTCACAAGATTTTCAGTATAATAAAAATGTGTGGAATCTGTCATAGTTATGCCATTTTAAATTAAGCATTATGTGGCATTATATGTAAACCGATTATATTCTAAGACAAAAAGATCAGGAAGTTATACTAATAATTTAACATAGTACAGATAACTACAAGTAACCACCTAAATTGGAAAGCATTTTAAGAGTTCAAAAGAAGAGTAGAGAATTTTGAGTTAAACAGAGATGATTAAATGAAAGAGATATTTCCAATTCCTACAAAGTAAAACTTTTTTTTTTTCATTTAAAAATATGACATCTTATTGTGGTGCCTGTGTGGCTCAGTCCATTAAGTAACTGTCTCTTGATTTCAGCTCAAGTCATGATCTCAGGCTCCTGAGATCAGCCCCAAGAAGGACTCAGCACCCAGGGTAGAGTCTGCCCATCCCTCTCCCTCTGCTCCTCCTCCCAACTCCAGAACATGCTCATTCTCCCTCTCTTTTCATCTCAATAAATAAAAAATAAATAAATAAATAAATAAAATCTTAAAAAAAATCTATGACATTCTATTAGGAGATTACCTGGGAAAGTGGTAAAAAAAAAAATTCCCATAGTCTCACTCCAAGATTGTATCAGTGATTTCTCTCTAGTTTTTTTTTGTTACAGAACAATTTTTACATTATTAGAGTATTAATTAGCATGCACATACTGATAATTCTAAGAATTAAATAATTTCTGAAAGTTAATTTGTAGCATGCTTACTGTAAAACATTAATAATGACAATAAAAATCACCCAGAATTCCACACACATAAACAGTGTAAATATTTTGATATACATTGTCATGTTTTTTGCATTCTGTTTTTTTTT
>CM052885.1:59807578-59826039 GCA_028534135.1 Potos flavus
AAAAAAAAAAAAAAAAAGCCCAATAATATAAAACCTTATCACTTTTGTGGGTAAGGGTACAAGCATATTTTTGCTAAATGTAGATAATTATTTCTGTTTCTTGATATTGGTCCAGATAGTGTTAATTTAAAAATTTGTCCTTTGGGAAGTGTGTTAATGTGTGTTTTTATGTATGGAAGCATGCGCACATACAGTCACAGTAAGGTTGGGGATTCATACATTTGTTATCTGATGAACATTCATTCTATGCTAAATAGCTTATCTGCATTTCACAGTAGGAGTGAATTTCAAAACACTTCGGACTACGAAGACTCCCTGAAATGTTGCATAGATGCTCCTCCTCACTTTTCATGGATTGTTGTTAGACTAAATGCTCATTTTGGAAAATGACATGCCAGGTGTTATTGTGTCTAAGGCTTTGCATATGTGATAGTGGACAGAGAGAAGCTCTATGGACGAGGTATTATAAAGTAGTGAGGATTAGCCCTAAAGTTTGAAGAAGCACGTGCTCAGGACAGATACTAACGACCTGGTGTGCCTTTGTAGGACTGTACTATCATGCTGTGTTTAACATATTTTATATCTTTGCTTACCATAGAACGTTAAAAATTGCCCCATCTTGTATTTTAGTTTGTTTTATTTACTCCTAAGGCCTGTAATAGAATTTAATAAACCTACCACTTCATCTGCAGAAATTGTTAAAATTTAAGTTAAATAAGGGAGATAAATCTAGCTTGTCTAACTTTGCTCCATCCACCGAGGTTTATGCACAGATACCAGCACTGTACCAAGTCCAAGTGTTTTAGATGGTAACTTGCAATAAAATGAGAAGTGCTCCTTAGAGGATTTTTGAGGGTAAGGCACAGGTAATGGAGAGAGACATTACCTAAGCAACAAGGACCCATTTTCATAAGTATACTAAAATCAGGTAACCATTGACATAAGGTAAAAGAATTGAAAGAACTGGTACTTTTGATTTGACATGAGCCTATTGCGCATGTCCCCATTCCCTGTCCTGTGGGATGTTAAAGCTAATCCACTGTCTGTATTAAGAAAACAAGTTTAAAGATACTGGAATCTGCCTGAATAATTTTTTTTTAAAGATTTTATTTATTTATTTGACAGAGAGAGAGAGAGATCACAAGTAGGCAGAGAGGCAGGCAGAGAGAGAGAGAGAGGGAAGCAGGCTCCCCACTGAGCAGAGAGCCCGATGTGGGGCTCCATTCCAGCACCCTGAGATCATGACCTGAGCTGAAGGCAGAGGCTTTAACCCACTGAGCCACCCAGGCGCCCCTGCCTGAATAATTCTTAATACATAGTGTGGCTCTGTTGGACCAAGGTAGGATCTTCTCCTATTCCTAAGGAATGCCTTTCTGACAATCTCAACAGACCAAGTTTATTAAACCCACAATCCTCAGAGTCCTCCTTCCAAGATTCTTAACTTAGCTCTGACAGATGGTAACTTGAGAGGATGACACGTACAAGAATTATAAGGGTTTTATCAGTGCGTACCTCAACTATCTTCCCATTTCTTTTCTCGAAGTAGGATATCCAAATGGTCTAAAGATAAAGGCGAATCTGGTTATACTAAGAAATACCTCCAGGATCTAAAGGAATAACGATTAAATTCCCTGTGTGTTAGAGACCTTATTTTGTTGCACCAAGACTGGTTGGCTGGGTAAAAATATAGCAGAGCCTATCAACTGATTGTTTCTATCCTTTTCCAGTAGTCTTGAATTTAATGAAAATCATTTCCTAATTCAGAGAGTAGGTTGAAGTTTATCCCTTAATTTGGAATCTCTGATTTTTTAAAATTAGAAAGCTAAAGAGCAGTATAGGTAATAAGTAGTAAGATTTGAGCTAAAACCTTGGGAAAATGAGAAGAAGGAAAGGGATAGGGACATAATTTAACAAAACGAAGGGTACAATCTCTGAGAATTAATAGATATCAGATATAACCATAAAGAGGAAAAAGAAAAAAATGCCACAGATTTCAAGACTAAGAGACTAAGAATTCTGGTTGCCAGTAACGGGTAATGTCAAGAAGAGAATTTGTTTCATAAGTAAAGGGGGGATAACAAAACCATAAAAAATGACTTTGTCTAAGTGAGTCTGAAAGATCTGCAGTGTTTTTTTTTTGTTTGTTTTTTTGTTTTTTTTTTCCTGAAGCAGGGTAGAGAAAGGAAATGTTTTACTAAACCCATTAGGGGTAGTCACTTTAAAACTTTTTAAGGAGTAATTTATGACAATATATCACAAGCTCAATTTCTTGCCATAATTTTTAAAGTATTTCTGCACGATGGCATAAACATAATGGAAAAAACTCAAAAGGTAAAATTGCGTCAGTCCCCACCCGTCTTTCTCAAAACCCTTATTGCTTTATATAGATAGTGGACGAAGCCTCCTGAGTAGATGCCATATCACCCTATGCGGATAACCCTACTTCCTTTCTCTATTTCTTTATTGTTATCATGTTCCTGGTTTCATATGTGTTTCAAATAGCATTTTCTTATTTTCATGAAGCAACAAAACTAGTTGCTAGGAGAATTATCTGTTAAAGGATTCAAGCATGCAATAAAAAATACTGCAAACCCAGTTCCAGAGAAAAGTGTCTACATGCTTTTTTCAGGTATACTCTTGGATTGGAAGGTGGACTCCTTGCTGCTACACGAATTACCTAATATTTTAATACTATGAATAATTAAAAGAAAACTATGCAAAGTTAGGAAGTGGGTGTTCAATGTTTATTATGGAAGAACTTGGATCATCTATCATTATGAAGAGGTTGATATTTGAAAGAGACATTCTAGGGTTCAGCTAGAGTGACACCATGTGTAATTCTGCAGTTTTGTCAAGGAGGAAATAATTTATAGAGCTAAGCAGTTATTTATTTGATATCATAACAGAGTATGGTCAATTTTCTTTAAATTTATTTACATTCTCTTCCAAAAATAAATAAGCGAAACAAAAACTCTAAGAAAGAAATAAAGGAAAAGACGGGAGATATAATTAAGCCAGTGGGAACGGTATTCAATGGAGCCATGAAGGATAATACAATACTTAAGGAATTCTTTCAGGATATTGTTGAGAAGGTCACTATGTGATCTTGTTGTGAAGACTTTGCTCTGAATTCTGAGATGGTTTTACTCTATATTGGTAATTGTTTTGTTTAAATCACATGACACTCAGAGTACTATCACTAGAAAGATTTTCCTAGAATGTTAAAAGCATTTTATGGTTCTACATTTTGCACCTTCTGCCCGTTTTCATTCCAAACCTGTTTCCACTTTGCACCAATCCATACTTTATGTGTTATGTATCTTTGTTATTTTTTTTTATTATTTTTTACCCAATTTTTTTATGTTATGTATCCTCGCTTTAAATGTGTACACTGTTATATTTTAGAAAATTTTGCAAGCTATCTTAAACATTTCCTGGAATAGAGAATGAGTATAATCAAAAAAAGGAATTTGAAGACCTAGTATTAACTAAATCTGATTTAGAAGAATTCATAAAATCTAATTAGAATATCTATCATCATGCCTTATACAAAGTAGGCACTCAAAATAGTTTATTTAATTTGATCAAACCCTGCAGGGTTAAGAATTTAAATAGCCATATAATCATTAAATCATTCAAAACATATACAGAATATGCATAATACCTGCAAGATAATTTCTTAGGTATCAAGTGGAGATAATCACGAATTGGCCCTCTTACCCATTTTATTTAAGCATAGTATCTAGCAGATGAGACATAAAAGAACAGGATACGATTACTCTTGGCACCCAACCTCAGTATACTTGCCATTTCCAGAGCTTCTAAGAGATGCATCTCAATTAGTAGCTGCGGTAGAACTAGGAGGCACACATGGTCATAATCGATTGGTCGGGGTTGGCTTTTGATCTAAACCATGTATTAGCCAGTTCTCAACGAAATGTTCTAATGGAAAAGCTCTGGTCAAGAGTAGTGGTGTCCAACTTAGATTCCATGTCTGGATGATTCTGAATTTGGGAAGGATAATGTAAAATACTGGTGACTATAGTTAAAGGACACAGAAAGAAGCTGAATCAGACAGATTAGCTGAGGCTTCATAGTAAGCACAGACTAAAGATCAGAAAGTTTCTGGAATGGGTAAGTTATCCAGGTAACTGGACTATGAGAACATCTTTCTCCTATTAGGTTTTGAACAGCTCATATCCTTGAGAATGTGGAGCAAGTTTTAGGTTTTTATGAGGGATTCCTACATAAAAAGATTTCTGTATTTTCTTCAATTTGCATTTCTTGAGGTTGGCCTCTGTTCTTTGTACCCAAATTTGTTAACTATAATAATGATGTTCTATCTGACTGACACACAGAAGTGAAGATTTGATTTGACTAAAATCTGACAAAAGGAGGGTACAGCAGAACTATGTACTGCAACTGAAAAACTAAATTGCTCTTGGAATGAGATTTGCTTTCCCCATGAAAATTCTACAAAAATGTATAAGTGTACAAGAAAACACTAGAAAGGACTTTAGAAATTATCAATTCAAAACTTCCAACCCTTCTCCTGCCTACTTTATAAGTCCTCTCTGAACCCAGGCAGATTATCATTCTTTCTCTCTTTAAGTATCAAACTTTCAGGGACAATTTAATCCTACTCCTGTAGGTAAAGCCCCACTCAAAGCCTCTTGCATTGTCGTGAAAAAGCACAGCTATGTGCTAATTGTGAGAAAGCTTTTCCCTATACCATGTTAAACCTTGTCTTCCTGTAATTTTTATCAATTAAACCTTGCCTAATGGAACAACAAAGACTACTTCCCCGCCACATGACAATTTTCTAATTTTCGAAGGTAACTGCATAGTCTCTATAATTCCTTACTTCTGTAAGCTAAACAGCCCCATTTTTTTCACTCATTCCTCAAATAATACAGTTCCCTGATTCCTGTCATCTTGTTAATACCCTACTGGTTGCTTGCTGAATCATCACTGAGCAAACAAAATTGATAGAATTGCCCATTTTTCTTCATCTATATAAATTAGCTTTCAACCATAGTAATATATTACCTGGTAAGTAAAAATCCGAACTTTTTAAACTATATATTCCATCACATACTCTAAAGAGGGCATTATGCAAGACACAAAAATGCTAAAGTTCTACTGGCTGTTTGCAAAAAGGTTCTATCATGTTTGGAATAAACATTTTACTTTGTTGTCATTACCTCTCTAGGATCTGTTTTTTTATTTCTCTATCATTTCCAAAGGTTTCGCCACTTTACTCAAGAGAAAAACCAACAGTAGAGAGTACTCAATAAAAAAAGCAACAAATTTGGTTCAAATAGACAAGAGAAACACTGATGCTTTCATAAAAGTATGGCTGCCGGAGACTTCCAAATTTCCCCTGGAGGATTAGTAAGCATATTGAACATTTTTCCTTGATTTTAATTTAGGTCTTATTCCCATTAGAAACTCTACTTAATTAGGGCATTTGTTAAAAGTCCATAATGTTAATTCAATGGAAAAATTCCAGTATTAGTATATTAGATTTTTTGTGTTAACATTCACACTTTATAGAAATGTATTAAAGATATGGTTATTAAAAGTTATAACTATCACAAAGCAGTTCTCCATTTCAAATAGCAAAATTACTTTTATTCCTAATTACTCAATGAAAAGTTATAAATATACAGTTCATTTAGAAGTTATTTAGCTTGCTATATATTTGGCAGCTATAATACAGAATTAGTGCAAATTTTCTCAAAAGTAAATGAAGACATAGTTTGATTTTTAGCTCAATAACTAAGAGGATAGTTATTTTCCTTAGTATCATGGTAAAAGATGCACAAGTCTATGGAGTGTCTTGTAACAACAGAATATTAGGACATTTCCAATATGCACATTTTAAGCATTACAGAGAAATTATTTGTAACACTACACATGACTATTTTGGTACCAAGGTAGGTAATGACAAGGTAGCTCTCTGTTATAAGTCCTTCCTGTACCTTAGCTCTAATCAACTCTTACCGCACAGCTCATGTTTAATTCTAAGTTATATAGACTTACTACTCTATTGACATACCATTATAAAAAGAATAGAAAATGTAACCAATTAGAGAAACATGAAATAAATAGTATTTAAAAATGTTTTTGATTTTAATATATTCATGGTACAAGTTGTTTTGTCCCGAAACTGATAAGAACACTGTGACTGAACATTGTGATTGACTATGGCTTTCCTGATTAGATTAGTGCGCTCTATCTATATATCTAGATATGTATATGTATACATACACACACGTATTCATTCACTTGGCTTCAAAGAGTTCCTGTACTAGTAGAAGTGCCATCTCTGTCATTTTCCTTCTATTTACTTATGCTTGTATTGTTCCTTCATCTTCGATTGGAGTTTTTTTGCAGAATCTTATTATTTCTTTTTTGAGAGGGAGAGAGTGAGTGAGCCAGGGGGTTGGTGTGTGCAAGGGAGAGGGAAAGAAAGAATCTTAAACAGGTTCCACACCAGTGCAGAGCCCCA
The DNA here is from genome assembly GCA_028534135.1 of Potos flavus. NCBI lineage: Eukaryota > Metazoa > Chordata > Mammalia > Carnivora > Procyonidae > Potos > Potos flavus. Next base: position 59,814,093 of record CM052885.1, read on the forward strand.
AGCAGAGCTCAGTCTCATGACCCTGAGATCATGACCAGAGCGGAAATCAAGAGTTGGATGCTTAATTGAGCCACCCAGGCACCGCTTTTGCGGAATCTTATTTTGGGAGAGTTAGTTTAATTAAAACCTAATAGTATAATCCAAAAATCTCTTTTGACAGGCGGATGTGAAAGCACAGCATGTTCTAAGACACAGGATTAGGGCCCATAAACCGATTTTTAAACAAACTCCCAGGTGATTCTTAGTTTTCAAACTATACTTTTATATACTACTTCAGACTATTGAATCAATCAAGATTTTTGACGAACTTATAAAGTCTCAAGTATTTGGTTATCTTAGCATCAAGGCAAGTTTGCTTATGGTACTGGACTGATTTCATTCTTCAGTGATAATAAATGCACTTCCTTTCCACATGAATCCTAACAACAAATTAACACTTCAGTTTAATAAGCAATTCTTCCTAACTTGAACTTCCGTAATGCCTGGATTCCTCCTGTTGAAGGAGAAAAGAGACCTAACATGACTTGGTGTCTAATGTGTGTGAGACATGGTTTTAGGCAATTTACATTTGTTATCTCAAGTAACCCTCATAATAATGCTAAGTATTATCTAAGAGGTATGTGTTCTTATCCCTGTTATACACAGAAGTAAACATAGGTTCAGAGAGTTTAAATAATTTGATTACGATCACTCAGTAAGTGATAGAGCCAGTACACTTGATTCAGAAGTCTTTGCTCTTTCTGTGACACTATCATGTCTTCTCATTAGTCTTTACACACATGAACAGTCCTAATACCCAGTAAGCCATGTGATCCCTCCTTTCAGTGCTTTGAACAATAGGGGTAAGCAACTTTTCTAATATAATTCTGAAATTAAGAGATAAAAATGCTGGTAACAGCCATCTTTCATCTAGGAATACAGAACACAGATTTTTTCTTATGATTTTATGTCAGACATAACACATTTACTTCCACTTTAGTCATCTTTCAAATTTAGGAATGTGGTAAACACCTATCTTTTGAAGATGAAATCAAATCAAATCTCTTTACCTCATTAAGTGCACTTACTTCACAATGGTAACCAAAACAGTATTTAAAGCAGGGAAAAACATCACAGGTTTTCGTTTGGCAAAAGTTGACTTCAAGCCCATCCCTGACTAAACAAATAAATCCAGAAAGGTTGTTTTACTTCTTAGACCTCAAAAACAGTACCCATAAAATTCAGATCATACAGATATGTTATAGAGTTATTATGAGGATTAATAGAGTATCTGAAGTAATTAGAATAATGACATATGAAATGCTGACTTAATATCATTACTGTAAAAAATGAATTTATTGATCATTTTAGTAAGTACTTAAATAGCTACTATTCAAATATTGTACCTGTTTTTGATAGAGCCTCTTTACTAATCCCTATGAATTAGGAAAAGAAATCATAATAATCTCTTTCCTTAAAAAACACTTTCCATGGTCTCATGCTGTTTGTTTAAGATTTATTACAACTAAAATACGGGCTCCTAGACAACTCAGGAAATAAATTCCTTTCTCATTGCCCTCTAAATCACTGAGTGCGAAAGACCCATTTTCATAACCAAAGGAACATGGAGCAGTCAGCAGAAACACTGATTGGAATCATGCATAGAAAAAGGGTCAAGGGCATGGGAGAAGATTAATAATTAGCATTAGGTCTCAGGAGAGAGTACCAGGCCAAAGGCTGGAAAGGATAGTCAGGAACTGGTAATGAACAACAAGCCCAGAAGCAGAAAGCAGTACATGATAAAAGGTTTTAAAATAAAATCTGTATACAGTGCAAAGAAAGCAAGAGCTTATTTAGTAGATACTGCCTGTGTGACTTGGGCATAGGCACCTAATTTGAATGGAATAAAAAATAAAGCCCTGCAAAACACACACACACATACACACACTTGAACTGAAAGGACTCTGTAACACAATTTAAACAAGATGATACTCTGTTTGCTTTCCAGAGCTCATAAAAATATCTTTTTTTTAAATCAAATTGTTTGTTTTCATTTATATATCACTGTGATTCCCATGCTTTATCATGGTTTTATGATTTATAAGATGAAGGTAACTTGACTGAGCTCCTGCTGTATGCCAGGAGGCACTACATCTGTATTTTGTAATCAGTGCTTACTACAATCATGATATATGCATTCCCTTTTCTATTTCTTCCACTTCTACTGACAAAGATAAATTTTCTATCTGCCCTAAGTCACATAAGTGGCAAGTTCTGATGAACCTCCAAATCTACTTTCCCAAATATTTTATACCATTTAGTAATATTTGTATATTATAAAGAAAATTCATAGTTATAGTAAGTATCTGACAATTAAGATAACCATCCAAATAGGTATATTTTTGAGAGTAAAAATGCTTCATAATAATTATACCACCACAACAAGAGTAACTCAGGACTCTAAAGGCAGGACATAAGGTCATGATAACAAATTATTTCTAAAAAGTATTTCAACAATCCCTTTCGTCCTGCTTGCTCTTTTTGTAATGTGACTTTGCTACTACTCCCACCCATTTCCCCCTACCCTTGGGTCTGAACTGGCTCTTTGACTTGCTTGGACCAAAGCAATGTGACAGAAATGACATTCTCAGATCTTGGGTTCCGTGGACATGAACGACTCTGAAGCTCTCATTTTTGTCCTCTGTAAAGAAGTTTCAGCTAACTAGAGATAAAGATCCTGAAGATTAGAGAGATACCAAATGGAAAGCTAACTAAACCACCTAACATAATTAAGTCCACCTGGGAACTCAAGAATAAAGATGCTCAGGCATCTCAGATAGCCCATCCTTTTGGGCCATACCAGCTGCGGCACCAGACATATGAATGAGGCCATCTTGGATCCATCCTCTGTTTCCAGTGAAAGCCATGCCAGAGGATACCATGTGGAGCAGAGATGAGCAATTCCTACTGATCCCTGTCCAAATACATAATAACACTTAGACTCATAAGGAATACAATAATTGTTCTAAGCCACAATGTTTTGGGGTTCTTCTATTTCTTTCAAAGTCAACTCAAACCCCACCTACTCTTTGATGTCTTCCTCACATACTTTAACCTCTTTTTAACTTGTTTATTCTTACCGGTAACATACAACCTTCTACTTTAGATAATTTAATGTTTATGTCTATGTATATGTATCATTTAGGATAACAATTTTCTGCAGGTAATAGTATGCATGTTTAAATTGGCTTGAACATACAATTTTTTTTTTATCTTACTATATATGTGAAGGTAAGAGACCATTCAGCTTTAAAATATCAGGGACAACTTTTTCCAGTTCTATTGGCCTTTTTCTTATGCTTACAAGCACAGATACAACCATCACAATTTCATTCAATGAAGAAAGAAGGACAATATAAACTAAATCTTTTTTTCTCTTTTTAAATCAGAATGCCTAAAATTTTTCACTTGGCTAGATTCATTCTTTTTTCATATCAAAACTGGATATCCAGTTTTCCCAGCACCATTTTTTTTTTTTTGAAGAGACTGTCCTTTCCCTGTCATGTGGTCTATTCATCCTTGTCTAAAACCATTTGAGCATGTATGTGAGCCAGAAATCTGTCAAGGTATTATATTGTATAGTAGAGGCAGACAAAGGGACAGGAGACTAGAAACTCCTGGATATTTTATAAAATATCCCAGAGAGTCTGCACTGATTTCTACCATAATACTGATTGTCATATAAGACAAATAATAAACACTGAACACGTGTTTTTTTTCAATGAATGAAAAAAAGAGCAAGCCACACTTTGTTTCCAAAGCAACTTTGTGAAGTGGTCTGACTAAAGTCAATGATATCAACAGTTGCAGAAAATTATTCATTTAGTAATAATAAAAAATAAATACTAGTGAAGACCAAAATTTATGAAATGTATCCCTCTGATGACCTCATATGGGACAAGGGAAGTACACAGGATGCTTTATTTAACCACAAAACTATATAAACTGAAATATAAAAATAATCAAAAGCTAAAGACAGAACATTGTTACATGGGTATTTATGAGCCAGGGAGAGCAAGGAGAAGAAATAAAGCACCAGGGATGATTTTAAACTTAAAAAAATCCAATGTCTCAAAACTCCTGTAAGAAGAAGGTACATTAAATATAGGTGTTGAAAAACAACAATCGCAGCAACAACAACAACTGACACATTCATTGAATGAAACAAGGTCACAGAACATTTTACTAGAGAATAATATGACAGACAACGAATATGCTTGTCAAGGTGTTGTCTAAATTAAATATATTCTTTTCTCAAGAGAAGTCATCTATATTGCTCTTAAATCAGGAACAAGGCAAGGATGCCCACTGTTACTATTTCTTTTCAATATAGTGCTACAAGTCCTAGCCAGAGCAATTAAGCAAGAAAAAGGGATCCAAAGAAGTAAAAATGCTTTTTACATATTATATGTAGAAAACCCTGAAGATTACCTGTGCATGTGTACACACACACACACACACAATTAAAATACAGAGTTTCAGTTAATTTTTAGGATATAAATCAACACACAAAAATTAATTTCATTCCTATACACTAATAATGAACAATTCAAAAAATAATTTCATGTGTAACAGGATCAGAAATAATAAAACAGGAGTAAACTCAGTGTAAGAAGCAAAGTAAGTGCACCCTGACAACTACAGAACATTGTTACAAGAAATTAAAGAAGACATAAATAAATGGAAAGACATCCTGTGTTCATGGATTGGAAGACCTAACTTTGAGTAGTACCGACAACTTAACAATATTATCTACAGATTCAATGCAATTCTTACTGGATACCAACAGTATTTTTTTGGCAGAAAGCAGAAAAAAAATCCCAAAGTTCATGTGGAATCTCAAGGGATCCCAAATAGCCAAAAAGAACAAATCTGAAGGCCTAACACTTTCTGATTCCAAAATATTTAACAAAGCTAAAGTAATCAAAACAGTGTAGCACTGGCATAAATATATATAGACCAATAGAACAGCATAGACAGTCAGGAATAAATCCTCCCATGAATGAGCAAATGATTTTCAGTAAGTTTGCTAATTGTTTTCACCATACAATGGTGAAAGGATGGGATATTTAACAAAAGGTGATGGGAAAAATAGATACCCACATGCACAAGAATTAAATTGAATCCTCACTTTATAACATATTCAAATTTAACTCAAATTGGATTAAAGACCTAAATATAAGGGCTAAAACTATATAAGTTCTATATGAGAACACAGGGTGTAGCTTCAAGACACTGGATTAGGCAACAATTTCTCAAAAGTGACACCAAAAACACAGATGACAACAAAAGCAAAAATAGACAAAGGCAATGACATCCAACTTAAAAACTTCTAAGTATCAAAGGAGATAAGATTAAAAAAACAACCTACAGAATGGTAGACACTGCTTGCAAATCATGTATTTGATGATTAACATCCAGAATATATCAGAAACTCCTACAACTCAACAAAAAACCAACCTGATTTAAAAATGAAGAAAGTACTTGAATAGACATTTCTTCAGAGGATATACAAAAGACTGACAAGCTTATGAAAAGCTGTGGAATTCATCATTGATTCATGATCACATATTACTAGAAAAATTAAAATCAAAACCACAATGGTAATTCTTTTAGTTTTTTTGAGGCACCCCCATACTGTTCTTCACAGTGGCCACATCAGTTTGCATTCCCACCAACAGTGCATTAGGGTTCTTTTTTCCACATCCTTGCCAACTCTTGTTATTTTTTGTCTTTTTTATTTTAGCCATTCTGATTCATTGTGGTTTTAATCTGCATTTCTCTGATTAGTGATATTGAGCATCTTTTCATATGTCTGTTAGCCATCCGTTTACTCCCTTTGGAAAAATGTCTATTCATGTCCTCTGCCCATTGTTAATTGGATTATTTTCTGGTATTAGGTTACATAAGTTCCTTACATATCTTGGCTATTAACCCCTTACTTCATATATCACTTGCAAATATCTTTTCCTACTCAGTAGGTTGTTTTGTTGCTGGTTCCTTACTGTGCAGAAATTTTTTATTTTGGTGTAGTTCCAATAGTTTATTTTAGCTTTTGTTTCCCTTGCCTGAGGAGACATACCTAGAAAAATGTTTCTACAGTCAATGTCAAAGAAATTACTGCTTGTATTTGCTTCTAGCAATTTTATGGTTCCCAGTCATATTTACCTCTTTAATCCATCTTGAGCTTATTTTTGTATATGATGTATTTACCCAAAGAAAATGGAAACATGAATTCAAAAACACTAATTTGAAAAGATATTATATAGGGGCACTGAGGTGGCACAGTTGGTTGTGCATTGGACTCATGGTTTTGGCTTGGGTCATGATCTCGGGGTTTTGAGACTGAGCCCAGGGTAGACTTCTTGCTCAGTGCAGTCAGCTTGGGACTCTGTGCCTCTTCCTCTGCCCTTCCACCCAGTCTTCCTCTCTGTCAAATAAATCTTTAAAAAAAAAAAAAAAAGGAGAGGTGCCTGGGTGGCTCAGTCATTAAGCATCTGCCTTTGGCTCAGGTCATGATCCCAGGGTCCTGGGATAGAGGCCCGCATCGGGCTCCCTGCTCAGTGGGAAGCCTGCTTCTCCCTCTCCCCCTGCCTGCCGCTCCCCCTGCTTGTACTTTCTCTCTCTGTTAAATAAATAAATTCTTTAAAAAAAAAAAAAAAGGAAAAGATATTACATACCTATGTTTATTGCAGCATTATTTACAATAGCCAAGATATGGAAGCAACCAAAGTGTCCATCCATATTTGAGTGGATAAAGAAGATGTCATTCATACACACACACACACACACACACACACACACACACACACACTGGATTACTAGTTATAAACATGAATGAAGTCTTACCATTCCCAACAACATGGATGGACTTAGGTGGTATAATGCTAACTGAAGTCGGTCAGTCAGAGGAAGACAAATTGATTTCCCTGATATGTAGAACTAAAGAAACAAAATAAATGAACAAAGAAAAAATAGACCAAAAAACCCCCCTTTTTTTTTTTCAAAATTAATTTTTAGAGAGGAGGGAAAGCACATGTGTTGGGGGAAGGGGCAGAGAGAGAGGGAGAGAGAGAATCTAGAGCAGACCCCTTGCTGAGCATGGAGCCCAAAGTGGGGCTTGATCTCATGACCCTGAGATCATGACCTGAGCCGAATTCAAGAGTTGCATGCCTAACCAACAGAGCCACCCAGGCACCCTATAATGGACTCTTAAATACAGAGAGGAGGTATCTGCTTTCCAAATAGGAGCCGGGTGGGTAGATAAGTGAAATAGGTAAAGGGGATTAAGAATACACTTATCATAATGGATAATGAGAAACGTATAGAATTTTTCAATCATTATATTTGTACACCTGAAACTAATAAAAGACTATATGTTAATTATAGTTCAATACAATAAACACACACAATGAGATAATGCTTTATACCCTTTAGGATGGCTACTATCCAAAAAAACCCAGAAAACTACAAATTGACAAAGACAAAGAAATTCCAGTCCCTGTGCATTGTTGAAGGCAATGTAAAATGGTGTAGTTGTTATGGAATACAGTATAGAGGCCCTCAAAAAATTAAAAATAAAACTAACATGGGATCTAAGAATCCTACTTCTGGGTATTTATCCAAAGAGACTGAAGTCAAGATCTCAAAGAATGATCAGCACCTACTATGTTCACTGAAATATTATTCACAATAGCCAAGATGTGCAAACAACCCAAATGTCCATTACCAGATGAATGAATAAGAAATGTAGTATATACAGAAAATGGAATATTATTTGGCCTTAAAAATAAATCTGTCACATACTACAACATGAAACTTGAGAAAATTAAATGTGTTAGAACCAGTCATAAAGATAAATACTGTCTAAGTGACTTCATTTTTTTGAGACATCTAAAATGGTCAAACTTCTAGAAATAGTAAGTAGAACGGTATGCCAGGGGCTGAAGAGAGCCCTTGTTCAGTCAGTACCGAGTTTTAGTTTTACAAAACAAAAACATTCTAGAGATCTATTGTACAACATTGTGAAAATAGTTAACACCACTGAATTTTATGCTTAAAAATGGTTAACATGGCAAATATTATGTTATGATTTTACAATTGCAAGTAAATAAAAAATAGTCATCTACATTTCCTCCTGATACATCATTACAAAGCATTTATCTTGATGGAAATAAAGAAATTCCCTTTTCCCCTCCTGTATCACACGTACATCAACTATTCAGAAGTAAAATATTACCATTAAAATTAACTCCTCATAAAGTACATCTTCATTATCAATTCCATTTGAACTCTTTTCTCAGTATTACTTACCTGGATCATAATGACTTTGATTTCCCTGTAAAAATTAAAACTAGACCTCTCTTCTTCAAGCCAAGAACTTTTATTAAAAGAGGATAGATAGATACATAGACATAAGATTCTTTTTTTTGAACTGGTTAGTCATGGCTATTGCTATAGTAAAATATTTAATAAGAAACAACAGTAATACTATTAGATCATTAGTTGCTTTGAGATTAGAAAGTATCATTTCCCTACTGAGAGTAAATTCTATGTAGTGAATTGTGGGAATTAACACTGAAGTCAAAGAGCTTCACTATAATTTTTCATTAATTAAGGATCTTAATTATTCAGCCATTGCAGTAATTTCCTCTTTTAAATGATAACAAATCCCTAATACACTTGGTTGGTTTATCTGTCCCCTTGGTTAGAGTTGTGATCATTATTTTTGAAAGTAAATTCTCCTTCTGAATCTTTGCATTTTTAAGACATCTTTTATTATTGAAGTTGGAAAAGTGTGTTATAAACATATTCTAAATCTGGAAGCAAAGTGGAAATCCAAGGGTATTTTATCCATAATTATGAGATGGGAAAAGCAGCTAAAAAATGTCAAATATTCAGATGTTATCATGTAACTTGATTTTTTTCATAATTTCTTCCAGATTCAGTGAATTATCAACCTAAAATCTTAGGGAGTGGGTTGAAAATGAAGACCCTTGAAAAGACAAGTTAAACATAACCAAATATTAAGTGATAGGAGGCAAAAAGAGCCCTTAACACAACAGTGGAGGTGACTAAACTGACATACATTGCCGAGAACTCCCCTCTCTGTAGAGTTCCAGATTAATATTGGCCACAAAAGTCATCTTAGGAGATTTGGATAATGGAAGTGAAGCAGCAGCCATAGACTTTTATACTCTGAAGTTTGATGTAGAACATCAGGCATCTCAGGAATACACTAAGGCAGTAATAAGATGAGCATCTCCTCCAGCTCTCCCCTAGAGCCTCTTCTTCAGTTTGATTTTTGGGCCAAAGTGTTTATAGCCTGTGATTAAGACAACTACTACTTAGCGTAGCGACCCACTATTCCAAGGTTAGAGATAGCTAGAGATAGATATGGATCTCAATTTATCTTCCTGAGTGCTATTCACAGATGTGAGTCTGGCTGAGCAAATGGCTTCAGAATGAACACTAGACAGAGAGGTTTGCACAACCTATTCCTATAGGACCTAGAATTATATAAAGTTTAACTCCTAAAATAAATCCCATTATCTATCAGTTAATGAATTGTAGAGATTATGATTCTCTGATCAAACTATCATTGATTAAAATGTTCTGCAAGAAAGGCTTTGCAGGAGTGTTAGGTGGGTTGTACTTATGCCCCTAATTATTCATGTCTTTTGTCTTGTAGTTTTACAGTCCCTTCTCATGAAGTCTGGGCTCAGTCATGTGACTTTATGTGACCAATAAGATATTAGCAAATGTGATTGAAGCTTGAAAAGCGCATGCTTCTTTTTCCTTGCTCATTTCACAACTCATTTCCTTGCTCATTTCTTTTTCCTTGCTCATTTCACAACGTGGCTTGCTCTTGAATCCCTGTCTTCGGGCTAGATTGTTGAAAGGATAGGACAGAGATAGGGAGTTAAACCCCGTCATCATTTCCAAGGTCATTCTAAACTTAATGTCCCCCAGCTGACCCATCATTGAGTGCATGATCAAGCCCAAGTAAGATTAGTCAAGCCTAGCCAAGATTAGCACAACAACCTAGCTTTATCTTCCTGAGAAACTGAATAATGTTAATTATTTAAAGAGTTTGTAATGCAGTATTAGTTCACTAATGCAGTAAGCATATATCAGGTTACCACAAAGAAACATTTCCTAGGTATGGGATCTAGGGAAGAAACTAACACATACTATTTACTATATCACATCTTGTTCCAGGTATTTAATGTATGCTATTATATTTAATGTTACAGTAGTTATATAAAACATACTCTTTTCCCCATTCATAGAGGAAGACAATATGTTATTTGTCTACCACTGGAACCTAGAACTGAAGCCTATGCTCTTACAATTGTATTTTCTGGTAAAAGACATGTATACACAAACACATATGTGCACACACACACATATGATAACATGCATGAACTTGGCATTATCAGTAAGGAACAGATAACTCATTAATAGAGATGAACACAGTGCTATTAACTCAGTGGAGGAGAATGAAGGGTAGAACATCAGAGTCATACAGTAGTCTTCCAAAAATAGTTTCACCTCTTCATTCAGATGTGCTTTCACAAGATTGAAGGTTCGTGGAGTTGAAGGGACTATTCTATCTTGACTCAGATATGGGAAGTACCTCCCCTTCTTTCCGCTTACTGTGAGCCAGTAAAGTACTCACCCTCCACAAGCACCTACAGAATGTATTTCCTCTCTGGGAATCAAGTCCACAGGGCTCTAGTATCCCTAGAGCAACTTCTGGAGACTGCAGTGGAATCCCAGAAAAAGATGTATTTTCTCCCAATGGTGTCTGGCCTATCCCTCAATTTTTAAGAGACATTTATCCTTACATCAATTCCAGACATCAAGAAGGAAGGGAGAGGATTATGATAAAGAAAGGAGGCTTTCTGTATTGGAAGATATGGGAATAAGGAGTGGAAAGAGGCAGAGCAAATCCAGTATTGGGGCTGAGGCCCTCAATTGTTAGATTTTGTGCTCTAAATAGATACGGGCAACAAAGTCTGCTTATGGTCTACATGCAATAAAATTTGAGGCCAAATAAAATAACACAAGTTTGGGGATATTTCCCCTTTACAAGATAACATGAGGGATGTGGCAATCACCTCTCTGAATTTCATCATTAGTGGAATACCCAAAGATACAGAAAAGTAGGGAAAATAATGAGAATCTACTTTGGCACAATGTAGAAAAGTTAAAGGAGGAATATATAATTTCAGATAAATTTTGGCACTGTTCACAGCCTAACTTGCTTCAAAACCAATTTGATAAATTCAGAGCCAGTTTTTAAGCCAGGACCAATACCATGAATTTCAACATTTCAAATTTTTAGAGGAGAAACTAAGAACCATAAGGACTGAATCATTTTAAAAAGTGAATAACACTGCCTTGTATTAATGGAGGGTCATTTTTCCAAGAAGCTCCAAGCATTTGATGTTCTACTAATCTGATTCAATCTTCTTGAGGCACAGAACTCAAAGATGACAGAACTGAGATAGATGACAGGAAGTGACTAAACCCATGTCTTTCAGATCATCTTCAAAAGATAAACCAAATCACTGGAGTGAGGTGAATGACTGGAAGATTGAAAATATAATCAAGACAATGGTGTGGACGGGAAGGGCTAACCACAGTCCAGGTGTTTAATTTCTCTCCCTTGCTATTTCTTTTTTTTTTTTTCTCACTAAATAAACTTAAGATACCATGGTATGGCAGAAAAAGCCCAGAAGTGGTGGCCAGGATCACTTTCTCCACTTCCTTACATTCTTAGGCCAAACTTGGACTCAGAGGTAATGGTGCCCCCGTTAGGACAGCCACAGGCAGAGAATGAAGTACTGACAATGCACACACCACATAGATGTCACACAGGCATTAAGTCAGATTTCTGCTT
>CM052885.1:59826539-59864232 GCA_028534135.1 Potos flavus
GAAGAGCCTCTACAATGTTTTCTATAGTGCCTATACCAATTTACATTTCCATAAAATGTGCCAAGAGAAGGGTTCCCTTTTCTCTACATCTTTGCCAATCTTCATCATCTCTTTTCTCTTTGAGGAGAGCCATTCTAACAGGTGTGAAATGATACCTCATCGTGGTTTTGATGTGCACTGCTATGATGATTAGTGATACTGAACATCTTTTCATGTGCCTGTTGGCCATTTATACGCCTTCTTTAGAAAAATCTCTATTCAAGTTCTTTGCCCACTTTCTAATCTCATTATTTCTTATTTTGCTATTGAGTTATAAGGGTTCTTATATATTTTGGATACTCACCCCTTATCAGATAGGCAGTTTGCAAATACATTGCTCCATTCCATAGGTTGCCCTTTCTTTTTCTTGTTTCTTTTGCTGTGCGGAATGCTTTAAGTTTGATGTAGTCCCACTTGTTGGCCTTGCTTTTGTTGGTTATGTTTTTGGTGCCATATCCAAATAATCAATGCCAAGACCTGTTTCAAGGACCTTAGTTTTCTAAGAACTTTTTTTCTTAGAAAAAAATGTTTTCTTACAACTATCTCAACTTAAGAAGAAAGAGAAGTGGAAAAAGAGAAGGACAAGGACGGATAAGAGCAAAAGAAGACAACTGTAGAATTTTACACCTGATGGTAGTAGACATTCTCAAGGAGTCTAATGAGAAAAGCTTTCCTAAAATAAATCACGTAGGTTTTCTTTGGGTCCCTAGGTCTCTAAAATTGGACTTCTATCACCTTCGGCCACATGTAAATTCAGTAGTATACACATAAGCACAGCCATTTTTTTTCTTTACTAAAGAGTAAAATCAATGTGACTCTTCTCCAAAAAAAAAAAAAACAAAACAAAAAACGGCAAAAACAAAACCAAAAAACACATATACACACCAGCATAGGTGTCATTTATCACCTCAGATATAATTGTGAGAGTAATTATTTTAAACATTTTGAGACTGAAAACTAACATTTGATTAAATGTGAGAAATACCTCAACTCTATGGTGAAAATGGAAAGGCACATGAGTGTTTCTGTTTACCTTCCATCTATCCCCAATCAGTTTAAAATGATAGAATATACACAAAGTAAGCCCATAGGAAAACAAAACTGTACTAGACATAGAAAAAAGACTTAACTTTATAGATAGAAGAGAGGAAATTATATCAACAGTGGACCCCAACTTGGATGACAAACTTTGATACAAAATAATTGAAGGCAGGACCACTCAAAACCTATTTTCCTGAGAGAAACCTGGAATTATCCCAATTAGATGCAACAGAGGCTGGAAGCCAGAGCTGAATGGTCAGTTAGATAACTGCTTCGAGGTCTACGGGACAGCTCCAACAATCTCCTACTCGCAATGCTGCTGGTTTTGATGTTTTCCTTCAAGCTAAACACACAATAGGTTTCTGAATAAAGTAGTGAGTCTGCTGTTGGATATTCCCAAAGCAAACGTTGGAGCCAAACTGAAGCTAGAAGATGTCTCAAATTGAGAAGCCTATCTTAAGCCTCATCCCAAAAAGAAAGGCAAAATAATCACGTTTTCCAACCCTGTTCTTTCACAGAAACTCAAAATTTTGTCAGAATCTTAATGTGTTGTCGATGAAACCAAGAATATTCACTGATGATGTGAATACACATTCCAGAAAAATATACCACTCTATTACAAACTTTATACAATGGACAGATGACAAAGATGTTTCACCAAACATTTGAAGAAAACGACAGCATGAAAGAAAACCATCAAAATAAAAGATCCCTCAAGGCAAGAGAGTTTATGTAGGGAACAAATTTTTAAATAATTAAAATTAGTGTCCTAAGATTTCTAATACAAGAGTTGGATGCTAGGAAAGCAGTGGAGCTCTTAGAAATTAAATATGATTTAGAAAAAAATAATGACTTAAAAAGATAATATAACTAACTCAGCTGAAGATCAAAGAACAGCACTGGAAATTTAGAGACAGTTCCAAAATTCCATGCAAAAACAAAAGTATATGATTTTTTTTTTTTTTCATGTGCTTATGCATGTTTCCTTCAGAGAAAACCTGCCTTCCTCTCTCACACATAAATAGACTTTCAAGATGTGACCTGCTCCCCTGGGCCCAGGAAAGTCCATCACAACAAGCAATGGTACATTTTCCTAAATCTGGCTTATTTGGGAAATTTACTCCATTGATATTTATTATGGTCATTACTATATTTGGTTTTATTTCAGCCATAATATGAGCAAAGTAAATGTTAGCTGTATATAAAATAGACAAAAGCATGGTATAATATTTCAAATGTAATAAAGTTTACTTCTCATATAACAGTCTTGAGTAGTCCTGGGTAGCAAGGAGCAAAGAGCTGCTCCATAGAACCATTAAAAGACTCATTAATAGAGATTTTGCCATCCTCAATTAATCTAGTCCAAGTTGTCATGGTCATCTCTATCTAGTCTAAAGAAACAGCAACAAAGTATCAAGGTGCCTTCCTGAGGGAATTTTTGGGACCATTCCCAGATGTGACACATAGGACTTTCTTTTTATTGTCTAGAAGTCCTGTGCCTACAGCAAACTGCACAGAAAGGTGGGAAATAAGGTCTACTCATGTGCCCAGAAAAAGATAAGGAGTTTAGTGAGATTTTGGTACAGTATCTTATTTTTCAATGTCTACCTATTATGTTTCTTTAAAATTTAGTATTGCCTATGTTAATCATATGCTATTTGTTTTTATCTTCTGCTATATTAAATGTTTTAGTTTTTATTTCTATTCTACTAATGTTAATATTCAAACTTATAGCTATCATTTGAAAGTTTCATATTAATGTCAAAAAGTAGTGATTATCTAGAACCCCGTCTTCACTTGACATAAGACTGTTAGCACACTTTTCCTTTTTTCCTTTTACCAAACCCCTACTTATTGGTTTTTAAAAAGTTATTGATTTTTTTTTTACTTTGTGTTGTTATCTATGAATTCTAGCTCTTTATCCAACAATTAAACTTCATTTCATAGCCTATTTGCTTATTATTTCTTGCATATTATGTTTCTCTCAAACTATCACTTGGTCTTCTCTTAACTGGAGTACATTTATAATTAATTTAATTTTCAGAGAAACTAGTGGGTAATTTTTAGGTGCTTACATGTTCAAAACTTTTTTCCCCTCCATTGTGGAGGCTACTTGGACTGCCTTTGTGATTCTCAAGTTTCTTTCTCTGAAAAGTAGATATTGGAGCAGTCATGGAGGCAAACCAGCAGAGTACTGTCCTGGAAGAGCAGGAAACCCAGGGATATCCTCAGGCCCGTGACAGTAATACTGAAGTTATAGGAGGGCTTTTTATAGGACATGTGTGAGTTTCTCCTGTGATAGACATTTAAGAATAACTGGAATAGGGTGGCTGGGTTGCAGACATTGGGGAGGGTATGTGCTATGGTGAGTGCTGTGAATTGTGTAAGACTGATGATTCACAGACCTGTACCCCTGAAGCAAATAATACACTATATGTTAATTAAAAAAAGAATAACTGGAAAAAAATTTTATAGGACTAACAGCTGGTATATAAACCAGTAATGGGGTCATGCCTCACTTATTTCCATTTTAAAAGAAGGTATAATCTCATTTTTAAATTACAGACTATTGAGAAGCATAAACATGTATTAAATAATTATGACAAGTGTTCATAATCTTTATTGAACATCTACTATGTGTCAGACCCTATAGGAGATCTTCCTTATCACTTCTAAGGTAAAAAAATTCATTAAGGTCTAGATGGTTATTTCTATTTTACACATGAGGAAATAGACTCATTGGATTATCTTGTTCAAGTTACATAGCTAGTAAATAGGATTCAAAAACTCTGCTTTGAATTTCAACCTCTTTATTAACTACTTACCTTATTTTAAATCTAACATTTTGTTTTGAGTTTCTTTCAAACCAGGTTTTAACTGTTCTAAAAGTTCAATGCCCAATATACTAACATACAGTGCATAAAATGCAGCTTGTCTGAAAGTTCTTTAAGTGCAAAATACACAGATTTAAAAGAGTACCAAAAATATTTATAAAATACCTATTATATTGATTGCCGGCTGGAATATTTTGGATATACTGGAATAAATGAAATATATTACTATAATTATTTTTACCAGTTTCTTTTCTTTAATGTGGTTACTAGAAAATTTAAGATTACATACATGGCTCCCATTATATTTGTTAGACAAAGCTGTTCTATTAAGAGCTAAGTTTAGAAAAGTATCAATTAAACTATAGGATAACCCAGTTGGACAATATCCATGGTAAGTCTAAGATTAACCCATTTATTCACTAATCCTCTTCACAAGTATTTATCAAGTAGTCATTTGTGGCTAAGCCTTGTTTTAGGCACTAAAAATAAATCAGGAGGGCACAGTGGAAAAATATCCCTGACCTCATAGAGTTTATATTCAGACTGTGAGTTCAGCCAACTAGTTCCTGGCATCCCTTTCTCATATGCTATAATATGGTCTAACACCATTTTCTATGACTCCTAAATTTAAGAATTCTAAAATGTAAATGCACTAATCAACTCAGATTAGGAAACAGGTAAAGCAGGTACATGGAATAGGGATGAGACTAAGAATATTTGTTTAAAGAATCGAGTAACTTGCCTTGTATTTGCAAAGCTGCGGTTGCTAAGAAGTTGGTCTTTTTAATGGTTTAGTAAACCACTAGCTCTTAGGAGCTGTGCTGTATAATAAAGATTATTATTCCTCACAAAGTGATTACAACATTTTACAAATGTCTCAGTGTTAAAATCTCTTCAAATACCTAATAACTACTTATCAGCTACAGATCATAGATGTCATTAAAACAAAATGATGGCTTACAGTCCCATGAAAGAGTATTTGATGATAGAAGTCTTAGGGATAGCCAGGCTGCTTTTTCTTTTTCTTCTTCTTGTTTAAACCAGCATATATTGGGGACACTGTGCTACTGTGCTTTTCATTTGATTACTATTATCCCACTTAACTAATGAGAAAACTGGTGATCCTGGAATTTAATTGTATTGCTTTAATTTCACACAATGATCAGCCCATATATACAATTCAAAACTTCATTTTCATGTCTTTCCCAAGTTATCTGGAATACTTCCCCCCACCCCCACAAACTACTCCAGAAGTTTCACGTAGTCAGTCATAAGCTGCTCACCTATGTATCATTCACCCAACTCTTCTCGGTTTCCATAATCTTCTTACCTACGAGTTCAAAACCACCTTTTAATTACTCTTTTCATCTCCAAACTTCTGAAACTTTTTTCCAACTCATTTTTAACAGCTCTTAGAAGCATGACAATGCACCCAGTCACTGTGACATTCTTTAAACTTCTCTCCTAATTTCTCCCTCAGTCTTCTAAGTTATTTGTTTCTCCTCTCCCCTTCTTTCCCATCTCAGCTTCTTATTTTGTACATAAATTTCGACTCTCTAGGTTCTACTTCCACATTTCTCAGGACGCCGATTCTATATAACTTGGAAGAAATCCAGAATGTGATCCAGTGAACAAGAACTTCTGTCCACGAAGGGGCACAATGAGGAGTAGGAAGAGAAGGTAAGTCCTTGAACACTTGTCACTCAGCGTCTCATCTTTTATCTATCATGTCTCATTTTGTAATGCCAGGACCACTGTGGCTACTTTAGTCCTTTTCAAAATTGGTTAGTGTGCAATTAGGAAGCTAAGAGCTCTTATTTTAACTGCCTGGATACCTGATCTCTGTATCAAAGCTCCATTTCCAGAGGAGATAGAGTGCTCCTCTATATTGTGAATTAGTTACATTCTTAATCATCATTAGAGATTTATAAACCCCTTGGAATGCCCACCAGCATTTATCTCAGGGCTCTCCAAGTGAGCCCATTGGAATACACTCTACTAGCATTAGGGCCTAGCTTCAGTCCACACTTAACCTTGCAGGGAGCACCCTGCCAAACTCACCTACTGTTGCATTCACAAATGTACCTTCTTATCATTCACTTCCTTCCCTCCCTGTCACACCCCAGTTTTATTGAGAAACACTTCCTTTTTGAAGACTATTTCATTAGGCCTCCCCATCTTTTCTCACTCATCTATAAAACCTGAAATAAAAAGTGGTAAATAATTTGGCCAGCCTTTTCGCATAATAATTTTTAAAACTGCACTTAATGGTAAATGGGAATGTGAAGAGCAAAAAAACTAAATTACAGATCTATAGATAATTCTCCAATTTAGTTAACTGCTTTGAGATATCCCTCACTTCACTTTCTAAAATAGATCCCAGCAAGCAGTTAAATGGAACTCATTTTAGCTTTGATTTTTTTTAAGTTTTTGTCTATATTCTTACAGTTATGTGGTAAATGCCTAAAATCCCAGGAGAAAACAAAGTAAAAGCCTGGATAATCTATAATCTAGATATTAATTATTCATTTGCTGTCTTTCCATTTATATGCTATGTTAGTCAAAGCATCTAGATCCAACGCCAGCTTATTAATTCCACTTATATTATGTAAGTTAATTTGCGTAAAATACCAAACTGGTATTTTGTGATAGGGAAAGTCCTGATTTTTTTAATTTGAGAACAAAATTTTTAAAAACTCCTCTCTTCCTGCTCCCTTCTCCTTACTCAGCCTCCCTCATCTTTATTTACATTTTGGCATTTGTTAACAGTTTTGTTTCCGCTGAGACAGCTGAGTTATTGTTATTACATTTAAGTGGATAGTTGTCAATACTGTTTTGTGACAAGGAAGAAAGAGCTGCTCATGTTTCATCTAGAGCATACCACATGCACATACATATATAAAAGGCAACTAAAAAAAGAAAAAGAACTACTTAAAACATTTATGGGTTATTCCAGTATTCCTTATTTTTGTAAAGTTATTCCCAGGCAGGAAATACAAAATTCAAACCTTGAGACTTGCATGTAGAATCAGTAACCAATTACATTTCTAGGCTTCAGATCGCCAAGCATCCTGTCACCCACCACTTGCCTGGGCTGTGAAGGCCCTGGCAGGTTGTCTCATCACTGTGAATGCATCAGGATTTATGTGACCTTCACACAATCAGAGAAGGAGCCTACATATCAGATAAAATGTCTAACAAAATTAACACATTGTTCAATAGACAAAAAAAAAATGTCCACAGACTATTAACCAACTGGAGGCATTACCTTTATTGTCCCTTCTCAATTTTATCTCTCCCTCACATTTAATGTCCCAAATGCCTCTAAACCAGATTCTAATATGTAGCTCAACACCACAAAATGCACACATCAGAACACACACCATTTTAAGTCGCTCTGTTTGTACAACCTTCTAGAACACAGAAATGCCCTTGTCTAAGACCTGTATTAAAATATATGGATTGGGATAGATTCTCTTTTAGCTTCTCTAATTTAGTCAGGTAGTAAATGAATATTTGAGTTCTGATTATGGACAAGTTTTATGGTATACAATGAGTGCTGTTGAATAAGAAGCATGACTTCTGACTTAAGATACTAAAAATCAAATTAACAAAAACAAAATTAAATCAAATTTCTCATCGAGAAGCTTAGAGTGAACATCTTTCTGCATTAACAAATGTATACCCCTTATTTCATCCTAATAGCTTTATAGCAAACAATTTGATGAATGCCCCACAGTACATCATTAAAATAGATTCCTATCAGTAAGAGTAATCAAGAGAGTCTGGTACTCAGCCTCCTTCCGTCTTTTAACTCCACCATGTTCACCATGTCGTTTCCAAGATGAGAGTGCTCATCTTCATCCAACCAGTAAAGGATTGCTAATATGAGTTTTATGACTTGTCTCTTGACAGTGGCACCATTAATTTCTGCTCCTATTCCATTTGCTGCAACTCAGGAATTATACCTAATTTTAATCAAGTCTGGAAAATGTCATTTGTGTGCTCAGGAAGAAACAGAGTAAGGCTTTGTTGACGGCTAGCGTATTTGCGGCACAATTCTATTGCTGAATTCAGTTCCTCCTTTACCCTTCAGTCCAATCTCTTCAAGAGTAAGAAAGATCGCATTAAGTGTAGTAAACCTCAGAGGCAAGAAAACACTGAGTACAAGAGACAAAAAGAGATGATTTTCTTTTTCTGGAGGTGATATGAAACCATCGGAGTAGATGTAACAGCCAGGAAAACTACATGCTTCTGACACTCTTCTGATATCAACCCTTACCCATGTTCTCCCACCTACTTCATTAATTTGTTGTTTCTTTTTTTCAGTAAAGATTTTAGGAGACCCTTGGGATCACCAACTAACAGAAACAAAACAAAACAGTACTATTGGTGCCCGTCAGAAAAACAGGAGGTTGAGAAGTTTTCCTTTTTTCTTTATGGCAGGAGGTGGCTCATCAAGACCAAGGACCAAGAGAAAGGTGAGAGGTGAGGTTGGCACTCGGTTTTTTATTTGATAGTAGAATGACCGCAGTTGCCCAGGGCACTTTGGAAACTTCACAGGGAGGGGAAAACAGAGCCATTGTTCTAGCTGTCAAGTTTGAAAAGAAATGCAAAAGAAATGGTTACATTTCGGCCTCCCTGTCTTTATGGATGCATACTTCAGCCAAGCCTCAATCCTCTTTTAATTTTTAGACTTAAAAGAGGAAAAAAAAAAAAAAAAAGGCTCCTGTCGCTTTGGATCAGGAAACAGTAAAGCAGTAAAGTGTAACACTTGCAGAAGTGGCCCCAAGGACACAGATAGTGCTGAAAATCCTTGAAAATAAGATGAATTACCAATTCTCATTATTCATTTGGCTTCCACCGAAGACTAATAGCTAAGTAGTTTTCCATACATCACATTACCCAAGGTGCAAGACATAGTATAATATGTTAGCAATCTATTGACTAAAATGTTATTTTCACAACAACTTTTCCTCTAAGTTTGAGAAATATTAAAAGAGAATATTTTTTTCACTGCATGTTGCTGTAATTTAAGACTAATGTTGCCTGAATGTAAGAAGGGAAAAGATATAGACTTATTTAAGGAAAAAACAGATTGAGCTACATATCCATTTCCTTTACAAAACAGTATCTGTTATCTTCGAGTTAAAATTAATGTCATTATTGCAATTAGATTAAGTTTGAAGTATATCTTAACAGTGAGAAATCAGATCTTCTACATAAAATTCATGGATTAGGTAATGGTATCTGGTGGTCTCTAGAAAATGAGGAAAATGAAATTGTTTTCTTAAGACAAAACACTAGGATAGAGGACCTCTAGGTGTTGGCAGTGAGGCTGGCCAAATGGGGCATTCAAAATTTAACGAATTTTGCTGTATGCCTAGTATGCTGTCCACTGAGTCTAAGAGCACCCAGAAGAGATAGCTCAGACTGGCCAAGTAAGAAAACCTCGTTCACCTATTCTTCCTACCTGTATGCATTTTCCTGGTAGGCCAAACCTTAGCAAGTCTGCTAACACAGGAGCAGGGACAATTATTAAAGCATAGATTAAGAATATTCCGTAAAGAGACTGCACCGTTGCTGCTGGCTAGGCTGCCCTCTCCCCATATGATTACTTGCCCTATCTTCAGTCATGTGATGGTGTAGTGCCTTTCCGTAGAGGGATCAGGCTTTCCCATCCCATTGTTAGGGGACTGACCATATGGTTTGATGGGATTTATGTCCATCTCTGAGAGGTTTTAACATAATTGTGTACTTTCAGTTGCTCTGTTTTACAAATATCCATCAGGAGAAAAGACAATGCCAACATCAAGGTAATTAGAGCTAAGAAGCTTGTTACTGGAAATGAATATGATGGGATGAGTGTTTATTAACAGAAGTTAACTAACACATAGTCTATTTATTTAACAAATAGTTGCTGAGTGCTTACTCTATGATTTACTAGATTATGCACTGGAAAGATGAGAACGAACAAAACAAACATGGTTCTTTTCTTATATTCACAGAGCTACTTTAAAAGTTCTAACTCACCTCCTTCCTCTTTCACATGATTTAACTATCTTAAAAGGCTCATCCCTGAACTAAACCACAGGGCTAATTGAATCTGTATATACCACTCTTTTAGCTCCTCTGACTTACTGATCAAAATGCCAAAAACAAAAAGAAAAACACATGCACATACAAACAAAAGACAAAAAAACAAAAAGGCAGACACTTCTTAGACATTCCCTCAGAGAGAGAGAGGACTGTGGTGAGCCTAACTGTAAGAGGTCCCCTATAATCTCTGTCCCCTGGTGTTATTCCTCTGATTATGTTATATTACATGGCCAAAGGAATGTTTTTTTTATTTAAGATTTTTTTTAAAGATTTTATTTTTATTATTTGTTAGAGAGAAAGAGAGAGAGAGAGAGAAAGAGTGAGCACAAGCAGGCAGACAGAGGCAGAAACAGGTTCCCTGCTGAGCAAGGAGCCCAATATGAGTCTCTATCCCAGGACCCTAGGAATGTGATCTGAGCCAAAGGCAGATGCTTAACTGACTGAGTCACCCAGGTGCCCCCAAAAGAATTTTTTAGATGTAATTCAGTCATTAATTGACTTGAAAATAGATTATCTGCCCCAATCAAATCATGTGATCCTTTTAAAAGTAGAGAGTTTTCTGGGGCTGATAGCAGTAGTCAGAAGCTCAAGTGATATTCAAAACTGGCTTGAAGATGTAGGGAGCCATGTGGCATGGAACTAAGAGTGACTTTTAGGGGATGACAACAACACCCATGATAATAGGCAATAAGAAAATGATGACCTCAGTCCTACAGCCACAAGCAAATAAATTCTGGTTACAACCAGTGAGCTTGAAAGCAGATTCTTCCCCAGACTCTCCAGATCAGAGTGCAGCCTGGCTGACATCTTGATTTCAAGCCTGTGAGACCATAAGATGACAAATCCACAACAGACAGCTCACTTACTGAACTCACACATAGTAAGTGATGGTGTTTCAAACTGCTCTATTTGTGGTAATTTGTTACACGGCATTTAAAAAATTAATAAATAAAATGACCCAATCTAAATGTATTATTTTAGGGCTGCCAGGTTTCAAGCCAATATTCACTGCCAACCTTCTGAATAAATAGGGTCGGGGTTGGTACCCATGTCTAAAGTCAGTCACCGATTCAGTGAGATTTCTGGGGCACAAGAACAGTTGTTCTGACCCTAAAGCTCCCTTATTTGTATACCAGTGCCTGAAATCCCTGGAATTGTGAGCAAATCCTTTCATTATAAGGTAAAGCTTAAAAATACACAATCTCCTTCAAAGGGGCATTGCATTGACTTAAATTTATTCATGCTGGGTACTATAGAGGGTCCACACTGATAGCAGATTCTCGCCTAAGAGTAAGCTTTGCCTGGAGTACACGCGGAGAATTCATTGGCGTGGGGCACCTAGAAGGTGTGGGGAGGGATGGGAAGGGAAATAGCAGAAAGACCAATGACCCTTTATAGTTGTGCCTAGTATCAGCTATACCCATCTCCCTAACTCTAGAATAGATTGAAATTAAGCAAGTTCATAAAGTGTAATCTTTCTTGCTTTTTCATGTCTCTACTTTCTTTCCACCCCCGAAACCAATTCTCTTATTTACACATACAATATGCATGCTTCTTCTAATAAAATTGCCTTTTGTGTAAGTAACTCAAGGACCCAACCCCAAGCAATCAACTGATTGAGTTGAACTAGTAACAACCGTATTTTCAGCTCCCTGTCCTAGCCTCTCTTTTATCTAGAGGTGGTTCATGTGTTCCACTTCTGTCCGGCCATGAGCCTGCTTGTGGAGAGGGCTTCAAAGAGGGGAGACACATGGATGGCATGGTCCTTCCTCTCACCCACGAGTTTAAGCTTCAGCAGTATTATGGGCTCAATCTTGTTTCCCCACAAATTCACATTTTGAAGTCCTAACCCTTAAAACCTCAGATTGTGACTCTATTTGGAAACAGAGTCTTCCAAGAGAGAATTAAAGGAAAATGTGGCCATGACAATAGGCCCTCATGAAGTATGACTGGTGTCCTTCTAAGAAGGGATTAGGACCCAAATACACACAGAGGGAAGACTATGTGAGGATACATCCATTTACAAACCAAGGAAAGAGGCCTTAGAAGAAGCCCACCCTGCTGATACCTTGATCTGACTTGTGGTCTCCAGAATTTTGAGCAAATAAACTCATTATTTGAGTCACCCAGTTTATGTTACCTTTTTCTGGTAGCCCTAGCAAACTAAAATAAGCAGCCATCTTTTTTTTTTTTTTTTTTTCCCAAAGATTTTATTTTTTATTTACTTGAGAGGGAGTGAGAGAAAATGAGCAGAGGGAGAGGAAGAGGCGGACCCTGCTGAGAAGGGAGCCTGATGCTGGGCTCAATGCCAGGACCCTGAGATGGTGACCTGAGCGGAAGGCAGATGATTAACAGACTGAGCCACCAAGGTGCCCAAGAAGCTGTCTTCTGAGATGAGGAAAGGTCAAGACAATCACAAGGATGTTGATGTGACATTGTTGAACCCGTGAATTAATGCCAGCTGTTGGCTCTATTTAGACAACACATCAGAAGAACAAAAAAAAGGAAAACTTTTAAGACACTCTGGTTTTCTCTAACTGTCAAGAACATGCATTTCTAATTGATCCAAAGCCCTATCTCTTTCATCTTCTTTTTATCAAAGGTCATCCAACTGTAGGTGGTTTTAGAAGGGTGAAATAGTATAGTAATTTAAGATCAGTATTCACAATGTGCCCATGGACGTGAGGTATTAGGTATTATTTCATTTTGTGGCTAGTTGGGTACAGGTAAGAGCATTTTGGAAAATTCGGTTCCTTCTTTATGTGACTCCTAAAACCAATTAATTTACTTTTTATGCTTATTTTGACCTAATAAAGAACAATATATCAGTAGGGTCTGGATGTGGGGCAGATGGGAGACTTGGTGATTTGTAAAAGTGACAAAGATCCAGGGGCTAAACATTTGCTATGGCATCTTAGAACTGATTCCGTCCTTGTCTCCCCAGAGAGGGGGGTGAAGCCAGTAAGTAACAGTCAGGTATCTTGGGGAATGTGCTCCAGCTCAGAAAACCAGGGGCTCAACTTGTAGCAGTTTAGCATTCCATAATGAAAATGCTTACGGAGAGTTTACTTAGATTGATCTTGGTGTTAGAAATCTTGTAAGAGGGTGCCTGGGCGACTCAGTGGGGTAAAGCCTCTGTCTGTGGCTCAGGTCATGATCTCAGGGTCCTGGGATGGAGCCCCACATCGGGCTCTCTGATTGGCAGGGAGCCTGCTTCCCCTCTCTCTCTGCCTGCCTCTCTGCCTACTTGTGATCTCTGTCAAATGAATAAATAAAATCTTTAAAAAAAAAAAAAAGAAAGAAAAAGAAATCTTGTAAGACTAATCATTCCTGGGAGATTTCCTAGACTTTGAAGCTTGGGCTTGATGTATCCTATCTAAGATGAGGGTGAGAAAAAGAGGTCTCTGTGCCACCATTTTTTCTTGGTTCACTAAAGGGTCACTTTTTCAACCCTTTCCATTTTAGTCATTAAAAAACCCACAGAGACTTAATTAAGGAGGCAGTTCCCTGGGAGACACACTATGCTTCTGGTATTTTAGGTCCCTTTTTGTCAAAACCATCATCAGCGAGTGAGTAGTTTGAGAGGTGTTAAACAAAACACGTGAATTTGGCTGTCGGTTTTACATCAACATTGAAAAGAGGGTTTGTAACTGAGTCTCCCTTATTTGTTTTGTTCAATCTACACCAGAAATCTCCCCACCACAGACTGTTTTATATACATCAGTGTTTTCTTAGTACTCCTATTTCATCAGCATACTTCGGCTCAGAGTTCATCTGTGCTACAGAATCCTGGAACGCAGCTGAGACTTTCCCCCTGGAAATCCATCTGGCAGGAAGCTCAGAAGCAACCTCTGGCTCCTTCCCCACTTCTCCTGATTTATAGAGCAACATAACCCATAGAACTATAGTTCTCTCACCTGAGAGATTTCTTCCTATTGACTCGTTTATCACATGATCAAAGCCTTCCGTGGCTGTCAAACCACCTCTTATTTCAGATAAGCTTATTGGAGGCTTTGCCTCCGTCATTTACCAAAATAGCTGTACATGAAGCTCAGGGCTGCAACAATTCCCCTATTTAGTGCTATGGAGAATCACTCTAAATCCTATTTAGGGGATAAGAGTAAGTTTTTGTATTGTACCTTCAGTGGAACCAAAGCTGGTGGATAACAAAACCCATGGTATTATTTTTCATCAATCAACTAATTGTAAGCTTTTCACCTCCTTTGCTACCATAAATAAATTACTGTGCACCTCAGTATTTAAAGAGTTACTAACAATAGATTCATTAGAACATCTTTGCCATTTTGTAGGTCCCAATTACTATCCAAGTCTTTCCATGCACATTCCCAGTCGGTGTCAGGTGGCCCCTGCATGAAGCACCAACATTTATCTTCCTGTGTCTTGTCAGGTGACCACTGGAATGCTTCTCCATCCTAGCTTATGATCTTCCAATTAGGGAGCTTGATTTGAATGTGGAACTACCATTACCAGAAAAAGGGAAGTAACTAATTGCTTTTCATTAGAATGCCAAAGGGATGCAATAAGGTTAAGAAGGTCAGAGCATTTTATCATTTCTTAGTCCCTGGAAGGATCAATAAACAACTGTGAGTGACCACTCTTCTGACAGAACTTTCTCCTGAAAAAAACAATCATTCCAAACCAATAGAAAGGCAGTTTTTAGAAGAAGAGATTGTGGAGGGTATACACACCACAGACAGGTTTCTTGGGAGTCATCTTAGAAATCTGCCTACCATGTACATATATCGTTAATACAGTTACTAAATGAATTAATGAGATAAAAGAACTAAGTTTTAGCTGACATCATTGCAGATACTGAGTAAGTTCCTTGATCTCTGCCTCAGTCTCTGCCAATGATGAATCATAGCAATGGGGCAAATAACAATCCCTATATTACATACCTCCAATGAATGGCTGGAGACATTACACAATAATATTAATAGCTACTATTTATTGTACACTATGTTTAGGCACCATACTATGTCATTAATTTCTCTTCAAAATGGTGAAGGGATTATCATAGTATAGATGAGAATTTTCAGACTGAGGGATGTTAGAAGACTCTGAAAATCAGAAAGCTAGAAAGGAGTGAAGCCACACTTTGTACCTGGATTGGTCTAATTCCAAAGCTTGCTCTTAATTACTTGTCTATCGTATGAAGACATAGACTGTTATATGAAGATGTTTATTTATTAACATCCTGTTAGTGTGAAAAAATATTCATGTTACCAGTTAAAATTTCTTTAGGGCAGTGGTCAGTAGACTATCCTCACTGGGCCAAATCAGCTCCATTGCCTACTGTAGTATAACCTGTGAGCTAAGGTTGCTTTTTATAGATGAACATTTATAATAGATTTGATGATAAGGAACACTCATTTTGAACCCCAGTTTAGTGAAATCCTATTCCCCAAAGAAATGCATTCTTCGCAACAGTAGACTTGTATTACTTTTTTCTTTCTTGTTATGTAACTGGCTCTGTAATAGTCCCAATTTTGCACTTTGGCCCCAAATGTCTAGGGCATTCACTGTGTGGTTCTTGACATAAAAATTTTGCTCATCTCTGCTTCTGGGCAATTCAAGTAGTAGTACTCATTGCTAGGCAAATTGGTCTGACAAAGTTTTTCAAGATAGGAAAGCAACACAATAAAAATATCCCGCATCAAAATAAAGACTATATGATAATGATAATCATCATCATCGTCATCATCCATCCAGGCCTATATGTTGTAACCATATTAGTGGCATGGAGCACAGCATCTCTTTTGAGACAGCTACCAAAGTTGGCCTCACCTATTTCTAAGTAATTAGCACAACCTAAACCCAAGACCTTTCAGTTCCTTTTCTCTAGCACTTGAGTCGCCTTTCTATATGCAGGCTGCATTGTTGCATAATCACTGATAGAAACAGGAAAGGCAGTAGAGGGCAGCCCATTTATATTCACTAGTGAGAATTTCTTCTAGTCTGAAGATGTACAGACCTTTCCCTGTGACCTTGGCAGATCTCTGAAACATAACCCCTTTCTCCTGACATTTACTGCATCATGTTGTCCTTCAGGATGTCAAAGCACAACAACAGGGTCAGTTTGCAGGGTGTCAGAGTAAACAGCTGCTGTTAGTGTAGCTTGAGGGGTAAAGCCCAACCTCATCACTCTCTAACTCTCCTCACCAGAACATTTCTGCCTGCTGCTGGCACCTACAATTTCCCATTGAACAGTCATTTCTTTGTCAAGTATTTTCCCTTAAGAAGTAAATATATCTGTGAGGCAATTGTCAACATCTTAGGATTTCTTGCCGGA
The DNA here is from genome assembly GCA_028534135.1 of Potos flavus. NCBI lineage: Eukaryota > Metazoa > Chordata > Mammalia > Carnivora > Procyonidae > Potos > Potos flavus. Next base: position 59,842,866 of record CM052885.1, read on the forward strand.
GAGATTTGTTCATACCCTTCCCTCAGCACATGAAGTTTCATTGTGTACCTCAGGACTCAGCTTGAAGGCAAACTTCTCTATGAAATCATACTTAATTCTCTAAGAAAAAAAAGGAATTGTCCAGTCTCTCAACAATCACAGCTTTTACATTGTTCATTTCAGTTGGACGGCATCCTATTATGTGTGTAATTACGTGTGCATATTTCGTACCACTGGGAAATCCTTGACTGGCTTTCCATTGCAACTAGATTAAAAATCAAAACTGCGGGGATGCCTGGGTGGCTCAGTCATTAAGCATCAGCCTTCGGCTCAGGTCATGATCCCAGGGCCCTGGGATCTAGCCCCACATTGGGCTCCTCCCTCTGCCTGCTGCTCCCCCTGCTTGTCCTCTCTGACAAGTAAGTAAATAAAAAATCTCAGAAAAAAATCAAAACACGCCAGAACCCAGAAGACCCTCTATAAGGTGGTCCTGCCCACCTCTTTGACCCCATCCCATCCCATGGGGGTCCCTTGCCCAGAGTTCCAGCACAATGTCCTACTTAGACACTTTTTGAACACTCCATTTTTGCACGTGTTTCCAGATGGTGGTGCTTGCTCTTTGTCCCTATCAGAACACACTGGCCTTAGATTTTTACATAGCTGGCACATATATCACCTCTGCTGACAGACCTGCTCTGATTTTTTTTTTTTAATGTTTCTCATTACTAAAATAATCGGATTCATTTATTTAGGAATTTATCATAGGACATTTCCAAGAAATTGTAATCTCCATGAAAGGAGACATCTGTCCATTTCATACACCACTCTGTCCCCAAGGCCCAAACCTTGTGCCTAACACGTAATTTTTGCAATTATCAACCAATATCTCGCTTTCACTGTTTTTAATTGGTTAATTTTTAAGCTCCTTAAGGACGGGAAGTTTCTAATTTTTTTTTTCCATTCTCCACCAGGTCCAGGAGCAAAGTACATCACATCTAGTGCATAATATTTAATTGTGTATTGAATGTTGACTGTTGAACTAGTTAATTAGTCATTAACACTTTACAATGAAACACTTTACTAACATCTTTCTAACTGACTTCCATAACTCAGGAGTGAAAGAATCATTTACTATTTTTTCCAAAGACACAGCCCTTTGAGATCTTCTCCATTATTTTTCTGGCAGTGAGGCCTTCTCCCTTGAAAAATACCCAGAACTCATTATATTCCTTTCACCTGATCCTCACAAAATCACCTGTTAAAGATAAGTAACTGAATGCTACCAGAGTAATATTACACAATTTTAGCAATAGTTTTTATCTAGGTCATGAGGCTTTGTCTATCAACACAAAGCTTTTTAAAGCAAAATTAATGATTTTTTAAAGACTTAAAAAATACTCCTCCAAAATGCAGGAGAATATATATTATTTGACTAATCACCTAAGATTCTGTGAGCCAGAACTGTTGTTTTTTTTTTTCTCTCTTATGGAATACTTCCTTACCCAAAGGAGCTGTGGCACTACCCCCAAGTATTTCCTTTTTCCTTTAACACCATCTTTGATACTCAATGGAGCCTGAAATGTGCTACTAAAAATGGTAGAGAAATCAACTCTAACCACATCTACAAGAAATTCTAAGAATGACCTTTCTTTAAACTGCAAAGTCTAGCTCTTCTTGATTGATAGAATTTTCTGTTACATGTTGTGTGTGTGTTTGTGTGTGTATTTAAAGGAAGGAGTTTTTTATACATTTTTGTATACTCTATGTAATATATATATATTATATTTTATATATAAATGCATTTTTATATATTTATATTATATATATAAATTTATATTATGTATATTTATATATTTTTATATATTAAAAATATAATATATATTTTGTCCTCTCCTTAAGGACAAAAAACTTCACATATATGTGTGTGTGTGTGTGTGTGTGTGTGTGTGTGTGTATATATATATATATATTATAGTATATTATATATTATAGTATAAAAAATGAACATTCTATCTGCTTGTAGCCTTCACAAGGCCTAGATGGTAATGAAGGATAAAGAGGTAACATGCTGGGACGAGGACATTCCTAGATATCAGACAGTTCTAGATCCAAATCTGACCACCCCCCACCAATAGTCATGTGATCTGAGGAAAGCTAACTACTCTTAATCTCCATTTCTTCAATTGTAAAAATCAAAGTTAAAATCATATGCTAATTGTGAACAGTTGACAGTAATTCAAAGCAAACCTTCCTTAATCTAACACAACAGACTTAATCACTTTCTCCTCCATGAAAACATTATATCGAATGAAGAGCTTTAGTGGTGATGTACTGTGCTGCCATGTACTGTGTTCTTACTGAGAGCCCAGTGCTGTTCTAAGCATGCCTTATACCTCTGATACCATACCTACTTTATTTCACCATATACATACACACACACACGTGCTTATTCTCTATTAAACTTGTAATCCTTAAGGACGAAAAGCCTCACTTATTCTTTTCTCTATCTAGCAGAGTCAAAGGACTAGATCAATAGTTGTAATCCTCTCTCTCTCTGGTCTGCCAGTGAGTATGTCCAGATTAGTTAACGATGTTTCTAGGTCAGTGGATGTATACCAGACCCCTTCTTCACAGTACGATTCTCTACTTTCATTTTCGGTGAGAAATTATTTAAAGCACTTTTGCAACCTTTCTATGTGACCCAACCTTTTGTGTTTTTGGCACAGGTAACATTACTGGAGTGGACATAAATAGCGGAGAAATGTCCCTCTTACTAATGAGTCACTGGACTAACAATCCGCTCTGCAGTAGTAAAAGGCAAATTAATGACTCCCATTAAGTGGATGTTTGATGTTTCTGAATTCTAGATTTAGCAATTGTCTGAAAAAACATTGTGCGTCAACTATACATCAGTTTAAAAAAAATTGTTAGTAGAGGATAAAAAGTGACTAAAGACAGGTGGGCCAGTTATCAATCATTTTGCCCGATTCAGACAGTGGCTTTAAAGAAATTATGGATGTGAAAATAGCCAGGCATCATTGAGACTCCTCAACATTCAAACCCTTAAAATGGGTAGTTTGACATCACATTGATCTGCCAAATTTTGGTTATCTGAGCTGATTACTATTAGGTAGGAAATGAATTCGAGTTCTAGTTCAGGTAGATTATGAGATAATGAACATGCTCCTGAAGAGGTAGATGAAAACTTAGTATGCACCTGATTGCGAGGAATTGCAATGCAAAAGGCGGCAAGAATAATGACACGTTTAGGAACTCATACAGTCTGAGAAAATGAAAACAAAACAAAACAACAAGGATCTTGCTGGCAATTGCAAAAGAGGTAGTGAGGGTTCATCTACAGCATTAGTATTTGGAAATATACCTGCCTTTCCATTTTGCTTCCTTTTAAAGACACAACTACTAGAGTTAATGTAGAATCAAGTAGGACAGAGGCATATTTTACTAACACATTTAATGTTTGTCTTCATCTACCCAATATAGTATCTAATTAATGTAGATGACTACTGTTCGCAAAGAATGGAGGATTTCTCTTAGGAATCTTGAAAGAAACGAAGTTGAAGAGGAAGAGCAGTGGAGACTGAAAAAGGAGTTGCTCTATTTTCAGAGCCTTGCTTTCCTGTTGATCTGTATTTGACTTATGTCCAATTTTTGCAGGTATCATCCCTAGGCTAGCATGAAAACACTTGAGAAAAAATTGAGGTTAAAGTCTTTCTCAAGAATACACTTTAGTGGCATGGACCAACATACTGTGTTCAGTTCATTATTCTTAATACATCTACCTTACTGCTTATTTTCTCCTCCAAATATTATCCCTCATTTTCTTCTAAAATAGAATTAAGTCTCTAATCTGCTTTGGAATTACCACCTGGTTTACTCTCCATAGCCTAGAACATTCTCTTACTTTGCACTCTTTTAAAATTGGACACTAATTCTTAAGTCAAGGAATATTTCAAGTCTTCACTTTCTTCAACAAATTTCCTACCTACAGCAGCTCTGAGTTCTGTCCCTACTATAACTCAGTTTAAAATCCATAGTAAATCACTTGGCAATAAAATTTATATTTGATAACCCTTATACTACTGTACACAATAAAATTTTATTACAGAATATACATATGAGCAATAAGATTAATGATATATTCCACAATATTGTGTTTTAGCTTTGCACCGATTTTAGTCTTTTAATATAGTTATTTCATGTTTTATATAGGTATTATTTTTCAGCAAAGATTATGGATTCCATTATTTGCACTTCTCACAATTGGCTGACCCAAAACAGGTGCTTACATAAGGAATTCTAGTTTGTTCAAAATATGAAGCCACTTTGTATGTTCTCCTCTATTATATAGATTGTTAATTTCAGGAAGATAAAGACAGACACTAGTATTTGTCAATCTATAATCCAGAATACCTAGATGTCCATAAGCAGATGGGAAAAATGGGTTTTGAGTGCCAACATGGACAAATACAGAAAATTAAGACAAGGAAATTGAACTCTGGAAGTTTGAAACACTGTACAGAGGGGCATTGAGAAAATGTTTTATTTTGCTTAGTGGTGATTATGTTCTTCTGGAAGAGGAATATCAGCCTGACTTTGGAAAATCATTTCCATTATAATATCAATTTGTTCAAGATAAAAAAGCAACTGATGAATGCAGCTTATGTTCAAAGGCCCCGGCCACTGAAATTACACAGGTCAACTTTGTCCCTTTAGACAACACTGGAGACCCTCCCTTTTGGGAACTCCTCTGCTAGCTTAAATAACTCTTTCCAGACTAAAGAACTGTTAGGTATTGATGTTCTCTGAGAACTCAGACTTTATCAGCCTTCAGGAACACATTCTAATGGCTTTCTAAACATATGTTCTTCATTTAAATGGGTCTAAGTATGTTAATTTTGAAAAATGTGTGTCTAAATATGGAACAGATGGGCACATTGATGGTATTTTATGGGCAGGGACTTCTCAGCAGTTGACTTCCTAGTGACCCGTGCTTTATCTTCTTCATCTGTTTACCTGCCAGCATGTTGAAAGTGGAATGGCTGGTCGTTTCAGAGAAAATACAAACATTTATTATTCATCTCTGGGTTTCTAGGTTCTCTGCCCTTACGTAGGCAGGTGTGATTAGGAAAGCCATGGTGTAGAGGAGCAAACTCTGCTGTTGGGGCCAGAAGGCCTACATTCAGTCTTGGCACCAACAACTGTTAGCACCATGACCTCGAACAAGTAATTAAATCTTATTTCATTCAATAAATGAGTCTCTCCTTGTGTCAGACATTGTTAGACTCGAAGGATGGGGAAAGGAGTCTAACGTTGGCCATACTTGCACTTGTATTTTTTTTTATCTACTGGGGAACACAACTGAAAGAGTCAATTTAAGTGTCCAACTATTTCATAACTTTTTTCAATGAAATAAGCATGAAAGTATTCCAGTAAACTATAAAGGATTATACAAATATATTATTTGTACTATTTAATGTAGATTATTCCATAGGCACAATTTTCCATATTCAGAAATCTTGGACACAAAGAACTAAAATTTCCAAGAAAGGTTTAGGATTAACATATGAGCTTCTGTGTGAGAATAGCAAAGTGAAGGAAAAACAAAACAAAACGAAAACCCCTTGTAAATTGTCACAGTCACTAACAAGATCCCCCTCCATTTATTTTTAGCATGAAGAGGTTCACTTTTAGTTAAGATTCTCTGTCTTGTTTATAAATGGCACAGCATAAAAAAAAAATCTGTGCAGTGTATTTTATAATTATTCCAAATCTTCTCTGCCTCTCCTCTGGGGTGATTATATTTCCATGCTCCATTGATACCAGGCTTGGTTCTTACTTGCTTTAGCCAATAAAATGTGAACAGAAGGGATGTATGCCACTTTCAAACAGTTGTTTAAGAGCTATTGTGAGTTCCATCCTCCCTTTTCCTCTGCCAAAACACCCTATCATCCAAGTGAAGAAATAAACACTCTACAGATTAATTAGCAGAATTAGTAAATGCAACTGAGGTAAGTTGCTTTATAACCAACCAACATAAAATTTAATTATGTTTCTAAGGTACCAGTAACACAAAGAACTAGGTTTTTTAAATGTTTCCAAATTTAATGCTGAAACGTTGAGCATTTTTTGAACGGAAGATTTTTCCAATGTATAGATGTCCTTTTTACAAATTAGAAATGTTACTTCTATTTTTAGTTTAAAAGGATTTTTTTTTAAATTGTGAATTGATATGGCATTTATCAAGTGGTTTTACTACATATAAGATGAAGTAGATGATTTTCTCCTTTGTACTGTTACTGTGATAAATTATGATTGATTTTTTTATGTTAAATCAATCAGCAAATTTTTGGAAACCATATGAAGAATGTACTATTATTATGCCTATTTCACAGAGGAAGAAACTGAGGCACAGAGAAACCAGTGACTTGTCCCAGGTCATGCAGCTCTAAGTACTGCAGGGAGGAGTTGAACCTCCATAGCCTGGCTCTAGAGGTCTTGCACTCATCCATGGAGTTTACTACCATTTATAGTCCTGGCATCTCTCAACAATTATTTTTCCATCATAAAAAAGATGGAGATATAATTAATAATAGAGAAAAATATTTGTTAACCAGAAAAAACACATAACAGTACTATATAAATTGAAAAAATTGTGCAAGATTGGCTAAAACTAATAAAATTACACCCTGACCTCCCTAGATATCTTAGTTGACATATTAAGGTAGTGAATACTTTCGATTTGCGATCATATTTAAAGTGCTCTAAATAAATATCAATGAATATCCAAGACCTATTTATTGGTGTGTTAGTTATCCACTCCTGTGTAAAAGTTACTTTAGAATTAGTGGCTTTAAACAACAAACATCTATTGTCTAACAGTGTTTATGGACCAGGAGTTCATGAGGGACCTCGTACAGGATCTCTGGGTCAGGTGTCCTGAGGTTGCTGTCATCTGAAAGTTGGGACACAGAAGGATTTACTCCTAAAAGGCTCTCTCATATGACTGTTGACAGGACGTCTCAGTGCCTGAGTGCATGGGCCTCTCCACAGGGATGCTTTAGTGCCCTTGGACCAAGGAAGCGGACTTTCCCCCAAGAAAATGACACAAGATAAAGAACAACCAAGATAGAAGCCACTGTGTTGTTTTTCTGCCCCAATCTCTTCATGTCTTAATTTCTGCTTTGTTCTACTCATTAGAAGCATCATTAACTCCAGCCTATAGTCAAAGGAGCCATTATCTCTTGAAGGGAGGAATACCAATGGATTTGATCATTTTAAAAGAGGGAGATTTTTATAAAAAACCCACAGTTAGTAAAAGCTCTATTCCAAAATAACCCATTTATTTGCCCTCTTAATTCATTCCCATTATTGAGAAAACTTGTGTCTTAATCATTCACATGTGATTGTGTCAGCTGCTAAAAGCTTACTATTACTTTGATTCTCCTGTTTTTGTATTTGGTATTTGCTATTTTTTTTATAAAATGATAAGAGGAAGGAAACCTGAATATATTTGAGACTTAGCACAGAATGTAGTTTATGTTTGAAGAGGATGGGGAATTAACTTATTTCCTTCTTAGTTCAATTTTACATTTCTCTTATTACAACTGACAAACTACTATATTTTTACTTGAGAAAAATATCCATTTTGAAACCAAAGCCTATTTTTCAAAGGCATATTAAACTGGAAAAAAGAGGGATAGCAAGTCTCCACCTGTGAAAATTACCTGTCATTGGTATGAAGAGATATGATGTTTGAACAGAAAACATTTATTTCAACATTTTCCCCACATAGAAAAATTTTTTTTCCAATCGCATCCTTTACACATTTAATCCCTATCAAGGACTATAGGCAGGTAGAAAATAAGTCTAGGATACACTAGAGGTTAAGATATGCAGATTTCTAATTAATCAAATTAACTTTCTCCTGAAATTTAACGGTGTTGATAGTACCTTTCCACACTACAAATGGGCAGTTGAAATTCTCAAAGTTCAAAACAGATAGCCATGAACAATGTAAACGAGTGCTTCCTTGACAACTTAAGTATAAATGTGTCCTATATTTTGAGAAAGTATTTTAAATTAAATAAATCTAGTTATAATAAAAAGCGAATGGTGCATCAGTGAAAAAAAAAGATGACAAGGATAAATACCCCACTTGTTCAGTTTTTAGAGTTCTAATTAAAATTGGACTTCTTTGGTGGCCATTGTTGAAGACAGAAACAAAAGGGAGGAAAAAATCTAAGTAACTGAAGGGAAACACCTGTCACTCTCTCCTTTGCATTGTCACTTAGAGAAAAAGAATGCCTGAAGCACAAACTATTTTTAGCTTCATTGTGGGCCAGCATACAGTCAAGGAGAAATCCCTGTTAAGAATTTTTCAGGTGTCACAGGAACATCTTAGAAAAATAGATTTTTATTCTCTTCTAGAGCATCTGTATGTCACTGTGTTCCAATCTTGAAAGTACTGGCTTGAGATCAGCACCACATTTCTTCTATAGCTTTTGCCTCTATGTAATTAATCACTATTTTAAGTGATGCTACTTTAAATACAGAAAGCTTCAGAGTCAAGCTCCTTGACTAAATCCACAAGAACAGACTTTGACTAAGCACATAATAACAATTTCTAGCTACCTACTTAACCACTATATAATATGCCCACAAGGTAAAACCACAAGACTCACATATATACAGAGTTAGCCTTAGGGGAGATTGTTAGGCAATCTACTGCATTACAGTAGGTCTTGACAATGGTCCTGCTATCCCCTCCATTACATTTGGTGAATTTCTTGGGGGAGTTTTTGGTTATCACAAGATTTGGGAGGGGGGGAATGGGTGATTCTACTCTTTCAGTGGGCCAAGGCTAGATATTCTCATCTTTCTGAAATTCACCAGTGTCCCATGCAAAGAAGAGTAAAGCACTCCACATGGCTTTTGGATGCTCTTAACAGCCATGTAAGTGAACAATCTGTTTATAATAGTAAGAGCCCAGAATGTAATTCCATTTAATACATATAAATTATCTTTTGCAAAATTTTAAATACACACTGAGTTTTCTGGTATTGCCACTACATTGGAAATCAAGAGGCAATTTTGTTTCGTTTAGAAATGTATCAAGAGCTTCACCTTTGGAAAAACTATGTACTTGACTGCAATGCTATTCAAGGTACACAAGCTGCATATATAACACATGTGTATCACGTGCATGCATAGCTGTGGCATTCAGTGATTCCAAGGCTAATTATAGGTACAAGCAGTTGGCTACTTTACAACATCTTCCAGTGTGGTCATACCTGGATATTTAGTCTAAAAATAGTAAGCAGCACATTTCATGTTTAAATTACTTTCCTTTTATTACGTTCATCCAGGAATAGGTTTTTAATTTTTTGAAATATATTATGAATAGAATTTCAAGATAGTTTTAGGAGGATCAAATGTTTCTTATAAAAAAATGAGGTTGAATCAAGGAGTGAAAACCAAGAATTCTGTTGAACAAGTGGAGAATTTGACTTCAATTCCATTTAAATCCACAACCCTCACTTGAAACCATTTAAAAATAGCAAGTGGTCATTTCCAGGGAAGATGGTTGAATGAGAAGATCCTAAGTTCACCTAGACCTGTGGATACAACTAGAATACACCTCCATCAGTGTAAATTACCCAGAAAATGATGGAAAGACTGGAAGAATAGACTCTCCATCGTTAAATGTAGAGAAGAGATCATATTGAAGAGGATAGAAAGGGTGGAGACACAGTCATCAGCCAAAGGAACTTGGGAAGAATGTAGCCAGCAGGAAAAGGACTAAAGCCTCACCCCAGGCATCCCAGGCAAGGGGGACCCACACAAGGAACACAAATCCTAGTAACATCTGGCTTTCAAAACCAGAGGGGCCTAGTAATCAGCAGGGCTTAACTCCTGGAACTTAAAAACAAACAAACAAAAAAATAGTGGGCTCAGCTCTGGGGAAGTTGGAAGGTGGAGTCCCTACCCTTACAGAGAAAGCACAACAAAAAGCCTCACTGAGATATAACACGGAAGCAGTAGCCTGGGGTATACAGGAGGGATATTTACTTACTAATTTCAGAGCATGTGCTGGAGGGACAGGGATTGCTTGGAGACTTCTCCAAGAATCCAAGAGCTGGCTGGCACCATTTTCCTCCTCTGCTCCCCAGAAGAGACACAGGGACACCTACGGAACCAGCACAGGACAGACACTCTCCACCTAGCTTGCTAGCCCCCTCCAACCAGGCCTGCCCTACAGAAACTTTCTTAGGCAGCTAAAGGCCCCCTCAGATGGTGGACCAGTATTGATGTTGCTGGCACTGGGCACACTGCCCCCTTATCAGCCTACAGAGTAGCCCCCTCTAATACACGCCTAACCAGAGCCAAACCAACTTGGAGCCACAAGTCTGGTAGTGTACAGGAAGCCCTGACAGGGGCTAGCACCACCACAAAGTGAATCCTGACCCAAGAAGGGAAGATAACCACACACACCTGTCTGAGTGAAGCCCCAGCAGCAAGCTAGGGGTACACATCTGGCCTGCCTGAAGGTCACACCCACCAAAGCTTCTCAGGGGACAACACAAGGAAAACTCCTTGCCGTTTGGTGCTATGAATAGCAAGCATTTGCCTGGTCTAACTCAACTCAAGCCCAAGGATGCTCTAGACTGGCCTACTAACAACACAGATATCAAACCCTGCTCTCAACAGGTAAAGAGGGCCATTGCAGATGACTAGACTGGAGGCAAACGTGGCTCTACGACAACAGTAGGGTGTACACAACACACATAGGAGACACCCTGTAAGCACCAGATTCTGGCGAACAGGAGACATTGCACTGCAGGGCACTACAGGGCCTATTCTCCATAAAGCCACTACTTTCAAGAGCAGGACATATAGTGGTTTTTTTTTTTTAACACACACAAAGAGACATAGAGAAAATGAGGAGACAGCTGAGTATGTCTCAAATAAAACAACAGGACAAAGTTGCAGCAAGAGACCTAACAAAATGAAGTAATATGCCTAATAGAGAATTTGAAGTAATATTTATAAGATAGTCACTGGACTTGAGAAAAAAGTGGAGGAGCTCAGTGAGACCCTCAGAAGAAAACCTAAGAACCAGTCAGAGATAACTCAAAAACTGAAATTAAAAATACAGTAGAAGGAATAGATAGTGGACTAGAGAAAGCAGAATAACAGATCAGTGATCTATCTGAAGGACAGCATAGTAGAAAGCAATTAACCTGAATAGGAGAGAAAAAAATGTTAACAAATGAAAGTAGACTATGGAAAAATCAGCAACATTCATCATAGTAACATTCAAATTTTTAAGATCCTAAAAGGATAAGAGAGAGAAAAGGGGAATAAGTTTTATTTCAAGAAATAACAGTTGAAAACTTCCCAAATCCAGAAAAGGAAACACCTAGACATCCACATCCGGAAGGCACAAAGAGCACCCAACCAAATCAACCCAAGGAGATCCACACTGAGATATGTAGTTATTAAAATGGCAAAAACTAGCAAAAAGACAACTTTAAAAACAGCAAGAAAAAGCAAATAGTTACATACAAGGGAAACCCCATAAATCTATCAACTGATTTTTCACCACAAACTTTGCAGGCCAGAAGGGAGTGGCATACTATATTCAAGTGCTTAAAAAAGAAACCTGCAACCATGAATACCCTATCCAGCAAGGCTATCATTCAGAATAGGTAGAGAGAGATACAGTTTCCCAAACAGAAGTTAAAGGAATTCATCACCACTAAACTAGCCCTGCAAGAAATTTTAAAGGGGGCTATTTGAATGGAAAGACCATGAATGAGAGTAAGAATAATAGAAAGCACAAAAGCAGTAATATTAAGTATATCTATGAAAATCACAGAAAGAATTCACAAAATAATATATTAAGTATGACAACATATACCTAAAATGTTTGGGTGCAGAAGGAATACAGAATGAGTATCAACTTCAGCAAGCACCAACTGAACATAGACTGCTATATGCCTAACATGTTATATATAAAACTAATGGTAACCACAAAGCAAAAATCAGTGATAGGCAAAAAAAATAAAGAAAATAAAAGAAATGGGAATCCAAGTTTATCACTAAAAGAAAGTCAGCTAATCCTAAGAAAGCAAGAGAAGGAATGGAGAAGAGCTACAAAAACAACTGTAAAACAACAAAATAGCAATAAATACATACCTATCAATACTTATTTTGAATGTAAATGGACAAAGCACTCCAACCAAGTAACAGGGAGATAGAATTGACTAAAAAAAACCAGAAAACACACAAACCTATCTATATGCTGCCTACAAGAGATTCATTTCAGACCTGAAGACATATGCAGATGGATCTAATGGGTATATTCACAACATTCCATTCTAAAACATGACAATACACATTCTTGTTAAGTGCACATGGAACATTCTTCACAATAGATCACACATTAGGCCACAAAACAAGTACTGTTGAGACAGTACTGAAGTCATACCATATATCTTTTCCAGACACATGCTAACAAACTAGAAATGAACCACTGGAAAAAAAAAAAAATCAGGAAAGAACAAAGACATTGAGGTTAAATAATGTGTGACCAAACAATGAATGGGGCGCGTACGCACATGCACACACCCCAAGCTAATCAAAAATAATGGAGAAAATGAAAATAAAAATGGTTCGAAATCTTTGGGATGCAGCAAAAACTATTCTAAGAGGGTTTATAAGTTTATAGCAATACAGGCCTACCACGAAAAGCCAGAAAACTCTCTAACAATCTAACCTTACACCTAAATGAGCTGGATAAAGAACAAAACTCCAGAACACTGAAAGGAAAGCAGTAATAAAAATTAGAGCACAAATAAATGCAATAAAAAGTAAACAAAACAAAAGCAAACAAAAAACCTAATAGAACAGACCAAAGAAGTCAGGAGCTGGTTCTTTGAAAAGATCGGCATAGATGAGAAATCTTTAGTCAGACACATTAAAAAAGGAAATAGAGGAGGAAGGGGAGGAAGAAAAAAGGACTCTAATTTATCAGAACTGAAAAAGGAGAAATATCTAACACCATAAAAACACAAAGGAGAGAATATTAGAAAAAAAATGCATGCCAAGAAACTAGACAACCTAGAAGACATGGGTAAATTCCTATGAAGTGTCTAGAAGCATAATCACCCAAAATTCAATCAAGGAAGAAATAGCAAACTAAAACAGGCTGATTACCAGCAATGAAACTAAATCAGTAATCAAAACACTCCCAACACATAAAAGACCAGGACCAGACAGCTTTACACGTGAATTCTAACCAAATATTTAAAGAAGAGTTAATACCTATTCTTTGCAAACTATTCAAAAAAATTCAAGACAAAGGAACCTTTCCCAATTCATTTTATGAGGCCAGCATTATCCTGATGCCAAAACCAGATAAAGGCACTACAAAAAAAAAAAAAAAAAATTAGCCACAGGCCAAACAAAATCCAACAATACATTACATTACATTGATACATTAAATTAACCGCAACCAATTGGGATACAAGTGTGGTTCAATATATACAAATCAATGTGATACATTACAAAAACAAGAGAAAGGATAAAAACCACATGATCATTTAATCAGATGCAAAAAAAAGCATTTTGGCCAAGTATAATATCCATTCATGAAAAAACCCTCAGCAAGGTAGATTTAGAGGGAACTTAACATCAACATAAGAAAGGCATATATGAAAAACTCAGTTAACATCTTTCTCCATGGTGAAAAGCGGAGTTTTTTCCCCCCTAAGATCAGGAATAAGGCAAGGATGTCCACCCTTATCACTTTTATCCAACATAGTACAAGTGCTAGCCACAGCAATCAGATAATAAAAAGGCGTACAAATTGATAAGAAAATAAAACTTTCACCATTTGCTGATAACATAATATATAGAAAACCCTCAAGACTCCACCAAAAAACTACCAGAACTGATAAATGAATTTAGTAAGGCCACAGGATACAAAAATCAATATACAGAAATTTTGTTGTATCTCTATATGCTAATAATGAAAGAACATGAAGAAATTAAGAAAACAATCCAATTTACAACTACATAGAAAATAATAAAATACCTAGGAATAAATTTAACTAAGGAGGTGAGAGACCTGTACCCTGAAAACTATAAAACACTGATGAAAGAAATTGAAGACAACAAAAACAAATGGAAAGGTATTTCACACTCATAGACTAGAAGAATATTGTTGAAATGTCTATACTGCCCATAGCAATGTACAAATTTAATGAAATCCCTATCAAAATACCAAAAGCATTTTTCATAAACCTAGAAAAAATAGTCCTCAAGTTTGTGTGGAGCCACAAAACACCCCGAATAGCAAAAGCAACCTTGAAATCAAGAACAAAACTATAGATACATAGTCCCAAATTTCAAGATATATTACAAAAGCTATAGTGATCAAAACAGTTTGATACTGGCACAAATCAGACATAGAAATCATTGGAATAGAATAGAGAATCCAAAAATAAACCCACCCATATGTGGTCAATTAATATTCAACAAGATAAGTGATAGGCAATGGGAAAAAGGTCTCTTCCACAAATGGTACTGGGAAAATTGGATAGCTGCATGCAAAAGAATGACACTGGACCACTTTCTTACACCATATGCAAAAACAGATTAAAGACTTCAATGAGAGAATTGAAACCATAAAAATCCTTGAAGAGAACACAGGCAGTAGCTTCTTTGACATTGGCCATAGCACAATTTTTCTAAATAGGTCTTCTGAAGCAAGGGAAAGGAAAACAAAAATGAACTATTGTGACTACATCAAAATAAAGATTCTCCATAGTGGAGGAAAAAAAAAAAAAAACAATAGAACTACAAAGAACCTTACAGAATAGGATATCTGCAAATGACATATCTAATGAATAGTTAATATCCAAAATATAGAAAAAACCTATCGAACTCAACACCCAAAAAATAAAAGATCCAGTTAAACACAGGCAGAAGATGTGAACAGAAATTTCTCCAAAGAATATATACAGATGGCCAACAGACACAGGAAAAGATGCTCATCACTCCTCACCAGGAAAATGCAAATCTAAACCACACTGATGTATCACCTCACACCTGTCAGGAGGACTGAAATCAAAACAAAAAACAAGAGGTGTTGGTGAGGATTCAGAGAAAGGGGAACCCTCTACGCAATTGGTGGGAATGCAAACTGTTGCAGCCACTGTAGACAACAGTAAGGAGGTTACACAAAAAATTAAAAATAGAACTACCATATGATCCAGCAATTCTACTACTGGTTACTTGCCCAAAGAATATGAAAACGCTACTTTGAAAAGATCTATGCACCCCTATGTTTATAGCAGCATTATTTACAATATCTAAATTATGGAAGCAACCAAAATGTCCAATAGCTGAATGGATATATAAGGTGCGGCATGTATATACAGTGGAGTATTATTTAGCCATAAAAATGAATGAAATCTTGCCGTTTGCAACAACATGGATGGATATAAAGGGTATAATGCTAAGTGAAATAAGTCAAAGAAAGATAAATACATGATTTCACTCATATGGAATTTAAGAAACAAAACAAATAAGCAAAGGTGGAAAAAAAAAACAACAACCCAACAGGAAGGCAAACCAAGAAACAGACTCTTAATGGTAGTGAATGAACTAAAGGTTATCAGAAGGGAGGTGAATGGAGGGATGGGTAAAATAAATGAAGTAGATTAAGACTACATTTATCATCATGAGCACTGGGTAATGTATGGAGTTATTTCATCACCATATTGTACACCTCAAACTAATACAATGCTGTATGTTACTATACTGGAATTAAATTTTTTTAAATATAAAAGGAAAATAAAAAGTCAATTTAAGAGGGAAAAAAAAGGCAAAGTGATAACCTTGACTTTGTGTGTATCCCTTAAAGGGACTTAGGGAATATTTGTCTATTTACTTCATGGCTCAGCTAAAGTACAAACAAACAAAAACTTACTTAAGTCTTTAGGTGCACAGCTACTCATTCAGGCCTCCCCTACAATGTAAGAAATTCTGACTTATTACATGTGGATTGGGGCCTAGGCTCAGGTAGGTTTTAAAAATGTTTTCTAGGTAATCCAATAAACAATCAGGTTTGAGCACCACTGCATCAGACTAGAGGAACAGAAAAGAGTAAGCTATCTGCAGACAGTAAAATATATGACCACATGGTTGGAAATGCACTTTTCTACAATGTAATGAAATAATATATTTAAGAACATTCACATCCTTTGCAATTTTATGGAGGATGTTACGAAGTTATTCTCCATTCCAGTTTCCTCAACGTTTAAGTAAGGCAACAAATTACCTTTGGCAATGCTGCCATATAATAACTAGTACTATATACTATATGGGAGGGGGTCCATTAGTGTCTCTTATGGTGTACTGGGATATTTATTAACTACAATTTCATCTCAATGTACTACCACCTTTCACCCTCCAATAAAACTCCTAGTGCAATTCCGTTTTTTCCTTTATCTTTGCCAAATTCAGGTACCTCATATTTTAAAACAGTTTTTGAATAATTTTTGTCTTGTTCTTAAGGAAGCAAACTAGCTTTCTAAAGTGTACAATTAATGAGAAAAATATATGTGCTTCTAAAAATATTCTTAAAGTTGATTTCTTAGCTGGCAAGGACTGTAAGTCAACATTTTATTCCCAAATCCTTCCATCTTAGGGCATTTTAAGTAACAAATATAAAAACCTTTTTCAGTCTGTGGCCGGATTGTTTCTGGAGTCCATTTCTCCCAGTCATCAGTTAAATAATAAACTGTCTGATACTCAGGGAAGCCAACAATGAGAAGCTAAATTTGTGCCTCCTAACAGATGTTTTCAGCCAGGAAAGCACTGATTCACTTCATGCAATCTTTTTCAGAGCAAATCACAGGCTTTTTCAAGCTCTGATCCATATTCACAGACTCAGTAGCTGAAATGTGAAGGAAAACAACACCAGGAAGAAAGCCCATTTTGTGAGTAATGCTTCGTGGCACAGACTGTAGCCAGCAAGGAAAGCTAAATATCAGCCGTCTGTTTTCCATTCATCACTGAGTTGTTTTGATTTGTTTTTAATCCAAGCAGATTCACTGGGATATATGGAAAAGTGAGTGCATGCTCTAGAGGAAGCCGAGACATCCTATAGAGATGGGTTAGGACAGTACTGTCAACATTGGGCTCTTTAAGAATTCAGAACATGTGGAGCGCCCGGGTTGCTCAGTTAAACGTGTGCCTTCAGTTCAGGTCATGATCTCAGAGTCCTGGGATTGAGGCCTGCATCAAGTTCCTTGCTCAGCTGGGAGTCTGCCTGCCTCTCTCCCTTGGCCCCTCCCTCTGCTCGTGCTCTTGCTCTCTCTCCTTCTCTAATAAATAAAACCTTTAAAAAAAAATTCAGAACATAGTCAATAGCAAGTACTCTATAAAGCTAAAAAGTGTCGAAAGAAGAGATTAGAAAATTCTCTATGTCTATTCTAGTCAGTGTCTATTTTTTCTTTCCAAAAAGGGGTGGAAGAATTTGCTATTATATGGTAACATCTAAGAGATCCATAAAGTGGTACAGTTCCCATAAGTATAATTCTAGCAAAGTAATCATTTCTTTCATAGTTTTCATTTCTCCATGGAGTTCAACCAAAATGTTCTACCAATAAAATAGCACATAGGACACATGCTTCCATCTCTCAAGTACTAAACTAGAACAGATATATTTGTAGTGATGTGGCCTGCAAATTTTCAGCTGGTAAAATAGACCATAGAAAAATACCTACAATTAATTGATTGTAAGAATCTCTGGGGATTTAAGAGTACTTTCTCCAAATTACTTTAACAATCTTCAGAAAATCCCTTAAGATTTCTATACCCATTTTATAGAGAAGTAAAACTTAGAGGCAGGAGCTAGACTGGCATGGGTGTAGCAAAAGTGGATATGGTTTTGCTAATTTTGAGTCATGAACATTCATATTCCTTAAGTATCAGGTTTGAAGGACTTGGGTCTATCTAATGGTCCTGGGAAATTGCCACAAACAAGGTTTCTGTGCTGTCTTAGCCAGATCTGTTCTAGCCCTCCAAATGTGGTTCAGTTTGAGCCATGTTTATTCTAGTCATTTAGTAAATAAGTAGGGAAAGTCAGTTTGTTGAATATTCCAAGCAAAAAAGAAAACAAAAACGTTCACTCATCCCCTGCTTTCCCCCCCATCCATCATCACATCCACGGTCTTGGTGAGGCTGAACATGGTGGTGTTGATGACTTACCAGAGGATGGGTCCATTATGTGGACCCTCCCTTTTCTTATTGCAGGAAACCCAGTATAAAAGGGTTCTGAGGTCTTAAGTAGCATGAATAGGGTTAGCTTCTTACTTGTTCACTTCCTCTAAAGTTGCTATTTCCAGTAATTCTATCTCCTTGGTTTTTCTCCTCTTACAGCTTAACTGGAAGACTGGCAGTAGGCTGCAAGGTATCATTACTGGCTTATCTATTTCATTTCTCCAGTAAGACAACATTTGGCAAATTTTGATATCAGAACATTCTTCTTAGGTCTAGCTAGCTATAAAAAACTTATCTGTATTTTATTACATATTTTAAATAAAAATATATACCCAATATACACATTATTACTTTCTTTTTTCCAAGAGAAATAATCGTAACAATATTCCATGGGGAATTCACTTGCCATTGACTGACATTTGTTTCTTCTTTCCTCATGGAATCTCCGTCCTAAGGAAGGGGATCATGACAAATACACCTATAAGAAATTCACAAGATATCAAGTAATCTCTCAAAATTTTAGCTTTATCACCTGTGAAATAGAATACTGACTTTATGGGTATTTATGAAGATTGAACTGAACAATGTGAAATGGCAAGTACAGAGGTAGATAGATGTCAACTACTCAGTAAACACTAGCTATTTTGTCACATCATCATTACCAGTATCACTCTGCTGGACACTTTCACTCCGCATTTCTAAGTCTCTTCCCCCATCCCTCTCTTGCCTGTTGCCCTCAGAGACTAGCTTTGCATCTAGCTTCAGGTTTGGGTCCACCAACAAAGAACTCCAGAAGGAGCTTAGAGGAAAGCTACCTGTACCCTCCTCACGCCTTGAAAATACACCTTTTTTGACTAATTCTAATTTGTGCCACATGTTTGCTAAAGGGATTCTATCTTATAAATTCATCTTTATATTGTCATCTTCATCAGAAAGTTAACATTTATGAAGGAAAACCTGTACAAATAATTAGCTGGATTTGCAAGTTTTCATCCACATACATCATTTGTAGGTAAAATCAGAGTAAAATTTACTTCTATTCAGACTCAACTGTCACATAAATCTAAATTATTATTTCAGCTGACCAAGAAAAAGAACCTTCCTGATGTTCAGGAAAGGTAGAGTTTTCATAAATGTTAAAAGTGAGATTAAGTACAGGTCTTCACTCTGATAAACATTTTGCTTTAATGGCTTCTTTTTAAATGCCTAATAATATGGCTATCTCTATTTTTCATTTTAGGTGCTTAAAATGAATGAAAAGTTGTTCTCTCTGCATCTCATTCAAAATATTGAGGTTATAAACCTTCTGAAGTCTGATTTGATGGTTTTTTTTTACTTTTAAAATACTTCCATTTGTTAGTTTTTTCTAAAAATTTATTGGTACTATTATCTATATCTTATCTATCTCACATGGAAAGAATAATCCTGGATAAGCAATCAAGAGACTGAATTTCCAGCTCTAACTGGTCTAGTTTGTTGTCCATTACTACAAGATGTGTTCCCTAGATAGCTTTCTTACCCTGCTATGCCTCAATGTCCTCATTTGTTGACAAGGGCTAATTTGATATGCCTTCCTCCTTGGACTATTTTAAATTTATTATGAGCCAATGTAGGTCAAAGGATTTTGAAATGTTAGTAATGTCACGACTTTAGAATAGATATATAATTCATCACATAAACGACTTCATTTATGTGGGAAAACAACTTTAAGGCTTTCTATTTAGTAGTACACTTGTGTAATTTCATTTATGTCAATAGGACAAAGAAAGGACTCAAATACACGTAACCTGACATAATTTTTGTGGGACCTGCTTGGTCCATCTCTAAAGAGAGCTTTGCTCAGAATTACCCCTTACAACTAAAGTTCTAGGGTGAACTTTAATTACTGTTTCTGGTTTCTCACTGTATCCTAGAGAAAACAAGAGAAGATATAGACTAGGCCAGCCTGAACATCAGAAAATTTTTAAGAAGTGATAATTCAATGGAAATATGAATATTTCTCTCTTCAATTGTTCTACTTAAATCTATAACTGAGGATATAATGTATTCCAATAAACACAATCAGAAAATACCCAAAGATAAATGTGCCCAATTTTGGCTCTGGTTGGAACCTAAGAGATAATTCATATAGAAGATGAATATGCATAAAGTATAACACATATTTGGGTTCAAATCATCACAAATATGTGCTATTGACCTCTATATGCCATGTTTTCTTCATTCAATTAAGTGCCATCATTAGGGCTCTGAGGAAAACAAATGGGGATGATGTGATCAACAGTGTCTAGCTAAAGGCATTAATTAAGATTGGGTGACAGTCAAGAAGGCTTCTTTAAGGAAGAGCCATTTGACTTGAGATGTGTACGAGAGGACAGAGCCAACCAAGGGAACATCTGGAGGCAGATGATTTCAGGCAGAAATACACCCCTGTCTCCTCAATAACTATGAGAAACATGAAGGCAGCAATAAAGTTTGTTGAACAGAGGCGGCTAGTAAGAATTAAGTAGAAAGAGCATATTACAGAAGAAAGATAGGCAAAGAAAAACTAATGGAAGGCCGTGTGAACCAAGGTAAGGCCTTTGCATATTAAGTACAAAGGTAGGCCATTAAAATGGGTGAAAGAGATAAGTGACATCCATCCATCCAATCAATATCTATTTAGCACCATCACTATGCCAGGCGCTTACCAAGGCTGAGGATTTTCTGACTACAGAAATCCCTATCCCTGACCTATGGAAGTTACTTCTAGTTGCTGTGTAGAGAATCATTTCAATAGTTACAGTATCGGAAGCTATTGGGAGCCTATAGTAATAATTCGGGCGAGAGACAGATGATGGCAATTTGACTAGGGGAGGGATTAGGGCAATAATTCTTATTTAACTCATAGGTTTCCTGTGGATATTAGATCATCTAACGTTATGCTGTCATACAGCAAATGCTCAAGAAATTATAAATTTTAGTGTTACATAGTAGCTGAAGGGATGATTCCAAATTTCACTGATTCTTTTGGAACCATTCATTGAATAGAAGCAGCAAAGAACTGACTACTTAATAGTAACTGGCATGGCTAAGA
>CM052885.1:59864332-59925334 GCA_028534135.1 Potos flavus
CCAGGCGCCCCTAGAGTGATGTGATTCATAAATTAATGTTTATCTTTAACAAACCAACTCCAAATTGTTTAAAAAAATGAAATAGATTTTTTCCTTTTCTATGTTTAGTTGATATAGATACGTATGTGCATACATATACACAGAAGTAGACAGGTTTTGTTTTTTCTGCTTAACTATTTCTAGTAAGTTGCAGATCCTAGCCACCAACCTCCAAGATGATTCAGTATAGATACCATAATAGAGCGTGCTCCCCAGTAACCAAACACCAGTATCAAAAAATTATCACTAACATATAGCCCATATGAAATTTTCCATATTACCTACCCCCAAAAGTAAGTTTATAGCATTTTTTTTTAAATCCAAGATCCAGTTAAATTTTCACATGACATTTGTGGTTAAATTTTTTAGCTTATGCTAATGATTACTGTTGAAGAAATTATTACATCGAAGTATGCAAAATGCTGATTTTAAAACTATCATTCCTTCTACACTCGTTTGCTGTTTTTTAAAATTATGTATTTATTTTAAGCTATAGAAACCTAACAAAATATATTTTCAATGTCGATACGATCTAAAATGAGTAAGTCTGAATTTTTAACCAAGTAAGGAGCATCTATGCTGCAAATCTGTTTTACTATCTAGGTGTACCTCTTCCTTTTCCATCTGAGGTAACAAAATCTCAGTTTTCTTTTATAAGAGCCACATAATCCTGTTCATGGGGCTTGAGAAGAAGGGGCATTTTTCTCTCCTCAACCTAAGGGTAGAGACATGACCCACGCCTAAGGAATTAAAACATTTTATTCCCTTGGCCACAGGACAGGATGGGCACATGACCCAAGTCAGGTAAGTCAGTATCAATTCCAGCATTTTGTTGTAACATTAGAAAGGAGTTGTTCTCTTTCTCTGGCTTTCTATGTAGAATGATTAAAACTGGAACTTTGTAATTAATGCATGAAAACAGCTGTCCTGGAAAAGAAGCAAAGGAAAGCATTTGCAAGGCAAGAGATGGACAAGAAAAAGTTGACTGTTGAGGTCCTCAGTGAAGACCTTGCACTCAGATACCCCTGGAACTGGTCTACCTCTGAATCTTCAGCCAAGTTAACCAGCAGATCAATTCCCTTTTCAGTGAAAACCACATTGAGTGGGGTTTCTGTCTTTTGCAACTCCATCATCCCAGTTAATAATACTTCTCAAGCTTTATCAAGTTTAGATGAGAATAGACCTTTGGTACAATCTCCTCCATTCACAGGTCAAGACACTTAAGTCCAGAATAGTCCTGAAAATTGAGAGATGCTCAGCTTGCTCACTGAAGAACTAACTACACCACCAGGTTTTTATACTTTCTGTTTAGCATGATGTTTTATCTCTTGCAATTTGACTTCAAGGCATATTCAGCATATGAACCATAAAAGTATGCACTCATTAGCTAGATTTTGCTGATCTTTATGTAAACAAATCAAGTAAGCCAGGTAAAAGAAGTATTCTCCTAAAAACAGATCTAGTGTTTTATTTGAGCTTAATAATTCCTGTAATCACTAGATTCTTTATTAGCTTAGTGACAGACAACTTTAAAATCCTCCAACCAGGAAAAAATAGGCTACTTACAATGCAATTGATGCCACTGGGTTTCCGTAGAGTGAAATCACTTCATAATAAGAAAACTATCTCACTACTATTTATCATGATTGCTGTCTGCAAATATATTCTGTTCTACAGGGAATTGTAACTTAATGAAAATTCATCTTATCAGCTATTAACTATATAACTGATCCAGATATTTGCCGTTTTGAGGAAAAACTGGTGAACATTTAAAAGTTCCATGTAATACTGTTCAAAAAACATTTGTGATGATTACAATTTTAATTTCTCAAATATACTGTCTTTTCTCCCCCATAGGTCACTTATTTGAAACAGATTTTGTGCATCTTGAAGTCATTTTCTTTTAATTTTCCAAAGAACATTGCAAAGAAGCATAACACTTGGAAATATACGTATACAATCTAGCAATCTGGAAATCCAGTATTTATGTCAGACTCAAGAAATAATACCATTCCTTTCTAGCTGCACTAGGGAGCAATATAAAAATGGCCATTTATTTTGTTTTGTCATTTTTCTGAGCAGGCTACCCACAGGGTACTTAAATAGCTGATTTTCTCTTTTGCCATCTCTCTAGGTTAACAACAAAAATATATTTAGCTACCAAGAAACTAAATAGGTTATTTATGTTTCACTTGTCAAATCTATATTTTCCAAATATCCCCTGAGCCAGATTTGAGGAGGAGGTAAAGCCAAGGTGCGGGATATTTCATACATATTTAATTCACAGTTCTAAAGAGGTACAATTCTTCCCCCCTCCCCCTATTAGTTCTGCTGGGCCTCTACAATGTCAGCAATAATGGCATTGTTGTGCTTTGTATTGACTGTTGAATCCACAGGGTCAAATGGCCAAATTGAATGACTTTGTTTTTCCAGTTGGAGATTGTAGCATATTGGCTCACTCACGTAACAGAAAATCTCCACCTTTCTGCCCACTGCTCCCTCATTATGAAATCATACTACAGATTTAGTATCTACATGGATAACAGGTCACTAGATTAAGACCAGACCTACTCTTTTATTTTAGTTTTCCTCGTTTTTAAAAGCTGACAACAAGAACATCTGTATCTGCCAGAAAACTATTATTAGAATATCTGAAGAAAAATAAACTCAGCTTAATTGGATGCTTTTCTGTTATAGGAGTACTCAATGAGCAATAGCTCGATATCACAGTTTATTTCTTCCCTGCTTTTAATATAAGCCAACTTCTCTACCTGTTTTCATAATACCGCCTTCTTTCCCTTATTTCTAGTCTCAATTTGACATTACAATATTCATCAACTACAGGAAAGCAAAAGAAGCTGACGTATTCTTTCTGATGAGTAACATTTTAACCATATGTTGACACATTAACACACACACACACACACACACACAAAAGAAATCTATCAGCCACCCACAAACAAAAATGCACGTGGTTCAATGATGGCAATATATTGGGCTAGGCACCCTAATAATGCTCCCATTGAGAACTTAAAATGTCTGGACTAAAATGGTTTTAAAACTTATTTTTAAGTGCATTTACTGGTCTTCAAGAATAGAGTACTGAGACTAAAATCTTAGTAAAAACAAAACGCACAGAGGTAAAATAGAGCACTGAAGTTGGCCTTCGATTTTTAGAGTCCTTGCCAATTCTTACTGATTTTTAGCTTCCATGCTTTACGCGTGGGGGGGTAAAGAGTTTCAGGTGCAAAGAGACTTCATTTAGGAACCTCTGGAAGTGGAGAGTCTAAAAGAAGACCACCACATTTAATTGGCACCCTAACTAAAACACCTGTCAGCTTAATAAAAGACTAGAAATAAATCCATGTCTTAAGGTGGAAGTATGAAAAAACCTGTCTCAAATCTTAGCTCTGTATTAGGAAAAACAAAAACAAAACCTCCCCTCAAAATACAAAACCACAGCTAGCCCTTATGATGGTAGACAGCAATAACCTTTAATCCCAGAAGTTAATTCAAGTTGATCCCAGAAGGGCAATATTCTCAAGTGCTTGTCAAAAATAGTAGAACATAATTCTAGAGCACCAACTTTTGACTCAGGTGTCTAAAGATTCCAACCAATAAATTTCCCAGGAATATAAGCACAGTAAATAATCACAACAGTCATAAGGAAATAAGCTGAGAGCAAAAAACCACTGGAAACCACAGCCATTAGAATCAAATCTAAACAATTCAAATATTAGATTCCTCACATAATTAAAAACTAATGTTTCATATGTTCCAGGAAATAGGACACTGGTAAGAATCAGCAGTAAGAGTATATAAGACCTCCAAAACAGTTTTCAAAACAAACAAAAAAATTGAAATGAGAATTACAGTAATTTAATTTAAAGCTCAACGACCATATTACTTACTTGTGAAGTTGCTGAAAACCAAAGAAAGTGTTAGAAAACCATAAGACTTACTTAATTTCCCAAGTCAGAAGAGAAAACAAAACAAAACAAACGAACTATGAAAGAGACATAGATAGAGTAAAAAGCTCTATAAAACATCTAATCAAAGTTTGAGAATAAACTGAGATAATGGCTGATAGCTCTCTGGAACTTATTTTTTAAAAAAACAATTTATACTCAAAGTAACAAAGTAATAAATTTAAAAATCACCCACCGCTAGACATAATGTTATGAAATCTCAAAACAACATCAACAAAAAACTGCAAAGGATTTTTATCACAAATATCAACATTGTAACAAAAAAGGTAGTATAACCACAGTGAATAAAACGGTTATTAACCGTGAATCAACGAATATAAAAACTTAGTTGAAATAGAAACACTGCACGCAAAAAACCATAAATACAGCATTAACAAAATAAATGAAGAAATATAAAGCTTGAACGACCAATGTTAATATATACATATAATATCAGGACAAAACAAAAACAACCAAGGTAAAAATTGGCCCTAAAAGACAAAGGAGCCCCTTATCTGCAAAGCTAATTCTGCTTTCTTCCCACAAATATACCAGCATGTAATAAACACCACGTACTTTGTTATCTAACCCAGCCTCATGTCTCTACACCCATTACTACATTTAGACTGGGCTCCAGTCAAGACGAACTACTTACAGTCTGAAAATTCCAAGCCATCCTCGCTCCTCGTCCTGAACTGAAATGTTGTTTTGAGCTGAAGCTCCCTTTCCTTTTATACCCCGTCTTCCTCCTTCAGGGAATTTCTGCTCATTGTTCATGATGCAATTCAGGTGTTGTGTACTCTACACGGCCTCTAATTTTCCCCACCTGATCCCATCTTGAGTAAAGGCCTCTCCAGGTGAATCCACAGTGAAATGAATTGTCTATTTCTTGGCCGCCTCTGCCAGCAGACGGAGAGCTTCTGAGGAGAGGAACTGTGATGTTTGATCTTTTGTTCCAGATTGTCCTTCAAGACCTAGCACAGTACTTGAATATGATAATTTATGTCAAGGTGTTCTATAATTCCTTATTGGATGAATGCTATTTATCTTGATAGTATTTCAGACAGGCATTTAGAAATTCATCCAACTCAGAGCTTTTGTTAACAAGCAACTTTCTGCTTGATTTCCCTGTAATTTTTTGATGAGGAAAGAATATGTCCACATCAGAAGTGAATGTCTAGTATAAATGTAACATTGGGCTGTGAGGCTTTTACACCAGTGTCTTATGAGTGTGGTAAGAGTGGTAAGAGAATCATTTTCTTGATCCAGGATGATAGTAAACAGAGCAAGATATAAGCCACCAGTTGAGGGTTTGGGTAATCAGTTACATAGTGTTTCATTACATTAATCTCTGCACCTGGAGTCCCTTCCTTCCAGAAAAGTCCTCACAGCACTCTTTAAACAGGAAGAGGCATAAGAAAAATGTAGGTTTCTTCTTCATATTGCAAATATTTATATGCTACTTGATTTGAAGCAGCTCACATTAGAGGATAAAGGCAGGTTTTAGTGTTAGGTAAACCTGAACTCATTTTGGCTCTGACACAAAAAATTAATCTGGGTATGCTTGGAGAAGTTTTATAGGCTTTTAAAGCATGTTTTTAATTCTTACATTAGATTATAATCTCTACTTCACTTAGTGTGGGAATTCCCAATAAACATTTGGGCCCACTGCCTTGTACTTAACAGGCCCTTGGTTGGATCACTATCCTGAGACATGAGCATGCTACAGCCTCTTAAAATAATCGAAGTGCACAAACTTCTTCCTTGCTTAATTATAAGCTTCTTGAGAACAAGTACTTCACCATACTAATTGTGCATAGTATCATGCCATACACATTAAAGCTCAATAGATTTTGTTGATTTGGTGAATTCCCATACTTACATCATCTTTTCCATGTACATATATGCAGAAACTTGCTTTTTTTTTTTTTTTTTAAGATTCCATTTATTTATCCGAAAGAGAGAGAGAGAGATCACAAGCAAGCCCAGAGCCTGATGCGGGGCCGATCCCAGCACCCCGAGATCATGACCCGAGCTGAAGGCAGAGGCCTTAACCCACTAAGCCTCCCAGGTGCCCCTGCAGAAACTTGCTTTTTAACAACCTGGATTTAGCTTCTGTTATTTGGAATCTTAGTGAATATCAAAGAAGCATTTGATGGCCCGGAGCTACATTTCAGAATTAAGTTCACCTCAGATTTCACACGGCTGGTGTTAACTTCTCGACCTTCGGACTCATATATCCACATCCTCCATCTATCACCTCTGCCGACACTGGTTGAGTGCAGAACTCCAGACCTCTCTTGCCCTTCTAGATATCTGCTGGTATGCCTCATCTTCCCTATTTTTTCTCTCAATCCATTTCTTTCTTCTCCCCATGAATGAAACATTCAGTGTTATCTACACAGAATATTCTCTTCCACAACATACCCTTGGGTGTGCCGTTCCCTCAATCTGAACTGCTATTTCTCCGTTTCTTTGCCTGGAAAATCCCTATTCGTGCCTCAAATCCTGGCTACAATGTTTCCTTTCCTAGGAAGTGTTTTCTGACTATTCTTGACAGTTTCCCACATTCCTTCTGGGCCTCGGAATACTCTATATTGTTTTATTGATTTGGATCCTATCCAAATGTAATTATCAGTTTCAGTTTCTACATCTATGTTACTATATCCTTGTAGATACTAAGCATCTCTTATTCTTCTCAGCAGCCTCAGGATCTAGTATCCTTGACTTATAGTCCGTGTTCAATAAATATTGAAGAAAAAAAAAGGATGACTCTGTCAGACATAAAGTCTTCCACTGATCCACCTCTGCATCCTCACTTCTCAGGTCTTGGTCAGATGCAAAATTTTATTACCGTTCTTATTCCTGTAGGTCCTGCAGACCCGTTGTCTTCTTGTTTTCTCTGATCGCCTCCCAAGAGCCTCTAGTCTGCACCCCCTCAGTACTTATCCCCCACCCTATCCCCCTCTCCTACAGCCACATAGAGACCCATAATGCCTCCAGCTATGTCATTTTATTACATTAATCAGCAAAATTCTCTCATCTTTAGCTTTACCAAAAAAAAAAAGTTAGGTAGGCAATTTGCAAGCACAGCAAACATCCAAAGTTCATTTTTCTGAGCATGCACATCTTCTTCTGCGTGCTAGAAGCGTTAGAGTCTTAGGCCACCGTGTTTCTCCCCATCTCTGTGTGTTATAGAGTCTCTGCTTATCCACTCCAAAAACCAAAGGCTCTGTTTGAGCCCTTTAAGCTTTGGTTGCTCACTAAGCCTTTCATTGTACTGAAGGCTGCAGTGAAGCTTCACACATGGGGGGGAGGGGGAAGAGAGGCTTTCCACACCGGGACAGAGGCAAACAAGGAGAGCATGAAAACAAAAAAGCAATTCAACCTACTTACGATTTCCTGTATTGTCCCAGTGATTGCCAATTATCAGAAGATTTGTGTGTGGAGGTCTTCTCTTTAGCAGGCTTGTTTTCTCCCAGTTTTCTATCCTCCACAGTGTTGCATTTCATACATGACACTCATTTGGCTCAGAGATAATCCACGGGTCCCACATTCCATGCCAGAGTTCTCTTGCCCACACAGGTAGGACACTGTGGCAGGAAAATCTACATTCATATCCAAATAGGTCATCCTGAGATAGTGGAGAGGAAATGGGAAAAAGGATAGGGAAACAAAGATTGAAAATTTCCAACCTAGAGGGCTGTTTATCATCATTTCCCTTAGGTGGTTTTCTGCCTCTTCGCCTTCATGGTTTTCCGTATTGATTACCACAAGGGAGCCACTTTCTTTGTACCAGGGAGAATGGTCTGGGATGTAAAGTTGTTCTCAGGGAAAGGTTTGTCTTAGAGAGGATGGTGTGGTAGGAGGAAACAGGTAAATTTTAGAAGCACCAGAAAGTCTTCCTGCTACCAGAATGACTTCCTCCTTTTTGTTAGTGGTGAAAAATGTTTTATTCCATAATGGAAATTTTTCTAAAGTGGAAATATCAGAAAGAAACAAGTGATATAATAAATTCTTACTGTCTAGGGGTACCAGGGTAGCTCAGTCAGTTAAGCATCTGACTCTTGATTTTGGCTCAGGTCATGATCCCAGGGTCCTGAGATCTACCCCCTGCATTAGGCTCTGCACTGGGCATGGAGCCCGCCTGAGTTTCTCTTTCTCTCTCTGCCCCTCCCCCTGTTCCCTTCTCTCTCTCTCTAAAAAATTAAAAGACAAATTCATACTGTCTAATGTAATAGTTGCTGATAGAGCCTTTTTCATATTTTAAAGAGATGGAAGTTATATAATGATAGGGATGAGAGGATCAAGAGAAAGAAAATATTTTCCAGAGAAAGGGCTCCAAAAATTAACCAAATCACTGTGCTGAGAGTCCATTGACAAGAGGAAATTTTCACGACTCTTCCGGACACCATTTTCAGACACCACTTTGATCCAGAAATCAAAGGATTAAAAACAACTTTTTAAAAAATTTTTAAGTGTAATTTTTCTCTTAGAGAACTAAACATAAAAGTGAAGAGTTTTTTTTCCTCCTGTAACATTAGTTTTCCACAACCCAATGTCTAGAGTAAGAAGAAATAAATTTTATTTGCAGTTAGAACTTCAGAATGATACACAATGAAGCATTGCTAAACATAATTATTGAATGTTCTTGTGAACAAGAGAGAAAAATTCTGGAATTTTTTCAGTAGAAAATGTTAAGAGCATAATACATTCTCAGTTGATGAGGTTCTTTATAGGAAAAACTGTACACAGACAGGAAGCAAAATCAAGTGATTTCCAATCACTTTTCTGACTCAGTACAATATATCTTTTTTTCCAGTACAGTATATCTTGAAAACCTTTACCTCAATGCTTTCTTAACTACAAAAAAAATTAAGTCTCCTTTCTATTTTTTCAAATTCTGTATTTTCAAGACTTTTCTGATATTCTACTTTTTTATTATGAAGCTTACTGTAATGACTTGTTGTGAAGAATTATACTCAGATTTTAGGGTGTAAAAGAAAGAAGTGAGAAATTGTAGAGATTCTGAGACCGCATGCCCAGATAGGTTGAACTTAGTTTAATTTTCTGGAATGGTTGCAAAATCTGCATTTCATTAGTTATGTAGTGCTTCTCATGCAAATGGTCAACAGGATTCGGTTCGAAAGACTGATGCTTGCCTCACTGATTCCTCTCAAGCTGCTTGGAAGTTTAGAGAAGAATATTCTAGATCCATATCCTAATTAAGACTGGAGATTTTTTAAAGATCTTCTGAACAAAAATATCCAAAACGTAGACAGAAGTTTGATTAATATAAATAGGCCAACACTATCTGCTAAATGTTGATAATCAGAGTTGGGTTCCTACCTTCCCAGAGAGAATGGGAGACTGGAGTGTTATCTTTCTTGGTGATTACAGTTCAAAGGAATGGCTTAGGTCCTTGTGAAATACATTCCTGAATTGTAGATGATTTATATCTCAGTGGGGCAGAATTTACAGTTTCAAGTTTTCTCAAGTGAATTTTGTTGTTGTTGTTATGTTTTGTTTTTAAAGGAGGGTCAAGGGCTTAAATTCAGGATGAAACCTGAGGGTCAAGCTGAGGGAAACAATAAGGCCATCTTGGTCACTCTTGCTTCCCTTCTTGCCTCTTTTTTCTGACAAGGATACAGCTCTGCCCACCTGAGAGACACTCCCAGGTTCCTCTCCATTTTTAAGTCTCAAGCTTTCGAGTTGTGGCCTGGAGTTTCCCCACTGTGATTTCCCAGTTCCCATTAATTCTCCTTAGCAGAGAAGATCTCCAAAAGTGGAATTTGCCTACTCAAGAGTGACAATGAATAATCACTGTTAATGATGAGTGCTTTACCAGCAGATCTTTAACCTCCATACAGTTGAGTAAATTAAACTTGGGGAGTTTCTAATGAAGAAAATTTGAAAGCTCATGTATTATATGCTGCCTTAAACTGCTGATTCTGTGACAACAGCAGATGATCATTCTCTGCTGGTGCTATTGAGCGTCTGCGGTAAGATATAGACCATGCTCTTCATAAAATCACCCTAACATCTAGAATAAGTGGAGGATATTTCAATGATAACAGATGTAACTTTCATTGCAGCCCCTTCAAAGCAGTTTAAAAATTTTGAGATTACAGCAAAGTAATTTTTAAACGGTTATGTAATAGTCTTGATAGGGTGGCAGGTTGGAGGCAGTAGGTTCAAATGCTGACTGGCTGCTGACAGAATCAGGGAAAATTATCCAATTATCATAAACTGTCTAGGCAACTATGATTGTTCAGGAGACCTCAATGATCCAAGAACAGCCCAATTTTTCAAAATATCTTCGTGCTTTTCTCCTTTCACTAGAAGTTTCTTTTTTGCAGAAAGGTAATAAAATGATTATAATTTGAGATTTAGATGAATTATCAATTCATCAGAGTGTATGTTTAATGTGATATACTTGCACTAATGGTATGTGCTTTCTAATTAGGGAGCTAGTCTCAAGGCAGGAAAAAATTCATTTTCTCAATAAAAATATTTTACACCCAAGATATGGTGCCTTAAAAAACTTAATGAGCTCTGAGGCTGACATTACAACAATTAAAATATGAGTGAAAAAAATAAGTCTGTCTTGTTGAGCAATCTGGATGATTGGAGATATTTCCCTTATCATATGGAACATAGGTCACATTTTATGTTATTTGCAAGAATCTGCAACTTACCTCAAGGGAGAAGAAAGCTAATTTTCATAAAGTGACAATGGGATTCTCTAGCTCTGGCTGATATACAAATATTGTATTCACTTAGGAAGTGAATATTTCTTGCAGTGGGTTAATAGGGGTTTTGCAGAAGTCTGGTGAATTATGAGGAGGCAATTTTACAATTTCAAGTGTAAGTGATTATGCCTATTTAGTGATTAATGGGGCAGAATTGACCTTTTCCAAAAATGAGCAATACGATTTTTGAATCAGTAAGCTTTTCTTAGTGAATGATTTCACTTGAGTTTGAGAAAAACTAGGTAAGCGCACTGACTTTTCCACATGTCAGTCCCATAAACATTTATTAAATACTGCTATTAGACGGCACTTAACCAGACATAAATACACAAGGTGGACACCAGGCTAAAGAATTTGGATTTAATCCTAAAATGAAGTCTTTGATTATCCTCAATTCTATAACTTGTCCACATTTCTGTAAATGTCACATTCATCCACCTGCTTGCTCAACTCCAAAACTGCAGAGTTGTCCTTAATTCCTCCCTATTCTTCATATTTCTATACCCACTCTACCAGCAAGACCTATTGGCAGTGCCCTCAAAACGTATCCTGAATCTGTCCAGTTTTTCCAGTGCCACCATCACCAGCCTAATTCACACCACCATCATTTCTAATCCAGATTACCTCAAGAATTTCTTCACAGATCTCCCTGCTCCCATTCTTGTCCATTGCTTTATAATCCATTCTCCACCCAACAGTCACAGTGATTATTTTACAGGCATAAATCAGATTATGCACTATCCTGCTTAATATCTTCTAAATTTCCCCCTTTGCTTTTAAAATAAAATCTAACCTTTTTCTCAGGGTCTGCATTATCCCATATGATCTGACCCCTGTCTACTTCCTCAATCTT
This sequence comes from Potos flavus, assembly GCA_028534135.1. Classification (NCBI taxonomy): domain Eukaryota; kingdom Metazoa; phylum Chordata; class Mammalia; order Carnivora; family Procyonidae; genus Potos; species Potos flavus. The sequence goes on from CM052885.1 coordinate 59,875,945, forward strand.
AGATTGTACCATTACAATCTATCTAAGATTGTAATACAATCTTAGATTGTATTACAATCTTAGATTGTACCATTCTGTTTTCATTTCTCAACTGTCTGATTCATGACTTCCTTTCAATTTCTGAAACATGCCAGGTGTGTTTCAGAACTTCTGCCTGGCCTAATCCACAATGTGATGTCTATTTCTCATTACTCAGGTTTTAGAGCAAATGTCTCCTTCATAAGTAGTTATTCCCTAATGGCCTCATCTTCTTAAATAGCCCACCCACATGATTATATATACATACTTCAAGACACATTCCATCTCATTTTTTTCCATCAGAATATGAATCACTACCTCTAAAAATTTTCTTTATTTGCTTGTTTTTCTGTTTGAATTTTGTCCTCCATTAAATCACAGGATCCGCAAGGTCAGGGTGCTAATCTCTCTTACTCACAAATAGTCCAAATGCCTAAAATACCACCTGATACATAGTAGGCATTCAATAAATATTTACTGACTACATTAATAAACCTGGCCTTATAAAAAATAGGAATCCAAAAGGAATTATTCAGAAGTGTCATGTTAACATCAATCTGACAGCTAAAATTCCCTGCAGATCTACAGATGGGAGGCAATAGAGAGGTTAAGAACCCCAGACATTGGAGCCAAAGAAGTCTGGGTTCAAGTTCTACTACTGACACATGCTAGCTGTTGACCTTGTAACAAACTATTAAACCTTTCTGAGACTCAATTTCCTTATTTGTAATATGAGATAATAATGTTTCATTGGATCACTCAAAATCAAAAGAACTAGTAGTATATAAAGTATCAGCACAAAGTCTCACATTAAGATCTGGAAATTATTACAATATTACTACTATTCCATTTTTCTGATTTTTCCAACATTCTTTCCAACCTTCACTATCATTAAGAAAGGTTAACAACCAATCCATAAGAATTCATTATATGCTTATTGTAGAGATGAGAATGAAGGGAGATAAATGGTAGAGAAGAAGTAAAAAGAAGGCTTTGGAAAGTCCAAACTAAAATTCTGTTTCAGAAGCCATTACCAACTTTTAGGAATTTTCAGGAGCAGTGGATCTAATCTTTACTCAAAGGAATTTCAGATAAACATCCTGAAAGGGATTGTGTGTCCTCCTGGGTCTTTTCCTTACACTGAGCAAAGCGGTGTGCCATCAATTTTCTCTTACTGTGCTAATAACTTATTGTGTGGGGATGTCGAGGGAGTAATCAAGACAAGGGTGAAAGAGGTAATGACAGGACACTCTTTATGGTAAGACCATAATTGCTCCCTGACAAACAGATGCTCATGTGGAAACACAATGAATGGAGAAAACATAGATATAATACATAATACATATATATATATGTAATATATATATATTTATATATATTGTGTGTGTGTATGTATTAAAAGGCAGAGCAAAAGCTTTAGGTTTTCTATTGGAAACAGTTCCAATTTTTAATCTGATAGGAGATTACCTAAGAATCATAATCATCAGTTAATTATACAAAATACAGATTTAATGGTGGTAAATGGTTTATTTGGTGATTTCTCACTACCAACTTGCCAATACCATTCCTCTAGATAGGGGATCTATAACCTGCCAGTGATGGAGGACAAGGGCACTCAAAACTCAGCTCCCTCAGTGCTGGTTGCCATGGCTACAACCTCGCGAAACCTTTATTTCACAACTAGGCAAAGTCTGCAGTTTTTGAATCAAAATTAGTTTATTCATTTTCATTTGAGTCAGATCTAACAAAATCCTTACATGCCTTGTTTGAAATAATAGTTTTGCTTTTTGTATAACAATATTTTTTATTAAATAGAAACAACTCCTCCACCACCACCCTGCTTCATCTCCAATGATGCCAGGTCCCAGGAACTGAGGAAATACATCATTATATGACTTGTAAGGTCTGAATTGCCTAAAATAGAAACAATTTTCAAACCAACTTAGATGTAGGTTACCGTATCAAAAGGAAAAAATTTAAACAGATTATTCAAAAAATACATATTTTTTTTACGTCTACATTGAAAAATAAATAATTTTTTCCCTTAGAAGACCTAAAGAATCTTTTAAATTCTAATCAAAGAAAAACTTCTTAACATCAATCATTTTTGTCTCTCTTTGGGCGTGCAAGACACTAACCAGAATAGAAAAATGATTTTTAATTATCCATAAAAGTACAAATAAGCATAAGAAATCTAATATTGCCAGCCCTCAGCCCTTACCCAGTACCATTGCTGCCCCACCAGTTTAAAGTGCCATGACTTTGTTAATCTAATGGGCAAATAAAATTAACAAGTCTCTAAAATATTCTCAAACTATCATTCTTACTAGAGCAGGAAGAGGAGATATACTGATATTTTAAAGCCAAAAATCTATGCACCTATTTATTTCTTCATATATTTAACACTTTTTTATTGATTACTGACTATGTACTAGGTACTGAGCTAAGCCCTGGATATATAGAGCCATATTTTCTTCCTAAGGGATTATACAGATCTTTTATAAAATTGATCAGTAAACAAAGGACTGCCTATGATAATGGCTAAACTGAGGGTAGGGGAAAGAAGATACAGTGACAACCCAACATACAAGTACTTTCCACTCAGGGCTTTGCACAAGGAATGTTTAGTTTGATTGTGAATGAGAGTAGGAGTCTGACTGGTAGATGAACAGTAGGTAGAGGGCTATTTCAGAATGAGAAACATGTGCAGAGCCAATAGGTGTGAAGCAGCATAATGTGCTTGGTCTAGGGGAATGGAGTGACATGAGTGGAAATGCAGCTTAGAATTTGACAAGACAACAGACCACAAAAGGCTTTGTGTTACACATAAATATGAATGCCATTAACTAGGTAATGTATAAATATCAGAAGCTTTTTTTTTTTTTAATATCAGAAGCTTTTAAGAAGTAAAATAATTGGACCTGATTTATATTTTAGAATCATAATTCTTGGTGTAGGTGGATAAATCAGAGATGGAGAAGTTTGGAACCATGGAGACCTTTTGAGGTTATTACGATAATCTATGTGAGTGGTGATAAGAACCAATTCAGATGGAAATGGAGAAGAGGGGATAAATGCAAGAAATAGTCAAGAAATGTGATTGATAGGACTTAAAAACTAATAAGATACAAGAAGGAAAAGAAAAGTAATATTATGGGTGACATCCTGGTTGTTGACTTAGTGTTTCGGTGAATGATGGTACCATTAGTTGTGCATTAGAGAAACAATTATAAACTCATTTAGGACAACTTGAATTTGAGATATCAGGGAAATAAAGATACAATCCTGGATCTCACTAGAAAAGTATGATCTAGAGACACAAAGGGAAGTACTATCAAATGTATCTGATACTGAACTTCAGGGAGAACCACCAGAAAGATTATGCAGAGAAAGAAACAATGGCTAAAGACAGAAACATGTTGTACACAGACTTTAAGGAAGTCAAAGACAAAAAGAATACAGTGAAGATTAGAAAAGACAGTTAAGAATAAAAGTAAAGTTACATATATGGAATTTAAGAAACAACATAGATGAACATAGGGGAAGAGGAGGAACAATAAGATAAAAACAGAGAGGGAGGCAAACCATAAGAGACTCTTAACTCTAGAAAACAACTGATGGTTGCTGGAGGGGAGGTGAGTTGGGGGATAGTGTTATTGGGTGATGGGCATTAAGGAGGGAACTTGATGAGAGATGAGCACTGGGCCTTATATGCAACTGATGAATCACTAAATTCTACCCCTGAAACTAACAATACACTATATGTTAACAAAATTGAATTTAGATAAAAATTAAAAAAATAAGAAAAAGAGTAAAGTTAAATAGTGAAAAAGAAAGTCATGGAAGCAGTTGGTATTCACACATAGGATATCTCAAAGCTGCTATGCTACTACTGGTAATTGTGACCTGCACATAGCCTCACAATGTTCTCACATTAAACACACTGCAAGGTAGCATGTCATTTACCATCTAAAGAGGCAAACACAGTTTATATATGTCTCAGTCTCCCACCCTGGGTCTGAAATCTTTGCACAAAAATAGCAACTCCAAGCTTCACAACTGCTGAGCGAGTGTACTTTATTAGGTCCAGCAGTAGGCTAGAAATGTGGGCACCTGCATTCTAGTCTTATTTATGATACAAACAGCTTTATACTACCACATAACTTCTCCATTACCTGCATTCTCTGTGGATATCTTTCCATTTTTTAGACACCTTGGAAAATGGACAGTTGGACATGTTGAGAAATATTACTAGGATTCCACTGGTAAAAACTCAAAGGGTCATATGAGTTTTATGACTAACTTATTTGGAACAGTGGTAGTATGGAATATATTTATCCACTGATAATTTGGAGTGTCATGTCTCCATTATAACTATGCCTTTTCCCATATAAATACTTCAGATAATAATAATAATAATAAATAATAATAATAATAAATAGAAATAATAATAAGAGGAAGAAGAAAAAAGTAGAAGTGTCCAAACTGAAGCACTGCCATTCAAGTCTTCTATTAAATACAAACCTCTTATTCAGGCATTTCACACTCTACTATTATTTTTCCCTTTTTATTGCATTTATTTCTCACCACTTTCTACTAAACTTTTCTACTTACATCAAACCAATCTTTTAATATTTCTCTCCTACCAAACTTTCTCTTCTTTGTACACATTCTTTTACTATCTTTTCTGTTTGGAATCTCTACTCTATGTGTCAGTCGACTTTCCAATAGGAAACCAAAACATAAAGTAGACGAGAATATACTAGATCATACTGATGTAACAAATAAATCCATTATTTCAGTGACTGACAACAATAAAGGTCTATTTCTCATCAAGACTACATTTCCACTGTGGTTTGCCTGGAGGTCTGCTGTATGACTCACCAGTGGTCTCCGCTTGGTGCAATCTCCAACATGGTAGCCTATAAAAAGAAAATCTTGCAAAGAACAAAATGGCTCTTAAAACTTTTGCCCGAAATACCAACGTTTAATTTTCTTTACCCAAAGAAAATTACATGGCTCAGATTGTCTTCATTGTAGAAGACAGAATATTAGCCTCAAAGGAGTGAAGTGTTTACAATAAAAAGCAGTTCTACTTATTACACATCTTATCTTTGACATTTTCCTTGCTCTTTTTCTGGGGTTTTGTTTTTTCTTGTCTAACTTATCCTACATGCCTTTTCTAGTGGCTTAATTCTTATCTCTGATAATCCCCTTCTATTACTGAAGCCAAAAAATCTTGTCATATGTCATTTTTGTGTTGCTATTTAACAAATTACCAGTTTACATGCTTTGCCCAATTTTTTAATTAGTGTATAGACATCTTTTCTATATTGATTAGTAAATTGAATTAATATATTAATTACATCTAGCTCTGTCCATCACTGGATTTTATGAATTATTGGTTTTTATTTTAAATTCATAAATGGAATTTTATAGTATTTGGTTTTAAATATTTTTAGCCATGTATTTTATTTTATTTTATTATTATTTTTTAAATTAAAAAAAATTTTTTTAAAGATTTTATTTATTTATTTGACAGAGAGAGACACAGCGAGAGAGGGAACACAAGCAAGGAAAGTGGGAGAGGGAGAAGCAGGCTTCCCGCCGAGCAGGGAGCCCGATGTGGGGCTCAATCCCAGGACCCTGGGATCATGATCTGAGCTGAAGGCAGATGCTTAATGACTGAGCCACCCAGGCGCCCTGAGCCATGTATTTTAAATGAGCCAAAATAAGTAATTTTCTTACTGGATTTTATCTTTGTTATTATGCTAATAAATCCTCAAACTCAAGATCACACAGATGTCTACTTGTATTTTTCTTTTAGCAATTCTGTGGTTTTCCATTTACATTCAAATCTTTAAGCTATTTGAAATTTATTTTAACATTTATTATCAAATACAGATCTAATTTTATTTTTTCTCCAATCAACAGCTCTTGCCCAATACTATTAATCTCTCATTTTCCTACCAATTTGGCCCATATTCATCATTTAATAAATCCTGATATAAATTTAAATATGGCCATGATTTTCATTCTATTTCACTAATCTGAATAATCATTACTGTACTAGGATCATTATGACTTTATAATATATATTGGGAGGACAGGATTCCTTAGCATTTAAAAAAGTTGGCTTATATCAAACTCTCTCTCAATCATTCACAATAAACATTTAAAATAAAGTCATGAAATTAATCCAGTTGAACTTTTATTATGAATTAATTATACCTATAGATTCATTTGGAGAGAATGGACAAATTACAATATTAAGCCTCAAATTCCAAGATATATTTGTTTAATTATTTAATTTTTCCTTCAAGTCCTTTATAGTTTTCTTTTTATCAGCTTTTTATATTTCTTATTAGTAGCTCCTTACCTCAGGTATTTCAATTAGTTGTTCTATTTTGATAAAGAATTTTAATTATTGTTGGGGCATCTGGGTGGCTCAATTGGTTAAGCATCTGACTTGTGATTTCCACTCAGCTCATGATCTCATGGGTCGTGGGATCCCCTGTTGGGCTCCATGCTCAGTGGGGAGTCTGCTTAAGATACTCTCTCCCTCTCTCTCTGGCCCTCCCTCAACTTGCATGTACTCACGCATGTTCTCTCTCTCTCTAAAATAAGAAATCTTTAAAAAATAATTTTAATTGTTGTTGCTGCTGCCGCTGTTGTTTGCCATTATGTTTTCTAATACATTATTTCTTATGTACAGGATAGCTATTAATTTCATACACACATTAATTCATTTGTTAAGGATAGTGATTTTTCAGTGAATTCTGGGTTTTTCACATGACAATCTTATCATCTAAAAATAACAATACTTTTGGATATACCTTCCCAATATTTGTTTTTTTAAGTTTTTTTAAAAAATTTCTTTGTCAGAGAGAAAGAGAGAGAGAACACAAGCAAGGGGAGCGGCAGGCAGAGGGAGAAGCCAGCTCCCCACTGAGCAAGGAGACCCATGTGGAATTTGATCCCATCACCCTGGAATCACAACCCCAGCTGAAGGTAGACGCTTAGCTGACTGAGTGACCCAGGTGCCCCAGAAGAGACATTTTAGCATGCCACACTTTACCTCATCTGATCAGTTGCCAAATATTGCCAACTCTGGTTCTAAAATATCTCTCTTCTATTTGCTATGTCTCTAATTTAGTCACTCATAAAAACTAACTAATATTTGTATCTCCTAAGGATTTCCTTGTTGGGGGAAAATTAATGGAGAGCACGTCATACCATAGGAAATGCTAAAGGAAATTCTTCAGGCAGAAGAAAAATGACACCTGAAGGAAATTTGTATTTTCACCAAGAAATGAAGATTCAACATTCAATGCAATCCCTATCAAAATACCATCGACAGATGGGTATTAAGGAGGTCATGGATTGTATGGAGCACTGGGTATTATACACAAACAATGAATCATGGAACACTACATTAAAAACTAATGATGTATTGTATGGTGACTAACATAATAATAATAACAATAAAAAAAAGAAAAAAATACCATCAACATTTTTCACAGAGCTGGAACAAACAATCCTAAAATTTGTACGGAACCAGAAAAGATCCCAAATAGACAAAGGAATGTTGAAAAAGAAAAGCAAAGCTGGAGACATCACAATTCTGGACTTTAAGCTGTATTACAAAGCTGTAGTCATCAAGACAGTGTGGTACTGGCACAAAAACAGACACATAGATCAATGGAGCAGAATAGACAACACAGAAATGGACTCTCATCTTTATGGTCAACTAATCTTGAACAAAGTGGGAAAGAATATCCAACAGTAAAAAGAGTCTCTTCAACAAATGGTGTTGGGAAAATTGGACAGCCACGTGCAAAACAATGAAACTGGACCACTTTCCTACACTATACACAAAATAAACTCAAAATGGATGAAAGATCTATATGTGAGAGAGGAATCCATCAAAATTCTAGAGGAGAATGCAGGCAGCAACATTTTTGACCTTGGCTGCAGCAACTTCTTGCTAGACACATCTTCAAAGTCAGGGAAGCAAAAGCAAAATAAACTATTGGGACCTCGTCAATATAAAAAGCTTTTGCACATCAAAGGAAAGAGTCTACGAAACCAAAAGACAACTGACAGAATGGGAGAAGGTATTTGCAAATGTCTTATGAGATAGATGGCTAGTATTCAAAATCTATAAAGAAGTTATCAAACTCAATACCCCAAAACCAAAAAATCTGGTCAAGAAATGGGCAAAAGACATGAACAGACATTTCTCCAAAGAAGACACATAAATGGCCAACAGAGACATGAAAAAATGCTCAACATCTTAGGCATCAGGAAAACACAAATCAAAACCACAATGAGATGCTACCACACACCAGTCAGAGTGGCTAAAATTAACAACTCAGGAAAGAACACATGTTGGTGAGGGTGGAGAGAAAGGAGAACCCTCTTACACTTGGTGGGAATGCAAGCTGGTACAGTCACTCTGGAAACAGTATGGAGGTTCCTCAAAAAGTTAAAAATAAGTCAAGCAGAGAGAGCCAATTATCATATGGTTTCACTTATGTGTGGAGCATAAGGAAAAACATGGAGGACATTAGGAGAAGGAAAGGAAAAGTGAATTGGGGGAAATTGGAGGGGTAGATGAAGCATGAGAGACTATGGACTCTGAGAAACAAACTGATGGTTTTAGAGGGGAGGAGGGTGGAGAGTGGGTTGGCCTGATGATGGGAATTAAGGAGGGCACCTCTTGCATGGAGCACTGGGTGTGGTACATAATCAATGAATCTTGGAACACTGAAAAGATAAAATTAAATTAAAAAAATGTTAAAAATAGAGCTATCCTATGACCTAGCAATTAGACTACTAGGTATTTATCCAAAGGATAAAAACAAAGTGATCTGAAGGGACACATGTACCCCAATGTTTATAGAAGCAATGTCTGCAATTGCCAAACTATGGAAAGAAACCCAGATGTTCACTGTCATATATATATATATGTATATATATCTATATATCTATATGTATATATATCTATATCTATATATATATATACACACACATACATACATATACATATTCCATATCCATCCATATATATATACACATATTCATATATGCATATATGTATATATATGAATTCATATATATATGTATATATATACATATTCCATACAATGGAATATGTCTCAGCCAGCAAAAAGACTGAAGTCCTGTCATTTGCAATGACATGGATGGAACTAGAGGTATTATGCTAAGTGAAATAAGTCAGTCAGAGAAAGACAAATACCATATGATTTCACTCATATATGGAATTTAAGAGCATAGTGGAAGGGAAGGAAAAATAAAATAAGAGGAAAATACAGAAGGAGGCAAACCATAAAAGACTCTTAACTATAGAGAACAAATGAGGGTTGCTGGAAAGGAGGTGATTGGGGGGATGGAATATGGAGTAACTGGGTGATGCGCATTAAGAAGGGCACATGAAGTAATGAGCACTGGCTGCTGTATGCAACTGATGAATGACTGAATTCTACATCAGAAACTAATAATACAGTATATGTTATTTAAATTGAATTTAAGTAAAAAATTATAATAGCACAGAAAAAGGATGATGGAAAAAAAGGATAACATTGCACTGCTCTTATACTATATACTATATAGTATAAAATTATTTGCATGTAGACTGTGATATAAGTTAGAGACTCATCCGATAAAACTGCAGAATTTCTCCAACTTTTTGATCTTACAAAGCCTTATAGTCTTAAAATTACTGAGGACCATAAAGAACTTATTTGTATGGATTTCATCTATCAGTTATTATCTTATTATAAATTAATTTTTAAATGTTTACTTAAAATAGTAATAATAGACTCATGTTAACAAATATATAACATATTTTTATGAAAAATTACTGTATCTAACAAAACAAAAAAGTGAAAAACATGTCATCACTTCACATTTCGCAAACTTCCTTAATGTCAGCCTAAGAAGACACAGATTCTTAAATCTCCTTCACCTTTAATCTGTTGTAACATGACATGGCATATATCTTCTCAGAAACCCCATGGTACATTTGTGAAATAAAGAGAGGGAAAATGCAAATGACTCTTAGTATTATGGTGAAGATAATTTTGACCTCATGGACTCCTTAAGAGGCTCAAAGACCCACATGAGCCTCTGCCCAAGAGAAAAAAGGAAGGGAAAAAACTCAAAGAGGTATAGCAATAAGAAACAAGTGAAAACAAATGTAATCCTAAAAATCACTTAATGAAAAAATTAAAAAAAAAAAAAAGGAAAACAGGAATGAGTAAAGATGGTACAAATAGAAAATAAATAGCAACATTATATATAAAAAAAATAATGGTAATTACATTAAATGTAAATGGATAAAACATTAATAGGATAGAGTTGTTAGATTTTATAAAAATTCAAGGCTCAACTATTTGCTATCTAAAGCGACTCACACTAAATATGTAGCTATTTAAGTTACAAGTAAAAAAATGGAAAAAGATAAACCATGCAAAAACACTAGTTATAAGAAAAGTAAAAAAAAAAAAAAAAGAAAAGTAAAATGGCTATTTTAAGGTAAAATAAAATAGACTTCGTAACAAAGAATATTACTTATTACCTATCAGTTGAGATACAGTTGATCCTCAGTATGTGTGGATTCCATATGTTTGAATCTGACACTAGCTAAAATTAATTTATAATCTCGAAATCAATATTCCCCATACTTTTATGGTCACTTGGGGACATGTGCAGGGCAGGGAATAATTTTAGTCTTCTGCCATGAACATACTTAGCTGACACTGAACAAAATAATGCTTTTCTTCTGTTTTTCTGCTCTCATACACAAGTGTTAAGAGATAGTAGAGGGCAATGTGGTATAGTACAAGAAGTTCCATCTCTGAGGCCAGAGGAATAGGGTTTAAATTTCAACTCTGGCACTTGTTGGTGGCATGGCCTCACGCAAGTCACTTAAGACTTTTGAGTCATATTTTCTGTTACGTAGAAAACAAAGTAGAATCTACCAGGACATGTTGTTTTTACGATTTAACTGATGTCATATATGCACATATATGTGTATATTTTCCCTAGGAGTAATGGTTCAGTATCCACTAATTCAGTGTTCACAGTGACATTATAGAACATAGCTACCATGAATGGTAAGAATTGACTGTACATTTAAAAGGGTCAACTCTTCAAGAAGAAATATAAACCCTAATGTCTTTGAAACTAAAATAAGAGCTTCAAAATACAAGAAAAAAACCTTGACGGACATGTAAGGAGATATAAATAAATTCATAATAAGAGCTAGAAATTTCAAAACCCCTGCTTCAGTAATTCATAGAACAAATAGACACAAAATAAGGATGAATCTAAGCGACATTTTAATGCACTCCACTCAGCAACCAGAGAATACATATTCTTTCCAAATGTACATGAAACACTCGCCAAGATATACCTGTGCTGGTTCATAAACAATTCTCAGTAAATTTAAAAGGATTATAATCATTAGAAGTATGTTCTATGACTGCAAATGAATTAAACTAGTAATCAGTAACAAAACGCATCCGGAATATCCCTTATATGTATGGATATTAATATATAAGGATATTATTCTAAAATACACTTTTAAAATACATGGACAAATAAAGAAATATCAAGGAAAATTAGGAATTATTTTCAGCTGTTTGAAAAGGAAATACACCTTATCAAAACCTGTAGGATAAATCTAAAACAGTGCTTAGAGGAAATTTGTAGCTTTAGATATTTATATCGGAAAAGAAGAAATATGTAAAATCAATAATCTAAACTTCCACCTTAAAAGCTAGAAAAAGGAGGCACCTGGGTGTCTCAGTTGGTTGGGACTCTGCCTTGGGCTCAGGTCATGATCTCAGCATCTGGGATGGAGCCCACCATGTCAGGGCTCCCTGCTCAGTGGGGAGTCTGCTTCTCCCTCCCCCTGCACTTGTGTACTCCCTCTCTCTCTTTCTCCCTCTCAAATAATTAAATGAAATCTTAAAAAAAAAAAAAAAAAGCTAGAAAAGAAGAGCAACTTAAACTCAAAGTAAGTAGAGGGAAGGAATAAAATAGAAACAGAAATCAAGGAAATAGAAAACTATTGAAGAAAAACAAGAAAATCAGTTGTTGATAGAAATTTCCTCACAAAATCAAATTTTTTCATATTTAAATATTTTTCTCATCTTTGCTAGTTGCTCAATCTTCAAAGGTGGTGGTGGTGGGGAGTGATGCTCAAATAATCAAACCCCACGTAATGGATCAATTGATTCTTTGTTTTTAATTCTTTGCAGAACTTAATGATTATCTCCAATTCTCTTTTGATCACCACTGAGTGAAAAGAGGCTAGGATTAGGAGTTTTACTGGAGTCTTATTGTTGTTCTGTTATTCATTTATTATAACACCTTGGATAAGTTATTTAACATTTTTGCACCTCACTGTTTTCAAATGACAAATGACAAGAATATTTTATACTCTGCATCTCAAAAGAAAATGCAAAGATGAAGAGGTAGTAAGTTAGAAAAGCATTTAGAAAACTATATTAAATGTGGTCACAGGAAGACTAATAATCAATGCTATTTCACAATCTTAGTAGAATTTAGCTGAGCATGAAAAGAAAATTTAAGAGATTTAAAATATCCCTAAACTTATAATGAGATTCTTTATGCTCCAGGCCCCTTTCTTAGTCTATGTTTGATCTACCTACCATTTATCTTCCCCAATCTTTTTCTGGTTGCTCTTGAGGTCAGAGTTCTAGCTGTGTTAAATTGTGTGATAATTCTGCTCCAAGCACAATTCTCCTGAGGAAGCAAAGCCAAATGCAGACTCCATGACTGGTCTGGGAAAAAGAAAAGCTCCAATGTGCAAACTCCTATCACCCCCCTTGAAGTTGTTCTTATCACTATCCTATTGACACTATTGACAAGGATCTTTAAGCAGGAAATAATGGCCCTGTGATGAAAACCAGTACATTTCCAAACCAAATATGGTAAATAATAACTATTATCATTTGGGGATCCTAGGCAATAGCTCAGAGCTTAGTGTTAGTCACTGAGAAGGTTTTGGTTTTCATAGCCAAGGACGACTCTAAAATGGGAGATACTGCTTAAGCCTTGACAAGTAACCATGACAAACCACTGTACAGATCCATTTCCATTTCAGATAAGACATTATTTTTTAGAAAAAAATGGAAATGAGAATGATAATTGTTGTTTTAGTGACAGAAAGTATGTGGGTGTGTGTCTAGAGATTTATGGGATAAAGAAATTGCTATAAAAATAATTCTCAAATCTGAGAAGCTTCACGCATGCACAAATATGGTTGTTCTTTCTCCTATTCTGATTTGTCTTAATGATAATATTTCTTCCTTTTTTAACTATGGTGTTTCTAAGTCACGAAACAAAACCTTAAATCTCTTTTAATTTTTTTTTAAGTAAATGAAGAGATGTCTTATCTGTAAAGTTGTTCCCTGACCAAATTCAATACTTTAATGAATAATAAATAAATTTCATTTCCCCTTGATCCTCTTTCTACATGGCAGCCAAAATGATCTTGCAAAAACCCAAAACTAATCATGTCATTTCTTAATTAAAATACTTGAACAGGCCTCTATTATCCTCCAGATAATGCCCAAATTATTATATATTTTTGAACAGGTTTATACCAGTTCCTCTTTATCTTCAAACTTTGTTTCTCTACACTATGTTTTGTAAAGCACCCCTTTGTTGTACTGCTCTCTCCAACACGCACAATCAAGTACCCTGGGTTCTAATCAAACCAGCTCTCTTGCAAACCCCTAAAAAGACCATGCTCTTCCCCTATATCTGAGAAGGGTTAATTTATTCTCAATCTTGTCCTTATCCTCTCATACTTTTAAAATAGGTATCAGTTAGCTTCTTAAGGTCATTGTCACCTTATATCTCCAGCACTTAGCCCAAAGTCTGGCAATAAGGCATTGTTCAATAAATACTGGAAAGAGGGTTTATGAAGAATGGCTGGAAGATATGGAAAAATGAAAGGAGGGAGGAAAAAAAATACCAGGGAGCTCAAGAGCCTTAATCTGGTTTGTTGCTGAGTCACCACTCCTCTCTGTTTTCCTTAGTTTCTGCTGATTTTCAGTTATGGAGGATGTAGTTGCCCTCTGGCCATTTCCCATGCTCTAGGGCTTTCTCATTTCTGCTCCTTCCCTTTACTTGAACTGTCCACTCTCTAAATCAGTATTTGTCATTCGCTGCCATATTCATCCCAGGTTTTCTCAGATATGATTTCCACTGAAACAAACATTTTGGTCTCAAGGTCCCTGAACATTAAAAAGTTTCCTTTTCTTATTAGAGACTGGGGGTCTCTTTGGTGGCCTCACCACAAAAATACCAACACAGTGAAGGATGAATAGCCTTGTATAATCCAGGAAAGGCTGTGTAGCCAAAGATAAAATCAGAATTTAATTGTGGCCAAGTAACACATAATCTGGGAGAACCAATCTCTTAATTCAATCTGTCTCTATCTCTTTACATCTATTTAATTAGACATCATCAATATGGAATAAATGGCAGTATTAAATGTAGTAGGTTACCCTAGAAAGATTAGACTTGTTTTGTTATTGAATCTTACTTTGTTAATGAGAGAAATTGCTACTCACATCATAGTATAGGCAGACACAGGATTTCATCAAGTAAGGTAGCCTTTCTTACAAGAGAGGTTGCTGAATGAGGAGCCTCTAAAGGGAGAGAGAAATAATCTTCTAATGAAAAAGAAGCAAAGAGATAGGTACTTTCTAGGAGTGTACATGCACCAAAAGACCCCCAAATCATTCTTATTTCAATATATCTGTTTTGTGCCTCTCTACAGCTGGCTGGAAAATTGACTAAATCTGCCGACGTGGATTTATAGACACAAATATTAAATATGACCATGAAGATCTGCACTGGCAAGTTTCTGATTATGTCACTCTCTTCTGAACCCAAACTCCTAGTATATACACTTATAAATGTAACAACACTCCCTTAAATTTATACCCTACAGATTTATTTAAATCAGTTGAATTTAGGAAAAAAACACATGTTATTTTATGCTAATTGTTTTGTGGGGGGCATGCAGTGCTGATGAAAGCAGCTGTGAGAAAAAGGCGGAATACTTCACTTCTTACTAAGTCGAGGTTGAACGGTGGTAAATGTAACTTGTTATTGCAGTCATCATTAAACAACTGTTCTACAGAGTGCCAAGATAGAAGACATATACCCAACATTGCTAAATTAAATAAGAAAATTAGCACAGAAGCACCAATAAATAGCAGTAAGAAATTATAACTATTTGGATATCTACTGGAAGTCTGCTTTATGAAAGCAGAGCATCTGACAAGTAATTGAGTATCAAAGATAACTCAAGTCACAAAGGTGGGAAGAGAGCCATAGGTAGGCAGAATAAAGGGGGTTCCTGCTTAATATAATTGAAGTCATGTCAAATGGAGTCAACTTCTCTCTTGTGAACTTCATCCAAACTCTATTAGCACAATTTAGGACAGTATAAATCTCCTATTTTCTGTTCATGCATATTTACTTCACCACTGTTTCCTTGTCTCTGCTCCTGCCATCTTGTTTCAGTATCCATTTAAAAAACATTACTAAGTCACGCATTTTGTGACTTTAATTAAATTTACTAAAGATTTGGAGGTTACAGGAGAGGTGTTAGGTCATGCTTCCCATGGCATCCCATTTTTTCACTGATTCTCTTCTCAGCCTTCCTAAACAGAATCCTGAGAAGTGTAGTCTGGCCCCCTGAAACCACTAACTGGTTAGAAATCTGGCCCTGAGCAGTTTCTTTACCAAAGCCTTTGGGAAACATAAAGAATACATTTTCTCTACCTATAATGTAAACTACTCAGTAGACTAAATAACACAACTTCTATCTCCTGCATCCTATAAAATGAATTCATTTCATACTTCATTTGTACTTTCACAATCTGTTATAAAATATTGAAACTACTACATAAGTAGAACACTTGTATGTAAAAAATTATCAAAATGAAGTACATACACACTTATATATATGGGTAAATCAGATATCTCCTTAAACAGTTTGAGTCCCTCTGTGACCATGCCCAGCCTCAAAATAAACATGAATGATATAATAAAAAATATAATATTTTTTAAAGATTTATTTATTTATGACGGAGAGAGAGAGCTAGCCTGTGTGCAAGTGAGTGAAGGGAGGCGCAAAGAGAGAGAGAGAGAGAAACTCCAGGAGACTCCTCTGTTAGCTAGGAGACTGACACTGGTCTCCATCTCAAGATGGATCATGACCTGAGCCAAAACCAAGAGTCAGACACTAACTGACTGTGCCACCCTGGAGAATCATGACCTGAGCCAAAACCAAGAGTCAGACACTAACTGACTGTGCCACCCTGGAGAATCATGACCTGAGCCAAAACCAAGAGTCAGACACTAACTGACTGTGCCACCCTGGAGCCCCTATAAATACTTATATTTATAATATTTTTTTCATTATTTTGTGGTTGTCAGAAGGAAAATTCCAAAAACAAAATTCACATAAAACAGTCACTGATAATGAAATACTAGGGTGATTAAACAATAATACCATATGTATGCAATTAGCTCTATTTGCTTTAATGTTATATCTATGGAGATAACAAATGAGAATAATTCAATAACAACCTGATAAATTTATTTCATGTAGACATATGATCTGTATCATTCTGGCAAATTTCTCTACAAAATGCATGTTCTTTTAGTTACAATTATCAGGATAATTCAGTATGCCACCTCACTTTTTTTTTTTAAATATATAACTCTTGTGACATTCTAGCATCTTTATGAGCATTTCAGTGAATTACATTTTATTTTAAAATACTGTTATTCATCCAAATAAAATAAAATGGAGCCAGTTTTGATGTTACCGTGCTTTCATGAAAGAGCCACAAATTGCCTACAGTTTATGGCTTTGTTTTCTCTGAAAGGAGTAGATTCCAGAGATATAATTTCCAACAGAACTTTTACTTTATATTTTGTCTTAAAAGAAACAAGAGCATATAGCTTAATAGGAGTAAATCCTCATGCAGGTCATCAGCATGTATCATTTCTTATCTCTTTCATAGTACAGTTCATCAATACATAGCACACAGCATATAATACAATTTCACTTAGGTGGAAGAGAAGAAGCATAAAATAGGCCACCCACAAAGTAACTTCAGTCGCCAAAGGAATGATATAGTTTTCTGGAAATGGGAAGTACCCTCCCTGCAAAGAGTCTTCATATCAAGAAATAGAAATTGTTAGAGAGAGGAGGAGACAGGCTTTGCACAAAATTACTAATAGAAGCAGGGCATTTATGACAGCTACCAAGAAATCTCTACTGTGTTCTGATTTACATAGCCATTTTTAATATTATCATTGAGACACTTCCTCCTCCTTTCTGGATATCAATATTTAACTCCACAACCCAGTACAATCCATTAAATTGCCTTTTGGCAGTACTGTATAAAATCTCACCAGAACATAAGCTTCACTAAGAAGAGATATGCTTCTGTTCTGCTCACTGATATATCATGGGGACCAAAAACAATTCCTGATGCATAGTGTTGCTTAATGATTACGTGTTGAAGAATTCCCTCTATCTACTTGTTTTCTGATTAGGCATGAATTCAGAGAGCTTGAATTATGCTATGTCTGAGATCCTTTTTTCTTTTTTTTTCCTTTGAAGGATTCTATTAACTCTTTATTTACATGAATTTCGTGTCTTAAAGGATTTGATCTCCCAACTGGCATGTACTGAATAATAATTTTCCCACCTATGTTAGTGTGTGCGTGTGTATGTTTTAAATGATTAGTTAGGCTTTTTGAACTAATGAGATTATTTCATTTTTTTAACAAGATTTTATTTATTTATTTATTTGACAGGGAGAGAGACCGCGAGAGAGGAAATACAAGCAGGGGGAGTGGGAGAGGGAGAAGCAGGCTTCCCACAGAGCAGGGAGCCTGGGATCATGACCTGAGCCAAAGGCAGACGCTCAACAACTGAGTCACCCAGGCGCCCCATGCTACTTAAATAGGCCTGTGAGTTTGGGAACCATTAGTCGATGCCAATGGATCAGAAACATTATATACATATGCATTTATGCCATAGTTTAATACATTTACAGTGAACTGACAAGTTTCGAACTCTGAAAAGATTCAACTATATTCTTTATACTGAGAGAGAGGGAACAGGGTAGTTATATGCAGTGTTTTGGTTGCCTTCATGGAGAATATGAGTTCATAAAACAGCAATAAAAAATAGTCATAAATTGGGTTTAGTATTAAGGTCAATTAGCATCCCAATGACATAATGACTGTGGTAAAACACTTAAACTTTATTGACATCAATAGCTATTATCAAGTCAGGTTTATTGCTGTTATAATAAAGAAGGCTGAATTTCACAAAGCTTCTAGTAATTGCCAATACCATGTCAGGAAACCTCTGGAAAAGGTTGGCAGCACACAAGTATACAAATACTATCAGGTCAAAATACCAGCTCAGAGAGATCTTTTTCTGGTGTAACTGGTCAAGACAAATGAAAGCTATTTACTGAGCAAAAACTGAGTCCAGTCTCTGCTAGAAGTTATGGGGGATAAAAAAAGAAATAGGTATCATAGCCTCCATCTCAAGTTGGGTATGATCTGGTTGAAGATACAGGAAAGCTATGAATGAAGACTTTCAGAATGCAGTGCCTGTCTTTTGTTCCATGCTTTCCCCTGACATCTTCTTTGACAGCCGTTCATAGCTAGTTCTGCTTGTGATCCTGTCTCCCCATCCACTGTCTCAGGTGAGACCTGTCTCTTCCCTTTTCTGTTCCACCGGTATAGCCTTTTCAGATCTACTCTCATTGTCATAAGTATAGTTAACCTAAAACTCAAACCTGAGTTTTTGCCTAAAACATTTCAATACCTCTCAATTTTGCTTTATTACTAATTTCTTGACACTGATATAAGATCCGAGAAGATGTAGTTCCTCTCCAATTTCTACAAAATCATTTCCTAAGACTCCTTGTTTCCTTTTCTGTGAATTTGGACTTCCGCTGCCATTATTTATTTAGCTATGAAATACAGATCCTACCTCCAAATGAGGCTTCCTATTTAAACTTGCTACCACTTATTATAGCACTGGGTCTCCTGAGCAAGAGGTACTTTGGTTCAATCACTTTCATGGCCCTATACGCTACTGCAGCTACTACAGCAGCTCTGACTGAGGCCAGAAGCCAAGCAACCTCCTACATAGTAACTGTTTATACTTAAATATCAGCATGTCAATAGATGAACATCATAAATTCATAGAATTAACGATTTCAGAGGAATTTTAGAGATGATTTGTTCCAAAATCATTTTTGCATATAGAGAAATTGTGATCCAGAAAGGTTAAGTGACTTGCCCAGAGTGAAAGTTACTTACTGGAAGGTTTAGAGGAGTGGAGTTTCACTCTTAAATATTGGTCTCAGGTTATAATAAAGAAAAGATCAATCAGTTCAAGTTATAATTTTTATTACACAAAAATGAAGAGATGGATGGATAGATAGAGATAGACAGAGAGATAGATAGAGAGATAGAGAGAGATAAGAATATAGTTTACCAGAAGAGACAGAAATGCAATACTGGTAAGTAGTAATTCTAATTACAGCTTCAAAGAATGCATATAATCAAAATTATTTATGTGTTAAGTTTCAGCTCAGAGTTCACAGTAGATTATAGTGAAATTTTATAAAATTACAGCACTACTGAATGAGGATTAGCAGAACAGTCATTTAGCACTTTAGGTGTCGAATTATCAACTTGCTCTTAATCCACCAGCAGTTGCTGGCGAATGCTGTTAGCAGAGTTCAAAGAAATAACACTACTAATGTAACATTAAAATCTCTGGATAAAAAACCTTGAGAGTCCTAATGCAAAAAACAAAACAAAACAAAACCAAAAAAACCCTATTGTCAACCAATTGTGAACTGTAGTTTCACCCCGATATCTAATAGGAGGCCTGACACATCCTTTCTCACAGAATTTCCGACATACCAGCCACTTGCAAGGATCACTGAGCAGAGGACCATGAGATAATATTTCAGAGACGTGAGCACAAGCAAATGACTTAAAAAATCAGATGTTGATTTCCATGCCCTTTTATTTAGAGACAACCTCAGAAAGAATGGGGTGCTGCAATCCCAAACTGGCTGAGGTTATTTTTCTCATTCTGACAAGATAGTAGAGCAGTGCAATGCAGAGCTTTGGGAGACACTTTGCACAGCATGGTCTTTGTATGGGGCTTTTCTGGAGTTATGTACTACACAGGAGCTGGTAAGGGACTCTGAGAAAGGGTGATCAAAATAGAGAGTCTAGAAAATAGAAATATTGAACTGAACACTGAAAAAAAGAAGTGAAAAAGTCTTTCCAATTCTAGAAAAGAAGCTTTCAGAAATCCTACTTCTGGGTATTTATCCAGAAGAATTGAAATCAGGGTCTCAAAGGAATACTAACACTCACATGTTCTTTGCGACATTACTCGCAGTAGTCAAAATATAGAAACAAACTAAATGTCCATCAACAGATAAATGGATAAAGTGTGGCATATATACAATGGAATATTATTCACCTTTTAAAAAGAAGGAAATTCTACATTATGTGACAACATGCAAGAACTTTGGGGATATTATGCTAAATAAAATGAGCCAGACACAGAGACAAATACTGCACCATTCTACTTATACGATCTATCTAAAATAATCAGAATGAAGCGATGGTTTCCAGGAGCTGGGGGTAGGGGGCGATAAAGAGTTATTAATCAACTGGCATAAAGTTTCAGCTAAACAAGATGAATATGTTCTAGAGATCTGTTGTATGACATTAGACTTACAGTCAACAGTAGTGTACTGCACATTTAAAATTTTGAGGGTATATCTCAAGTGTTCTTACCACAGTAAAAAACAATTTAAACTTTTATTTTTTGTCTATAAACTTAAATCTTCACCTGCTACACTTCGGTGCTGAAATGATTTTTGAATTGTTCTAAATAGACTATAGTGACATGAAAATCACTACATAGTGTGGCCTACAAGTGGGCCAGTCACTGCTCCTAAGAGCTCCAAGCGTCAGCCAGCGATACTGCTGCCTTCCAGACCATGAGATTTGGTCTAAATGAGATGAGAAGTGAACACAACTTAAGTGTGTTTCCAAACAAAATATGGTACCCACTGCACCTGGAAGGAAATGGCAGTACTAATTTATTCCATTATTTCCAAGAAACTGAGTTAGTTTTCTATTTTGGTAATACTACGTTAGTTTCCTCTGACCAGGGGAGAGAGATGGAACACAACCCTGTTTGCCTTGAACTGCTTCTAAAATTTCGCTTCCATTTATTAAGCAAGTCTAGTTCAGCAGTCTAGTGTGGATCATGGATACTGCATTGGTATAAATCTGGACATACCTCCTTTTTCATTTTTTTGCCCTGTGCACTGTGAAGAAGAAGCTCTCTCCTACACAATTTCCTATTCCTGTACCATTGGACCTATTACTTTAAATGTACATGAAAAACAGTTGACTTGCTATCTTTCTTTTTTTAAAGGCACTTCAAAATCATTACCTTATGAAAGTTACCATTTAAATCTACTCTTCTGTTATTCTTCTGAATATCTTCTTTAACTTTCTGTGTGTCCTTCCCTCATCTTCTGGGCTATGTTAAAAATATCTCCTACTGATAATGTGCTATTGATGGATCTGCACTAGTCTATTCTCAGCCCCTTATAAATCTTATTTGGAGCAATAAAAGTATCCTAAGATCCTTCCCTGAATATATTACATTTAATCTAAAATTTAACTCATTTCTCTACTTTCATCAATCTTTTTCCTCAAATTTAAAAACATTTCAAATTAACTGCCTCTAAAAATGGCAACAAGAACTATTTCATTATCTACAGGTGTAATAAGTTTAAATTCAATATTTTTGATTTTTACAATAATAAGCACTTCAAAGTTATTTTAAGGCTAAATAAATTTTATTCTAGATTCCTATTATTTTAGGCCTCAAAATTTCCATTGTATGTCTTTATTTTTATTTTGCTTTAGTCCTGTGCTTATTATTCAATTTTCTCACAGCAGAACCTTAATATATATTCTTAATTTTATTTTTTTCTCATTTAAAGCATTGATAGCATTATTTTTGTGCTAGTTTGGTAATGACAATGATACAAGCTTATTA
The DNA here is from genome assembly GCA_028534135.1 of Potos flavus. Taxonomy (NCBI): domain Eukaryota; kingdom Metazoa; phylum Chordata; class Mammalia; order Carnivora; family Procyonidae; genus Potos; species Potos flavus. The sequence goes on from CM052885.1 coordinate 59,898,188, forward strand.
GCTTTACTATCCTTGTGCTTTTACAATTAGCTTGAACTCATAATTCTGTATTTAATAAATTAATCAAAGATATCTAAACCTTAATGGTATAAAAGACAGAAGCCATCCCTTTTAAAATGGGTATAGCATTTAAGAGGTTTCTGGTTCTTTAAAAGAATGAAATAAGGTAACCAACCAACTACATTCCATCACATACTATATTATTCCCTTCAACTCCTTAAGCAAAGGTATTGATAATGATACGGCTTTTTAGGTTTATTTTTGAAACATTCATTTTTAGAAGGATAAAATTCCATAAGCTCTACTATTTCTCATTCACTGCGCATTAACTGTTGCCCAGAGTTGTACAATGTGAAAGAACATGAACCCTGAATCTAGATGTGCCTGAACCCACATGCCAGTTCTCTCTGTTACCAGCTGTGAAACTATAAGAATAAATTAATTTTCCTAAACTTTAGTTTCTTCTTTATGAAGTAGATGACAGTAATACCATTTACTGGGTTGCTGAAAGGATTAAATAAAATAATTTATGTAATAAATTATGTACACTAAATAATAAACATTAATTTAAAAGTTTACATTCGTAAATGAATTTCAAAGTTTGCTTTCCAAAATATTCTTAAATCTATATTGAAAATCAGTAATGGAGGGGTATTTTTAGGAGGATAATGTTAGCAACATTAAAACTTATCTCTTTAAAATCTACAGCATTAAAATAAATAAGTAAATAAATAAATAAATAAAATCCACAGCATTATGGATCGTATCACTTTCTTTTAAGTATTCTGTTGTACTTCCCTGGTTCTAATGTCAAAAGTGCCATTCAATTTTATGTTTTTCAGAAAGTTTTTTTTTTAATAAAGATTTTTATTTATTTATTTGTCAGAGATCAAGAGAAGGAGAGCACAAGCAGGGGAGAGTGGCAAGCAGAGGAAGAAGCAGGAAGAGCCAGATGCAGGACTCAATCCCAGGACCCTGGGGTCATGACCGGAGCTGAAGGCAGACACTTAACTGACTGAGCCACTCAGGCATCCATTGAAAGTTTTAATGTAAATCAGTGTAGCCAGAAACATACAATGAAACGTCCATTCTCCCCAATCACATATTTAGTGATTCAGCATCAATTAGACATAGCTCAAGCAAAATTTTAGTTGAACGACTATGACATCCTTTTTAGAATCTAAAGCTAAACCCAGGGTGAATCACATTATAGTTTCCACTACACTTTATTTCATATTTTCAAACTTCAGGGCTATATAATTAAGGTGATTTTAATGATTAATGTTGTCAGGTTTTAAACTAGTTTATTATCAACATTTTCCCTCAATGTTATCACTGAGACATAAATTATATTTTAGAGCCATCCATCCATTCAATATCAGGTTTTCACAAATGTTAATACTTAGCACTATATGAAACTGATAATATTTATATGACTATAATTTTGAAGCTTCTTCTCCATTAATAAGTATAATCTTCAGAGTACCCTTTCATGACTTGATCTTTCTCCATGACTTGCTTAAATTGTAACTACCTGACTATATAATCAACTTGACATATCAATTGATGCTTTACCAGCATAAAATTTCAGAATTAAAGCATCACAAGTATGGGAATTTGATCTTAGTTAACTACAATATATCTAGTATCTAAAACAATGCCTAATGTACAGGAGGTACTTGGTAAATGTGAATTAAGTAAAAACTGGCCGTCTAGTTTATATGAATTAAAATACCATATTCTCTTCCAGGTAGAATTTCATCACTTCTGATATTTAGAAATGTGTTTTGTGTGTTCAGTTCCTAATATTCAGGGCTTCATAGTGATTTTGCTAATTAAAAGGAAATATAATGATACCACTTGTGTGGCTACTAAAAAAGTAATATCTGATAGATTTATCTTAGAAATTCACTATATATCTAGTAGATCTATCATTGAAAATGATAGTTTGACTGAATTACATTTGAGAAATCCTAAATAGAAATAAACCATTCTGAACTATTAGAGGACTCAATACTGCTAAAATTTAAATTTTCTCCAAATTAATTTATAGGTTTAAGGCAATCTCCCCCATCTTCCTGCAAACACTTTTGAAAGGAATTTGCAAGCTGATTCTAATATTTCTGTGGAAATGCAAAAAAATCTAGACTAGCTAAAATAATTATTAAAAGAATAACACAATTGGAAGAATTCTACTACTTGATTTAAAGACATACTATAATGCTATAATAATCTAGACAGTGTGGTATTAACATAGGATATACAGAGAGAACAGTGGGATTGAAATGAGTTCAGAAATAGACTCACACATATACAGTGTTTGATTTTCAGCAAACATACATTATTTAGTGAAATAGTTTCAGTATTTGGTAATGGAACAACTATTCATCTATTTTGAAAGGAAATGAACCTTGATCATACACAAAATTAGGTCACATACACAAAATTGAGATCAATGTTCATCACTGTCCTAAGACTATAGGCTAAAACTATAAAAGGTTTATAAGAAAATGGAGAAAATCTTCATGACACTGAGTTAGGCTAAGATTTCCTAGGTAGATTTCCTGTCCTGGAAAAGGATAGATCATAAAAGAAAAAAAAAATTGATAAATTAGACTTCATCCAAAAAAATGAAGACATCAAGAAAACGAAAATCTATAGAATAAAAGCAATAATAATAATAAAAATCACATTGCATATATATGACAAATACTTATATCCAGACTACATAAGTTACTCTTACAATTTAATAAAAATATAACCAACTCAATAAAAATGGGCAAGGTTTGAATAAATGCTTACCCAAAGAAAATACACAAAAAAATGCCAACATAATCAGTCATCAGGTAAATGTTAATTAGAACCACAATGACATACTTCTATACTCCCATTAGAATGACTAAAATTAAACTGTCTGACAATACTAAGGTTCAATAAGGATGTGGAGCAGATGGAGTTTTGTTGCTGGTGGAAATGTGAAATGGCGCAATACTACGGGAAACAGTTTTTAGGTCTTATATACTTAAATACATGCTCACCATATAAGACTCAGAAATCTCTTTCCTAAAGATTTATAAGAAGAGAGAGAGAGAGAGAGAAAGAGAAAGAAAGAGAGAGAGAGAGAGAGAGAGAGAAAGAAAGAAAGAAAGAAAAAGAAAGAAAGAAAGAAACCTGTGTTCAAAGATTTGTGCTAAATTTTCATAGCAGCTTTATTTGTAATGGCCCCAAACTTAGAAACATCCTAAATGTTTATCAACATTTAGGTAAATGAACATACTGTTTTATATTCATAGAATAGAACACTACTCAGAAACTTAAAAGAAGCATCTATTTAAACAACAACAAAAACAACAAAAAACCAACAGAAATAAACATATTATGCTAAGTGAAAGAAGCCAAAGACTACATATTATGATCCCATTAGGTAAATCTCAGAAAAAAGAAATATGACCAAAAGAAATAGGGTACCTATCCTTATGAAATTATTCCAAAAATTTTAAGGGGAAAGAGTGCTTCTAAATTCATTTTATGAAGTCAGCATTACCCTGATACCAAAATCAGACAAAGATACCCTCTATCAAGAAAAAGGAAATTAAAGGCTGATATCCCTGATGAACATAGATGTGAAAATCCTCCACAAAATATTAGCAAAGTGATTTCAGCAATACATTAAAAAATCATACACCATGATCAAGTGGGATTTATTCTACAGATTCAAGGATAAACATTCACAAAACGATCAGAATATACCACGTTAACAAAACAAAGGATTAAAATCATATGTTTATCTCAATAGATGCATAAAAGGCATTTGACAAAATTCAACAATTAGTTGTAACAAAAACTCTTAACAGGTGGGTACAGAAAGAACATGCCTCAACGTAATAAAGGCTAACAGCTAACATTGTACTCAAGAGTGAAAAACTGAAAGCTTTTACTCTAAGGAAAGGGATGCCCACTCTCACCACTTTAATTGAACATAGTTATAAAAATCCTAGCCACAGCAATTAGGCAAGGAAAAAAAAAGTCATCTAAATTGGAAAGAAGTAAACCTATTACTATTTAGAGATGACATGATTTTATATACAGGCATACTTTGCAGATATTGTGATTCACTTCCAGACCAATGGAATAAAGCAAATATTACAATAAAGTGATTCAAAAGGAATTTTTGGTTTCTCAGTGCATATAAAATGTATGTTTAGGGACACCTGGATGGGTCAGTCAATTAAATGTCTGCTTTTGACTCAGGTCATGATCCCAGGGGCCTGGGATTGAGCCTCAAATAGGGCTTCCTGTTCAGTGGGGAGTCTGCTTCTACCTCTGCTCTTCTTCCTGCTTGTGCTCCCTCTCCCTCTCTCTCTCAAATAAATTAAAAAAAAATATTTAAACAATCTGTGTTTACACTATACAATAGCCTATTAAGTATATAATAGCACTATTTCTAAGACATAATGTGTGTGCCTTAACTAAAAGGTATGTTATACTAAAAATTGCTAACCAGGGGCACCTGGGTGGCTCAGTGGGTTAAAGCCTCTGCCTTCAGCTCAGGTCATGATCTCAGGGTCCTGGGATCGAGTCCCACATTGGGCTCTCTGCTCAGCGGGGAGCCTGCTTCCCCCTTTCTCTCTGCCTGCCCCTCTGCCTGCTTGTGATCTCTCTCTCTCTGTCAAGTAAATAAATAAAAAATCTTTATTAAAAAAATAAAAAAAATAAAAATTGCTAACCATTATTTGAGCTTTCAGCAAGTCATATTCCTTTTCCTTGTGAAGGATGTTTTCTTGATGTTGATAGCTCCTGACTGATCAGGGTGGTGGTTGCTAAAGGCTGGGGTGGCTGTGGCAATTTCTTAGAATAACACAACAATAAAGTTTGCAGCATTCACTGACTGTCCCTTTCACAAATGATTTGTCTGTAGCATGTGATGCGTTTGATAGCATTTCACTTGCTGTAGAACTGTTTTCAGAATTGGAGTTAATCCTCTCAAACCCTGCCACTGCTTTATCAACTAAGTTTATGGAATGTTCTAAATGTTCTAATTTGTCTAAATTTGTCATTTCAATAATCTTCACAGCATCATCACAAGGAGAAGTACACATCTCAAGAAAACACCTTTTTTGTTCATCCATAAAAAAGGAATTCCTTTTCTGCTCAAGTTTGATCATAAGATTGCAGCCATTCAGTCCCATCTTCAGGCTCCACTTCTAATTCTAGTTCTCCTGTTATTTCCACCACATCTGCAGTTACTTCCTCCACTGAAGTCATAAACCCCTGAAAGTCATCCATGAGGTTTGGAATCAACTCCTTTCAAACTCTTGATAATGTTGATATGATTCTTCTCATGAATCATATATGTCCTTAGTAGCATCTAGAATGGTTAATCTTTTCCAGAGGTTTTCAATTTACTTTGCCGAAATCTACCAGAGGAATCACTATCTATGGCAGCTATAGCCTTAAGAAATACATTTTTTAATACTAAGACTTGAAAGTCAAAAGGACTCCTTGATCCATGGGCTGCGGAATGGATGTTGTGTTAGCAGGCATGAAAACAATCATCAGTATCACTGTACACCTCCATCAGAACTCTGAGGTGAGCGGAGGCATTGTCAATGAACATTTTGATTTCAATATTTCTAAAGAAACTTTTTTTCTGAGCAATAGGTCTCCACAGGGGGCTTAAAATATTGAGTAAACCATGTTGTAAACATAAGCACTGTTATCCAAGATTTTCTGTTCCATTTATAAAACACAGGCAGAGTGGATGTAGCATAATTTTTAAGGGTTCTAGGAATTTGGAATGGTAAATCGGCCTTGGCCTCAGCTTGAAGTTATCAGCTACATTAGCCCCTAACAAGAGAGTCAACTTGTCCTTGAAGATTTGAAGCCAGGCATTGACTTATCTTCTCTAGCTACAAATGTCTAAAATTGCATCTTCTTTCAACAAAAGGCTGTTTAGTCTGCACAGAAAATCTGTTGGTTAGTGTAACCATCTTCATTTATTATCTTAGCTAAATCCAGATAGTTTGCTGCAGCTTCTGAATCAGCACTTGCTGTTTTACCTTGTACTTTTATATTATAGAGATGGCTTCTTTCCTTAAAGCTCACAGACCTACCTCTGCTAGCTTCACACTTTTGGTCTGAAGCTACCTCACCTCTTTCAAACATCACAGAATTGAAGAGTTTGGGCTTTGCAATGGATTAGGCTTTGTTGAAGGGAATGTTGTGGGTGATTTGATCTGTCCAGATCACTAAAAATTTTTCCGTATCAGCAATAAGGCAGTTTTGCTTTTTTATCATTCCTGTATTCACTCAAGTAGCACTTTTAATTTCCTTCAAGAACTTTTAATTTCCTTCAAGAACTTTTCCTTTGCATTCACAACTTGGCTAACTGGCACAAGAGGCCTAGCTTTTGGCCTGTCTCAGCTTTTGACATTTCTTCCTCACTAAGCTTAATCATTTCCAGCTTTTGATTTAAAGTTAGAGATGTGTAACTTGAAAACTAAGAGGCCAATGTCGGGTTATTAATTGGCCTAATTTCAATGCTGTTGTGTCTTAGGGAATAGGGAGGCCACAGAAAGGGAGAGAGAGAGACAGAGGAATGGTGGGTTACTTGAGCTGTTAGAACACACATAACATTCATCAGTTAAGTACTATTTTACATAGGCACGGTTCCTGGCACCCAAAGCAATTACAAAAGTAACATCAAAGATCACTGATCACAGATCACTATAACAATACAATAAGATCACCATAACAAATACAATAATAATGAAAAAGTTTGAAATACTGTGAGAATTAACAAAATGTGATACAGAGACGTAAAGCAAGCAAATACTGTTGGAAAAATGGTGCTGGTAGACTTGTTCAATTCAGGGTTGCCACAAACCTTCGATTTGTGAAAAAAGAAAAAAAGCAGTGTCTGCAAAGTGCAATAAAGTGAGCACAATAAAATGAGGTATAAACTATGAGATCACGTTATCTTCAAAGAGAGACAATTTTTACTTCTTCCTTTCAGTTTGGATGCCTTTTATTTCTTTTTCTTACCCTATCATTCTGGCTTGGACTTCCTGTACTATTTTGAATAGCAGTAATGAGAAGGAGCACCCTTGCCTTTTTCTTGATCTTAGTGAAAAAGATTTCAATCCTTCACAATTGTGTATGCTGTTAGCTGACAGTTTATCATATATGGCTTTTACTATGTTGTGGTAAATTCCTTCTACACCCAACTTGTTGAGAGTTTTTATCCACAAAAGATGTTATATTCTGTCTAATGCTTTTTTGTGTGTCTATTAAGATTATAATATGGTTTTTATCTTTCTATTAATATGATGTATCACATTTACTGATTTGAATATGTTGAACCATCCTCGCATCCCTCGCATCTCACTTGATCATAGAGTATGACCCACTGTATGTGCTGTTGAATTCTGTTTACCAGTATTTTATTGAGAATGTTTGCACCTATGTTCAAAAGATACTGAACTGTAATTTTCTTTTCTTATATAGTTCCCTTATCTGGCTTTGGTATCAGAGTAATTCTAACATTGTAAAATAAGTTTGAAGTATTTGCTCCTTTTCAATTTTTTGGAAGAGATTGAGAAGAATTACTATTAATTCTCTCTCTCTTTTTTTTTTTTTTTTTGTATTAACCATGAGTATACGAGTGTTCTGTGCAAGCTACTTTGAAATAAGCATTATTTCAGATAATTAACATGATTGCTTTTCTGTAATGCGTTAAGAGAAATGGTTAAAGCACATGTAATAAAGATGTTTGGGTTTTTAAAATTAAAATTTATTTGACATATAACAATGTGTTATATTAATGCTTTTTTAAATGTTTAATAGAATTTACCAGTGAGGGAAGTCACATGGCCCTGGGTTTTTCTTTGTTGGGAAGTTTTTAATTACTGACTCATCTCCTTACTCATTATTTGTTTCTTCGGATTTTCTATTTGTTCTTGATTTTCTCTTTTTCTTCACGATCCAGCCTTGGTTGGTTGGTTTTTTCTAGCAATTTATCCTTTCTTGTAGATTATCCAACTTGTTGGCATAGAAGTCTCTTATAAGCTTTTGCATTTCTGTGGTATCACTTGTAAATGTCTCCTTTCATTTATGATTTTGAGTCTTCTTTCCTTTTTTTAGACCTTTCTAGCTAAAGATTTTTCAATTTTGTTTATCTTTTCAAAAACTAACCCTTAGTTTTGATTTTTTCCTACTGTTTTTCTATTTCATTTATTTATGCTCTAATACTTGTTATCCTTCCTTTTGGTCAATTTGGGCTAGTTTGTTCTTTTTTCTAGTTCCTTACAATGTAAATTTTATTTGAAATATTTCTTTTTTTCATGTAGGTGTTTATCACTATAAATATCTCTCTTAGAAGGATTTTTCTGCATTCCATAAATTTTGCTATGTTGTATGTTGTGTTACCATTTTCATTTTCCTCAAGATATTTTTTAAGTTTTCTTTTTTATTTCTTCTTTGATCCATCAATTTTTTAAAGAGTGTGTTAATTATCATGTATCTGTGAATTTTCTAGTTGTCCTTATGTTATTGACCTCTAGTTTCATTGCATTGTGGTTGGAAAAGTTACTTGGCATAATTTCAATCTTCTCAAGTTTGTTAACAGTTGTTTTGTGACCTAAATTGATCTATCCTAAAGAATGTTTCATATGTACTTGAGAAGAATGTGTATTCTGCTGGTGGTGGTTGTTAAGCTCTATATATGTCTTAGGTCTATTTGATCTATAGAGTCATTCAAGTGTGCTGTTTCCTTATTGATTTTCTCTCTGGATGTTTTATCCATTGTTGAATGTGGGGAATTGAAGTCTCCTAGTACTATTACATTGCTATTTCTCCCTTCATATCCATCAATATTTGCTTTATATATTTAATTTTTCTGATGTTGGGTGCATATATATTTACAATTTTATATCTTCCTGATGAACTGACTGCTTTGTCATTATATAATGATTTTCTTTTTGTCAGTGACAGTTTTCCCTTAAAGTCTATTTTGTTTGAGGTAAATATACTACCTTTGCTCTCTTTTGGTTACCATTTACATATAGGATTTTTTCTATCCATTCAATTTTAGTCCGTGTCATCCTTAAAGCTAAGGTGAGTCTTTTGTAGACAGCATATACATGAGTTTTGGTTTTTTAAATCCATTCATCTACTCTATATTTTTTATTAGAAAATTTAATCCATTTATGTTTAGGCAATTATTATTAGGAAGGACTTATTGCAGTTTTGTGTCTGTCTTGTAGTTTTTTTGTCCCTTTGCCCTCTCTTTATTTCTTTATTTCCTTGTGAATCATTCAATTTTTCTAGGACATATTTTGATCTACCCCCCCCCCCACTTTTTTTGTATCTCCTATAGGTATTTCACTACCATATGACTTACATAAAACATCTTATATTTATAATGGTCTAGTCTAAACTGATAAAAACTCTAGACATTTCCTCCTACCTCCACACATTTTAGGTTATTGATGCCACACTTTCTGTCTTTTTATATTGTGTACCATTAACGTATTTTTAAAAATATTTTACTTATTTGAGAAAGAGTAAGAGAGAGCATGGGGGGAAAGACGGAGGGAGAAGCAGACACCCAGCTGAGCAGGGAAGCCTGACAAAGGGCTCTATTCCAGGAACCCTGGGATCATGACCTTAGCCGAAGGCAGAACAACCGAGCCACCCAGGCCCCCTTAATATATTTTTATAATAATAGCTATTTTAATACTTTTGTATTTTAACTCTTATGCTAGACTTAAAAGTGACTTTTACAGTTGCGTTACAGCATTACAGTATTCTGTATTTGTTTATATATTTACCTTGACCGGTGAGTTTTACACTTTCATATCCTTTTGTGTTGTACAATGGCTTTTATTTCAACCTGAAGGACTTCCAGTACCATTATTTGTAAATCAAGTCTAGAGGTGATGAATTCCTTCATCTTTTGTTTGTCTGGAAAATTTTTTTCTCTTCTTCATTTTTGAAGGACAGTTTTACCACATATAATATTCTTGGTTTTTTGTTTTGTTTTTTTTAGCACTCTGAGTATGTCATCCATATCCCTTCTGATTTTCAAGGTTTCTACTGAGAAATCTGATTGTTTTACGGGGCTTCCCTTGTGTATGATAAGTTCTCTCTTGTGGATTTCAAAATTCTCTTTGTCTTTGATTATAATGCATCTTGGGATAGAATTATTTGGATACATCATATTTGGAATTTTTTTGGCTTCATGAATCTGAATGTCAATTTTTCTCCTAAGATTTAGAAATTTTCATCCATAATGTGTTGGATGGCTTGCTGGTGATCTGTAAGTCCCTTAGGCTTTCTTTACTCTTTTCTATTTTTTTTTTTCTTTTTGTTCCTAGTACTGGATGATTTCAAATGCTTGTCTTTTAGTTTGCTGATTCTTTCCTCTGCTAGATAAAGCCAATTGCTATGTAATTCTAGCAACATTTTTCAGTTCAATTACTACACCCTTCAGCTCCAAATTTCTCTTTGGTTCTTTTTTATAATAATATCTCTGTTGATATTCTCATTTTGTTCATGTATCATTTTCCTAATTTCATTTAATTATCTGTGTTCTCTTATAATTCATTTATAATTCTCTTATAAATCACCTTTTTGATTATTCTGAATTCTTTGTCAAATAATAAGTAGATTTCCATTTCTGTAGGTTGGTTACTGGAGATTTATTTGTTCCTTTGATCGGGTCATGTTTCTGTGATTCTCTTTGTTCCTTGTAGCTTTGTGTTGATAACTACATATATGAAGAAACAGCTATTCTTCCCAGTCTTTACCAATTGGCGTCAGCTGGGAAAGATATTCACGAATCACCTGAGCTAGACATTCTGGGAGCTTCTCAAACCCTTTCTATGGATGTATCTTCTCTGGACTGTTGTGTGTAAATTCCTAATGATAGGATTTAAGAATTTTAACTTTTTTCAGGAGTCCATAATCTCTTGTTCCCTTGGGTGTCTGACTGCTCTACTGCAACCCAGGATGTTGGAGGCATGCTTCACTCTTCCTCCCTTCTTGGAAAGAAACCTCAGGTGCTGCACCTTGTCCCAGTCATGTAGAACAATGCAGGGTATAGCAAGTTTCCTGCCTTTTCCCTTTGTTTTTAACTGTCCCTCGGCATCCAAACCATGCTCATCCCCTCAGCTCTCCATGTGCAACAAGACAGAACCAGTCCTTTGGAAACATATCTAAAAACCAGGATGCTGGAAGCATGGTCTGCTCCTCTCCCCCAATTCTATGCCTCAGATTCTGCACATTCTCCCAATCTTGCACAGCTCTGCCAGCAACAGCAAGCCACAGCAACTTTCCATGTTCTTAGCTGCCAAAACTATGCTAGTTCTGCTAGTGCTCCTGTGAGGTAAGACAGAAATTAGTTTTTTAGACAGTGCGCTGAAAGTCCAGGGGCAGTGGATACACACTCCACTTTCTCTTTTTCCTTGAGAGAGGAGTCATAGACCAAGTCACTGAGCAATGCTGGTTTGGAGGAAGGGCTGATATGGGTAAAGTGAGATTGCTCTTTTTACCCATTTTGATGTGACTTTTTTTGGTTTTGTGCTTGTCTGAAGTACTGTAACTTCTTAACTGGATTCAAAACTTCTCAGAAAAGTATTTTGGACCATATGTTGTTGTTAAATTGGTGTTTCTGTGGGAGATAAGGGCTGAGACTTCCTATTCTGATTTCTTACTGACATTACTCCTGAATAGACATTCTAAATTGATTGAATTACAAGAAAAAGTAAGGTGTCTATTCTAAAAATACTTTGGAAAATCAGAGTATTTCTTTCTAATTACTCTAACGAGTTACAATTCAGTACATTTTTATGTGGAATTTTTCTGAGGATGTCTTCAGAGTGGCTTATTTAACATGTACTTATAACACCCTTTGTTATTACACATTTTTCAAAATTAGGAGTGTTGCCTGACTGCTATTTTGTCCAATTAATATTTATAACCTAGGTTGTCCATTTCTTTCAGACCCAGAGCCCAGTATCTGCTTAATGAGGTGATTCATGTCTTTGCTCATTTAACTCTAAAAGGCTTGCTGGGCTATACATGGGAATGGAATAGTGTCATCAGAGTCCTGCAGTTTTAAAAAATGAAAACACAAGGTAATGCAGATAGAAACAGAACAAAGAAGGGGAAGACAGGCCATTTGCCAGGATGCTATGAGTAACTTCATATTTAATCCACTATAATTTTAATTCTTGAAGGTAATGCACATCAATTCACTGACTGTAGACAAAGGCATTAGTCAGTGTCAATAAATATTTATTGGGTAGCAATTGTGTACAAAGTGCTGTAGATCATTTGTTTTAAAATATTTGTTCCTGTCTGTATTAGGTTCTCCAGAGAACATAAAACCAATAAGATATCTATCTATCTATCTATCTATCTATCTATCTATCTAGATATATAGACAGAATATATAAAGGATAATATATATGTGTTTATTCTATTGAAATTATTGTGAGGAACTGGTTCACACAATTATGGAGGCCCAAAAGTCCCACAATCTGCCATTTGCAAGCTGGAAACCCAGGAAAGCCAGTGGTATAATTCAGTCCAAGTCCAAAGGCCTGAAAACCAGAGGAGACACTGATATAAATTCCCATGTGAAGCTCAGAGAAAATAAGGTGAGATGCCTCAGCTCAATCACTGGGGCAGGAATAAAGGACGAATTTCTCCTTCCTTCTATCTTTTCTTCTGTTCAGGCTCTCAACAGACTGGAAAATGCCCACCCACACTGGAGATGGCAATATAGAGTCCACACACTCAAATACCATTTGCATTCAGAAGTACACTTACAAACACACCCAGAAATGATGTATAATCCAGATACTCCATGGCCAATCAGTTTGACACATAAAATTCACCATCATACTGTCCTTACAATATTTTCAACTTTTAAACAGTGCAGATGAGTACAGACAATCACACATCATTTGGAAAGGAAAGCGTTAGGGTACTGCATTTCTAGATGTATAAATAAGCATCTTTCTTTTGAAAGTGTATTGTAGAACATGAATTCCCTTTAATAAGTATTCCTCTTCCATATTTTCAACCATCTATGCTGCTTCATCACTTTTCATTGCATCCAAACTAATTGGGAAATCTTTCTGAGACCTCCTTGCCAAAACAAAGCCAAGGGCCATCACCAAGGTACCTCTTTGACAACTAATGCTGATCAATTGAAAATAGAGCTACTAACACTGCGGCTAAAGGAAAATACTTTTAGCTTATTTTTTACTTTTGCATGTTACTGGGCAAGATAAATGGCAATATGTTTAATAATATATTATAAAGAATAAAAACCATACTTGACCAAGAATAGACAGTTTCAAATAATGCCAAGTAATCATAAACACAGTAATGAAGATTTTCATTTCCTTTCTATTTTTATCCTTGTGAAACAGTTGCATCAAAACTACATTTCAAGAAAATGGACTTGTTTCAATTTCCACTCTGAGCAAGAAACTACAATATTAAATTAATTTGAAAAAAAAGAACAAAGAGCTTAGTAAAAGAAAACGTACTAGAAAACAGAGACAAAATACATGGAGGAATTATTATAATATCAATAAATATTTCATGATTTAAACATGGCTCTTTATTGAAGTGTAAACTAAAATATTGTGATACAAAGGAAAACTATGTGGTTTCCAAATCACAATCCTCATAGTTCTATCAGGGAGCCATAGAAAAGATAACTAACTTCTCTGAGTTCATGTTTTCATCTGTAAAGTAGAGATAATACCCACCACAGCAGTTGTGTTGAGGATCCATTAATCTAATGTAAGTGAAAATACTTATCAGTGTTGACAGACATTGTCTAATATATGTACAAATAGAATAACAGAGTTAGCTGTATGGTATAAATTTAATCAATTTTAGTTTCCTTGATTATCTAGAATATGAAGATAAAAGATTTTAAAATATGAAAAATTTAAGACCTTTTTTTTGGCCATTTCTCTATTCCTTATGCTTATACTAACACTGGAAAAGCTAGAATAAAATTAAAGACTCCTCAACATATGGTTCTTTTTTAAAAAATGAATTTGTTCATTACTTAGAATTGGGAGATGTTCACTTTGAAAGGAAATTTACTAGGATAAATTTCAATAATTGAAAGAAATAACTACCATAATATTTGTCTAAAACTTTTGTATATGATAATTATCCTCTAATAGAAATTATATTATCATAATTGGCAGAGTCAATGGTGATCTTGACAATACTATTTCAATTCTATTTCAGTGATGCACATATTACTCGAAAACATCTAAATTTACAGATATCTCTACACTATGCTGAAGTTACAAGAAACTTTAATGGCTTCCTTGACTAAACATTAAGAGATTTTTTAAGACTTTAAAAACTTTCTAACTTTTTACTTTGAAGTGGTTTCATATTTGTAAGTAAGTTACAAAAATACTACCCAAGAAATCTTTTAAAAGTAATTAAATAAATAAGCTAGAGGGAAGGAGGAAATACTCTTCCTTACACTAGAATTCCAGTTATAAATGTAGAAATGATAGAAATAGAAAAATCACCATTGGGCAAACACCACGGTAATAATTATTTCAAGGTTAAATTAATAGGCAAATATATGATCAGAAACAGAATATTTGCATAATTTCAGAATACTTATTAATTACAAAGTGAAAAATAATAACTTTATAGTAGAAAAACCTAGAATACATCACCTCAATTAAGTGATCAAAGTTAGCATCACCAAAAATGAGGCATATGGATATCATGTGATCCTTGATATGATATACCAAGAAGGGCACAACATCATTTTGTTTCATTCTTGCCAAGAAGAAATTTAAATAGGGCAAAAGTATTCTCCCCATGCTAGGGAAGGAAAGTTAGTTTCACAAGAATCTTAAAATTCCTTTATAGCAATCTCTAAATAGATGAGATGGAAGTGTCTGAGATTATATAAAGACAAGATAAACTGGGATCAATTAGAATATATCAGTTGGGGTACTTGCTTAGCTGATTGTTCTGGCTCATGTCTTTCATGAGGCTGTAGTCAAAGACTTGACTAGGGAAGGATTCAGACCCAAGCTCTTGGGAGGCTTCAGTTCATCACTGTCTATTAGTTGGAGATCTTAGTTCTTTGCCATATGGGCCCCTGCATACGCTACAGAGTTTCCTCACAATATGAGTGATCTGAGAAATACAAATCAGAACAACACTGATGGAATCTACAGAGGCTTTATATTACTCACTCTCTGAATTTGCATGCTACCATTTTCTTCCATAGTCTATTAGAAGTGAATAACTTCCAATAAGGCCACACAACACCCAAAGGCAAGATAAATAGGCTCTACCTCCTGAATGAAGAGTATCACAGGATTTATGGATAAATGTTAAATCCATAAAAATGGCTTTATGTTAGACCAAGTGTTATGCCCTGAATGGAAGTTGAGAATCCTTTGGCTTTTTCCTTTGGCATTTTCCTCTAAAGCAGCCATCTTTCCAAGCTGCTCGGAAAGCCTCCAACTCACATGCTTCATTGTTTCTCCTAATGACCAGAACAAGAATCCTTTTCATTCTTAATTTTCCTCCAGAACAAATGCTTGTTACGTTTTCTTATTTCTAAGTTTTCTAATATTAAAAAACTGTATCATGTTCACAATAAATACATACAAATACATATAAAATACATACAGAATAAAGTAAAATCTATGAGAGGAAATAATAATGATAATAATAATGATCATAGCTATCCCTTATTGACTACGTGACAGAAAATGTGTTAAACATATATTATATAGTTTCATTTAATACCGAAATGGTGCTAATATGAGATGAAACAACTACCATTTACCTTTTGAAATTAAGGAATATGAAGTTTTAAAATGGTAAAAAATGTGCCCAAGTCAGTGGTAAAACAAATTTTAGACATGAAAATATCTGATTGCCGAAGCTATACTTTTAACCACTAGGCTATATATTAATCTTATAACAATGCATGGAAAACAGAATGTAATTAAATGATGAATTTTATGATCACCATAACACTAAAACCTAGAAACATAGCTTTCCTTCACACCTTCATAAATACTCAACTCTGACTGAAGGTTAGCTTTCTCATATTATAGTCAAATATGAGATGCAGGTTAAATGTTCTTTAGTATCTCCAGTCAAGTAATTATGTGTCTCTATCATAGCAGTCCACCTAGTTTATTATAACTGCCTCTATTGTGATTTCTTCCATAGGCTCTGAGTTTCTTGAAATCTAATTCTCTTTCATCTTTCTACCCACAGCCCATAGCCAATCACAAGGCAAAAGGAAACAGTCAAGATTATATTTGTTTAATGAACATATAAATGTATGCCTTATTCAGTTTTATAGTTGCATATATAAACCAAAACAAAATCTTGATTTTAAAAATGATTGCTATATCCTAGAGAAAATGTATCATAGAATTCCACTAAACAGGTCAGGTAAGATGGTTCAAATCACCTATTTAAACTTTCATTTGCATATATTGCATGTTTTGAAAGTTTGCAGTTGCTCAAAGACTAAATAAATATCAACATGAAGGAAATTCCTTTAAGTTTCAGAATCTGAACTTAATAAGTTTCAAGTCCCCAGAAATCACTCTTATTTTTCAGTCAGTAAGAAATAAAAATACCCTGACAAAGTGTCACATTATAAGAGAAATAGATGTAGGAAAGCCTTCCTCTGGGAGATGTTGTGTTCTAGAGTAAATATTTACTTGTACACTTTACCCTTTACATGATTCCTTGTCTGATAAAGACAACAAATTTTCATAGCTCCAGCACTTAGAAGCATATATTTTGACAAAATTTAACCATCCAATTTTATTTTTTTGTAAAAACAATGTTGTAAGAATTGCTTTTTTTTTTTTCTTTTTTAAACATGAAGTTTACAGAAAACTAAACTTTGGTAACTGCTCCATCTTCTACTTAGAAATTTCTTACATTTTTTTTGTGTGTGACACAATATGTTCTATATTTCAAATAATAAGTGAGAAATTCAGTTGGTTTAAAGAATTCAGAACCAAAAGATGGACTGGAGACCTTGATGAAAAGGTTATTCCTTTGTTAGTTGGTTAATACACTACACAAAATTAGGCATTTTTTTTTCTGCTTGAAAGACAGACCTGTTGAACTAACAACCATGAACTTTTCATTCACCTTCCGAGCATTGTAACAAAGAGCATGAGCTTTGGATTCAGATATGAGTGGTTTTAGGTCCCTGACTACCTGACTACTAGCTGAGAAACTTTTCATTTAAATCCTCTGACCTTGGGATTCTTTACCTAGAAAATGAGGATAACAATATCTATTCATTACTACAATATATTGTCTTTAATACTTAAAGCAAAATACTTCACTTAGGATTATGAGATGTTGATCATCATGATGATCATGATGATATCATGCCAAGCCAAGGAACATTACAGAATCATCCACCAAGGATAATACATGAATACCAGGGTTATAATACTTTACATATAATCCACACATGTCATATTTTTCTACTTTCCCAGAAAACATATGTAAAATGTATTATTATTCCCTATTTTACAGTTGAGGAAACTAAGGTTCAGTTAACTTGCTATCATTATTAATTTTAAGCACTTACTGGGTTCCAAGAAATTATATTATACATTTTACCTATGTTGCTTAATGTAACTCTTAGAACAACCCTATGTACTAGACATTAATATTCCTGTTTATAGCTGAGCAAATATGCAAAGAGAGATAAAGTAAATTTCACTCAACTACTAGTAAATGGAAGACCATGATATGAACCTAAGTTATCTGCTTCTGAAGCTTATGTTCTTAACCACTCTAATGATTAGGGATTTTTAGTTATAAAAAAAAAAATTAGGTGGGCAGTTGCTAATGAGAGCTGTCATAATCAATAGGAAGAACAGTGGAAATTTCTTGGCAATGGCAAGAACCCAGGAAACTCCAGCTAACTAGAATAAAAAAATTATTAAGGATGGACTAATAGCAGACACAGACTAGTCAGGGTGGCTTTGCTGAAATAAATTATAAATTATCCTCCATTTTTGATCAGTCACTCAAAATTTAATCTCAGAAGAGTCTGATTAGTAGGACAAACACCATGTGCCCATGGTAGTGAGAAAAGGAATCTGGCAAAGAAAGCCTTCAGGGATGACTTAGGCTTCTGCAGTGGAATGTGGGGACATAAATATACCATTTGACCAAGAATAGGGGAGAGATAATCTTCCTTCAAATGGGAGGGAAATCAGTAAGCTTTCAGGATACAAAATTAATATAAAATTTATTGAATTTCTATACACTAATAATGAATTGTCAGAAAGAGAAATAAAGAAAATAATCCCACTTACAATTGGATCAAAAAGAAGAAAACACCTAGGAATAAATTTAACTTGTGAAAGACCTGTACTCTGATAAAATATATATTGATGAAAGGAATTGAAGAAGACACAAATAAATGGAAAGATATAGCACGTTCATGAATTAGAAAAATTAATACTCTTAATATATCCTTACTATCCGAAGGAATCTATAGATTCAGTGCAATCGCTACCAAAATGTCAGTGACATTTTTCACAGAAATAGAACAAATAATTCTAAAAGTTGTGTGGAATCACAAAAGATTCTACGTAGCCAAAGCAATATTGAGAAAGAACAAATTCAGGGGTATGGTAAGCCTTGATTTCAAACTATACTACAAAGCTATAGTAATCAAAACAATATGATGTTGGCATAAAAACAGACACAATGATAAATGGAACAGAAAAGAGAACCCAAAAATAAACCCATGCATATATGGTCAATTAATTTATGACAAGGGAGGCAAGAATATATGATGGGGAAAAGACAGTCTCTGAAATAAATGATTTTGGAAAAATTGGATAGCTATATTCAAAAGAATAAAAATGGACCACTATCTTATACCATATACAAAACTGAAGTCAAGATGGATTAAAGACTTGAATTTAATACCTGAAATCATAAAATTTCTAGAAGAAAAGATAGGCAGTAAGCTCCTTGACATCAGTCTTAGCAATGTTTTTTGGATCTGACTCCAAAGGCAAGGGCAACAGAAGCAAAAACAAACATATGGGACTACATTAAACTAAAAACATTCTGCATAGCAAAGGAAACAATCAACAAAATGAAAAGGTAACCTACTGAAAGAAAAGATACTTGTAAATCATACATTTGATATTTGGTAAGAGTCAATATCCAAAATATATAAAGAACTCCTAGAACTTAACAACAAAAAAAAACTCAATTTGATTTAAAAATGGGCTAGGGTCTGAACAGACATTTTTCCAAAGAAGACATACAGATGACCAACAGAAACATGAAAAGATGCTTAACATCGCTGATCATCAGGGAAATGCAAATCAAAACCACAATGAGATATTACCTTATATGAGTGAGATGACTAGTATCAAAAAGACGAGAAGTAGGGGCGCCTGGGTGGCTCAGTGGGTTAAAGCCTCTGCCTTCAGCTCAGGTCATGATCCCAGGGTCCTGGGATCGAGCCCCGCATCGGGCTCTCTGCTCAGCAGGGAGCCTGCTTCCGCCTCTCTCTCTGCCTGCCTCTCTGCCTACTTGTGATTTCTCTCTGTCAAATAAATAAATAAAATCTTTAAAAAAAAAAAAAAAAAAGACGAGAAGTAACAAGTATTGGCAAACATGTGGAGAAAAAGGAACCTTACTGCACTGTTGGTGGGAATGTAAACTGGTGGAGCCAGTGTGGAGAACAGTATGAAGATTGCTCAAAAAATTTAAAAAAATGACTACCATATGATTCAGCAATTTGTCTTTTGGATATCTACCCAAGGGAAATGAAAATACTAATTTGAAAAGACATACGCATCCCCATGTTTGTTGCAGCATTATTTATAATGGCCAAAATATGGAAACAATCTAACCGTCCACTGAGAGTTGAATGGATAAAGATGTGGTATATATACAATGAAATACTACACAGCCATAAAAAAGAATGCATTCTTGTCATTTGTGACAATATGAATGAATCTTGAGAGTATTACATCATTTGAAATAAGTTAAACAGAGAAAAACAAATAATATTATTTCACTTATAAGTGAAATCTAAAAAGCAAAACAATCAACAAAATAAAACTCAGATTCACAGATACAGAAAGCAGAGTGGTGGTTGCCAGAAGGGGTGGCTGGGAAAGCATGAAATGTGTGACAGGGATCAAAAGTTAGAAACTTCCAGTATAAAATATGTAATTCATGGGGATATAATGTACAGCATGGGCAATATAATCAACAATATTGTATTAACTTTGTAAGGCAAAAGATGATAACTAGACCAATTTTGGTAATGAGTTTTCAGTGTATAACAATTGCTCTGCTGGACACATGAAACTAATAGAATAGTATATGTCAATTACACTTCCATTAAAAAAAAGTAGAGATTCCAAATAATTTGTTATATGCTCTTAGGTTGACTGGACATGTAATTCAGCAAATGTGATTTTTTTTCCATGTAAACTTGCTCTGTCCAATATTACTACTGAATATTGCATTTGGCCTATTATATACAAGATAGCATGTTACAAAAGGTTGTGGGAACCTAACCAATGGAGGACTCATTACTGTCCCTTATTCTTCTACTCTCCCATTCCCCACCCTCCCAACCAGGATAGGTGAATTTGATCTCAACATATATGTACCCAATTGCTACTACCTGATGTTAATAAGCCTTTTTTTTTTTGTTCAAAAGTCATAACTCAAAATGAGCATATTTCTTCTGAGTGGAAAGGCCAACTCTAAAACATAGTTTGTATGACCTTTCTTAACTCACCCAATTTTGTTCTATTCTTCATACTCTGATTAATATGCTCATTCTACCATCAGCCTCTGGAGAAAAGATTGACAGAAAGTTTAGGTAAATATCTCTTGTTTTAAAAAGATGAACTTTTTTGTTTCTTCTAAGCCAGTGTTTCTCAAGCTTTAAGGTGACTAAAAATCACTGGATCTTGCTAAAATGTAGATTCTCTTTCAGTAGACTGGGGTGGAGCTTGATGTTCTGGTCTAATATACTATTGCTGCTGCTGCTACTGGTTCACTTGGTGTTGCAAGCATATTCATACTTACTCACACATCATATTTTAACATGCTTTGTCATTTTCAGTAGTCCTACAAAAAAACCCTACAAATTTGGTAAAACAAAAAAGCCCCTATCATTGTCAGAATTTTATTGATAGGAAATTGATTATTAAACAAGCTTTGCCAAACATTGTGCATGTAGCTTGTTGGCAGTGGAGCCAGCAATGTAAGAAGACTTGTGCTCTTTCTGCCATAATGGATAGCTTTCTCCATTCTGAATGGTACCTTACTTGATTATGATTCATACTAACTCTACTAATTCATTACTTTTATTTTGCTTTAATTTTGTTCGTATTTGTTACTTCTTATCAATTCACATTGTGAAAGCAATTATAATTAATATTTACATTCTGAACTAGACTGTCTTTTTAGACATTTCCTGACTACATCATTAGAATTCATTAGAATATTTATTAAAGTAAAAAAGTGAGTTAAATTAATTTTTCTTCTGTTATGAATATTATGTTGTTTAAAAAGAGAATAGAAATTCTCTGGGGGAATCTTTTTTTGTACATAGGAATTTGGGCAAAGTTTGCAGGTAATATATGTAAGAAGTATAAAATGCACAATTCTAGAAGAGAATTTGGAAATTTGCATTGCCATTATATACCTCATCTATGGATATTCTTTGACATAGTTATTCCATTTATAATAATGTATGTCCAAATAAAATAACTATTTACATACATAAAACTTAAATATAAGATGTAACAACATAGTTTATAACGTACATTTAGAAATAACCAGGGACTTGGTAAATCAACCTTAGTAAAGTCATGCACTGGAATACAGGTATTATGTTGTAGAAGGATATTGTTTAAAAGATGCTTCTATTTTAAGCAAACAAAAAGCGTGACAAAACAATAATTTGGCAAATCAAATTTGTAAAAATGTATAACACACTTACCTATATGTACATATAGGTATACTCACAGCGACTGGAAAGAAATGCATTTAAATACGAATAATCTTTACTTTCTTGTATCATTTTTACTTTCTTATGTTATTTCTAAATAATTTCTCATAAAATTTCTCTTTATCTTTTTTTTTTAAAGATTTTATTTATTTATTTGACAGAGAGAAAGAGATCACAAGTAGGCAGAGAGGCAGGCAGAGAGAGAGGGGGAAGCAGGCTCCCTGCTGAGCAGACAGCCCTATGTGGGGCTTGATCCCAGGACCCTGAGATCATGACCTGAGCCGAAGGCAGAGGCTTAACCCACTGAGCCACCCAAGTGCCCCCAAATTTCTCTTTATCTTAAGGAAGGAAGAAAGGAAGAAAGGACAGAGGATGGAAGGAAGAAGTGAGGAAGGAAGAAAAAAAAAAGAGAAGCCTAATTTAAATATAATCCTGTAAATTATAGCTGTTTATATAGTAGTTCCACAAGGGCGAGTGAGTGGAAGAAAAAGAAGACTGATAACACTGGGATCTGATTTTACCCTGATGGGTGTTGTTTTTTTCTCTAAGAAAAGGTAAAGCATAAAAGAAGAATGTATATGCCTCTTTTCCGAACCAGATTAAGGGCAAGCCAGCTGGGCAGCTGCCAACTATACCAACCTATAAAAAGTACTAAAATGTAACTTCAGTAAATCTAAAATTTGTTACCACTTAACTCAGATCTCTATGCATGAATTTTCTCATAAGTGATGAAATATAAAATGATCCATTCCCTTCCCTAGAGTGGACGATAACAAACAACAACAAAACATGCCTTACCCAAGTTTCCTTTAATCCCATGAAATAAATGTTAAATCTATTCTCAAAGGAAACATTTTGAATAGAAGCTAAATCATGAGCCTGCCTAGGACCAATGTATCTTGGAAGGTTCTGCTTTAGGCTCATTTCCATAATCTTGTTTTTAGCAACTTGGCCTCATTTACTAAAAGATGCTTAAGCACAATTATTTTAGCTAGTGTATTTGATTTTGACTTTGTAAGAAAAGTTTAAATAGATCTGAAAGCTTTCAAATAGGAGTTACATACTAGCCACCCTATAGTAAAATTAAATAGCCTGAAAATAAAATGAAACAACAGATAAGTCAAGGACCTCTCCAAATCATACAGAATTGCCTTTAAATTTATACCCAAGAGTGGTTTTTTAGACCATCTTTGATTTTATTTATCTGGTCTTCTTTTGAGATCTTGTTTATTTAAAAAAAAAAAAAAAAAAAAAAAAAAAAAGGACACCTAAATCTATAACTGGTTTAGGGCTTCGAGTTCCTTCAAAAGCAGAAATCATATATTTTTTATCTTTGCATCACATAGCTTAACCTGGTACATTACACAAAAGCAGCAGCACAGGATGCATATTAATCATTTAGATGAATAAATGGATGAATAGATGGATAGATATATGAGCCTATGCCTAATGACTTGGATTTTAGGACGTATCTACTTAGTAAGAAAATAGCATTCTGTCATGGTACCTATTTCAAGCAAAGTAAATACAGTTCTAAGTGTTGTGACCAGGTTCTAAAGGATATGCCTTAATAAAACCTGTAGGATGACTGACCATCTGTAATTCTGATCTCGTTTGTTCCATCCTCCTCA
Organism: Potos flavus; assembly: GCA_028534135.1. NCBI lineage: Eukaryota > Metazoa > Chordata > Mammalia > Carnivora > Procyonidae > Potos > Potos flavus. The sequence goes on from CM052885.1 coordinate 59,921,894, forward strand.
CTTGACTACACAAGTCTAGAAAAGGGTCTATAAACAAAATCCTCTCCTTCCCGTACTGTTTGCACATCAGGAATAACAACAATAACATGTCCTTTTATTTCGTACATTTTTGATTCATAAAACATTTTCACACATCACTCATTTTATTCTCATAATAATCATATGAAATAAAAATAAGGAAACAAAGGCTGAAAGAAGAAGGGAGTGTCAGCCTTTACAAGTGTTAGAGCCTATCCTCAGACTCACATCTTCTGAAGGCAAATCCTATGTTCCTCCATATGCCAGGACATATCAGCTCATCACAGCTCCCTCCAGCACTGACAGAGTTAAAAGAATGGCTTCTAACCACCAGTCCCACTGCTGTGTCTGCATTCCGTATTTTCTGTTAATTACCACACTTGCTGTCAACACTGTATATTTCAGGGAATGTGACAATTTTACTTCCTTCTCTCAGACATTTGAAAGCTTCCTCTCCAGGAAGACAGCAGGTCTGGAGCAAACTATGGGAAGGACTGTGGCAAGAATTTCTTTCAGAGTTGGCAGCCTGCCCTCCCCTCACTTTGAATGAATTCAAACATGGAAGAGGTAAGATGATGGGCTGGAGAAATATAACGCTTATGAGACTTAAGTAAAGTCTTCTACTTGGTGCCCAACAAAGTTGACATTCTGGGGAATTTAACTGGAATATCATCTGACTAATAAGGTATAGGAAGAATGCCTTTAAATAAAGAGGATTTGTCAGGCAGTTAAAAATGTTATCAGAGAGAATGAAATTGAACAGGAAGCATGAAGGCTTCAAAACCGTTCTCACTGCTTAACTGGGGGAGCTGCTCCATTAGCTCAGCTAATTGAACACTCTGTTATCTCACCTGGATTGTCACTGCAGAAGAAGAAGGGGCTGTATTTTTGCTTCCTGAAACAGAATCTGAAACTGGTGGAGAGAAGCAAGGGGCAGGATATATACGGATTACTTTATTTTGATATTAGATCTGTGCCTAGAATTAGCTGTGGTCAGATATAAATATCTTTTCAGACAGATTCAGCCACAAGTAATCTATATTATAATTGGCAAAACTGGTCAAGAAGAAATCAGAGTAGAGAAAAAGGAAACTTTACAAATTCTTAGAAAGAAATAAAATCTATGTAGTGTTTTATTTGATGATGCAGGCACATAAAATAAGATGAGCAGTCATATTAAACTTAAACATGAATCATGGCATGGCAAAGGTAGAATAAAAGACTTATCCCATTTATATTTTAGCTTTGTGCTCTTACTTTTCCAAAATTCTAGAGTAAAAGGCATATCCCATGATTCCAACAGAGTTTAAAGACACGCACATACTTGGGCTAGTTATCTGGCCACCTATTAAAAATATAAAGTCAGATCCACATTTTATAACATATATTAAAATATATTTCACCTTGAATATATTTTTAAATGAAAAATGCCAACAATATAAGGTGAGAAGGACTTACTCAGCCAAAATTCAATAGAAGAAATGCCAATAGCAACAAAAAATTAGCTAAAAATTTGAGAATATAAAGACTGAAGTTTTTGCATGCCACATCATTTAAAAATCAACTAAATAGCAAATAAAGAACTAAAAACACTGCACAGATATTATGAAAGTTTGACTTAATGAAGATTCTCAAACTGAGAATAAAAGCACTAAAACCAAGTAGAAAAATAATTTCATTAAATATTAGTAGCAGAACAATAAATGCCCTATCAGTATATGAAAAACATTTAGCTTGGTAATTAAATAAATTGAAATAAAAACTGAAAAATACTTCTTTAAAATGATTTTTAAATAAAAAATAAGTAAATATTTTCTTTTTAATTGATTAATGAAGGGAAAACATAACTTGAAGTGTGCATAGTCAAAATATGCTGGTGAGAAGTGACGCTTGCACAGATTTTGTGAAAAGCAATTAGAGAATAAACAAGAGTCTTAAGAACATTCTTATTCTGAGTCTCAATGACTCTACTTCTAGAATTCTATACAAAGGAAATAATCTGAGATGTGGGTAAATATTTATATGCAAGGAAAATTATGACAGCATAAAATAAAATAATTTTTTTATGCAGTGCATATAAAGGAAATGTATATATTATATAAATAATAATTTCATAACAGATAAGATCAAATACATGGGATTGGTTTTAAAAGGATCTTGCTTACATAAAATGGAATACTATGAATCATTTAAAATACTTTGGAAATACATTCAATAGCTAAAAAAAGCATCTGCAATATTTTGTTAAATAAAAAAAAGCTGCAAGAGAGTATGTCTAGTATAAACTCATTTGTCATAAGGTCAAATGACAGCTACTATGAACAAGTGACAGTAATTCTTAATTCTCTTTATCTAGCTATCTGTATTTTCTGTTTCCTAGATTAACATTCATTACTTTTGCAACAAGAAAGTTAAGAAGATATAAAGAATTAAGTTTCTGAAAAAAGCTTAACACCACGACAAAATGTTTTTTATGTATGTACATGCATCGTGTGTATGTGTATGATTGGAATAATATATATTCAAAATGGTAGTAGATTTTATATATGATCATTCAATGTTTACTTTTCTCTACAATCAGAATTCCACCTCCATGCTTTTGTAAATGAGAAAATAAGGCATTACAAGACTCTTTTTGAATAAATGTACAACTCACATCATAATAATAATACAAAAAAACCCTAAATTCCAAAGTTAGAGAAAAAAAATTAATAAAAGGGTAGTGAGAAAAAAAAGGAAAAGAAAAGGCAGTGAGAAAACAAGCACTAATCAGGAACCAAAAACTGGGGATAGCTGAAATCTAATAGGTAAAATCGGCTCTGATGCCGGTTTTTTCACCACATGGCATATGCCAAATCTTGAGCAACTTGAGCTTTTGTTTTGAAGCACATGTTTTGAAGGAGAATGAGGGATAAGAGAAAACTATCTTGCTCAATGTTGACAATCTAACTGGAAACCCCTACAAAATCCTAGCTGAAGAGCTAAATGCATGGTGTAAAAATGAACTCGAAATAAACCTGCTCCAAGATAGAAAAATGAGAAAACTTTTTCCGTAAGTTGCCATCTATAAAAACAAGGATAATATGTATTTGAGCACAGTGCACATTAGCAAGTCAGAATGCAGCTGCTATATTTTGTCTATTATGACCAGCACAGTCCTAAGAATTTGATCAAGATTTATAGTCAACAGTAATCAATCTGCCAGGAGTTGTACAATGTATGGTCTAGTGCCCCAGAAGAAAGCTGTTCCTGAAAATTTCTTTCCAAATCATATTTTTTGAAGTAGATGTAACTTGCATAATAAGAGTCAAATGATACTGGCAGATGACTAGGGTTCTATTCAGTCATCAAAAATTGGTTCAGGACACAATCATAGTGTATGACTAAAATGTCTCCCAGAATGATGCAGGTTTCTAGGCTTCC
>CM052885.1:59925834-59943280 GCA_028534135.1 Potos flavus
TTTTTTTTTAATTCCGACATGCCCTCGTCTTATACAGACTCCCATCAAATATTGCCTTCTCTCAGGCAGTTTTACGGATAGGAGCGAACAATATTCCTAGCTGTGGAATTTGTATCCTGCAAAATCCCAACAACCTGACAAAGTGCTGTTTTTCTTGCTTAGCGTCAGAGGTAGGAAATACAGCAGTTTACTTTTGGTTGCCCATGGAAATTATGGATGTCTCCTGCCTAGGTTATTCCCTACAGTAATTTCACCACTTAAGCGAGCCCTAAGATCTTTCCTGGATTTATCAACCAGACTTAGTCATGGGTGTCATTACATTTAAGCCTGTCCTAGCATGTTCTTCAGTTTATGATATTATAATCTCAAGACGGTGTATTACTATACTTGGTATCAGCCTTTTTTTTTTAAAGCATAAAAACCAAAATATATTTTATAAGTAATTACATATTAATTTCTTACAAATAAGAGCCCTAAAATGTTTATTCTTCTTCAACTCTGGTTTTGGGTCCCTGACATTTATTTACTTTGCTAATCAGCTCTTATCCCTTTTTAAAATAATTTTTAAGTAGGCTCCACACCCAGTGTGGAGACCAACGTGGGGCTTGAACTCAGTTGACCCTGAGATCGAGACCTGAGCTGAGATCAAGAGTCGGCCGCTTCATCGACTGAGCCTCCCAGGCAGGCCCCCGGCTCTTCTCAATTTACTTGGTACCTGCCTTAAGTCCCAATCTCTTCTACCCAAATTGTGACAGTAAGCTGGTGAATTCAGTAGCCTCATGGCAACATAACAAAGGTAGATTGGGATGCTTCCTACATGGCAGCCACCTGGTTAGCCCTTTTATAAGATGAGAATAGAGCATAAAGCATTTAATCAAATTCCAGTCTTCTTTACCTTGTATTTTTTACACTTTTGAAACCATACAAGGGACTGCAGATGCTAGAGGAAGTACTACTTTATTTAAGCCTTGATAATCTACTCTTTGTCTTCATGAGTCATCTGCCTTTCTCATGGGTCACACAGGTTAACTACACAGAGAATTTGACAGTATCGGTCCTCCAAATTCTAACTTGTCACTAATTACAGTGATAATTTATTTTTCTCCACCAGGTATCTAATACTGTTTTCCAATGAACAACTGTGTGATATTCTGTAAATTTTCATTTAGCATGTCCAATTAATACTAGTTGAAGGACAAACTTATATAGCTTTTATTTTATAATATTAGATAGGAGAAATATTTTCTAGTCAGACATAAATATTCCTCTCAATAATACATTCAGATGAAAGAGACACAGCCACATAATAAAAAGTCTGCTCAAATAATTTAATTTTTATCCAAACTTTTACCTTAATCTCATCAACTATTACATGTCCATATCCTCCCATTATAATTATGACCCCTGTTAGGATTTCATGAATAAGTTTTAGAATCACAATGCACAGAGTTTCCATGTCAAGGAACTCCAGGAGGGTTTCTTCTCAAATCACAAGGGTCAAGCAGAAAAACTGGTCAATATTTATCCTTTTTAATTTACCAGACTATCACTTTCTGGTAATTCAAAGTCAGGTTTCTCATTGTGATCTTTGTCTTCTGTTTTTGTTTGTTTGTTTGTTTGTTAACTTCTCCAAATTAGGATAAATAGAACAGATTTATTTACAGCTCTTCGGTTTTGGGGGACCAGGACTGGATTCCATCTGTCTATCAAGTTTCTGAAGACCTTTGTTTTGAACTCGTCAATGGTCATTTTATTCTTTCCATTCCTTAATAACGATTTAAAGACTTTCAACTTGTTGGGATGAATCTCTCGACCATTCTCTTTGTCATTCCCCATTCCCTTGTGAATCATTCTAATATTTTTTAGAATCTTTAAGTCTCATAGGGAAAGCTGAGATAACAAATCTGATATGGCTTTTTGGATCTTGCTTGATTTTAATAGCAGGTGACAAGGAGTACCCATGGAAAAAAGGGCCCACTTAATCAAAGAATTTACCATGACTTGGTAAAAAAGAATATTAAATGGATGAACATCCCAATAATCATAAATCCAATCCAGCATGCCCTAAATATGCAGCATTTTAGCCACTTTATCTGGGGAGTTCCACTTATCAATTAAAGGAAGGAAAAAATAATTCCATTTTTCAGGATAAACCAACTTTGCAATGTCTTTTACTCAGTCCACTGGGCTAGTTGTTTCTTCAGGAAAAACCTGTTGCATTTTTGAATAATGTACAGCAGCACTTTTGATTGTTCAATAGCAAAATATAAGTTCTGCATTAACACAAACATGCTCCTCCATTCCATTGCATTAAACACCAAAAAGGTTGCCTTGAAATTAGTTACTCTCATAACTTACTTTAGTAAAGATTCTTCAGGAAGCTGATTATATTAAACCACAAAACGAGATAACTCTTTCATGATATATACCAATTTCAGTAGTTTCTTGGTTTTGCAAGCACATTAACAGGCACCTGCTACCCGGACCACCTTCTTGATGACCATAAATCATAGAAGTGGTATCTGCGTTTTCCAGAACACATTTTCCCATTGGAAACAGCCCTAAAGCTAGTGGTCGTAGCTCAGGCTAAAATCTGATGCCGAGACCTATTCCAATCCCATCCTTTACTTTCATTTTTTCTATTACAGAAAAAAATAACCAAGTATAGCATATTGGCTTGTTTCTCACTATATTGTGATTTTGTGTATATCAAGTGAGCCAACTCCTCAGGAAATAGGTCTACCATTTCTAAATTCCATTGATAACTTTTACCTATAGTAACTGATCACATCACAACTGCAGCCTCATACCACTATTTGGTAACCACCCAGGTATCAGGGATTTGTCATCCTCACCCCCATCATCCTTCCTTTTCCAAAACAATGTTTTCATCAAGTTTCAGTGAGTCAGTGTCATTCTGAAGCCAACTGTATTGGGGGGCCCCAAGACCATCTTCATACTCAGTGATTAGCTAGAACAACTCACGGGGCTTAGAAAAGTTGTCATACTGATGGCTACAGTTTATTACAGTGAAAGCATACAGATTAAAGTCAAGAAAAGAAAAAGGAACATGGGCAGATGCCAGGAGAAACCAGGCACAAGCTTCAAATGTTTATTCTCAATAGAGTGTCATGGACACACTAAATTCTCCTGGCAAGGATATATAAGGACACATTAAAAGTGTTACCAACTGAAAAGTTCAAATGAGCCTTGGCATCAAGAGTTTTCATTAGGCACTTGTGTGACCTAATTTAGATACTCTGACTTCAGACCCCCAGATCATAAATAGGAATTCACCATAAATCATATTGTTGGCTTTAACTATCTGATCAAAACTGGTATGAAGTGGCCCAAAGCCTCAAGCATACAAAATACCTTTATCAGGCAGAATATTCCAAGGGCCCATTATTCATTTCCCAGGTGTTAGTGAAGAGCTAACACTGAAGACTATTTTTCTTGGGAACAAGCATGGTTTCAGTGGCCCAGGACTGCTTTTCTACACAATAACTTTGACATTAAAAACAAGATATAGCATTGCACAGCACCAACTAGAAAGAGTTCCCCTCACTGAGAAAGAAAGAGCAGGGTAAACAACCAGCCTCCTCGGTCTTTCAGGGGCCTGCACAAAGGTTCTATTTTCATTTCACCCCACTCAGACTGGCAAAGCTAAGATGATAGAGATGTTTAGGAACAAAGAAAAAAAACAGAGTCTACCAGTAACAGACAGACAGTGGGAGTAATTGTGGTTTACAATGACCTGCTCCACAGATAAATCCAGCAGCTTTTGCCCCTAAAGAAGAAACCCATGGCCAGCACAGCCACCATAGATCCCTTGTAAATTTTGCCATCTTTTGTTTCACAGATATTCACAGTCACTGATGTCAGTGGCCTGAGTTCCTCTGTGTTCTTCCCACTCATCCACACCAGAGTGCCACACTAGAGGGGCACCTGGGTGACTCATTCAGTTAAATATCTGCCTTCAGCTCAAGTTGTGATTTCAGGGGGAGTCTGCTTCTCCCTCTCCCTCTGCCTGCCCTCCTACCCCACTTGCGTTCTTTTTTTTCCTCTCTCTCTCTGAAATAAATAAATAAAATCTTTAAAAAAGACACAAGCCTAGAACCCCACAGCTGACCCTACCACCATACACCCACTCAGATCTAGCCCTTCCACCTATACATTTGCATACTGTCAGTCTGATGCCAGTCACCAGCCTCCACCCCCATGCCAATGCTCAGAGGGAGACTGTACAACCATGGGAAAACACATCTGACAGCCAGAACCCACACAGCTGCTTATGGGTGGGGATCAGACACTGTTTTCTATTACTAGCCAGCATCATCATACTCATCTGTAGCTATCCCCCTCCAACTATGCACAAAGATATAGAAATTAAACAACACATTTCTGTACCACTAACGGGTCAAAGAAGAAATTGAAAGGAAGCTCAAAAAATACCTCAAAACAGGGGTACCTGACTGATTCAGATGGTGGAACATGCTCTTGATCTCAAAAAAAAAAAAAAAAAAAAAAGTAGAAGAAAACTATAGACCAATATCCTTGATGAATATAAATACAAAAATTCTAAGCAAAATATTAGCAAATCAAATTTATAACACACTAAAATTGTCATACACCATGATCTAGTAAGATTTATCACTAGGGTGCAAGAATGGTTCAACATACAGAAATCAATGACTGTGGTACATATTAATAGAATGAAAAATATAGGATTTCCCAACTGATGGAGAAAAAGCCTTTGACAAAATATGACATTCTTTCATGATAAAAACACTCAATAGATTGAATATAAAAGGAATGTATTTCAACACAATAAAGGCCATTTATTCCCTCATCTAACATCATGATCAATGGTGAAATGCTGAAAGCTTTTCCTCTAAAATCAGAAACAATACAAGAGTGCCCATTCTCACCACTCCTATTCAACACAGTACTGGAAGTTCTGGCCAGAAACAATCAGGAAAGAAAAAGAAGAAATCCAACTTGAAAAGGAAAAAATACAATTATTTCTGTTTGCAGATTATAGGATCTTATATATAGAAAAACCTAAAGACACCACCAAGAACTGTTAGAACTAGTCAATGAATTCAAAATTTTCAGAATACAAAATGAACATGTAGAAATCAGTTATGTTTCTATGTACTAAACAATGGAATACCTGAAAATATATAGAATACAATCCAATTTATAATAACAGCAGAAATAAGAAAATGTTTAGAAATAAATATAACAAAAAAGATAAGATATCTGTACACTAAAATTATAAGACTTTGATGAAATAAATTAAAAAGGTCAAACAAATGGAAAGATACCTTGTGTTCATGGATGAGAAGAATTAATATTGTTAAAATGTTTATACTACCCAAGCCATCTTTGCATTCAGTGCGATTCCTATCAAACTCCAATGAAATTTTCACAGGAATAGACAAAACAATCCTAAAATCTGTATGGAATAACAAAAGACCCTGAACGTTCAAAGCAATCTTGAGAAAGAACAAAGCTGGAAGGATCACACTTCCTCATTTCAAACTGTACTACAAAGCCATAGTAATCACATCAGTATGGGACTGGTATAAAAATAGATACACAGACCAATGGGATCAAGAGCCCCCCAAATAAATCCTTGCATATATGGTTAACTAATGATCGACAAGATACTCAAAAGGAGAAACGATAGTCTTTTCAATAAATGGTGCTGGAAAATTGAATAGCCACAGGAAGAACAATGAAATTAGACTCCTATTATATACGACTCACAGAAATAAACTCAAAATGAATTAAAGACTTAAACATAGAGCTGAAACTATAAAACTCCTAGAAGGAAACATAGGGAAGAAAATCCTTGACATTAGTTTTAATAGTCATTTCCTGGATATGACATCAAAAACAACAAAAGCAAAAGTTAATAGGTAGAACTACATTCAACTGAAAAGCTTCTACACAGCAAAAGCAGCAATCAATAAAATTAAAAGGCAATCTATAGAATGGGACAAAATATTTGCAAATCATATATCAGATAAGGGGTTAATATCCAAAATATATAAAGAACACATACAACTCAATTGTAAACACAAAACAAACAAAAACTTGATTACAAAAATGGGCAAAGGAACTGAATAAACATTTTTCCAGAGAAGACATGCAACACTGTCATGTATATATTTCAGATTATCACAAAAATGTAAAGGAATTGCTAAAAGATATAAACACTCATATTGGCACTTTAAATGATCCCTCCCTCTCCTTTAATAATTGGCTAAACTCCTGGACTGGAGGAGGATTTTGGTCAACTCTCAAAGGTCTTTTTATTGGGCTTCCTTTTTCTCATAATTATATTAATCTTATTTTGTTGTCTTTTCTGGTGTCTCTCTCCTTGGTGTTGAGATTCCCTCACTGCCATAACTTCAGGCTAACAGATGATCCTTTCTACTCAAGGAGATTCGTATACATTGTCTACCTTGGATTCGGCTGCCTCTGTCTTTCATAACTCCTATATCCCTAACTGACCAATGTTGACCCATGGGTATGGACATCTCCAGATCCTTATTCAGCAGGAAGAAGTTACAGAAGATAAGACCTTTCCCCCTCAGCAACCTTAAAGATTTAAGGGTCAAAATTGTTCAAGAGGTAAATGATGAGGACAAAGGCAAGAAAAATGTAGTCAAAATTAAATCTCTTTACAACTTGTAGCCCACTGGTAAATCCAGTAGACATGCAGAACATGACATTCCTCAAGAACTTATGACTGACTTACTGTTGATGTTTCATTAAAGACTAAAAGCAGCCTTATCTTAACAATATCTAGCCCTCTAAGGTTCTGGAGACCTTGCTTTTAACATGCACAAATTCCTTAGAGACTTATGTTATTCCTAACCCCCATTAACTAAAAACTATATGATCAGTTACTCCTCATAATCCCAGTGCAGCTCTTTCTGCCCACAGGTCCTGTACCTGTGCTATAATAAAAGCGCCTTTTTGCACTGAAAAGAAAAAAAAAAAGGAAACACAGGCAGATGACCAATAGGTGCATGAAAAGGTGCTTGACATTAATAATCTTCAGGAACATGCAAATCAAAACCACAATGATACCACCTCACACCTATTAGAACGGCTTATTAAAAGGACAAAAGATAGCAAGTAGTGGCAAGGATGTGAAGAAAAAGAAACTCTTGTGCACTGTTGGTGGGGATGTAAATCAGTACTGCCACTATGGAAAACAGTATGGAAGCTCCTTAAAAAATTAATAATAGAACTACTATATGATTCAGCAATACCACTTTTGGATATATATCTAAAGGAAATGTAAATAGGATATTGAAGAGATATTTTACACTCTCATGTCTTTGTAGTATTACTCACCATAGCCAAGACACGAAAACAACCTAAATACCTGTCAACAGATGAATGGATAAAGAAAATGTGATATATATATCACATATTTATGAGTATGTGTTATAGATTCATAGATATGTGATATACTTAACACAAATGTTACTACTATATGTCTGAATTTGTATCATATATGTCATATAATATGAATATATACTATCATATATATATGAGTATTATTTAGTTATAAAAAAAGGAAATCTTTCTATTTGCAAAAGTATGGATGGACTTTGAGACTATTATGCTAAATGAAATAAGTCCAACAAAGAAAGACAAATACTATATTATAATATTTATAAATGGTATCTAAAATTCCATACTCACGGAAACAGAGAATAGAATGTTTATGATCCAAGAGTATGAGATAGGATATAGGGAGGTATTGGTCAGAATATAAATTTCCAGTTATAAGATAAATAAATTCTGGAGATCTAATACATAGCATGGTGATTATAGTTAATAATACTTTACCATATACTTGAAAGTACTGAGAGAGTAGATCTTAAGTATTCTTACCACACACACACACACACACACACAATTGGTAATTATGTGATAGGATGGATGTGTTAGCTAACACTATAGTGGTAATTATTTAACAATATATAAGTGCACAAAATCAATACATTTTACATATTTAACTTAAAATGTTATATGTCAATTACATCTCAATAAAACTAAAAAAATAAAATTAAAAAAGGATATAAAGTTATAAAATTAGAAAACTATAAGTCAATCTCACTCAAACATTTAGGTGCAGAAATCCTACATACAGTAACAGAAAATTAAAGTCAGTGATCAACAAAGCCATAAAATATATAATGACAAGGTTAATCTTGTCTTGGAAAGATAGTAAGACAGTTTATTTTTTAAGTAAAGGAGAAAAATCAAATGAAAATATCAACAGATGCAGAAAAGGCACTAAAAACATTTTAAAAGGAATCTATGCAAAATTTTTATCAATTTGTAAATACAAGATAATTTCCCTAATATAAGAATGGATAGCTCAATGAAACTAAAAGTAGATATAATTTTTAACTAGTGCCAGTTTAGTTTAATTAGAAAAAATTAATTTTTTAATTAATTAGAAAAAACCTAGATATTTTTAATTAGAAAAAAAACCTAGATATTCACTCTTACCCTTGGACTTAACATTGTAAGAAATAAAATAAAATGAGGAATGATTTTAGAATAAATAGTAAAAGTATTTTAGTCACAGATATAATTACGTATGCATAAACCCAAAAGAATAATAACAAAGTTTAATAAGTTTTCTAGATATAAAAATCTAAATATAAAATTAATTAAATTTATATTGACGGAAAATATGACTTAAAAAATGGTACTAGTTCCAATAGGAAGGAGATTAAAAAGATCACAAAACATGTAAGAATGTTAAAGAGAAAATTTTAAATCCCATATATAAAAACATAAAATTCCTAAATAAATGGTAAGATAATCTATTTTTATTGGGTAAAACATATAGTATGTTTAATTATCAGATTTCTCTAACTTGATTTATATCATTTAATGTGATCAAAATCTCAGAAGTGTAATTTTATGGCACTTTACAATTTTTATTGCCTCATTAGATACCCAAGGTTTTTTTCTAAAGATACAGTAATTAGAATAGCTTGGTAATTCCTCAGTAAAAATGAAAAGAATGATAGCAAAGAACGGAGAATCAGTTACACATTCATATGGGCATAGAAACTTGGTCTATGACAGAACTGATATATTTTACTTGGTAAGAGAGGCTGTACAATAAATAATATTGGGAATAATATCCCTACTTGATTATGCAACCAAAATCAATTTCTGTTTTCTAAAATATCTAAATCTGAGCCATTAAATAACAAACATTTCTGAAAATAATATAAATGTGTGTATCCATCAGGTTCTCCAGAAAAAGAACAGAAGCAATAGATGAAAGAGAAAGAGAGAAAGAGAAATTAATTTTAAAGAATTGACTCAGATGATTGTAGGAATTGGAAAGTCTGAAGCCCAGAGCAGTTAAGGAGTCCGGAAATTCATGCAGGAATTAAAGTTTTAGTCTTGACTCAGAGTTTTTTCTTCTCTAGGAAAGCTCAGTTTTCAATTTTTAATTGATTGGATGAAGCCCACTTCAATTGATTGGATCAAGCCCACCTTGATTATTCAAGGGCAACCTCCTTCACTTAAATTCAACTGATTATAGATCTTAGCCATATCTACAACATACCTTCATGGCACCACCTAGATTAGTGTTTGATTAAATAACAGTTCTGTAGCCTGGCCAAGTTGACACATAATATTATCACAGCACATTTTTGAGAGACTTGAGAATAAAGAAGAAATTTTACAACAAAGTACAAATGACACATAATAAAAGTAAGGATTAATAAACTTGACTATTAAAAATCAAGAATTTCAAATCAGTGATACACATATAAGGAAAGTGAAAATATATTGTAACATATGTAACTGACAAGTGTTTAGTTTCAAAAGTATAAAAAGAACTTCTGCAAATCAATAGGACAAAGACAAGCATACATATACAACACAGTATATGTACAGAAAATTATGAACAGATCAAAAAGAAAAACAAGTAACTAATAAACATACAGAAAGCTATTAAACCTCACCGGTAATCAGGAAAATACACATTTAAGTTTTCAGTAAGACAATATTTAATATCTACTGCATAGGTAAAAATTAAATTGTTTGATAATACCAAATTCAAAATGAAGTAGATCAAAACCCATTATAGAATGTTGTGGGGGGGTGGCACCTGGGTGGCCCAGAGAGTTAAGCATCTGCCTTTGACTCAGGTCATGATACCAGAGTCCTGGGATTGAGCACTGCTTTGGGCTCCCTGCTCAGTGGGGAGTCTGCTTCTCCCTTTCTCTCTGCCCACCACTGCTCCCCCACTCCAGCTCATGCTCTCTCCCTCTCTAATAAATAAATAAAATCTTAAAAATAAAAAAAGAATGTTGGGGGAGTGTAACCAATATGAAGAACAATTTGGCATATTTAGTCAACTGAAATGGGTTAACTCAGAAATTTTACACCTAGTGACCCAGAAATTTCACTCCTATTGATACACACAAAACTCTTCCCTCTATGCACCAGAAGACACACCCAAGAATTTTCAGAACAACATTATTTTGTAATAGGAAAAAAAAGAGAAATAATCCAAATGTCCATGGACAGAAGCTTGGGCTATAAATAGTTATATATTCATAGACTAGAATATTCTACTCTGACATTGAACAACCTATGGAAATGCACATGGATGAACCTTAGAAACTCATTATCAATAATGTTAAAAAGTAGGAGAAGGAAAGGAAAAGTGAATTGGGGTAAATTGGAGGGGGAGACGAAGCATAAGAGACTGTGGACTCTGAGAAACAAACTGAGGGTTTTGGAGGGAAGAGGGTTCAGGGGATGGCTGAGACTGGTGGTGGGTATTAAGGAGGACACGTATTGCATGGAGCACTGGGTGTGGTACATAAACAATGAATCTTGGAACACTGAAAAAATAAAATTAAATTAAAAAAATAATTTTTAAAAGCAGTAAACTTCATTGTTGTCTTGTTTTAAGAAATTGCCACAGGCATCAATGCTGCTGACAGCTAACTAATCAGAGTGATAGTTGCTGAAGTTTGGGATGCCTGTAGCAATTTCTTAAAATAAGACAACAATGAAGTTTGTTGCAATTGATGACCCTTCCTTTCACTTGAACACTTAAAGGCAATTGCAGGATTTTTAATTGGCCTAATTTCAACAGCATATTATCTGTAAAAAATAAATTATTAAAGGTACCATTTCTATGCTTAATTCATATGTTAGCCATATATTTTTGACAAATATTATATCATATTTCTTCCTTCCTAGCTCTAAAAAGCCAAAAGTAGGTCCATTTAAGCCACAGAAAGAAAGGCATTTATATTATTATTCTTTGGGATATAGATTTTAGTGCAGTGAAAGCCATTTCAGACTTCTGACCTCCAGAACTGTAGGAGAACAAATGTGTATTGTTTAAAGCTATTAAGTTTGTGGTAATTTGTTACAGCAGCAATAGGAAACTAGTACAGCTAATGTGACATGATGTTTATGTGGCAAGTTGTCTATGAGAGGCAAAATAGGTTAGACAAATGTTCAAGATTCTTCTTATCATTATGGCTTTATTATTCAAATTATCTTTACTCTCTTAATGTTTATATATTGTACTGATACACTGTTATCAATCAATGATAAACGAAGTAGACAGAAATAAATTTAGCCATAGAGAATTGAAATAATAAAATAGAGAAGTTAAATTAAGATATTACATCTAGATCTAGAATTCTGTACCTTGAAAACAAAGCACATACCTTTCTTTCTCCTTAACACACATAGAAGAATCAGAAAATTTTCCATATTATATGCAACAAATAAAAGTTTATGATGAAAAGCAAATTACATAGATTATATTCTGTCCAAAATGTACAAAACTATAGACTGATAAGAGATTTCACTTTTCAAAACCCAGTCAACCAGATATTTTAAAAATACTATCCTATACATGTTTATGTTTATAGTCAAGTTGGTTCAGTAGAAAAGTTAATGTGTTTTAGCCTACTTTTTTCCAGAAGGCTCTCCTCTCCTAACTAATGATCACATCAAAGTAAAATTACAGAATAGTAAAATCTATAAGATGTAGCCCAAGTTATATGTAATTGAATGTTGTACTCAGATAAAATTTCTTGTGTTATCTAAATTTGAGTGATGAAAATACACTAAACATTCAACTCAAAATATTATTAAAAGAATGCAAAAAGGAAAGTGAAGGAAAAGAAACAAAATAAAACAAAATAGAAGAGATAAAATAATAAGTTATGAAAATTGAAATAGGTGATTTAGGAATTGGAATCAAAATTGCCTGAAAGGTGGTTCTTTAAAAAAATTAAACAAGAATGAAAGTAGATCCCTATCCTAGACCACTTACAAAAATTAACTTAGAATAGGTTAAAAAGTTCAATATAAGACCAGAAACCACAAAACTTCCAGGGGAAAACAAAGGAAAAAATTCTTTGACATGAGTTTTGTCAATGATTTTTGGATATGACACCTGAAGCACAGGAAACAAAATAAAAAATAAACAAATGGTACCATATCAAACTAAAAGACTTCTGCACAGAAAAAAAAAAATCAACAAATGAGAAGACAGTGGAACTGGAAAAATATTTGCAAATTATCCATCTGACAAGGAGTTTATATTCAAATTATATAAAGAATTCTTACAACTTAATATTAGAAAAACATTAACAAAATGAATATAATAAAAGCTACTATTTAGATAAAATACTATCAACATAGAGATCAAGAGACAGATGATAGATAGATAGATAGATAGATAGATAGATAGATAGATAGACAGATAAGAAATAGACTCACATGTCTATGGAGGTTTAGAAGTCCCAACATCTGCAGCAGCAAACTGGAGACCCAGGAGTCAATAGTGTAGTTCTAGTCCAAGTCTAAAGGCCTGAAAACCAGGAGAGCTGATGATATGATTTCCAGTCTGAAAACCAGCAGGTTCAAGACCCCAAGAGGAACTGAATTTTCAGTTTGAGTCTGAATGCTAGGAAAGACTGATGTCCTAGCTCAAATAGGTAGGAGGAGTTCCCTCAGCCCTTTTATTCTATTCAGGTCTGCAATTGCTTGGCTGAGGTCCACTCACATTAAGGAGCAGAATCTGCTTTACTCACTCTCCCTATACAAATGTCGCTCTCATTCAGAAACACCCTTTGGACATACCCAGAATAATGTTTGACTAAATATCTGGGCACCTTGTGGCCCAGTTAAGTTGACACATAAAATAAGCATCACAAATAGCAATGGCAAAAGTAAATATGAATATCAACTGACTTTACCTTCAATTCTATATCAGCACGACACATATGGCGCACAAAAATTAAGATAATTCAAGGACAATTTAGCAAAGGTTAATGCAGGGTGCAAGGAAACCACAAAGCTTAGCACAATATCCTACAAAGAGTGCTGAGTCCAAGACAACTATCAGTAACCATGACAGCCTGAGCTGAACTCCACTGAGGAAACCAGGATAATGAGTACCTAATGCCCCTTCTACTCCAATATTCTGATGGGGCTCCCCATTAACTGAACCCGACAAGAAGCCAAAGAGTAAGGGATCTCACTCATTTAGTCCATACAGGTAACCCTGCTAGGGTGCAAAGAGGCAAGTGGGAAGATTATAACACCAAATCTGTGAGGATAAAATGAATCTTTTTTCTGTAAAAAATATAAATTACAAAAAATTGACTCTAGCAGTAAAAATACTTCAAAACTCACAATTGTGGAAGAACTAAAAACATTATGAGAATATTGCCTCAAAGAACGACTCCTGAACTAGATGGTTTTATGATAATTTCTTCTAAGATTGCCAAAGAGAATATCATATTTTAAGAAGGAAAAATGTTGAAAGAATACTTAATTAATTTTGCAAAGATACCAGGACCTAATATCAATCCCAGCCAAAAAAGGAAGAAAAAGATTGGAAAATCTCACTTGGGAATATAAACATCTTAAATAACTAACAAATCAAAATTGACTTTTCATTAAAATTTAATACATCAAAGCATAGTAATGTTTTACCCTACTTGCAAGAATTGTAAAATACATTTAGTAATACATTTCTATATTCATAAGATAAATTGGTATAGCCACTATAGAAAATAATATAGAGGTTCATAAAAAAATTAAAGATAGAAATACCATAGGATCCAATCATTTCACCACTGGGTATCTACCTATAGAAAATGAAAACACTAATTTGAAAAATATATGTACCCCTACATATATTGTAACATTATTTACAATAGCCAAGATATGGAAGTAATCTAAGTATCCATCAATAAATGAGTGGATAAGAAAAATGTTTTGTGTATGTACACACACAAACACACACACGTGCACGCACACACATGCATACACACATATATAACGAAATATTATGTAGCCATTAAAAAGGATGAGATTGTACCATTTGAGACAATATGGAAAGACCTACAGGGTATAATGCTAAGTGAAATAAGTCAGACTGAGAAAGACAAATGCCATATGATTTCATTCACATGTAGAATCTAAAAATCAAAACAAAAATTTTTTAAAAATTAAAAAGAAATAAAAATAAAAACAAATGAACAAACAGCAGAATCAGACCTGTAAATATAGAGTACCATCCATTTGATGGTTGCCAGAGTGGAGAGGGTTGGAAGGGTGGGTAATATGGGTAAAGCTGAGTGGGAGATACGGGCTTTCAGTTATGGAATGAATAAGTCATGGAAATTAAAGTCACAGCATAGGGAATATAGTCAATGATATGATAATAATGTATGGTGACAGATAGCTATATTTGTGGGGAGCACAGCATAATGTATAGAGAAGTTGAATCATTACATTGTACACCTGAAACTAATGTAACATCGTATATCAACTATCCTCAAATAAAATTTTTTTAAAAAATAAATCACACTAAATTAAGAAAAACCACATGATTATTTCTATAGGTATAAGTAAATTTTTAAAATAAAAGTAAATAACACTTTCTATAAAATCACTTAGAATAACTGAAAAGGATGTGTATCTAGAGGATGAATAAAATCTAACACTCAGAATGCTGTTATAAGTTTCCTTATTAAAATGCGTATGGGGGTCATTATTATTTTATTATTATTTTAGCATTATTATGGATGATTTCTGCCATCTTGGCTGGAGTGCCAGACCTGTAATTAAAGAAGACATCCTAGATAGTCAAGATCTTGCAGTCAGCAATTGAATAAGAAATGAGCCATTTCTCTGTGCACTGTCAGAATTCCTGACCCACAGAATCACGAAAAATTATAAAATAGTTGTTTTCTTTTAAACCAGTAAGTCAACGTAGTTTGTTAGTCTGACTAGATATGAATCAAGGGCTATAAAACCAGCTTCACTAAAAGGATGAGACCAGAATAGCAATGTGTTGAGGCTGAGGGAGGAGGCAGGGAAAGGGGATGGGTGGGAAACAGAAGGGAGCAGAGGGAAGAGAAATGGATGGAATAGGAGAGAAGGGGGGGCGCCTGGGTGGCTCAGTGGGTTAAGCCTCTGCCTTCGGCTCAGGTCAGGATCTCAGGGTCCTAGGATCAAGCCCCGTGGGATCTCTGCTCAGCAGGGAGCCTGCTTCTCCCTCTCTCTGCCTGCCTCTCTGCCTACTTGCGATCTCTTTCTCTCTGTCAAATAAATAAATAAAATCTTAAAAAAGAAAAAAAAAAAAAAAGGAATAGGAGAGAAGGGAGGGGACGGGAATAGAGGGAAGGAAGCCCATAAATGGATAACTCAATGATCTCCTTTGTATCCCTAGATCCATCTGATCCAGAGTTCTCAGTTATTAACACAGTAAGTGCCCCATTTTTTACAGTTAGGCTGAGTTGGATTTCTTTCACAACAGCACAACAGACTTTTAACCAAAAAGCCCCTCCGAGTAGAGGGCCTAGTCTGGCTATTCGCAGAGCTCTACACAGCAGGATAACCACTTGTCCATTAACCTTCTTAAAATATTGATGTGGATTAAAGTGAATATGGGGAAGGTAAAGTTCACTTCAGCTCCCACAAGTTTGTCTTGTTTTCCTGGGGAATGAAGTATATGACAAAACCAGGTCAGCAAGGTTTATGATTGGTGGAAATATAAACAGAAAGCACTGAAAGGGAGTTTAATTTTATTTTTCTTGAAATCTGATGTTACTAGCAATGGGCATAAGTCACATAATCAATTATTACTATTTGCATTTTAGTTCTTTTTCTAACTGTGTTATCATTACTAGATCCATCTTCAGAAATGAGATTTACAATTCAGGATACCTAAGAGATTTCTTGGTTTTGATTCTGCTAGAGCTATAGAGGAGAAAAAAGATTTTAATTATTTTGATCTAACAAGACTATCAGAGTTCCTTGCATACATAGCTTTTCTCCAGCCATTTTCAAAATGAAATAAAATAATCTTTAAACCCTATCCTCTTATTAGTCACTTCCATTTTCCACAATTTTGCAAACTCTGTTGTGGCTACTTACAGAAATGTATCTCATTAGTCCTTGAACAAATCTAAGGAAATAATAACCTATTGGACACTGTGTTGTAAAAACAACCTCATGTATTACAATGGAAATATCAATAAACAGGTTCTAAACAAGGTTGACTGTAGAAGAAACAGAAGGAAGAGAGAAATCACCTTGTCGCTGAGTCATTTTGAAGTCAGCTGGATGTGAAATCAATGGTCAGCAAAGAATATGGCAAGTGCCCAGAAAGTTTGATCAAATCAATCAATCTAAAGATTTCCTCCTTTCATGCAACAAAGCCAACAAAATTTTAAATGAGATTTTAACAAAAAATAGATTTATTACTAAAGATTACTCTATTTGTAGTTCATTTACAAAGACTGGGTAACAAGATAACTTCATGTATTTGAGAAAGACTTAAGTTTTCTTTTTTTTTTTTTTAAAGATTTTATTTATTTATTTGACAGAGAGAGAGAGATCACAAGTAGGCACAGAGACAGGCAGAGAGAGAGGGGGAAACAGGCTCCCTGCCGAGCAGAGAGCCCGATGTGGGACTCGATCCCAGGACCCTGAGATCATGACCTGAGCTGAAGGCAGAAGCTTTAACCCACTGAGCCACCCAGGCGCCCAAGACTTAAGTTTTCAAACAGACATGGTTCATTTTGAGAATAGAAAGAGAATTTTAAAATGTTGAAATGTATTTAAATTTTCAAAATGTTGCAGATATTGTGCCTAATAATAAAATAACCAAATCTATAAGAGAATAATTCTTTTAAAAATAGGAACTTATATAAACATATAAGATTATATATATTTAATATGACAACTTTAGGTTAAAAGACAGAAGGCATCAAAGTATGTATAAGAAATCAGTCTCTCTGCCTTTAGCCTCACTTTTTTACTTGTGGTTTATTAGTTAAGTTTCACTTTAGTAAAAGAGAAAATATAAATAGTAAAGAGAAAA
>CM052885.1:59943780-59958979 GCA_028534135.1 Potos flavus
GGACTCTGATGGTCGTCCTTGGGGGTCTCGGGATCTGGGCATAACACAACTATGTTAACACGTAGCTACCAAAACCAGTTTTAAACCCATTCATCCATCCCTGCAAATCTGTTTCTGTGAATACAGTTTTACAAGTCAAACAATCAGTGACAGCCTTTTTGCTTTTAAAAGTCAGATAATCGGAAATGAACTCATTCCAGTACTCAACACCAAACTATAATTACTATACATATATAGATGTGGTCAAACCATGTACATCTCTGAAAATCTACCTGTCTCCAAACTTCATACTCCTCAAAACCCTATATGAAATTAACAGGTTTCTTTTTGGGGGTAGATTGTGCCTGACCAACATAGTTCTATTTCACTCTAGTAAGCAGTAAATTTATCTTTGTTTTTTATATTTCAGAGAGCGATAAATCCAGAATTAGTCAAAGCATTATGAGAATACCTCACAGTATCCAAAATTAAAAGGCAAATTATTGATTTTTACAATAAGGGAAAACTATGCTGATCAAGAAAAACAGACTGCTAATTTTATAGTGATTTGGGGAAGCCTGGAGTTCTTCCAGTAGGAGGTTCTGGCTTTAACACACACCGAAAAACAGACAAGAAATAAAGGTCATTATGATTGGTCAATAGTATGTGCTTGCAAATAATGTCTTGGGTTTTCAAACCAAGCAGAGGCTAGAAAGGGGTCATATAATCAACAACCTGATGGTGTTAATAGTGGAGTAGAGACTAAACAAAAGAACACTTTTTCACAAGTTGACAAATCATGAAAGATTTATAGGGCACCGAGGGAAAGTATGACCAATTAACTTTTTGTCAATTTTCACCAGTCTAAAAAACCATTAGCCCTTAGAGCTGCATTAGAATTGCGAGTTATTTGGCTGATGCCTCAATGAAAAATTCTCTTATACATTCAACATAAAGAATAAAATCTTAATATATAAACCAGCCTGTGTATATATATACACATATAAAACAGTAAAAGCAAATCAAGTAGCAAGAGAACAGACAGGTTAATAGCAAAACAAACAAACAAACAAACAAAAAAACCCAAAAAACAAAACAAAAAAATTTACTAAATGGCATACTTTCAAACCTCAAGTTCTAATGACCTTATACAAAACCCTAAGTTTAATTATTTCCCATATCAAAGAATATATTTCTGTAAATAACCTCATACAAAGACTAGGCTTAATTATGCAAAGACCTTGGTCTATTAACTTCATGTAAAACCTTATTTGGTTACAGATTCTAAGATAAAGTAAATTCAGCAGTAAAAGCTCAGTGAAACTTAAGTCAGATCTCAAACACTATTGATACTGACTCATGTGGCCCAAAATATAGAGTGTGGGCCCAAGGGGCCTGAGGAGAACATCTGTTGCTCTGAGGAGCCTCTGTAATCCTACTATGCCCAGATCTTCAAAATAATCTCTGTAGAACTGAGGCCATCAAAACTCAAGAAAGAAATGATGCCTCTATCTGCTTCTATATCAGGAGGATAAAATATTTAACTTTATTTTAAGAACCTTGACCCTTAACTTAGAGTTTCTAGAAAATGTTTTTTTCTCCTTTCTGATCACTTTGCTATAGTTATTCAGACTGTATCAGGAGGTTGCTCAGATTGTATACAACATTGCTTGGGAAGCATTTCATTGTTTAATTGATGAATTTGTTGAAAAACTATAAATGAATTGTAATTATGTAACAGAAATAACGTGGGTGTTGCATGGTCAGCAATATTTGTTCATCTATGGGTCATCATTTATCTGTGATTAGATTATTTACCTAGAAAGTTCTAAAATTAATTTAATATCATCTTTAATTTATTGTCAATTAAGCCTAAAAAAATAAGCACACAAACTTTATTTTATTCATGTAAGAATAGAAAATGCTGGCATTCTGATTTTTTGAAGAAATATAGATGCTAGACAAAAATAATTTGATGTTCCTGTAAATGTTTATCATTAAAATGGCCTATTGGCATAGAAGAAAAAAGTTAACACATTAATAAGGCCATTTTTAGTACATATATTCACAGATTAGTCAATATTATGGAAAGTAATTTATTTCTAAAATTAATTTATTTTCTTTCATAAGCACACAAGTGTCCATCTAGTTGTAGAAAACAAAAATTTAGAGGGTCTCCTTGATTCTCTCATTCACTTCCAATCCAACAGTTAGTCTGTCCTGCCTAACTGCTTTTCCCCTAAAATGTAAATCTGCCCCCTCATTTCCACTTCTACAGTTAGTTCCCTAATCCTTGTCCAGTTTAGTACGATAGCTTACCACATCCTCTCATCTATTATACTCTTGGCTTTCTATAATCCACTTCTCAAAGAGCAGTCATTAAAATATACACCATGTTTTATAATATACCAGTTTAACACCCTCTAACAAAATCCAAAACTACTTCCCAAGGTCATGACTGGTTCTAATCATGCTGTTCCAATTTGTTGGCATGAATTCCTTCTTTTTTTCTCCTCGTTCAATACAATCCTGCCTGATTGACTTCCTTTCCATAGGAAACACCAAGCACTTGTCTCATGGCTTTTGCATCTATTATTCTACCTGCTGAAACTGATTCCTCATGCCTTAGATGGGAGATTTTTAGAAACGATCAAGTCTTATAGCAACAGTCACCTAGTCAGACTATGCATGGCCTTTCACATTGCCAAACAGACATTCTTAATTGCATAGTTATTAAAATATGATATTACTTTCTTTAATATTTCTCTTGCTCCATTATTGTCTTTCTCACCCATTAGAATGTAAGCCTTAAAAATATTTGTCTATCCTGTTCACTAATGTCACCTTAGTACCTACAATAATGTCTGGAAGATAGTAAGTATTCAACAAATATGTACCGAGTGAATACATTTTATGATTAATTGACTCATGAAATCACGCACGTAAATGGGGCAGGTTCAGGGGAGTCAGGAAAATATCTTACATGTCTGAACTGGGAAGCCCTCACAAATAATTGCTGGATCCCCATTTCTGACTTTTATTACAGTTCTTTCTTGGCATTCTCAACAATGATACTTAGATTTGGCACACGAGAGATTATGTGATAGTTTTCCTCTTTAAAAGTCATATCAATTTCTAGATCATTATTTTCCAGTGGTGAAAGATTATTGGCACATATTCTACAAGCACATCTTCTTCAGGGTATCTGGTAAAATTCTGAACTGAACATAATTTTCAATGATAGTTTATTAAGTGAGGAAACATTTAAAGACCAGAATGTTCTCTAAGTCCTGGAATGTTAGACGTTGAGAACATCAGTCTTGAAAACTCTTAGAATTTGGTGCCAGTCAATAATTTACCTCCCCTGATATGCTGCTATCCTTCCTTTTTGCATCAATTAAAAGTAGGGCTTATTTTTTATTTTTTGCAATGATATCATTCACCTACACGATGCAGACCTATTATTTCCTTCCCATTTGATCGTCACCAAATGGACATTGAACTTTAATTTATGTAGAACTATGCGGTATGTGGAGAGCAGCGTAGTAGTAAAAAGAGATTGACTAAATTTGGAACTAGACAATCAGGGGTTCAAATACTGACTCTGTATTTGCTAGCTGTGTGAACTTGGGAAAATTTTGTAATCTCCCTGAGACTCTTTTCTCACCATTAATACTTAAAATATCTCACAGTACTGTTATGAGTAATAAATTTTACAAAGAATATGTTCATTGTAGTGCTTGACACCTAGCAGAAATAACATAAACGTAATTTACCTCTTATAGCTTTGCTGTCTACCTTTAATGGGAAGTGTTCTGAGAACATTGGAAAGGCATATACAAATAAATTTTTAAAATAAAACCTCTTAAATATAAAACAAATATGTAGAAAAATAATATACAAATGCTAGCACCTCTGTAAAGCCAAGTGTTGTAAATAAATTTATAGATGTTAACTTAAGAGACTGCAGGTTGAAAGTAGACTTTTTTACGCTTAGGAAGGGTTCAGAAGAACTAACACAACTAAGAAGCTGTTCACTGAGGGGAGATCAGGCAGGTCAGGCGCAACACTCACCAGAGAAGCTAGCCCTTTCCTTTGTGGTTCAGCTGCAAGAGAAGGATTCAACACAGAGGGCCAAGTTTTTAACTTTCTATTTTGAAATAGTTTCAAACTTACAGAAAAGTTACTAAATAGCTCACATAACATTCTTATACTATATACTCTTTACCATTATTTTAAACATTTTTCCACATTTATTTTCTCTCTCTCCCTCTCTGTCCTCTCCCCCACTTTTCCCTCACCATGTACATGTTTTTCTTTTCTTTTTCTGAACAATTTGAGAGCAAGTTGTAGATTGCTTCCCCATTTACTTCTAAATACTTCAGTGTAAATTTCCCAAGAACAAGGACGTTCTCTTATGTAATTATAATTTTCAAAATCAAGAAATCGACTTTGATAAAATGTAGTATGTAATCTATAAGTATTATGCAAAGTTTACCAACTGTCCCAGTAATGCCCTTTATAAGCAAGACTATCCTAAGTCATTCAGTTTTCCTAGCTCTTTAATCGTATTTAATCTATAAAAATTCCTCTCCCTTTCTTTGTCTTTCATGTTATTGATAATGTTTAAGGGCAAGGGTCAGTTATTTTTTGAAAAATGGCCCTCAATTTGGGCTTGTCTGATGGTTCTTCATAACTGGATGAAATGATGACCTATAGAGTCCATGTATGTAATCTACTCAAGAGCCATTGTCTTCTCTAAACCTTCTAGCTCTATTTGAAACCACACTGGTGTCTTTGTTCTCTGCACTCCTGTTGCATTTGGGGTCAATATCATAACAGTAGACTCAAATCTTTTGTAACTGACATAAATTTACCTGAGAAGAGAGCATGTCTTCTGTGTCTGTCATCATATAGCCCTTTGTATAGGAAGAAGGCAATCAATTAGGCTTCATGTTAGAAAAAAGATATGAAAGCTATGTTTCAGAAGCTATGTTTACCCAATGAAAGCTAAGTGACAATGTCCATTTCATCATTCAAGTGGATCCTCTGAACCGCTGTTAATTTCTAAGGTCATCAATGGAAAAAGGCAGACAGAGTATTTAAATTCATCTTATTCTGGTCATAATTAGCTTAGGAGATTCTGAGGAGACAATGATTCTAGAGGTGAATCTGAAATTAGGACAGAAATGAGAAAATTAATTAAACTGGGTATCCATAAAGATAGGTGAAGAAATGAGTACTCACGTTTTCTTTCATAGTTTTTTTTTTTTTCAACTATAGCAGAATGTTGATTTTACTTTCTAGTCGTGTGTGTGTGTGTGTGTGTGTGTGTGTGTGTGTGTGTGTGTCTTTTAGCATGCCAGAACACACAGCCTGGATCATCATTCAGCACCCCAGAGTGGCTCCTGACCTGGAAATTGACTTGTGTTACTCAAGTGTATGAGATTTCAGATACTGATACTATTGTTTTCACCTCCATTTGCTGGGCTTCCTATGGCTTCTGAAGTGTTACCATGTAGCAACCAGCTTTCCAGGAAGCCTTTGCATTAGGGAACAATTAGGATCAGCTGTTCTTCATTCACAGCAGTTTGAGGCCCACTGGAGTTTATGTAGATTAAGAGTTTGGAGATTTAGTGACTTTAATATGCCCAACTTTTTGCAATGAGAGCTGAAAACATGGCTATAATAGGATCCCCTTGTGCACTGAAAGCTTAGAGAACAGAGAAAATACACAGAACCCGCAACATCTTTAAAAACAAAACAGTTGCATTTTAAAAAAATATATGAAGAAAGTGGAAAACAGCAGGATCCTAGCTGAGGCAATCATTGCATTTTATGGATACTCAGTCTAAAGCATTTAAATTTAACAATTAAAAAGACACTGGGGAAGAAAGTAATGTTCCATTTTGGTACTTTAAACCTGTTGTTTATGTTTCACTGAGTGAGTTCCCAAAATTTTCAGCTGTTTCTGCTTAAAACCAGAGGTGCAAATACTTGAGATCTGGAACAAGATTATGAATCAAGACAGTCAAATTACTTTAAGGAAACAGAATGTTCAAGACTTCAGTGAACTGAGATGGAGAAAAAAAAATCATTGTAAGCGGTGATTCACACCATGAAACAGAGGACATTTTATGAGAAAACAGAGTATCATCAAAATGGAAACTCAGGGATGCTATTCTTTAAAAGAATAATTAAAATAAAAGCAGAATAATGCCTACTTCTATTTCTTTGGATTACCTTCTCTTCATTAGCCCCACCAAATTCAGAAATACATAATATTACAAATATCTTCTTGCATATAGATTATTGAGCCCAGGGACAGAATTTTTTAATTATAGTAATTTATGAAGGAACAAAAATGAAAATTTGGGCATCCATTCTCTTCAGTAAGACAACACTTTTCCTTTTTAGTATATCCAGTATGTCATTAACTCCACAAAGTATCTGTTAGGCACATGGCCTCAGAGTACAGAATAAATAAATAAATTAAACTGACATGATACCTATTTATTGGAAAGCTATAACAGAAAATAAACAAGTATATCAAACTCTGCTTTCTATTTATATTCAGCCCTGGTCTGTTCCACATTCTCTGTCTACCATATGTAACTGTCAAACTAAATGAAAGCAAATATTGAAAAAAAATAATAAAATCTTTATAGCAGAGATATTAGCTCAATATGTTAACTTTTGCTATATATACTAATACTGGATAAATAGAGAAAAGGTATTAGCTTAAACATTTTTGTTACTTTGACCAGTGAGGGTTGAATTACAAAAACCATTCATGTAAATAATATTTAAGGAACTCTCACATGCTGTGCACTATAATTGAGGCCAGGATACGGCAGTGAACAAGATGGTCAAGGTGAATACTTTATCACTTAACCTCAAGTATAGCAATAAAAACAATATACAAATAAAAAAAATAAAAAAAGAAGTGTTTGGATGGTCAGGGAAAAAGTTTTTGAGGAGGTGGAATTTAAACTAAAACCTTATTGACAGGAAGTTCCAACCATGAAATGACCTGAAAGCAGAGAGCCTTCTTGGTAAAGAGAACTATAGGTGCAAAGTCTTGGCTGAATGAAGGGGAAAAAAAAGAGTGTTATGGTTTAGTGCAATGAATACAAGCCTCTAAATTCACTGGTGCATGCGTCTGCCAATTCAACCAAAACAGTCCAATCACTTGTGTGTAGACACAACTTACTGTGGGGTTTCTTCCTCATGGAATACAAAATGGGTCTAGGATGGGAATCTTGGCCTAGAAAACACTTAACTTGATGGCATGGTCCCTCCTGGTAAAATCTTGCTTAGTTCCTCTTTAGAGGGCTCATGGGCTGTCTCTGAAACTCGACTCTTAAAATAGTATCTTTGTAAAAAGTCTGCAGAGATGAATATCAACACTTGGCATGCCATCTGCATAGAGCTAATTATATACACTTTGTTATTTGTCACTATAAGATATTTCAGAATGAAATGTGTGAACCATCTGCCAACAACTTTATTCACATTTCTTGGATCATCAACAAGAAACCTTATATTTCTTTTCCCCCTAGGGAACTCAAATTGTAATGTGCACGAGGTGGGTAGATGGAAAAAAAATTCTAAAAATGGCTTTGCCATGTACCAGAAAATAGTAGGTATTTTCATAAGAATGTCCTAGAATCATTTATATCCATTACTCTGCCATGTGTCCTTGAGACAGTGTTATACAAACTAAAGCTAACCCCTCAAGTGTCAGACAGGCACCAGTGCTTTTGGCATTATGTACGTGATTGTTGGGTAAGGAAGAACAAAGAATCCATGAGCTTAAAATAAATTGCAGTTTGCCATTTGATTATGTAAATATGTGGTTGCATGATCCCTAAATTCTCCAAATCATATTTTATGCACAAAGGCAAAACCAGCTTTTGTGTTTTGAAAAGCAGGTGCTCAATTATTCCTGCAAAGAAAAAGAGAGTCATTTGCAGTGATTTTGGGGGGGAGATGATTGAGCAATTACAGGCATACATGCTAATTTTGTTTCACCCTCTGACCATCTTCTTTTGGTAAAATGGACAGGCCTTTCTGTCTTTTAGAGAAGAGAAAGAAGCTGCAGAAACAAAGATGAGTACATTGGACAATTTATGCAGTTGCCAGTCTACATCAACCTGGCACCACAAGTTCAAACACTTCTCACTGAGGACTTGTCAGGGCCCTGCATTTACCAAAATGCCCAGGCAAAGTTTAGTGCCTATCTTAGTAACAGTGTTGTCCAAACACCCCCACAGAAAGCCAGGGACTTGGTATTGATTACAACATGCATATATATATTTATATATATTTAATTTTCATTCCAGTGTTGTTAACATACAATGTTCTATTAGTTTCAGGTGTACAATATAGTGCTTCAACAATTCTGTACATTACTAGAGGTCACCAAGGTAAGTACACTCTTAATCTCCTTCACCTATTTCACCCAGTGTTAATTCTTTTTTTAGTTTTTTTCAGGAAACTCCATACTATCTTCCACAGTGGTCATACCAGTTTGCATTCCCACCAACAACACACGAGCGTTCTCTTTTCTCCACATTCTCACCAACACTTGTTTCTTGTGTTTTGGGCTTTAACCATTCTGACAGGAGTGACGTGATATCTCATTGTGGTTTTAATTTGCATTTCTCTGATGATGAGTGATATTGAACAT
Source organism: Potos flavus (assembly GCA_028534135.1). Taxonomy (NCBI): domain Eukaryota; kingdom Metazoa; phylum Chordata; class Mammalia; order Carnivora; family Procyonidae; genus Potos; species Potos flavus. The sequence goes on from CM052885.1 coordinate 59,952,452, forward strand.
CGTTTCATGTGTCTGTCGGCCATTTGCACACCTTCTTTGGAGAAATGTCTGTTCATGTCTTCTGCCCATTGTTAAACTGGATTATTTGTGTTTTTGGTGTTTGGTTGTATAAGTTCTTTGCAACATGTATAATTTTTAATAATACTCTCTAATAGTCTTTTTGGAAAGAAATTGAGAGGTGAAAGTAGAAGATTAAAAGAGCCCATACTTTGATTTGGAAATTCAACTCACATTCTTGCTACTGTTTTTCCCTCAAAGACAAAAGGGCCACAAATTCACTGTGATGTAAGATTAGAACTTAGATAATTCCAGAAGGCAGAAAACTGACAGGAATACTGTCCTTGAGTTTTGAGCTACTTGTACTACCTGAGATCTGAAAATTTTCCAGGACGAACTGTAATTAATATTATAAACAGTCAAATTTCTATTTCAAAAATAAAATTTTATAAAGTTGGCTTAAATGTATACATCTAAAATTTATGTGTATATATACACACACACATACATATACATACACACAAATACACACTATTTTTTAAACTATATTTCTATATCTATATTGTAAGGATCAGATGAGGAATCTCTAATTCAAAGTCATTGAAATGTTGGGGTGCCTGGGTGGCTCAGTTAGTTGAGTGTTCAGCTCGATTTCAGTTCAGGTCATGATCTCAGGGTCCAGAGATCAAGCCCCATGTCAGGCTCCATGCTCAGCACGGAGTCTGCTTGTCCTTCTCTCTGCACCTCTGCCTCTCCCCTTGCTTGCTCTCTCTCTTTCCCTCTCTCTCTCAAAATGAATAAATACAATCTTTTATAATAATCATTGAAATATCAATTATCTTTGAAAATTATCTCATTGAAACTACTTGGGAGATATTAGAGTGTAGATAATTTTACTTAAATAATTTGATAGGGCTACTAGTAAACCATTAGAAACACTTGGTATAAACAAATGGCAGCCAAGTATTTAAAACAGTCTATCATAATATCCTTGATAATAAGATGGGAAAATATACCTGTATACTAATTAACTTAGATTATATTAAAATAGTTAAATGTCCTCATCAAAAGTGTATAGACACATGAATCAATATCACTTATGAGAAAGCATATACCACTATAGTCCATCTATGCATCAAGTTCATGAATGCTTTGCATAAGGAAAAACGGATAAGTTTATTATTTGCCTGTTAAAACAGAGAAATAGCCAGCACCGGGAAAGAGTCAGGATTAAAAGTGACAAGAAGAAATAATGGACCAAGTTTATGAAAAATAAAATGAATAGTAAAATGTAGTTGGATTTATTTATTTATTTTTAAGATTTTATTTATTTATTTGAGAGAGAGAGATAATGAGAGAGAAGATGAGCTGGAGGCAAGGAGAGGAAGAAGCATGCTCCCTGCTGAGCAGGGACTCTGATATGGGGCTGGATCCCAAGACCTGGGATCACGACCTGAGCCAAAGGCATATGCTTAACTGACTGACCCACCAAGGCACCCCAGTAGCTGGATTTTTTTTTAAAGTGCAGGATAGGCTGGAATCTTTGCTGTGCCCTTTACTCACTGTTTGTGGATGAACGAGTTGCTTAACTTCTTGTTTTTCAATTTCTTCAACTATAAGATGGATATAATTTTATAAAAGTACTGATATTTTATGAATGTTGTAGGATTAAATGAGTTTAAAGGATGTTTAGGCACAGAGGCAGGTCTCAGTGAATGTTAAAGTGTTATTGTTTTTGTAAAAAAAACAAAAACAAAAAAAAGAAGAGAGCGGTTTTGGTTAAAAGCACAGTATGAATCAACAGTGTTACAAGATTGACAAAATACGTTGATCTGAGGATTGATTAAAGGAAGGAAGATATCAAGACTGAGAAGTCTATGGGAGTGTAGGCACAAGCCAAACCACTCCGTAGCTATGCATTTCTTTCTGGTACATCTGCCTTCTGCTGTCTTTCTTCCTTTGTTTCTCTACTGTATATCTTCCTGCCTCCCTCCCTTCCTCATTCTCTTCCTCTTTTTCTCTTTCTCGCTCTCTCCCTCTTTCTACACCACTTCTTTTCTGTCACATTAGAGGAAACGTCAACATTCTTGAGTGCATCTAGGGGAGAGCAAAGACTAGCTGGTGGGGCGCCTGGGTGGCTCAGTGGGTTAAAGCCTCTGCCTTCAGCCCAGGTCATGATCTCAGGGTCCTGGGATCGAGCCCAGCATCGGGCTCTCTACTCAGCGGGGAGCCTGCTTCCCCCTCTCTCTCTGCCTGCCTCTCTGCCTACTTGTGATCTCTCTCTCTCTCTGTCAAATAAATAAATAAAATCTTAAAAAAAAAAAAAAAGACTAGCTGGTGACAGTTGGAACTGGGACACCAGAATGGCAGCTCCATTAACAGAGATGGCAGGGCTCAGGGACATGCTGAGGAGCAAAGCAAACTGTTTTCAAGACTACCGAAGTTACATAGTTTAACCAGGTCTATGACGATTAGCAGGGAACAAGAAGAATAAACGGAGAAAAAATAATTTAATTAAAAAAATTTCTTAACCTAAAACTTGGGAATTCAAAATAGTCTCATCAAAAAATGTAACCCTGTACACTTTTGGTGGGAATGTAAATTAGTGCAACCATTTTGAAAAACAATATGGAGGTTTCTCAAAAAAATTGAAACTAGAACTACCATACCAGCAATTCCACTTCTGGGTATATATCTGAAGGAAATGAAGTCATTATGTTGAAGAGATAGCTGCAACTCCATGTTAATTGAAACATTATTCGCAATTACTAAGATATAGAAACAACCTAAGTATATATTCACCAATAAATGGAAAAAGAAAGAAATTCTGCAGTATGTGATGACATGGATGGACCCTGAGGGTATTTTGCTAAGTGAAATAAGTTAGACAAAGACGAATACTGTATGCTCTCATTTACATGTGGAATTTTTTTAAAAAGCCAAACTTATAGAAACAGAGAACAGATTAATGGCCGCTGGGGGCTAGGTGTTGGGAGATATGGGGAGATGTTGGTCAAATGGTAGAAACTTCCTGTTATAAGATGTATAACTTCCAGGGAACTGAGGTATAATACGGTAACTATAGTTAATTCTGTATTACACGCTTGAAAGTTGTTAAGAGAATAAATAAGTGTTCTCACCACAAAGAAAAAAAGGTGATTATGTGAGGTGATAAATGTGTTAATTAATCTTATTGTGGTGATTATCTTGCAATATATATGTATATCAAATCATCACTTTGTGTACCTTAAACTTACATAATACGTTATTAATTATATCTCAATATAGCTGAAAGGGAAAAAAAGAATAGTCCCCTAATGAAGCAGTGAATTTTGTCTCACTCAGAAGTTCAGAAAAGACTGGAGAGCTTATGATTACCTTATAGCAGACTTAAAGAACCTGGGAAAGGCCTATCAGGTTTTGGCTGGGGAGGGGGGAGAGGGGGTTGTTTTTGTTTTTTAAAGTAAGCTCTACCCCCATGGGGCTTGAACTCATGACCCTAAGATCAAGAGTAGCATGCTCTACTGACTAAGACAGCCAGGCACCCTCTTGGCTTATCAATTTAACCTGACAAAACCAATGGCTTTGTGTTTGCTGTCACCTGAAGGGCAGCGGAGGCCCTCCAATAAAACAATTCGTAACAAACATCATTTTGACTAAAAAATGGAACAGGATTTGGACTGCTGTATTGAATCAAGATTTTAAAGTCTCTTAACAAAAGTGGAAAATACTACCTGGGTGTGATTTTTTTAATCATTATCATTTTACTGTGAATTTATTTCCCAACTGGACAAATGAACATGTATATGAGCTAAAATGGAATTTATTTTTGTATATAAAATAGGAAATTGATGAAATGATATGAACAATACACTGGGTTATGTGTTTCCTTTTGCTTTTATGTCCTTCCACTCAGGAAGGCATTGGTTATTTATGTGATAATTGAAAGACATACCTCTGCAAAATACATAAGCCACCAAGTATTATCAATAATGTGACCACACAAATACAAGAAAAAAATATGTATAATTAAATTTAAAAAATTGCTATTTTCAATATACCCAATGTTATTGCTTTGCTAAGTATGCCAAAAAGAAAGGAAAACAAACAAACGAACACTTAAGCCTTTACTATTATCTGTAACCTCAGTGCAATTTGTAAAGCTATTTAAGGATGACATATACATATAAAAAGAAAGAAGGCATATACACGCAGCATCCCAAATATAATTACTTCTGAAACAGATTTCAAAAGAAACACTCATGATATATTTGCACAGAGACACAATCACCTTGAAATTTTACTACCTACTTGCTAATGAGGATATAAAGATTATTCATTTTATATGATGCCTTAGGAAACAAGATTTTTTTCTTACAACATTCATCATGGACTCTTCTAGTTGACTTAAAACTGTATTTTTGTCACTCGCCGTTTAGAAAACTGAGAAGGCAAACATTCCAGGTGAGAAAGACGTTTGACATAGTTCTTAGATTTCCTAAGATCCCTCCCCTCCTCTTCTGGAATACTGAGCTACTAGAGAGTTTTCTGGGAGGAATTTTGGGAAATCAACTTTGAGGCTGTATCTGTGGAAAAGAGAGCTGACAAAGCATGAGCAAGGCATATGCAGTGATGCAGATAGAAAGAGATGGATTTTGAAGATGCATGGAATGCGTGAGAGACAGAGACAGAAAGACAGAGACACAGAAAGAGAGAGACAGGGGCAAGAGACAGAGAATCCAAAGATGGTTCAAATAGAGAAGAAAAAAGAAAAGAAACCAAACACGCTACCTAGTAATACTGTTATATTTTATGGTACCCAGTGTAAAGGTTATGAGGAATATCTTGAGTAGTTCCCAGGAGTTAGATATTGTTATTCTGTTCCTGCAGCCCATGTTTCATTTTGTTCAGAAAACAACTGAGCTTTTCAAAGATAATTAATGAAGAAACCTTTAAGGCCTTAGAACTTCATATTATTGCCACAAGCCTGATCCTGCCTCCTCCACATATGGTGATACTGAAATATATCTTTTATTTCTTTGATCCCAAAGGTCACTTCTACAAATTCAAACCTCAAATGAAAGGAGAAACTGGTGGATTATTTTTCTTACTGTAACAATTATTTCAAACAAGTTCCGCTTTGCCTTTTCCTCCCACAATAGGGCTGAACAGTACACACTTACTAAGTCTTTTGCCACACCAGGAAATCAGTTCTTGTCACATGGTAAGCTTTTGGATTATAAGAGCCACTGGTAAAAATATACTGAAGGTCAAGAGATAACAGATACAGTTCCTCTTACCACTAACACCATGTGATTTGGGGAAAATTATTTCCCCTCTCTGGGTTTCTGTTCTGTCCATGAAAAATAAAAAACCTTAATTCAGTGCTTGCTAATGTCACTTGTACTAATGAACTTGTATTATTCTGTAAATAACCATGTAACCATATAATACACTAATGAAATGATTTTTGAATAATAGTCATCTTATTCAATTGTTATTTGACTTAGCACTTTATATAGGTGTATATTTAATGTATTTAACATATATTTAAAAACAAAATATATTTTAATCTTAAACAACATTCCCCTGATGGGTTTTTAAAGATTTACTTTTTTTAATTTATTTTTTGAGAGAGAGAGAGCATGGGGGGAGTGGCAGAGAATCCCAAGCAGACTCCTCACTGAGGGCAGAGCCCAATACAGGACTTGATTCCATGACCCTGAGACCATGACCTAAGCCCAAATCAAGAGTGAGATACTTAACCAACTGAGCCACCCAAGCACCTTTTTCCTGATAGGTTTCTAATGCACTTAATTTTATTTTGCTTTTCTAAAACAGTTATGGCTCAACTATTCTGTTAAAGTGGAGAGTATTACAATCTATTAAATGAATCACATAGACATATACACACATGCCAAATCTATTCTTTCTTGCCATCAAAATAATTTATTTGTCATGCAAAGGAGAGGAGAGAGATAATGTCATCTTTTTTTTTTTTTTAAAGATTTTATTTATTTACTTGAGATAGAGAGAGAGATCAAGTAGGCAGAGAGAGAGGGGGAAGCAGACTCCCCGCTGAGCAGAGAGCCTGATGTGGGACTCAATCCCAGGACCTTGAGATCATGACCTGAGCCAAAGGCAGAGGCCTTAACCCACTGAGCCACCCAGGCATCCCGAGATAATGTCATCTTAATCAGACAATAATGAAACAGTATTAAGAATGCTATAGCATCAAGAAAATGGATCTCAAAAATTATGAAAAGTTCTTAGCAATTAAAAGATACAGTATAAATACTGGCTACTTTTAAGGAAGACTGAGTTTGGTATACTATGGTTTGGGGAAAAACAAATGACCCCTTCAAATAAGCACAGTTCTCCCAACCATAAATTATTATATTGTGGTAAGTGTAAGCCTCATTTTATGACAATAATCTGTGGGAAAATTTCAGGTAATTCTGACATCAAAATTTTGAAAATGATATCCTAGTCTTCAAATTATAAAAATTATAAGCTAACTCACTGACTCAA
>CM052885.1:59959479-60168661 GCA_028534135.1 Potos flavus
TGAGAACCTAAAAACTGAGGCTTAGAGAAGTTAATTAATATGTTCAATGTCACATAGCTAGCCATGACTTAAAGCTATTCCTGATACTCCATTGTACACGTTCTTATCACTACAATATATAACATCCCTAGTTTTGAGATTACTGAATTAGAAACCTTGAGTGAAGTTTTTAGATAAATTGTGTACAACAGTTGATAGGAATATAAACATCTTTAGTGTTAATGATAAGCCTTCAATATTATCACCTAGTTGGCCTAAAGAAACATTACCTGCTGCTATCATGAAGAATTCAATATCAATTAAATTCAAATGAAAATATTTATTGGCTCTTACATTTAAATTTTAGTGGAGCAACAATAAAACAATACCACTTCCTGACCTGATAAATTATGTTTTAACATCTCAATATTATACAAAAGAAATCAAAGAATCATTTTATTAGACCAGTGTTGAAGTTTTTTTTTAAACTGCTAAGATTATAGTAATTATAGAAGATGAATACAGAATTGTCACTCTAATATCCATAAAGGATAAAATTGAGTGCATTTCCTGTAATGGAGCACTAAGTAATACAGTCTAAGTAATACGGAATCTCCAACTGAGGACAAATAGAAAAAATGGAAAAACATGGAAAAGCCAAAAATCCTCTTTAGAGTAAAAAAGCACCATTCTATCCCTCATATTATTTCCACAATTTTCTTCAAACATAACATCCAGAAAACATGAAATAGAACAACATAAAGAAAAGTTAAAAGAAACAAATATTAATATCAGATTTAAAGATCGATTTGACTATGTTGTAATTATCAAACTAAGATATTTAAATACTTGATTATTCAATTCAACAATCAAAAGAAAAGGGTTGCCTGGGTGGCTCAGTGGGCTAAACATTTGCTTTTGACTCAGGTCATGATCCTGAGGTCCTGAGATTGAGCCCCCACATCAGGCTTCCTGCTCAGCAGGAAGTCTGCTTCTCACTCTCCCTCTGCCCCTCCACCCCGCTCATGTTCTCTCTTTCTCTTGTGAGCTCTCTCTCTCTCTCAAATAAATAAAACCTTTTAAAAAAAGAATCAAAAGAAAAACAGAATTTTAGCGGAAAACTGGAACTATAATAATTACTTTGTAGGTTTGAAAAAGAACCAAAGAAGCCAAAATTTAAAAAACACAATAGCTAAAATTTTGAACTCAGATGTATTTAACAATAAATTAAAGCTAAAGAGAGAATTAGAGAACTGGAAGTAAAAAAAAAAAAAAAAATATATTGAGGATGAAACACAGTGGGAAAGCAAAAATAAGAATAGGTAGGAGACCCTGACTACAGTGAGAAGTTATAATATATAGATACTTATACCTATATATATCCTCCAGGAGAGGAGCATATAGAAAAAAAGCAATATTTGAAGATATAATAACCAAGAGTTTTTCAAAGCTGATGAAAAAAATCAGTTAATTGATTCAGACATCCAGTTAGCCCCAAAGTACCCTAAATTAAAGAAATCTGCTCACAGATTCTTCACTGCAAAACTATAGGATACAGAAAAAAACAAGAGCAGCCAAAAAAAAGAGAAAGATTAGAATTTTCTTTAAAGCTGACTTCTTAAAAACAATGAAACTGCAAGAAAATGAGTTAATATTTTAATTGTGCAGAAAGAAAATAACTACCAATGTAAAATTCCATACTAAGTGAAAATAAGAATTCGAGTGAAATTAAAAATTTTTATATAATAATAAACAGAGAATTCATTACAGAAACACACTCTACGAAGAATACACACACACATACACACACACACACAGGTACATGTTAGCATATATTCACAAATATTGACATATATATGAATGATAGATATGGATGAAAGGTAGATAGATTTAATGTGCTGTAAGGTCTTTGCATTGTCTAGGAAAGGGATAAATTACTAATTAATCTTGGACTTTGAAATCAAATATGTAGGGGCGCCTGGGTGGCTCAGTTGTTAAGTGGCTGTCTTTGGCTCAGGTCATGATCCCAGGGTCCTGGGATCGAGCCCTGCATTGGGCTCCCTGCTTGGTGGGAAGTCTGCTTCTCCCTCTCCCTCTCCCCCTGCTTGTGTTTCCTCTCTCGCTGTCAAATAAATAAATAAATCTTAAAAAAAAAAGAGTATATTAAAAAAATTAAAAAATAAAAATATAAAATCAAATATGTATTTAATCACCTCTAGAATAACCACTAAAAAAAGCACAATAATGTGTAAATCTCATGAGGTAGAAAATCACCACCTCCAGAATTAGGAGTAATGGCACATTGAGCATTCTTTGGGACCACCACAAGAAAAGGACTCAAATGGTTTTCCTGTGCCTGCTCCCATTAAAATAGAGATCGGGAAAGGAATCCGATTGGGGAATAATTTCATGTGTAGTTTAGGAGCCTATTTATATAGGTATGAGGCTCAAATAGGGTCATGCATCTCTTTTAATATCAGTAGGGACCAAACAAGGAAGAAAGAAATGATATTATTTTTCCAGATATATCATCTGGCTTCAAGTATTCTATCAGGCAGCCTGGGACAGGCTGAACCAGAATCAGGACCGTCAGTGCAAAAGTTCTCTACCGAGAGTGATCCTTACTCACCTCCCCTAATCATACATGTGGCAATGTCTAGAAACATTTTTAGATTGTCGGCTGCAAGCTTCCTCTGTAATCTAGTGGATGGAGGACAAGAATGTTGCTAAACATCCTAAAGTGCACACGGCAGCTCCATCATAAAGAATTATCTGGCCCAAAATGTCAATAGTACCAAGGTTGAGAAAACTTGACTTGGGGATGATCCATGTACAAAACTGACAAGCAGTTTAAAGTTAGGTACACAATATATTAAGTTCAATGAGATTTTTTTAGAGGTCAAAGAAATAAAAATTAACTGGCCTATAGTTTAATTCTTGATTTGTTTGTTATTTCTGTGTTCAAGTGTATCATAAAGAAATCAGTGCTTAATTTATCTTGTCATTTGAAAATTAAAAATATTGTTCTAAGATGACATCAGAAACCTGATCTATAAAAATATTGATATATTTTGTGCCTCATCAAGATTAAAACTTCTGTTCTTCAGAAGACCACTAACTGGAAGAAATATTTGCAAAACAAATATCTTATAAAGAACTTTGCAAAACAAATATCTTATAAAGAAGTAGGGAGTAAGAAACTACATACAGGCATCTAAAGCTCAGGAAAAAATAAAAGGCCAGTGATACACATTTGGGAGTAGTTAGTGTATATATGTTATATATAGCCTTGATCAATGATATCTCAAAATTGTGGATAGAAAGAGATATTGGAAGCCAGAAATCTAACAGGAAAAAAAGATGTCTCTCAGAAAGAGGTTATACAGCAGAAGCAGAAGCTTAGAGGAAGGAATGATTCAAAGAGATTGACTATTAGTGATTTAAAGACAGTCAGCATATAATAGATCCCCTTTATCTGTGGAGGATATGTTCCAAAAACCCTAGTGGATACTTGAAACCATGGATAGCATCAAAACCTGTATATACTATGTTTTTTTCCTATTCATACATACTTGTAAAAAGTTTAATATATAAATTTGTCACAATAAGAGATTAACAACAATAAATACTAATAAAATAGGAAAGGTATAACAATATACTGTAATAAAAGTTATGTGAATGTGGACTCTATCAAAATATCTTAATGTACTGTACTCACCCTTCTTGTGATGAGATGATAAAATAGTATCGTTAGGCTATGACTGACCTTCTAACAAAATACAGAGGAGGATCATCTGCTTCCTAACCATAGTTGGCCATGGGTAACTGAAACCACAGAGAGCAAAACTGCAGATAATAGGGGACTACTGTATTTTATTCATCTATTGCATCTTCCAGAACATAGTATAGTGCCTGGAAATTAGAAGATCCAAAAAAAATGACAGATGGCTAATGGACAAAGCACATGAAGGCAGCTAAAGGAAGCTGTCTTTCATGGAAGGTGGGAGGCTGAAGGGAGAGATTCATATTAGTGACTTTGCCTCAGAGACATCTGATCCTAAAACTGGCGCACCTTCTTTCAGAGTGTGAGAGAATTTCTCTGAAACTGAAGCACAAAAAATGTTGTAGATACCCTGGTTAAGAATAAGTAGGTGCCTTAGGTTCTAGACTCAGCTACCAAAAAAAGTGGTAACTGTAGAGCCACCTGGAATTCTTTCTGGCATCAGAGAAGGTTGGGGAGTTGATTCAAATGTAAAGAGAAAATAGGTAAACAAAAGAGAGCGCCCAGGTCAACTAATGGGTCATGTCCCTTGCAGACATTTTTAAAGTCCTATACTAGGGTCTTTTCTTATTTAAAATATCCTTTTATCCAACAACTTTAAGTGCGGTATGTTTTCAGTACTGTGCCAGAAATACTGTGTAAAAACAAAATTTTAAGGTGTCCTTTTAGTACTGTACCAGAGGTGCTATGGAAGATATTAAAAAAAAACAACAACAAAAAACATGACTACAAGCAACCACTGGAGAATCAGGAGTCAGTGTACATCCACATTTTGGAGGTCTTATTAAAGTTCATAGAAACAATGTTTTAATACTTCTATAAATTATTTAGAAGCATTTCCCTGAGATTGCCCTGCTATACCCTGCTATACCTTAAACCAAATGTGTATGTGCTTATACATGGAAGGCATTAAAAAGTAGATTTTGGTCAAATTCACTGAAACAGTAGATAGGTAAACATCCGGAGTTACTTTAACTGAGTGCCTGTCACGTGCGCAGCACTTTCATCTATGTTAATTCAGCTATTAAGTGGCAGCCTGTGGAAATGCACACCGGCTGTAGGATCCACAACCATGCTTTCTCCTCTCATCACTGTTGTCTTTGCCCTAGAGCTCCTTTCCTTTCACTCTGCATGTGTCAACTCAGAGTGACTAACTGATACATTCATGCTCTTCCCTTTAAAGAAATGCTTAAAAAAATTAAAAAAATAAGTCACCCTGACACATGACAATTTTGCAGAAGCACTGGAAGTTCTTTCAAGTGTTGCTATGAGATAAATTATATACCAAAATAATGTACTGTCAGGTACATTTCTTTCTTGCCACTTGGATGGATTTAATTACGTGGTAGGTCCTTTCCACCCTTAACTGATGGTTAGCATGGGATTTGACATTTTGTCTGGGTAAAATTATATCCCCTAGAGGGAATTTTCAATTGATAAAGTTAATTTCAGTCATTTTGAACTTTCAGCAAGTCCGGGAGATTTTTAGAAAAAGAGTAACCCTGTCAACCAATGAGTCAAGTGACTATATATTTTAGTTTGAATTTTTTGAAAGTACATGAAAAGGCAATTCACACAGTTTTTGATACTTGGAAGAACAGTCAGGGGTTATAGGTCTATCAAATGTGTCGCCAAAAAAAAAAAGAAAAGCAAACATACAGATGTTATTTCTTTCTGTAAACACGGATTACATTGTTCTGCCATTAGAAAATTGGGTAAACTCGAAGATTTAGAAACATACTAAGACAACTTCAATCAAATCACTGAAGTTTTGTCAAGCCTTTATACAGATTAGTCATAGACATGGTGGTCTATTTCCACAGTTGTGGTCATACACACCTCCAGATAACCTCCAGATAAAGATGAGAAAGTTAGCCAAAAATCTACTACTTTATTATTCCAATGTCTAAGCTTTGTAAACACCCAATTCTTCCAGTGAAGTTTTCCACTTTTTCAGCTAGACATTGGGCACTGTATACACACAGACAACAGTGTGCCTTTAAACTTAAGGACAAGTAAGCAGACTGACTCAGGCACACTTCCATTAGATATACTAATGTGATGAAGTACATAATTGCATTCTCATAGCTAAAACAAAATAAATGTTCCCCCACCTAAATATGACTTTCTAGAAGGCATTGCATTCTGTGACTTTGCTCATTCTACTTTTGTGCCAGTAAACCTCATTCCTTATCAGGTTTTTTATTAAGAACGATAAAATTTATTAAACTGTATTATATGTTGTAAATATGTACTCTCATTTAATATCCACAAAAATCTTATAAATTGGGATTTACAACCTGATTTTGAAGATGACCAACAAAGATATAAAGATGAAGACTAATCGATCACCCAGTAAAATCATTCATAAAGATGAAAACTAACTTTACTCAGCTCTGATTCTAAAGACAATGACCTTTAATTGCTAAGTACTTACGTAGCTTTAATGCTTAAGTGATAGAGAAATCCCACTTTTAAAAGGGAAGATACCCTGGAAGTTAAAGCCCATGATATATTTCTTCCATGGTGCTGTTCCCATGAGGGAGAACTAATGTATTTTCTAGATAAAATTTACAGATATCGGGCAAATCATCTAAATTCTGAAGATTCTACTTTCCTTCTTGCTCTCAGCTTCACTATATTTTTGTAACATTCTCTCATTTCAGGGACAATCCTCACAAATGGTCTTTGAGTCATTACTGACCCTATTTTTACCAGAGGACCCCTCCCCCAAATGGAGTTCAAATTCAGGCTTAAGTTTTAAAAAAGAATCTGAAAGAGTTTCTCCATTCAGTTGCCTGCTATTTCTCTGCTTTTACTACAACCTCCAAGTCATTGGCTGTATTGGAAAAAAAATAGAAGATAAATGAAGAAAAAGGAAGTGGGAAAAATAACGAAAAAAAAAAAAAGCAGGTTTGGCCAAGTTTTCAAGCATTCTGAAGTGGATTGGAATTAGTGATTAGCATCAAAAATTCAGGATTTTAGTTACTTCTATGCGAATATTAGATAAATAAACATGAATTGAGAAGCTTAGATCTGGCAGATAAAATCTGCCACTGAAATTTTGTGGTAGAGAACAAGGGCTTCCTTACAGTAGACTGAAGGCCCCAGCTCTCTCCCTAATGATTTTACAATTTCTACAACCCCAGAGTGCTATTAACTTTTGGACTGTAGAAAGGGAATACTTTTAATTACTCACTCCTTCAAAGATCGTAATTTTGAATTACTTTTCCAAGCCTCTTGATAAATTTTCTGAATTCCTCTCCACATGTACAAATAAGAAATAAAATTTAAAAGTTCCTCCTTCTGGATAACACCAATAGATGCTTTAAACATAAGCAAAATCTGACATTTTAAATTATATACTTCAGGATGAAATTAGGTATCATATTAGAGAATGAAAAGTCATAAGCAAGAAAGCAAAATGTCCATAATTAAAACATAAATATACATCTTTAAATGCATTATTGGAAAGGTTTTGATGACAGAACAATTCAACAGTTTAAAATAAAAATTAAGATGTTCACTTAAACATATAGTCCATTTGTCTAAAACAGGGAGAAATATTCTGTCATATACCTCACCATTTTAACTAGATGTTTTTTAATATGTCAAGGGTTTGGAAGCCCAGATAGTTTTTCACTTTTTAACCAGATGTTTTAGGATACAACCTCTTCTTGCCTCACTATGATATTTTGCAGTCTGTTACTTTTTGCTCTTCCACCCTCTCCCATCTTGCAACTCCACACATGTAATTATCTCGGTCTGAATGTGCAACATAAAGAAAAAGGGAATTCTAACAGCAAGAACTCTCAAGTCAAAGGTGTTTATGGATATTGCTCAAAATATTACTAAGGATACATCTGTTATATCTTAAATAATTCTTAAGTACTGTTTAATGAAAACAAAATTAAATGTTTATGAACAACTTAGACGAAGGAAGAGAGATTAATTTTAGGTCAGGAAACATACCAGCATGATTTTCCCAAACCTATGCAAACTGTCTCATGTGAAATTGTTACAACACCCTTGACTGCTCTACCAACAGCAACTACTAGTGCCTGTATTTTAGTCTCCATAAAATCCACTGAGGTGCTACAAGTCTTAGCACCTCTTACTATTACATAACACAAATTTATCCCTAAGTTTTTCCCAGGTCTAAAAACTGCATCAGGCTGTTGAGTGTCGCCAAATTAGAATGCATTTTTAGACAATAGATGGAAAAATAGAAATATGGAGAGGAAATACTTTTCCACAGCTAATATCATAAAGTTACAGGATCATGTTTCCCTACCAAGAAGTAGCAATAACAGATATTAGATCCAGGGTGGTTTTCAAGGGGACATACTGATCATTTAATTTTTCCCACCAAAGGAAACGAAGCAAAACCACCTCACTAAAAAGGAGTTTAACAGAAAAATAAATTCTAATTTATCTGTCAAGAATATTCTGTGGGTATACAAGTTGAACTATAATGTTCCTATAGAGGTAGACCTGAAATAATGAAGCACATGTGTATTTACCGTTAACCGATGACTTGAAGAGGGTGATTCCATATTTATTATTTTAACAATATCTTATTTATCCACGTATTGACACTCCTTATTGGAAATCTTTATCAATTCTATAAGAAATCCAATGAAAAGGAGAGAAAACACACCAAGCCATTTTTCTAGATGTCTGAAAGCCCACGGGAGGAAAAAAAGATACACAGACACGTAAATAGATACAGATAGAGATATTTATCCATAATGCTTATTGCATTATTAGGCTTGGAGGAGATAAGGGATATATTAGGAGACAAAAACAAAAAGGAGAACGAAACCCAGAGCAGAAAGTGGTAAGCAAATATGAAAGCCAGAACTTCTCTGAAAACAAAAGTCAATGGCAACATTGTGACGAAGACACTCAGCCTTGGTATAGAAGCAAGAAAGGAGAGATGAATGTAGGATTATTGGATTAACCCAGGGACTCTAAAAGAGGGCTAAAGATTTACTCATTCCCTGTTGCCAGGTTAAACAAATGCAAATCATCTCCGAGGAGATATATATATCTGTCTATATATGTCTATATGTATAAATATATCTGTATATATACATATCCATATGTCTACATATATATGCATATCCATATGTCTACATCTATGTCTATATACATATATATACATATACACACACATATATATATAAGCAGTTTTAGATATCAAAGAACTTAAAATATTGTGTCAGCTAGAAATTATATGTTTATGGATTAGATATTCCAAAAAGTAATTTAATTTTTAGAATAAGCAAGCTCTAAGATACTATTAAAAGTGATTGGGCAAAGCTGAAAAAAAGAACTTAATAGAATTTTTAGAAATTAAAAAAATTATGGGAAAATTAGAAATGAAAATAGATGCCCACACATACACAAATGAAAAAAGAAAATGTAGTATATATATACAATGAAATACTATGCAGACTTAAAAATAAATGAAACTCTGCCATTTATAACTACATGGATAAACCTGGAGGATGTTATCTTACGGAAAGTAAGTCAGTCACAGAAGTAAAAATACTGCATGACTCCACTTTTAAAAGGTGTCAACATTAGTTAAACAAGATGAATATGTTCTAGAGATCTGCTGTACAGTATTGTGCATACAGACAACAATATTGTATTGTACAGTTAAAAATTTAAGAGGATAGATCTCATGTTAAGTATTCCCCCCCACACACACTCCCAAACAAGAAAACTTTGGGGAATAATGGGTATTTTTATTACCTTGATTGTGGTGATGAAGAGAAGATAGAGTCAGAGTTCCAGA
Source organism: Potos flavus (assembly GCA_028534135.1). Classification (NCBI taxonomy): domain Eukaryota; kingdom Metazoa; phylum Chordata; class Mammalia; order Carnivora; family Procyonidae; genus Potos; species Potos flavus. Next base: position 59,969,046 of record CM052885.1, read on the forward strand.
GAGAAGAGATAGAATAGAAGAGAAGCTACATTTGAAGCAATATTGGTCATAAACTTTCTAGAGCTAAAAAAGTAAACAAACCCAGAGGTAAGGAAGTATAACCTATACTAAGTGGAATATATAAAAATAAATGCATGTGTAGATACCTTGCAGTGAATCTTCAGAAACTCTATAAGAATATCTTTAAACTACTCATAGAAAAAATATTTTTAGCTATGAAAGTAAAACAACCAAATGGACAGATTTCTCAAGAGCAAAAATGGAAGCCATAAGACATTGATTTATCCATTCAACAAATATTTATTGAGTACTATGTGCTATGTATTAAACAGGAAACAAAAATTTCTGCTCTCAAAGAATTATATTTTAATGGTTGGAAACTGATAATAAGTGAAATAATAAATAAAACATATATTAGTGATATGTGGTATGCTGTGGAAAAATTTTTGAAAAAATGGAAAAGACAGTGACTGTGGGAAACATGGAAAAGTGTTTTTAGGAGTTGCAATTTTAAAGAGTCTAGAAAAGCCTCAATAAGAAGAAAACTTGATTAAAGCCCTAAACTGAGAGTGAACTTGGAATTTGGAGCAGAAGTCTTCCATTAAGTTAATTGATATGGGGGGAGTATGGCTGCTGTTTTCCAAAATCAAAGGATGCTACTGTGCCTGGAGTAGAGAAAGAAAAAAAAAAATTAAATATGAGGTTAAAGAAGAAAGATAGGGAGAGGGCATATTGTTAAGAACTTGAAGTATATGGAAAGGATTTTGTTTTCTACTCTGAATGATAGATGAGGCAATTGGAGGGTTTTTAATATATTTTTTAAAAGATTTTATTTATTTATTTGACAGAGAAAGAGAGAGCAAGAGCACAAGTAGGGGGAGCAGGAGAGGGAGAAGCAGGCTCCCCATTGAGCAGAGAGCCCAATGTGGAGCTAGATCCCAGGACTCTGGGATCATGACCTTAGCCAAAGGCACACACAACCGACTGAGCCACCCAGGTGCCCCAGTTGGAGGGTTTTAAACAGAAGTGGTATAATGGGCTGAATGGTGGCTCTCCCAAAAGATCGATCTATCTATCTATCTATCTATCTATCTATCTATCTATCTGAGCCCCAATCCCCAAGACCTGTGACTATTACTCTATATAGCATACAAATCTAAAAGTGAAATATATAACAGGAACATATATGAAAAGAGGAGATGAATGGAATTATACATTTCAAGGTTTCTACATTATGTGTAAAGTAGTATAATATTAATTCAAAATAAACTGCATAAGTTAAATGTGTTATCATTATCCCTAGAGCAACTTCTTAAAAAAATACAAAATGGTATAGCTAAAGCCCAAAAGATAAATTAAATTAAATATTCAAGCTTATTTGGTTAACCCTAAAGAAAGGAAGAACAACAACAAAAACAACCAAGAATTACTACGGTTCTAGGTGTGATTCTGCTTTTGCTTTTTTATTTTTTTTAGGATTCTATTTATGAGTGGAATCATATGATATTTGTTGTTCTCTGTCTGACTTATTTCACCATGCAGTATACCATCTAGGTCCATCCATGTTGTCTCAAATGGCATGACCTCATCTTTTTTATGACTGTGTAATATTTCATTGTATATATATATATACCACATTTTCCTTATCCATTTATCTATTGATGGACACTTAGTTTGCTTTGATATCTTGGCAATGTAAATAATGCTGCAATAAACATAGGGGTGTATATATCTCTTTGAATTAGTGTTTTTCTTTTTTTCTGGGTAAATACCTTATAGTGGAATTACTGGATCATATAGTGTTGCTTTTTTTAATTTCTCGAGGAACATCCATACTGTTAGAATAAGCTGATGGTTGTTAAAGGGGAGGAACAGAGGGGGTGGGTAAAATGGGTGAAGGGGAGAGGGAGATACAGGCCTCCAGTTATGGAGTAAGTCATAGGAATAAAGTTATGGAGTAAGTCGTAGGAATAAAAGGCATAGCATAAGGAATACAGGCAATGATACTGTAATAGCAACATAATGTGACACACAGTAGCTACACGGGTGGTGAACATAGCATAATGTAAACTTGTCAAATCACTAAGTAGTACACCTGAAACTAATGTAACATTGTGTTAACTATACTCAAAAAAAAAAAAAAAAGATAAAAAAACACCAGGAATCACTGGGACAAACAGAAAATAAGTAGGAAGGTAGCAGGCTTAAACATGCCTACTTTGTATTAATAATCACATTAAATGTTAATAGACTAAATACCCCACGTAAGATAATCAGATTGAATAAAACCAAGATTTTCTTTTCTAAATACACACGAAATTAAAAATAAAACAATGGGAAAAGACAGCCTGTGTATATTTGACCTCTTCTTCCCACTGGGCATGTTATAGCAAGATATCCATGCCCACAAATATATTAAATAGGCAACTAATCTTATATTTTCAGGATGTACCCAAAAGATAACTAGCCCTAAAATTTTGAGAAGAGGATGTTAAAAGTTGCCTTTCTGCAGCTGAACAGAGTAAAATTTGGAGCCATATCCTAGGTCTGGTGAGTTATATATGGGAAATTAGTCTTTAATCACATGTTTATATTCGCAGTATTAAATTGTGATTCAATTGACCCTCCTTGATGTTCATTCCAAGACTTCATTTCATAATGGACAAACCTGGGCTGGATTTTTAACTGGCCCTAGTTCATGTTTGGATTTTTCCCACTCAACATTATAAATACAGTGCTTTCTGCTAACCAGAATGAAAATTTTTGATTGACAGGGAGCATCCAAGCCAGGGGAAAATATTTAGACACAGACATACCTATTATATAAGTAAGACACAATAAAAAAAACAAAAAACCAAAACCATGATTGCTCTCTGCATCATCTGTCCTTATCTACAAATTAAATAATAAATATCAAATAAATGCAAACAAATTTCTGCTTCTTAGTTAGCAGTATTCATTTAATTTTAGAGCTGAATGGAATTTAAGATTACCAACGCTGTTACAGGCTGAATTGTGTTCCTCCAAAATTCATATGCTAAAAATCATATGTTGAAAACCTTGGAATTTGACTACTGTGCTTGGATATAGTGTATTTACAGAGATAATTAAGATAAAATGAGGTCATTTGGGTAGGACCTAATCTAATCTGACTGCTGTCCTTACAAGAAGAGAAGATTAAGACACAGATATCTACAGAGGAAAGACCATGTGAGGACGTAGCGAAAAGGTGGTCATCTAAAGCCCCGGAAAGAGGCCTCAGGAGAAATAAACCCTGATGACATCTTGATTCTGGACTTCTACTGATTCTGGACTTCTATCCTCCAGAGGTGTGAGAAAAAAATTTCTTTGGTGACATCAACCAGGCTGTAGTACTTTGTCAGGGCAGTCCAAGCAGACTAATACAAATCTCATCGTCTTGTTGTTTGGTACTGAAATTGATGATGTTGAAACTGATGTCCAGAGAGCACTTTGACGTGGTCAAGTCTCCTAGAAATCAATCCCAATTTTAAATAAACATCCAAATGTCTGACACAAAAAACTCAAAGATGGATGATCTGGTGAATAGTAGGAGAAAAAACTGATTGTGAAACCCCAAAGATATTCCTAGTGATTCACAAAGCACCATTTGAAAATCAGTGTATTGGGAAGGCTGACATCTTATACAGGCATTAATAGGGAAACTAGATAACCTTTGCTTCTGATCTTAGATAATAAGTCAACTATGCTTATAAAAATGAATGCATACAGGGAAGAAATATTTTCTGCAGTTGATGAAACAAGACATATTTAAATATACCACTTGAAGATGTAAAAGTAACAAAAAAGGAAACTGAAATGTTTTCTAACTATACCAGGAAGAAGAGGGAAAAGAGATGATAGGATAGTTAATTAAGTTAAAGCATTAGCATAGTAGGAAGCTTAATGGACCCAGAAATAGCTAAATAAATATTTATTAGCAAGGGGCAAGTAACTGCCAAAAGAAACTAGAAGTAGCCAGAAGTCATTGCCTTTGAAGCTTTGGAGTTGAAGATGGGAGGCATGAGGCGGGAGACAGTCCCATAGCACTGAGGTGTGTGTATGTGTAGGTAGCTGTGCGTGTCTGAGTGTGTGTGCCTTTCTCTTTAAAACAAAGATGAGGAGAAGAAACGTGTGAAAAGAAAGTTTTTATGGAACTTATCTTCTTTCCATACCCACCAGAGGGAATAGTGAAGTCTGTTAGTATACACTAAAAAATATAATCCAAAAAAAGAAAACAAGACCAAATATGACAAAAAAAAAATCACCAATCTGTTCCATGCTGACTTCTATTAAGATACAGAGGCCATCAAGCCTGTTCCCACTCTTCCCTAAAGTTTTTCTAAGGCAGAGAATCATGCTCTAGGTCCATGGGGACAAAGTTGATTCAAATCTCCTCCCTACTATCACTCATGCACTTCCCTTTTCCTCCTGCCTCCCTCCCCAATTTTTAAAAACAAATCTTTTTATATACTAGAATGGAATCTATCTGTCCTCTGAAGGAGAAGACAATAAATTTCCACAGAATTTCATTCTATGGCTAGAAATTCAATTGTAGACACCTCCATCATTTATTCTACTTCCGTGGGCTGTTGGAGAATTGAAACGAAGTATGTATTTTTGTTTCCTCCCTTAATGTGACGGTAAAAAAGAAGGGGCGATTTTGCTCTCCAAAAAGCAAGTCATAAAGGATGTATTAAATATAATAAGATAACTGGAAAAGCTACCTCCTTTAATTATATTAAGATCAACTAGGAAAAAAGTTTCTTGAAAATCACATGCCAAAACACAATATAAAATAAAACTTTGATAAATTTTCTGTCATAAATTGATAGACTAGAAAACACCTGTTATAAAAACATTTGCTTGTCTGGGATAAATTCTGCTTACAACTTAAATATAGTTGTTACATTTCAGTGTCAAAATCTCAGTTAAGGAAAATAGCCGTATTCCCCCAAACGATGTATAACACATAAAGCCAATACATCTTTCATTCACAAGCAACCTAATTGTAATATTGAAGGAAAATATCCAGGTTATTTTCAGACTAAGAAACTGAAAGGATAATAAATTGATTCTATCCATGTAACATTTAAAGTTGTCCATATGCAGTACAAGTTTAGTTCACAACAGAAGGCCACAGAACATGGGGTCTCTCTCTGGTCTTGATGCATAAGGAAAACATGATATGCATTGTCCTGTCATAATCCACGTTACAACTGTCTGAGCAGTACATTTTCCACGGAGACATTTCTATTTGGCTCTTTCTTTTTCTGAAGCACTGCCAATTTTGCCAAACTATTTGGAAGTTTTTACTCCATTACTTTCAAAGCTACCAAGTTTATGTGATCCAAATAGTTTAGAAATACCTTGTAGTCACCTGGAAATTGTACACACAAAATTTCTGAATTGGTGGAATTCTCTTAAGAGATCACATTTTTATAAAATAAATGTTCAAATCACTGAAGAGAAAGTCCTTACTGTAACAGCTCTCTGAATAGTTAAGTCATCATGACAAAGATAAGTGCCAAAAATTGACAGACACAAACTCTGTATAGTCTAGGTAGCATGAAGGACAGGACATTCCCAAAGCCTCTAGCCGCTCATTTAGACATACATTCTGAAACTGTTTCCTACAGAAACTGTGCTCTCATTCTCCAACTGGAAAAACAAAAAACAAAAAGCATAGACTTCTTTTTTTTTTAGAAAAAAGTATCTCACTACTCAATCACTGAAGGAAACCCTCTTAATTTGTTACTAGATATGAAAGTGCAAGGAACTTTCAACTCATCAGATAAAAAGTTTAATGCAGGCTATAGTTGCAGGCTCAGAAAACATGACAATATTTCTTAAGAGAGATTTATTACCTTTTTGAGTTACTTCTATTGATTTTTTCATGGCTACACACCTATGTTTCCTGCTGCACCACAATATTCTCTTTTCTGTTTGGATACTTATATTTTCCATCTGCCTACTACTAACTCAAGTCTTTAATAAATTTTTAATGGGTTTTTAGGGTGACCTTAGCAGACCATGCCTTTGTTTCTTTCAAGTAATCTCTAGAGGCAGAGGCCAAGGTCAGCTTCTCTAGTTCTAACACAAATAGGAAAATAAATTGCTGGTTAAGCTACAGATAATTTTAGGTGTTGTGCTTCTTTCTCTAAAACAAGGCTACAGTATTGATACTGGTGATTTTTTAATACCATTAAACTTGATTTCAATAATTGGAGAATAGTATAAATGGATAAAAATAAAATGTCTTACTTAAAAAAGTATTTCTAATTGAATGAGAGGACTTAGACAAAGTCTAGAGGATATCAGAATTATAATACAGAGTATGGCATTCAGTAAGTGCTTATTAAATGTTATTGAATCAGTAATGATTTTACTTTAACTTTTATTTTTTCCACCAAAAATCTGATCATAAAAGAAAGAATAATTTTTGGCTACTACAAAGCCTGATCTGAGTCTGAGACCACTAAAAATAAGAATATAGAATTTTTTAAATGGTCATAAGATAAATGTAAAAGGAGATGACTTTAAAACCCTGTAAGGAGTGCCTATTTAATGAGAAAAAATATATATATACATATAATTTTTATCAGTAGTTGTTGGAAGAGATCTTAGAATTTATCTTCGGTCTTGCACACAAAATACCACCCCCATCCACCACCTGTGGTCATCAGCTCTGTTTGAATACTTCTTTTTTTTTTTTTTTTTTTTTTAAAGATTTTAGTTATTTATTTGTCAGAGAGAGAGAGAGAGCACAAGCAGGCAGAGTGGCAGGGGCAGAGGGAGCTTCTCGGCAGAGGCAGGCTCCCTGCCGAGCAAGGAGCCTGATGCAGGACTCGACCAAGGACCCTGGGATCATGACCTGAGCCAAAGGCAGCCGCTCAACCAACTGAGCCACCCAGACGTCCCTGTTTGAATACTTCTGAGAAGAAAGAGGTGTCTCCCTGCCATTAGCCCATCCAATCTGAACAACCAATTTCTTATTTATCAACTGAATTGACTGCATTTTTTTTGTTTTTGATCTCAGAGATTTGCAGGTAACTAAATGCCATGAAACCTTTTCCCTGAAACTCTTAAGTTAGTCAGTCTCTTGGATCTACTTTTGGAACCTAGCTTAAAAGTTTGCCTTGTTCCCTATTTTATTTTAGGTGAACGTTAAATAAATTTACAATATATTTTTATTGTAAAATATTTGAAACATACAGAAAACCCTAAAACAATAAAATTAATACTCATGTAACAACTAATTTTAATAATCATCATGTTTTGCCATGTTTACTTCAAATATTAAAGCAAAGAAATTCAGAGCAACATAAATCAAAACAACCAAAAATTTCACAAACACTATTCAATTACTTTATGTGATCCTTTCCAATCCTATCTCCTTCCTTCTTTCCCCAGAACAAACCATCACAATGAATTTGCCTTGAATCACTGGTCTGCATTTCAGAGTTTTACTCACATGTATATATCTATATACATATGTATATACATATGTATATACTCATATGTATATATCTATAAGCAATACAACAATATTTAATAACTTTCAAATTCTGTATAAATATCCTACTTTCTCTCTATATACATGTATGTATATATAATGTCATATTTTGCAACTTGCTTTATTCTACTTAACTTCTGAGATTTTCTGGGTCAATGCATATTGCTCCAGTTAATTCATTTAAACCACTGAATAACAACAACAAAAAAATTAAATGCTACAATGAGAAGATCTCTGTTCTTGAGAACACGTGGGAGACTTTCTCTAGGGTGTAAACCTAGATATGAAATTACTTGGCTATAGAAAAGAGACATCTGCAACAATTAGCACTATAAAGGGATTGGAACAATTTATATACACACCAGTAGCCCCATTGCTCTACTATCTTGATTAATATTTGGTATTATGAAATCTTGTACTTTTTACTAATCTGATGGGACTTATGATAGGTTTTGTTTGCATTTCCCTAATTACCAAAAAGGCTGAGTGTTTTTGCTCATACTGCTTGGCCATTCAGACTTCTTTGTCCATGGAAAGCCTGTTTATATACTTTGTCTTTTTCTTTTTCCTCCTGAGTTTCTGTTCTGGTTTTACTTTTTTATTTTTATTGTATATATTCTGATACAATTCACTCAAATCTTTCTAACATGTGACTTATAACTTTATTTATAACCATACACATATCGTTAGTGCTAATGCAAACAAATTTATAAATATTATTCTTTACGGCACGTGCCACCTCTGTCTAAACAATTTTTCCTTGTCATATGGTCATAAAATAACCTACTTTTTTCTAGAAGTTTTAATATTCTGCCTTTCACATTTATGCTTTTTTAATTGTGTTATGTTAGTCACTATACAGTACATCATTAGTTTTTGATGTGGTGTTCCATGATTCACTGTTTGCATATAACACCCAGTGCTCCATGCAATCTGTGCTCTCAATACCCATCACCAGGTTCACCCATCTCCCCACCCCCTCCCTTCTAAAACCCTCAGTTTGTTTCCCAGAGTCCAGAGTCTCTCACGGCTCATCTCCCACTCTGTTTTCTCCTCCTTCATTTTTTCCGTTCTTCTCCTAATGTCCTCCATGCTATTCCTTATGTTCCACAAATAAGTGAAATCATATACTAATCGACTTTCTCTGACTTATTTCACTTAGCATAACCTCCTCCAGTCCCATCCATGTTGATGCAAAAGTTGGGTATTCATCGTTTCTGATGGCTGAGTAATATTCCACTGTGTATATGGGCCACATCTTCTTTATCCATTCATCTGTTGAAGGTCGTCTTGGCTCTTTAGAATCACATTTATGTTTTTAACCATCCTGACCATATCCCTGTGTATATGGGGTAGAACCTGGATGTTATTTTTTTATCCAGAAAGATAAGCTTTGTTCCAGTACCATTTAGCAAGTGCCCCAATCTCTCCCATTGATTTATAATGTCACCTCTGTCCTTTGTCATATTTTCATATTGCAATGGTTCATTTCAGGACTCTCTATTCTATTCCATTATTCTATTTAATCCTTGAAATAATGCCCCATTTTTCACTTATAGTTTTAATTGCTGCATTTTATGATGAGGCTTAGTGTTTGGTAGCAAAAAAACCCTCACCACATTCCTCCCTGTGACAGTTAATTTTATGTATCAACCTTACTAGGCCAAGGAGTGCCCAGATCAAACATTATTTTTGGGTGTCTTCAAGGATGTCTCCAGATGAGATAAACATTTGAATCGATGGACTTTGTAAATTCTCAAATGAGTGGGCATCATCCCATCTGTTGAGGGCCTGAATAGAACAAAATGATGAAAGAGGGAATTTGCCCTTTTGCTTCCTGCCTGTTTGTTGACTTGGAATATGGGTTTTCTCATGGACTCCTCCCCCAGAGGGCTTTCAGGCCTTGGAACTAGGATTGGTGTTATAGCAACTTTCCTGGGTTTCCAGCTTGCAGATGGCAGATCAAGGGACCTTTCAGCCTCCATAACTGCATGAGCCAATTCCTTATAATAAATATCTTCTTATGAATATACCCTATGTGTTCTATTTTTCTGGAGAACCCTGACTACCACACTCTGCTTCAAATTGCCTATTTTGTAACTGGCCTTATGTTCTTCAAAGTACATTTTAGTATTAGTTTGTCCAGCAAAATTCCTCTTGGGACTTAGATAGAAATCGCATTAAATTTATAGGTTAATAAAGTGGAATTTTTCACATTAAGTGACCCCATACATGACAATTTTATATCTTCCCACTTAAAAAGATTTTTAAAACCCTCTTCAATAATACCTCATATTTTTTCTCAATAAATATGTTAAGCACTTTTGTTAAATTTATTCCTAGTTATTTAGAATTTTCTCCTACAGGTACTTAAGAAAAATATATATCTGAACAAATAGAATATAAAATTTTAAATATATTTTAGATCAAGCTTGATTTCTCGTTCAAATATTCTAATTCCTTCTAATTTTTTGAGGGCCTGACTTCCCAATTTCATAGAAGTGTGCTAGAATATTCCACTACAGTTGTGGATTTTTCAAATTTGCCTGTGTTCTGTCCATGACAACAGTGAATTCTGGCTCTTTGTTCACTTTTCCTTCCCAGTATCCAGAATGATACTGAGCATATACTAGACACTCAATAAATAATTACTGGCTAAGCAATTGTTCTATATTCTTAGTGATTTACTTTTGGTTAAGATACAGTATTCCTATTTTTTCCATACATGACTTTTGCTTTTAATTTTGTCTAATATCAATTTTGACACAACAGCTTTCTTTTAATTCATACTTCTCTAATATATCTTTTTCGTTTCTTTTCATTCAAACTTTTTACATGGTTTTTGTTTTAGGTCTTTCTCGTGTTAGAATCATACAGCAAGATATGTTATCATTTTATCTGATAATGTGATATTAATCTAATTGATTTCTATCATCCTAATTTTTCTTCTATTTATTGACTTTTCATCTGTTTTTATTTTTCCCTTTTATTTTCTCTATTGGAATGATAAAGTACTATATTTTCCCTTTGTTGGTAGGCTGTCAAAGATTATATACAACTATTTTTTTGGTAATTATCTTTAATTTTGTTTTCAATTTTTTATTATGATAAAATACACATAAAATGTACCATCTTAACAATTTTTAGGCTTACAATTCTGGAATTAAATACATTTATACTGTAATGCAATCATTACATTTATCCATCTCCAGAATTCTTTCATCTTGCAAAACTGAAACTCTACACCCATTAAGCAATATTCCTTCTCCTTGCAGCTCCTGTCAACCACCATCCTACTTTCTGTCTCAATGAATTTGGGAACCTCATACAAGTAGAATCATACTGTATTTGTCTTTTGGTGACTGACTCATTTCACTTAGTACAACGTCTTCACGGTTCATCCGTGTGGTAGCATGTGTCACAATTCCCTTCTTTAAGGTTTAATTATAGCCCACTGTGTGTGTATCCCACATTTTTGCTTATCTATTCACTCGTCAACGTACCCTGGAGTCTTATCTTATATGAATAATGCTGCTATGAAAATGAGTGTACAAATATATCAAGACCCTGTTTTCAACGCTTTTAGATATATACCTAGAAGTAGAACTGTTGGATCATATTGTAATTCTATTTTTAATTTTTTGAGGACCACCCCCATACTGTTTTCCAGAACAGCTACACCATTTTACATTTCCACTAACATTGCACAGGGTTCAAATTTCTCTACATCCTTGCCAACACCTGTTGTTGTTGTTTTATAATAGCCATCCTAATGGGTATAACGTGATAAGTGTTCTTAAATTTTAACTCTTGGGGCACTTGGGTGGCTCAGTGGGTTAAGGCCTTTGCCTTCAGCTTGGGTCATGATCTCCCGGGGTCCTGGGATTGAGCCCCGCATCGGGCTCTCTGCTCAGTGGGGAGCCTGCTTCCCCCTCTCTCTCTGCCTGCCTCTCTGCCTACTTGTGATCTCTCTCTCTGTCAAATAAATAAAATTAAAAAAAAACTTTTAACCCTCATAATTATAAATTGTTATAACAAAACTTATTCTACATTTCTATCTCATCCCAAATAGTTCATAGATCCAAATATAGTTTAACTACTTATTGAAGATTATTTTAATGCCTCCTTTCTTTTCCAATGTATTACATTTATCTTTTTTAAGAGTTATAGGCAGTATACATGTCATACATGTTATTAACTCCTATGACATTTTTTCTCCTAAAGTAGTTTTAATAGAAGTTTATTTATTTTAAAGATTTAATTATTTATTTGATAGAAAGACAGAAATAGCAGCGGAGAGCACAAGCCAGAGAGGAGAGGGAGAAAGAGGCTCCCTGCCAAGTAGGGAGCCCAGTGTGGGGCTCGATCCTAGGACCCTGAGATCATGACCTGAGCCAATGGCAGATGCTTAACAGACTGAGCCACCCAGGCACCTAGAAATTTAAGTTCCCAACCATTGTAGGTCTGAAAGAAACCTCTTGGCTGATAATACAGTTCTAAGTACAATCTAGGCTGAATATCATCTTATGGCAGTACTGTGAACCCACCGTTGTGCTATTTTCCAGTGTCTACTAGTGTCAAGAAGTCAACTGTCAATTTAAGAGCTATTCCTTTGATGGACACCTCTCTTGTCTTTCTGGTTTAAGAGTTTCCCTTACTCATTGATAGTCTATAATTTCACAATAATCGTTCAAGTTGTAGATTTATTTTAAGTTTTTATATAAATTTCAGTTACTTAATATACCATGTAATACTAGTTTCAAATGCACAATATAGTGATTCAGCACTTCCATACATCACATGGTGCTCATCACAACAAGTATACTCCTTAATCCCCATCACCTGTTTCACCCATCCCCTTCACCCCCCATCCCTCCAGTAACCGTCAGTTTGTTCCCTATAGTTAAGAGTTGGCTTCTTGGTTTGCTGCACTTTCTCAAGTTGTAGATTAATTTTTTCATCTTTTCAGTCTCAGGACTCAGGACTTTAATTCTGAAAATCTATAGATTTTATCTCTTTGAATATTGATGTTCCACACTTCTTGCCATTCTCTAAAGCTCTTTTAGATGTCTGTTGGAACCTTTCAGTCTCCCTTTGATATCTCTTAACTACTCATTCGTATTCTTTGTCTCCCTGTGTGCTGTTTTGGGTGAATTTCTCAGCTTCACCTTCTGGTTCACATACTCACTCACCACGTACAGTCTAGAGCTTATCTAATTTGTTGCATTTTAAAATATTTCAGTATTTCAATTTTTCCTTACTAATGCTTCTTTTCACATAGGCACTTGTCTCTGTTTTATTTATGCTTATATGTGTCAAATATCATGCTCTTTGATACATGTTTGCTTGAGTTTTCTAGGCAAACTTATTTGAAATCCCTTGTAATACTGCTCTTATAAGTAGTTCCTTTGGGGATACTTTCACATTCTAAGTATTGATGGGCTATCTTTAAGGGCATTATAGCTACTCGTGGGCTTTGAGATTTTGGTTTGCAAGTTCATTTGGAATATTTAGCTTTTGTTTTCTGGTGTTGTTTTCTCTTTCTATCTTTCTATGTTCTCTCTACATCAGGAGGATCTGCAATTGTCACTTTCCAAACCCTTAGGATCCTCAGGTCTTAATGGAATACTGGAGCTCCTTCCCATTGTGATGTTGATAAAATTGTACATCCAGTTAGTGAGCCAGGGTATGGCTTTGTTCAGTCTTGGTTTGGAGGCTGCATAGGACCTTCCATTACTGTAGTTCAGCAGCTCATTTACATCCAATGCCACATATAGTGGCAAGTTTTCTTCCCTCATAGCATATTTTCATAAGCTTCCTGTACAGTCTCTAGATTCAAGCAAAAAGATTTCTGCAAGGTCCCATCCCCCATGGGGTACTTTTAGTCTCCCTTCTCCTTCAAAGGTCAAATGAAACCTCAACTTACTGCTTGAGATCCTCAGCCAGAAGATATATGGTCCAGCTACATTCACCATTTTTAGTTCCTCTTTATTTCAGTTCTATGGAGATTCTTCTTATTTTGTTTATGTTTTTGTTTTGTTTTTAGTCTAGTTATGTATTTTCTTCTTCTGTCTAGTCATAATTTACCTATGTGTTTGAAGCAAAGAGGATACATTACAGTATTAAGTCATGGTGCCATCCTGACCAGAAAATACCATAATTTTGAAAGGTGAGGTCACCTTCCTACCTATTATTTTATTGTAAATTCCACTTACATTAAAATTCCTTGGAAACAGTTGTATTTTCAGTTACAAATTTCCCAAACTATGGTATTATCATTACCAAATTATTTTACTTATTATAGAGAATATCATAAGAAACTTTGGCAAATGCTCTGCCAATATCCAAATACCTATATTATTCTATTTCTGTATCAGTGTCTATAAAATGAAGTGATTAAACTTTGGCCTGAGTGAATTTCATAATCAATTAGTAATCTTTATGAAAATCTGCTTGGGAGATATATCAACTTTGTAAGCCCGTTTTTATGACCATTTAAATAATAAAACAAATGCTAGTTTTTATGCCAGGAACTCTGGAAGGCCTCTCTTTCCCAGCACTTCTCCCATCCTCTGCAATTCTTGAAAATTAGCAATAAAGGCTCTTTTTCCACTTCTCCATCTTCACTCAACTACCCTCATCAAAAGTATTTATTTGGTTCTAAAGAAGTGATTTGATTTAAAAGAGCAAGTTTCCCACAATAGTCTGTCATGAGTTTCTATTTTCTTCTGATTATGCTTACTTTTTCTATATTTGCCACTTTATTCTCCTTGGTACGAAAGAATGAACCATAAAAGAATTAAATAGGTAAGATTTCTCACATCTCTACACAGTATAGTATCTTCCTCCAGTGATATCTTTATCCTTTCTTTTTTTTAATTTAATTTTATTTTTTCAGTGTTCCAAGATTGTTTATACACCACACCCAGTGCTCCATGCAACATGTGCCCCCCTTATTACCCACCAACAGGCTCATCCACCCCCCCACGCCCCCTCCCTTCCAAAACCCTCAGTTTGTTTCTCAGAGTCCACAATCTCTCATGGTTCGCCTCCCCCTCCAAGTTCCCCCAATTCACTTTTCCTTTCTTTCCCCTAATGTCCTCCATGTTAATCTTTATCTTTATCATTTCAGACATACAGTATCCAGAACCCTCAGAGAATAAATTTCTGTTGTTTTAGGCTGCCAAGTTTGTGATATCTTTTTATGGCAGCCCTAGGAAACTGATAAAATTGCTTTTGTTATTCCATTTTATAGATGAAAAAAAATAAAGTTCGGCAAGGTTAGATTAATTTATCCAAGATCATATGGCTTGAAAACAGCAAAATCAGAATGAAAACTGAGGAAGCCTGATCCTAAACCCAGATATCTGTGTATATGCATGTAAGAGAGAGATATATGTATGTGTGTATATATAAACACAGACACACACAAACAAATGTACACTACAAATCACCATAAAGTTTTGTAGATATGAGTGCTGTTGTTCAGGTAAGACAAAAGCTTTACAGGATAGTCTCATCAAAAATTTTATCAAGGAGGCAAAACTTATATTGAACCTTAGATTTTGATAGAATTAAATAAAACTAATAGAAATTGGAGTGCTCAAGATGGAGAATGGATGAAGAATAGTACATTAAAACATGGAATGCCATGGCTGTTAAATGATTCTGGCTGTAGTATAGAATCCAGGAAAGAATTCAAGTCAGGACATGGTTGGGAATACAGAATGGAGGGAAATGGTGGAGCACCAGGTACACCAGGAAAAGGAAATGGGTCTTTATCACAAAGGTGCAAATTGTTATGATAATTGAGTGTAAAAGAATATTAGCTTTGAAAAGAAGGACTTAATGAAAACTGTACATTTGGAAGATTAATTTGGCAACTAGACAGAATATGACCAATAGGGGAACAATATTAGTGGAAAGAAATTATTTTAGAGAACAAAGCAATAACCCTGAGGAATTAAAAGCCTAGATATGATTGGTAGCAAAGGAAAACAAAAAGTTAAGATAAAAATCCAAGAAATGCTGCAAAAGAGATTAGAGGAATTGATTTCTGATTGACTTGGTTAGTGGGAATATAAAGAGAAAGGGAAGAAAGCAGGTGGAAAAAATTAAAGTGTATTTTTTTTAAATAGGTAAATTTGGAAATGAGATTAGGACAAAGATTGTTACTTTAACAAATCCAGTTTGTCTATATCCATGATTATCTTAACTATTATTTTATTATTATTCTTTTCTATCCTAAAAATAGATTGATTCAAATTTTTCTCCAAAATTATTTTTAATATGCATCGTGGTCTTTTCTTATTTTTATTCAAAATCCTAAAAGCTATACTCTCGAGAAATAATACATACACACAAAATCATTACATTAAACTTAGAAATCATCACATAACATCACATAGAAATCATCACATAATTGCAATTGGGAATGCTAAAGAAAAAAAAAAAGTTTCTCTTTAGACTACTTAGTCCACCCATTAATTTATCCAGTTATTAGTAATCGAAAATGAGACTGGTGTATTTCACAATTTTCCTAGCAAACCGATATTTAATGTGTACAACAGGGCAAATCAGGAAAGCATCAACCAGATTTCAGGAAGAGTTTTACCACATCAGCAATAACCAAGATGTCATATATTATATAAGGCTCTTTCTTTTTTAAAGCCACGAATAAGATCATGTTCACTAAATTTTTTGCACAAAGAAAACACATATGAAATAAAATACAGTTTCATTGAGAATCTACCAGAAGAATTTCAGTTTTTTGGCAAAATCATCCTAAGTCTGTCTCCAAATGCCTAGCTGAACTTGACTGAGTGGAAAACCTTAATTACCAATAAGAATTTCATCAATATAAGAGCAAAAATTTTTCCCTTGGTTTTTACCCCCCCCCCCCCCCCGTCATGAGGGCAATGTAGTAAGGACAGAGACTACTCTGACTCACAAGACATTTGGAACATTTATTGACCCTTAATATATGCTAGCATGACGGGAGCAGGCAGTGTGATGTATCGATCCCACACTCTGAGACATTCACAGAAAGCTTTGTGATCCAAATACCCTCTACAGTCTAAAATGAAGTATAACTCCTTTCTCTTTCTCATCACCGTAACAACTTAATCTTAACACGTTATCTAACTAACACGAACATGTAAGACAACCACTAAGCTAACATGGTTTTACCTGGTAATTATAGGGAAGGTGAAAAATCCAAGAGCTAATTCCAATTATGAATTTAAATGTAGTTTTGAGATGAAAGGTTAGAAGATGGCATTGCTTATTGGTTTTAATGATGTAGTATTGAGATAATTTTTGCATAAATTTCTCCAAGGCTAATCTCTGTCTCATTTGTGTTTTTGTACTCCACATGTACCAACTCTCCAGCTGCACACTTCTATATCCCTTCAATAATACTGACAATGTTTAAATATTTGAAGTATCCTCCTACTCAGGAGCATGTTTGCTACACTGGGAAGCTTTTATTTTTCTCCTAGATTCAACATGTCCTTGTACTGCTGCAATCTAGACTACTTGATATGTTGGTATCACACATCGGTAGTGGGAGCCACAGTCTTTATGTCAGTCTTTGAATTTCTGTTTGAGAATGTGAACATGTTGTTCTAATTAAACAAAAATGTCCCAGTGAAAACTTTCCACGGAGGAATCTCATTTGTGGAATTTACACTTGAGGTATTCTTCTTTCTGATTTTGAGATTTTCTCAAAATCTACTGACAATGATACTTATTTATGTCAACAATATACCACAAACCCAACTAGATTGCGTACTTCCTGGGTTCAAGTACCATATCACAAAGTGTATGTATAGTTTCTACGATATCAAATACAGTGTTAAATACACACTGAAATATGAGTAAGTGTTCACTAATTTTAGCGGGCAAGTTATATTATTATTTGGTCTAATGAAGAAGTGGTCTGGTGTTACTCCAAATCAAGGAAACTACTTCATGACCACTAGACATTCAAAGGGAAGAATTTGAAGATAATTTCCATATCTCTCTGATAAAGCAACCATTCTCTCTTCATTTTATTATTTAGAAATCCACAGCAATAGTTTGATTTCAAATACCAACCTAAATGACAGCTCTATCATTCAAATTCAGAGTGCAGATGGCTGACATTCTAGTCAGGCTGAGAGAGAGCTCTGCATTTGTTCAAATTGTAAAGGTCTCTATTAAAGAGATCCTTTATTAAAAAAACTTAAGTGCTGTCAAAATATTTTATGTTCCAATTAGTGTTTTAATTATGAAAGTATAAGCATTCAATTGAATTTTGAAAATAATCACTCTTAAGTCTACACTCCCTACTTTTCTACAAATTTATTTTGAAAAGTAATCTCTCTGAAAGCCAAACCAACATTAGAGATGTCATATCCATAAAACACCCACATAACAACTTTATTGTCCCTATTTCCAAACTTTTGGAACCTGTAAATTAAGTTAGGAATGTATTAAAGAAACAAACAAACAAAAAGCAATAAAAGAGAATGAACTTTGAGTCAGACTCACGTGCATTCTGTTCATTGCTTTTCTACTGACTCGCTCTGAACTTGCACGCAAGGGAATCTGAAATCTATTTTTTTCCTGGTAATTGATTCTGCTTCATAAGGTGGTTGTGTGAATTGATGTAATAATGTATATACAGTGACTAGTACAGTGCCCGGCACATAATATCTACTCAATAAATGATAACATCCACAACTTCTGGGAAGAGAGGATGGAGAGGCAGGATGAAGAAGAGAGGGAGAAGTGTGAGGAGAAAAGATTTTAATCCAATACAATTTTCTTCTTTAAAGAAATGGCATACACTTGCAACGATGTGGATGGAACTAGAGGGTATTATGCTAAGCGAAATAAGTCAATCAGAGAAAGACAATTATCATATGATCTCTCTGATATGAAGAATTTGAGAGGCAGGGCGGGGGGTCGTGGGGGGTGGGAGAGGGAAATGAAACAAGAGGGGATCAGGAAGGAGACAAACCATAAGAGACTCCTAAACTCATGAAACAAACTGAGGGGGGCTGGGGGTAGGTGGGGTAGGGATAGGGTGGCTGGGTTATGGACATTGGGGAGGGTATGTGCTATGGCAAGTGCTGTGAAATGTGTAAGCCTGATGATTCACAGACATGTACCCTGGGGCAAATAATACATTATATGTTAATAAAAAATAAAAATAAATAAAATAAAATAAAATAAAATAAAATAAAATAAAGAAATGGCATGGTTGGTCTGGTCACAGGAAGAGAATTATGGAACTCAATACTGGCCACTATTTAGATATGGCTTAATTAACTGGGTGAGTAAATGGAAGAAGAGAAAAGAAAAGAAAAACTAAACTAAAAAAACAAAAAAACAAAAACAAAGAAAAGAAAGAAAGAGAGAGAGAAAAAAAAAACAAGTTACTCTAACTCTGAGTATGCTCAGCACATGTGGGACAATTAAAGAAGTACAAGCTACAACCCAGTGGGACATTGTCACCACCATCAGTAAATGTTAGCACATGTAGATTTGCTCAAATATAGTTTGAAAGATTGAAGCAGATAACTGTGATTCTGATAATGCCTCAGAACCATTTACCAAATTAAAGCAACTTGTCTACATTTATAAAGCCCTATGTGAGGTGAGGCAGGTGCACATGTGAGCACCAGAACCTATCCCCGCTTCCCACAGATGCGCATGGAGTATTTCAACTTTTGCTATTCCATTCCTAAATTCAAGAAATGAAAAACCCATGGGGAAAAAGTGGTATTTATGCGCTGGTTTCACTTAATCTATTTTCTTCCAGTTAAAAAGTGGTATTCGTGAGCCTATAATGTCCTTTATTCCAACCACATAAATATGAATCTAAAGAAAAAAAAAATAGGTCATCCAATAGTGGACTGTAGAAGGTGCACTCAAAACAGTTTTGATTTAAGCTTCTGGTTTAAGAAAAAAAAAGAAAGGAAGGAAGAAAGAATGACATTTATAATTTCTCAGAAGCCCAGGTTATTATGACCATACATTCTCAATGACCACACTGTCGTTAAGCAATTAAGTTGACATACAAGTTGATTATGATTTTAGATCCTGGAATCTAAACTGATTCTTATTATCTCAGAGTATAGAAACACTTAAGACTTGGGTAACAGCTGCTTTTCATAGATGATTTTCAAATGAGCTAAACACAGTGACTTGGGGAAAATAAATTATGAACACATGCAAATACATATAGACAATTCAGTTCACCAGGTTTTAAATGATGCCTGATTTTCCTGAAATGTTTTCCTAATTGTATCTCATTTACTTAACGAATTATTTCTAATTTTTGAGGTGCTTGCCATTACACTGCTTTGTGTTATACAATTTCATAATGAACATAAGAAAATATTATGTTTTATCAACTACATTATTTAGAACCAGGTTCTTGTTAAGGTATATAAGGTACATTATATATTATATATAATACATATTAGGTATATAATATATAAGGTATATAATATAATTCATCCACTTTATTAGGAATGAACTGGTTATTTTTGCCATTGTTTTATGCTAAACAATATTCTTCTAGGCCCACATTTAAGTACGTGCATTTAAAAAATGGCAATTCATGTAGAGATACTTGGATAGGAAATTTCAGAGTATGTTTTATAGAGCATATATGGTCTCTCCTACAGACACAAACTCTTGACTGTAATAAATGTAAAATATGTAAGATCCAAACTATTCATTATTGATGTATGCCTTTAGACCACTACCTATCGGATGTCCTTTAGAGTCTTTACAGTTGAGATTTTGCTTTCACTTTCAATTATTAGTTGCACCAAGATTTCTGAGGACTAACTATGAGTCATGCACTGTGCTAGCTCCTGGTTTTGCTAAGAGGAATAAGACAAAATTTGCCCTCAGGAACTTACAGTTTAGTCAAGGACTCTAGAAAAGCAAAGAGGGAAATAAGTTATGCTTGCAGTGATAGAAATGAATGCAAAAGGAGGCAGAAAGGTATATCCCACTATATAAATGTATGGGGAGAATGTGAAGGGCATACAGAATGAGCTGTTTCACAAAAAATAAAAGAAAACGACAAATTTGGAGAATTTCAGGAGGTTGTGTTTGCTTTCAGAATACAATGCCAGAAAATATGATGTAAGGGGAAATTGGAAACAGTAAGCAAGATAAGGCCATGGATGGCTTTCTATGCAATGCTAAAAAGTTTGGAGTCTTAAAAGTTTCGAACAGAGAAGTAAACATCACATTACTTATTTGTTAAAAAGCTCCCTCTAGTGGCAGTGTTGAATTTGTGTTGAAGAGGTGGAAGACTGCAGAGGGGGACATGAGTGATAGAACATTGAAGAATCCAGGGGAGAAAAGGTAAAGGCCTGGAAATTAAACACTAGTTGTAGGAATGCAAAGAGAAAACAGATAAGAAAAAGTTAGAGTACAGACATGAAGGATGAAACCTGAATTTAGAGCTTACAGATTGGATAGGGGCTTATGACATTCACAGAAACAGGGAAAAATAAAACAAACTATAAGTGTATGGAGGGAAATCTCTTCAATTTTGACTTCTTGAATTTGAGATTCTTGTAGAATATCCTGCCAGAGATGCCCATAGACAATTAGACATGTGGAAATAATACTTGACTTTTTGTGCACTTGAATCTCTTAAAATTATTTCTGTGGTGGTATACACCTCTGGGAAGCAGATAAAGGTAATGGTTAAGAAGCTCTCTCAAGTTCACACTTAAACAATAAAAAGTGAAATCTAAATGGAAGCTTCTGAGAACAATTATGACACCCAGAAGGCACTTAAAGTTATCCACCAGAAAGAAAACAAAGGCACTGGCAAGAGGTAAATTGTAGAGTCAGCTCTGGGTCAAAGTGAGTCAGATCCCAGCTCTAGTATTTACCAATTGTATGAGGTTAGGCAGTTGACTCAGCCTCAAGTACTGTGTAAAGTAAGGCTAGTGATACTAATCTCAGATTTGTTGAAATAAATATTTTAGATCATGTATATAAACTACCAGCAGAGAGTTTTCATCTGCCTAAAAATGCCATCTAAATTTAATCACTGTGATTAGTTCACAATCTTAGACCAGTGGTTTGCTTCCTGATGAAGGCTGCCTATAGGACACACACATCTTTCACACAATGTCTAGCAGGTTCACAGCTGTGGAAGGTAAAAGTTGAGCTATGACTAGATGACTGATAAGAACAGGTAGTTGACAGATGGCACTTTGTTCCCACAGTTTCTATTTCTGAGCTTTTCCTAGAAATCCAATTGCTTTGTTTAAGCTCGAAAAAGTTGGAAAAATGATTTGCTCCTCGACACCATCCAAAGGCATTTTGAATCTGCATTGTCATCCTTCATCTTTCTCCTTGACATAAATGAAAGCATTATTGCAGAGATTTATGTGGTATTCTAAAATACTTTTCTAACTAGGGATTTTATCATTCCTCCCCCCAGCCATGTAGGGTGGGAACCACTTCAATCAGGACTTTACGGAGAACCTCTCCAACCATTCTCAAAAAAAAAAAAAAAAAAAAAAAAAAATACTGTTTGGAGGTAAAGGGCAGAAAGAGACTTGGAAGCTCAGCTGAAGTAAACCCAGTATTTAAGTTCTGGAATGTACCACTGAGACCTCAAAAAAAGCACAGACAGTGGTTCTCCTGCTACTTAGCCTTGATATTATGTCCTCTAGCTGGCTGTGTCCTTGGGAAAAAAAAAAAAAGAAAACAGAAGGATCTTTATCTGCCTTTCATGCTTGACCCAAAAGAGAAATGTGTGGCATATAAGGTGTGGGATGGAGTTCAGAGATGTCAGTTGGGTGATTTTTAAAGCCTTAGTTTCAACAAATCTATGCTGCGTATACACACCTCACTAATTTATCTACTCCCCTTAATGTCTTTATAACCAAATGATTGTAATTAAGTTTGTCTAGGAGGAAATGTATGAATCACATTCCCTTTACTACCAAAAAACTGAAAAATGTGGATAATTTCTTCTCTATAAACCCTCACTTACTATAATCATGGTGCAGTGGTAAACCACAAATCTAGTTTCTTGTCTTATTTGGGAGGTGATTTCATAACAATATGCTCTAGAACCCACTTCCTGGAGTTCTTAGAAACCGGTTCAGACTTCCTGACTCCTATCTGCTGTAACTGTTGAGGAAACACTTCTGAAGTTCAGACCCTTTCTAAATAACAATCTGTTGTCCACTTCTAAGAAACACCAGTTTTGAGGACACCAAAAAAAGTTCCAGAGGAAGCATATGGACATCAGGAAATTATATTGCCTTTTGATCGTGAACAAGTCATCTGCAAGTGTCCCTGGAGAGATGAGATTGGCCCAGGACTTCATTTTCAAAGAGAACTGATGGAGCATTAAACCCAAAAGCATCTGGGACCAACTAGACAACCCAATCAGCTTATCTTTGCATGAACTATGACAGACACCAAATGTAACTCCAAAAAACATCAAAGCAATTGCCTGTGGATTCTGCCAAAAGAGAAACTGCTGCCAGTAAAAAAGAGCATTCCTGGCTTAGCAGTTGGAGCTTCAAACTGCTTTTTTTAAAATGAGCAAAAATAGAAGCACAAATAGTGGTCAGCAATAGTTTGGGGAGCATAAAGTGAAAATATTCAATAAAATGCATTTGCTAGTCATATTATAAATCTTCCTTTGCCTACTTGGATATTTCATATCCAACAGAAATGCTTATCTGTTGGTTAGTACATCCTATTCAATTACTCAATTTTTAGTCTAGTATGTTGTCTTTAAGAGTCAAGGGAATCCCATAGTGATTAGGGAACAGTGGTATGTGTTAGATGCTTTAGAGACATTAAATTAAATTATTTAATTTAATTAATTAAATTAAATTTTACTCCTCTCTGTTTTTACTACAAGAAGAAAACTCGATCTCTTTAAAAAGGAAAATCTTTGAACTAAAATGGTTGAAAAAAATTAAAGCCACTCAGAGCCACATCTTAGAAAGGATTTTAGAAGTCCTTCCATGCTATTCCCCATTCAACACAGAGTCTACCAGCTTTTTCTTGCAGATTTGTAGAAATGGGGACTCCCCTAGCTCTAAGCTTGTTCATACCATCATTGCATAGCCTGCAGTATTAGAAAGCATTCTCAAATATTTCCTGCTAACTTCCATGCACCCATTCTAACTCTGCTCTATGATGAAATAAAGACCAGGAATGCTGTTCCTTCACCATCATCCCCTCATTTCAACTATGAGGTGAGAAGAACTATGGCTTCCCAATTTTTCTTTTTCTTAGAGAAATCTTCAATTTATACAATCATACCTTGGGTAACTCTTGACCCTAACATCTTGTTCGACTTCCTTTCCATATGTAAGGATTTAGTGAGGGCTCATGCATAAGACATGCTCAGATAACTGAATACAATAAATACGGTGAAAAAGTTCAAGTGCAGTCTGCTAAATTTCATTGTTTCTGTTGTTTGGTTGACTGTGTCTTAAGGTGCTGTTATGTTGACTAATATGAACTGTGCGCTATGTCTACTGGGATATACCAATATGCTGTGCAAACTTGAGAGTTTTTTTGGGAGGGGCTTTTCTAGACTCGTGGGTGGCTTCTTCCCATTTTTAGAACTCCCTAAACTTGCCCAAAGCTCTCCTGTATTCATCCCAACGTCACCCTGGAGCAGACCATCCCCACTCTAAGATCATTTTCACTTCATTCTAACCCCAATCCAACCTTATTCCAACCTCACCCTTACCTTGCATTTAGAAAAACTTTTTCAGGAATCATTTGGTACATTTTACTAAACCCTACATCTTTTAGGCAGAGCAAACAATATTATATCTTTTAATACTAAAACATGTATAAATTTTATCTTTTGGTTATAATGCATCTGAAATGGTCCAATAAACAATATAAGATATGGAATCTAGATGTGAACTCAGTGTTGCAGATGTAGTAAGACCAGCACAGAAAGTAATATGTTACCATTTACTCCATTTCTAGGCTTATGGTTTTGATTCCTATTAAATCACTTAAGAAGAATAGCACATCAAATTTTCAGGTATAGCTAGGAGAGGAAGCTTCAACAGAGAAAGAAAGAAACATAAAGAAGAACACTAAATATCTGGAGTAAAAAGAGTCTAATTTCTACTCAAAAGGTGGCTGAGAGCATTGAAGAAAGCCTCACTGGATCCATCCAGTGTTCATTAAAGATAACTCCTTTGATGACCAAGGTAAAACCTCCATTCAACACCCATTGAGTTTCCTGGAGAAGCAGATGATAATTTCCACATTCTTGAAAAACAACATACCTCTCCATTGGTGAAAGCTTGAGAATTTAGTGACAGGAGAGGAAACATGTCCATCTCTCACTCTTCTCGGTTCCTAGGTATTACTGGGACACACACACAGATACACACACACACAGACACACACACACACACACACACACACAAAACTATTGAATAATATGAACTATGTTCATTAATTTTCAAGAATCTTGTTTCATTCAAGTTGGTTTTTCCTTTTTACTAGCTTCTGATGTAAAGGTCTTAAGGATGAAGAGGAGTAAAGGTAGAGGGGTCTGAGGACTCACATGTAGGAACTAAGAGTTCGTAATCCAGGCAAAATAAAAATCAGAAGTATGTAGTGCTACAGGCTATGGATTTATACTCCAGATTTATCGAACAACAGAAGCCAAAGTATCAGACTGGATTGGTTTTATAGTGGAGACACTTTGTAGAAATTATCATTCAACAGCCTAGTCCAACTCTCCTGAATTGCCTTAGTTTGATTGTCACATTTCAAATCCTTAATAACTATCATATAGCTTATTCCATCAATAGAATATTTTAGATTAATACCTGGTTCCCAGAATTAGATCTCACCAACAACAGTAATAAACACAGGAGGGACACTGCTTCATCACTGCGAAGGAAAAACAGAACGAGAACTCCTGTCTTACACAGATGCCTTGTTTTTCATTGAGATGTGAATATATTTATATGTACAACTTCCAACAGAGGTCATTGTATCTGCAGCGGTAGAAAACAGAAAATAGAAAGGTCAATCTTCTCTATTTTCTATTTCTGAAAGCACTGCTCAGACTGCTGTGAAGGCTTACTTCCCGTTTACTTCTAAATACTCAGAATGGAGCTGTGTGTCTGTGTCAAGCATGATGTGATGTGATGTGACATGATGAGAGAGGATGACCCTGTGATGTGACATGATGCCAGGGCCCATCACTCAGAGATGCACTTAATGATACATACATGCTGCCTGCAGTCCATGATCCAGCCAGCAAAAAAGCAGAGTCAAATGTCACTGAGCTTTGCAATCTCTGTGGTAAATAAACAAGGAAGGGGAGGAGAGTGGTACAGGGATGATTTACTCAAAGCTTAATACACAGAAAAATCACCACCCTCAGGAAGCAACTGTGCAAATTAGAAGGCAAGGAAAATGGCTGGATCCAAAGATCTGCAGCGTGGCTGGTGACACAGCATATGACCTTTGCCCTCTGCCATTCTTTAACTGCATAGCACGTGTGCAGGGCATGCCTAAGGGCAGAGATAATATTTGTGAAATCCTTGAGTGCTGCACCTGGGGATTTGCTAGCTTGTGGATTCCTAGGGGATTCAAGGTGTCTTAAATAATATTTCAAGGGCTTTCATTTCAGATCTGCTTGCAGAGTGGTTTCAGTTAAGGGCCAAGTCTTGAAAATTATAATTTACCCTTACTGCTACACTTTGTTGAAAGAGAGTCCTGAATTCATTGCTGCCTTAGTGACACAAATATCTTCTCCCAAGCCAAACATTTTTCATGGGAATCAGAATACAGTCTAGCCCAGTAAAGCTGGAAGATGCAGAGATTTATGATTTGAGAGTAACTGAGTTGCTTCAATTTTCTTAATGTGATCTACCTCCAAGAACTTTAGAAAGCCCCAGTCAAAAGCATCACAGATAAAAGTGATGATTTTTTTTTCTTTTTTGTCTGCCAAGTCTGGTTGGCAGTACTGGCAAGACCAACTGACAAATGCCAATTAAAAAAAACATACAGTCCTTTGTTTCCCCCACTGAAATTTACTATTTGCATCACATCACCACACCTGTTTATCTCCTTTGAGGTTTCTAGAATGTCTTATTTGAACTTGATTTTCATTCATCTTACTGCTTAAGAGTTTCAAAATACATTTCCCTCCATTAGGCTATGTTCTCATGGGATTCTGGCAAATGGAGAAGTCTGTTGTTCCTTTCTCAAGCTGAATTTTTAATTTTTTTTAATTTGAGTATAGTTGACACACAACGTTACATTAGCTTTACCTGTACAACCTAGTGACTCAACAAGTTTATATATTATGGTATGGTTACCACAAGTGTGGCAACCACCTGTCCCCATACATAGCTATTACAGTATCATTGACTATATTCCCTATGCTGTGTCTTTTTTTTCCCCATGAGTTATTCATTCCATACACCAAGCTGAACTTTTTACCTCGAGGATTTTAGATACAAACAATTGGCCTATCGATGGTGGTTTCCCATCACTTCAGGAGAGCTGATAAAAAAAACTTCATCTAGATTATTATTATGCATAAATACTTTCAGTGGTCTATTTTGAGTATCTTCCACTTCATAAAATTCAGAAATTGATCAAAGGATAATATCTTAGAATCATGCATCTGAGAATCATACATTTCATATCACTATTCTCTGGTTGAAAAGTTCTATTCCAACTTGCCTGTAGCGTACCCCAGGGTTGTGATAGTTGCAGTAGCTACCAAAGACACATCTAATCATACCCCAAATATAGTTGAGAGATTCTGCATTGTGAAATAACATTAAACTTTTTTTACTTCCAAGGTCAAATATATTCTTTAATAAGGACAGAAGAATAGTAGACTCAATTGATTTCTTCATATTAATTATATGTGACTATTTCTTTTAGAAATGACTTTATGCTTGCTTCATTGATCAAGACTCTCAGAAAAAATGCACAAAGCAGTCTGTTCTGTGTGCTCCCTACAATAATGAAATAACAAAAGTCCATAGCAGATGAACAATGATGTTTTCCATATATTCTGTAAAATCAAAGTACAAATTCCTTCTAGCTTCCTCTTGGATCACAAATTTTAAGATAGATCATTTCTCCATAGGAATCAAACACAGTTTGATCAGCACAGTTGGTAAATGTCTCCAAAATAGGAAAGCAAATGAAAGATGACAATAAATATAAAATTAGAGGTATCCTGTCGAATCATCAAAGCATCCCTTTTAGCTTAAGAATTACTGACATCCCAAACTACTGCAGTGACAATCCGCTGCTGTCTACCTTGATCATCTCTTCACACAAATAGTGTTTTCACTTTAAAAGTTATATATGCACAGCAAGCCCATGGAAAACTTAGCAATGTGCACAGCTTTAAAAGGAAAATGACAAGCTTCCATTTTCTCTTCAGTGGTTATATTGAAAATAAAGTGTGTTGAATGATTCACTGGGCTTTTGATTCCAGTTAGAGGGTTGGCCCTTGCCAAAACTGATGAAGTATATCTTCCATTAACTACCATAGCACTTTGTAATAAATAAACTCAAAATTCCGTTAGAAAAATGATATTTATATTTCACCAGGTAATAAAGGTAAGAGACTCCCTTGGAGCCCTAGATGTTTGTGGAATATTCTTCTGTTTTGTTTTTCCCTCTGGGAAGAAGGTTGCTGTGATAATACAGTACTCATAAAGGGTATAGATATAAAAACTAAGATTCTTAAAATATAAGTAATTGATTTAGTTAGCAATTAGTAGAGCTGGTTGGGATTTATCTGCAAAGCTATTTTTTTTTTTTCTTAAGAGTAAAATATTCTGCCTCCCAGGTGTTAAAACATTAAACATTACTTAAGTGGGCATCATGAAATCTGTGTTCTGAATCCATGTTCTAATGAAAGCTGAGGGACACATGATAACTGAGCTTAAGCCTTCATTCCTTACCCATAAAATGTAAAAGATCATCATACCTATCTTAGAGGAAAAATAAAATAATTTAACATACATAAAAATTCTTGACAAGTAATATACAAATATTTCCAGCTATTATTCTTTATAGACCTTCACTTTGTCATTTGTAAATTGAAACAACTATATCAGACAACTGATATTCTACCTTGTGACTTAGCAATTTCTTCATTTCTGTCCTGCTTTGAGTAGCTTTGGTCCCTGTGCCTAGTTCAGTGATGATCCAAAGAAGAGCCTGACTCTAAAAAAAAAAATCATTAATACCAGGTCAAGTTCAGCAAATAGAAATGGCATGGAGTAAACCAAGGCCATCATACCAGCAATGAGCACCTACTCTCGGAAACGACTGTGGCATTCATTACTTTCTTTATTAATTCATTCAGCAAATCTTATTTAGTATCTACCATGTGTCAGTCTTACTCATGGTGTAGTAAAAAAAAAAATCACCTTCATTTACTACATTCTAGTAGAGAAAAATGTTAAGTAAACAAATAAGAAATATAACCTTAGATAATGATAATGGTTACACACATATTTAGAAAACAGCAGGACAAAGGCAAAGAGAATGACTGGGCCTATATGCGAACATATGAACAAGCAAAGCGTATCAGAGAAGGCAAAATCTGAGCAGAGAATGAAATGAAGCGAGCAGTGGAGCTATTTGAAAATCTAGAGTAAAGCGTTTGGGGCAAAGGAAACATCAAACAGAAATGCCACTGTGTCTGGATAAGATTGGTGTGCTCTGGAAAAGAGCAGGAAGTCAGTGTGGCTGGGAAGGAAGAGCTAGGGAGAAGGTTGGGAGACAAGGTTGTGCAATGGACAAGGACCCATTCAGGTCGGGCCTTGTAGACCATGCTTCCTGTTTAGGAGTGAGAATCTTCTGTTAACTGTGATCTTCATCCAATAGATCTACTCTGCACACAGAAATGATATACAACGACTTGGATTTCAAAAGGCCACTGGCTGCTCTGTGGGAAAAAAGCCCAAAGAGGAAGCAAGAACGGAAACGAGGAGAGCAGGAAGGAGACTGCTGCAAAAGGCCAGGTGAGGAATGGTGGTTTGAACCAGAGTGGTGGTGTTCAGTCGTTGGATGGGGATGGATCATGGTGACTTACTAAAGTGCTGGCCACAGAGTGAGAATGAATGAGAAGAATCAGAGAAGGATTCCACAATTACCACTTATCAAGGTGGAGTGTGGAGGAAGGACACTTGGCAGAGATGCTGTTGTTCCCCTGCCTGTACTGCTGCTGATGCTCCTTCTCTCCTGATGTTAGCTCAGATTTGCTCAGGTCTCTTACTTATCTGCTGGGCTTTCTCAAAATTCCAAGGTAGGACCTACTTTGACACCTTTTCGTGTATGAAGCCATGATCAGACCTGACGCTGAACAGGAAAAGGCAGCATAGAAAAAAATGCCCTGGAAGCACAGAAACTATCATTGTATTTCAACATATAAAAAACACTCTCAAAGCTGACCAAAAGAGAAAAATCAACCAAAAGGAATTAACTGAGCATCTACTATATGCTTTATCTCATTTTAGGTGTCATCAGAAATTTAATTAAAGGATCAAATGTTAACTGCTCAGAAATTAGAACTGAGTTGGAAAGCCCAACAGTATTAATAATACGATTGCAAACAAAATTAAAAATTACTAAATAGAAACTTAAGAATTTACTGTAGAAAAAGTTATCTGAATTCCTACCTGACAGTACCTAGCACAGTGACTGGCATATAGTACTCCAATAATTTTTAAAAATAATCTATAAATTAATTAGTTAATTTATTAATACAATCAAACTAATTTAGATTAACATTATGTGGGGGGGAACTTAAGAAAAAAATTGTATTTATACAGTAAATTATCCTGTGCCAAAAAAACCCACATAGAAATGTGTAGAAGAGGCCAATGATAGGAATAATGCAGTCTAGAAAGAACATCATGCTATTTAATTAAACAATATGCAGGGGCACCTAGGTGGCTCAGTTGGTTAAGTGATCAACTCTTGATTTTGGCTCAGGTCATGATCTCAGGGTTGTGAGATCTGAGATCGAGCCCAGTATAGGACTCCATGCTGGGTGGGGAGCCTGCTTAAGATTCTCCCTCTGCCCCTCCTTCCTGCTCTCTCCCTCCCTCCTCTCAAAACAAACAAACAAACGCAACCAAAAAACAAAAACGAAAGAAGGAAACAATATGTAAGAATAGTCTCTTGCTCATTCTATCCTATACCACCTCATCAGCATATAAAGCTTTATGTTTTCCATCAGTTCATCTCCTCTCATCAGATGGATGTTCCATGGAAAGAGAAAAGACCCCTGTGAGATCTCTAAGCAGAGAGACAAAGAGCAGCAGGCACTGGCCTCCTCTCACCCACTGAGGTCTGATGCCACCCAAACTAGAGAAGTGTGGGCTCCGCTGCTGACGATCTCAGGCAGGTAGAGAGGTCAGTCCACCCTGAGCCTCCTTGGGAGGGAGTAGGCCATTCTATCTGGTCGGCAATTTTGAATATTCAAGGGCCTCTGAGATAAAAGCAGAAAACTTATTTCCTGGGAAAGCCTTACTCCTGCTTCGATCCTTGGTATCTCTTCTATTGCCTAAAAGAGAAAAAGCCAAAGCTATTTACCAGATTGTCAACTTCCTCTCTAAACTGATTTTATCTTTGCCCTCAACTTTAAATCAAATAACAGAAGAAATGGACCACAAGTGGATTGGCTTAAAGGCAAACCAGAGACACAAAATGGCTTAGCTGACAGGAGGAATTCACCCACATAATCTCTGCTACCCTGCACACTACAATTTGGAAGTAGATCCAAGGTCACTGATGCAAACAGCAGGGGTCTCTGACACTTTCCATGAAAAGGCAGGGTACACTCTACATTTCTTCCCTTTCTTTCCCTTTGCTGCCATCATGACAGCAGGCTGTTAATAACAATTTGATGAAAACAAAGACTGGCTTCCCTGTCTGTCTACTTTCGTTCCTTCAAAGGGAGTGCCTTATCTCCAAGTTCTTTGCTTAAGGAAAGCCCCCAAACAGTGTCCTTCCCTATGGGACACATCAGCGAGCCTCACATTCTACCCCATTTACAAGCTTAGAATCTATATTTAATCTCCACAGTACAGTTTAGCAGCTTGGGGAAATTCACGAGTTTATCAAACGGAAAGCAAAAAGCTGCAGAAAATACCTTTCACACATCAGATGGACACTTTTACTTTCTCTGAATGACCATCAACAGAAAACTTATCTTCCAGATGGTCAAATCAGACCTTGCTCTCCTTTATTTGCTGGGACAGCCACTTTACTCAGACATCTCTCCTCTCCATGCCGTGACAAACTCTCCTTAGTTTTTGCACCAGAGAGTTTCCCTTTATTCACAAGAAGACCCAGCTGTGGTCTCTAAAGGCATTTTAAGTTATGTCTTTGGTGGCATATTTTTTCTTCCTCCTTTATGGTTGGAAATTAGGAATGCTCTTGCCTGCATGTACAGAGGCCTCTCCATGCAGTCAGAGAATATTCCAGGACAGTGAGAAAGCCTTCCAATCAGCTTCCTCTTCACCTCTTGGCAGCCAGGACCAGAAAGAAGAGGTCTGCCTCTCTAGGAAGGTTAAGTGGCTGTGAGCAGGTGCTCTAGTGTTGGAACAGAGCTGGCTTCTCTCAAATATGTTCTCAGAGCAGAGAGATAAAGGATATGGGGAACTGATCCCCAAACAGAAGAAAAGTAAAGAATTCTTCATGTTTCACAGTGATTTTTCTAGCACTCAAGTCCTGCTTAGAAACACACACACATTCACACATACATACTCCCACATTTCCCACCCACATGCAAATTTGATTTAAATGCATTATAAAGGTTGCAAGTTGTCCAAAATGAGATATGCTTTTTAAAACTGGTTGCAAAAAAAGCAGCATCCTACTTTTTTCATGGTGCAAAATCACTCTTAAGACATTAATATTGGCAGGAGATACAGGTATTGTTAAAGAAAAATCACTTAGGACCACAGGAGCAGGCAGATGTTGATTTTATTCCAATACCACCAAAAACCAGTAATAGGAGGCAGAGCATAGATACTCAGCTTTACTGATACAAAAGGTGGGAGGTTTTTGAGTGCTGGGTTGAGCTAGTAGAAAAGTACTGGAGGTTGTGGGGAGAAGTTGATCAATGGGATGTGTCTTATTATTATTATAACATTGAGTTATTACTGAGTTAGCAACTGCTTTTCTGTGTTTGCTAATTGGTGTGCATCGAAGTTAAGCTCCTGCCATCCAGAGACAGGGAGATGGGGTACTATCTCCCTCTGTGTTTACATTTCAAAGACATAGTTCCTAGGTCCTTCAGAAAGACTTTCTGGGTTATAAACTTACAAGAGGCTGAGAGAAGAGTCACATCTCCAAGGAGCAAAGAAAGAAGTTACAATGGCAAGTTTTCTAAAGTATTTTGACTACCTAAAAACTTGACTATTAATAGCTTACCATTGACCTGACCAATAATATAGTTGATCAACACATTCTTTGTATGATATATATATTACATACTATCTTCTTAAAATAAAATAAGCTAGAGAAAATAAAATGTTATTAAGAAAATTGCAAGGGAAAAAGAAAGAAAATTGTAAGGAAAAGAAAACACATTTACAGTACTGTACCATATTTATCCAAAAATATCTGTGTATAAGTGGACTCATGCATTTCAAACCCATGTTGTTCGGTGGCCGACTATATATGTATTTCTCTCAATTTGTGGATTCATATGTCAGAATTATTTCTTATCAAATCAGATTCTATAGGAGAAATACTCTGAGTGTTAAAATATTGATTTTAATAGGCAACCTATTAGTTATGGAAGTCAAGTGTTTCTCTCTCCCTCTTTCTCAATCTTCTTTCTCTCTCTCTTCACATATATATGTATACACACACACACACACACACACACACATTTCAATAAGCAGGCTTTGATTAGCTGTAGAAAACTTGAGTTCTTGACACCTCATATGCCCAATATCATCAAGAAATGAAATATAGCTCAAAGGTCCATAATGAGGTTAGAAAGTTCTCAAGAGGAGTCACACTTAAGAGAACACTGCTCCTCCGCACACCTTTTCTTTACCAGCCTATGAGGTTCTTAGAAGTTGTAGAGAACTGTCAGCACCAACCAGCCAGGACCTTTTATTTCTATTTTGAGGACAAAATTTTCTGTCTCATGAGGATTATGCAAAATGGTCTAACTGCTAAAGAATTCTGAAAAGGAATATTAAAAGCCCAGAAATATAAAGAGAAAAACTCTCAGGGCACATTGAGACATTATCTGGGTAATCTTTTCCTAAGGAGCTTAGATACCTATACAAAGATATTAACTTTCTGTGCAGATAAGCAGGGCAAATACTTATTCTTCTCCTTATTCTTCTCGGAGACACATTTCCTCATTTGTGAAATAAGGAAAATAACATCCACCTTTTTGGGTGGATTTAATGAAATCATATATGTTAAGTACTTGTCCAAAAGTGGAGGCTTACGAAGGGTAGCTTTTATATTCACATGGCAATTCTCACTTTAAGATTCTATAATCACTTACAATGGAAAAAAAATTTAAACATATTAAATACTTTGTTGCATTCTTAAACCCATTCTGCTGGACATAGAGACCTTTGTTGGTGGCTTGAGATCATTGGCATGATCTAAGTGATGCCACCAAGAGGTTTGAAAATCTTACAGGGTGTTTGCCTAACATCACAGTTCATAGCTCTGTCTAGAAGTTTGAAGTTGCCAGAAATCTAAGCTCCATATTAAGTAACCATGAATTTCTTTAGTTCTGATGCTACATTTACAAATTAATAAGAGACCGTATATTTCATACAAAGGCTTAAATAGCAAAATAGAGTTTATTCAGATAACTCCAGTGCAAGATAAAAAGTGACCTACACTGGGAATAGAGAAACAATCATGTAGAAATAATTCCAGTCCCCAAAAGAATTCTCAAATCCTGAGTTTTAATAAAAATGTGGGTCAACCTGGGAAATAAGAGATGGCCAGGGGCAAGCAATATTGTTCAGCATATAAGGTTAACAGAGAAAAAACAGAGGGTGTAGGCAAAGCATCTGAGTTAATGGCAGATGATTTCAACCCTCCAGAAAGCCTTTCGGACAAGGAATTCATAGCTAGAGGGACGATGTATCAGAGGAATTTAAAGCTCATCTTACACTCAAATGGTAAAACCCTCCAAAATATGTATTTAGAGCTAAAGCTTGGGCAACTAGAAATTTATTAGTTTGAGGAAGAAATTGAAGTGGCCCAAATGATATCAGAATTAAAGAAGATATCACAGCAGACAAAAGGAATTAACTCTGTAGTCAGGTTTCACATAAAGATACCTGGTTGGGAAGAGGATGAGGGGTCCTCCCATTGCCTAATGCCAAGACTGACAGGGTCACAGAGAAAGGGGAGCATGGAGTTCACATTCTAGTGGGATGCAAGAGATAAATACATCACTAAGAGTTTTGTGTGTGTGCTCCAGCTGTCAGAGCAGAGGGCAGCTGGATTCAGGAAAAGGTTAAAGGAGAGGACCATTCTCTGTAGATTGCAATAGGTCAATGCTGTCTGATTCCCTATCAGAAATGGGTTTAATTGTTTTTGGAAGATAGTGGCAAAAAAAAAACAAAAAAAAAAACGGATGCAATTATAAGTAATGGGATATGCCATGCTTACCTAGAGCTCTGTATTAAAAATGAGTCATATTAAAGCAACTTTGTATTAAAAACAACTTGAAGAAATCATTAAAAATAATCACAATTAGCATATATGTTACAATGAGCGCTTGGAGGCAAGTATAGAAACAGTAGCAAGCAAGCATTTGATTGGATTTCATGTGGAGGAAGTTAGGGAAAAAATTGAAATTTTGACTAGTTTAAATGTTCAGGTTATGATTTATAACAATTAGAGAGTAGGCAAGCTCTCGGTGCCTAGAGTATGAGTATTTTCATCTTCTCTTATCTACAAAGTATTTTTCAAAGAGAATAAGTAATTCAAGCTTTCATTGGTAAAGTCTTTTACATTATTTTTACATTATCCAGGGAAGATTCTCAATCAACCAACAATTATTTCTAAAACGCTGTTTATGCGCCTAG
Organism: Potos flavus; assembly: GCA_028534135.1. Taxonomy (NCBI): domain Eukaryota; kingdom Metazoa; phylum Chordata; class Mammalia; order Carnivora; family Procyonidae; genus Potos; species Potos flavus. The sequence continues at coordinate 60,004,698 of CM052885.1, forward strand.
TGCCAAGATAAATACTATGAAAGGTAAAAGAGAACTGTAAGATACTGACTGCTGCCTTTGTATAACTCATAGTCTAGCTAGGAAATCAAAATTGGTGTTATGAAATTATTGAAATGCTCTAACAATTAACAAACTCTAGTGTGTAACATCAAACCAGAGGGAACTGTAAACAGCGAGTACTCAGGGGAGATAAGGTAGACAAGGAGGGAGACAGACTTCCATTGAGGAGCTAGATTTTGACTTGGGTGTTGTCGGCAGAAATGTTCTGGGTGAATTTAGGTAGGAATACCTCCTGGAGAGAGATGACATGTTAACAAGCCCATAAGCAAAAAAGGAATGTTATGAAAATTGAATACTGTAGTCTTCTAACAATATGACATTCTTAAAAAGGCAAATCGATGAGACAAAAAGATCAGTGGTTATGGGGGGGGTAGTGGAGAGACAAATAGGCAGAGCACAGAGGATTTTTTAGGGAATGATAATACTCTGTATGCTATTATAATGATAGAGACACGTGACTATACATTTTTTCCAAACCCATAGAACATACACCACCAAGAGTAGATCAAATCCTAGGTAAGCTATAGAACTTAGGTAATCATGATAGTTAACATAGGATCATCCTTCATTAAAAAACTCTACCATTTTGGGGTGCCTGGGTGGTTCAGTCAGTTAAGTGTCTGACTCTTGGTTTCAGCTCAGTCATGATGTCAGGGTCATGACCTCAGGGACATGAGATCAAGTCCCATGTCCAACTACATGCTCAGTATGGGGTCTGCTTGAGATTCTTTCCCCCTTCCTCTCCCTCCCACTTGGATCTTCCCCAAATTTGTGATCTCTCTCTCCTCTAAAATAAATAAATGAATAAAATCTTTTAAAGAAAGTATCATTTTGGTGAGTGATGTTGATAATGGGTGAAGCTATGCATGTGCAGAGGGTGTATGGGAAATCTCTGTACCTACCTCTCAATTTTGCTGTGAACCTAAAACTGCTCTAAAATATTTTTTAAAATTTTAAAATGGGATATGTTGGAAAACAGTTTCCATTTCGCTACAGAAATCATTAGGGAAAAATGCACTCTAAATATTAAAAAATCAACCTGCAGGTAAAATGTATTTGGTGTCAATAATGTGTCCAAAGCAAACATTCTCCAAGATCTCTAATTCATCTTCACTTTCATCCTAGTTTTCTTAAATCAGGAAAGAGAGAACTGTTCCAATGCTAAGTATCATAGTGAAGGCTTTTTCTAAACATGTTCCCCCTGAGCTTTACAGGAAAGGTTTCTGGACCACTGCCTTTTGCAGATTTATAAGTTGAGTTCATCCGTGAAGTGTGAACTGACAGATTCTTGGGTAATATCTCTATTTCATCCTTTGTTCAGTCCAACCCCCTCTCAGGTCCCTCTCCTTGCCTTTCAGATTGTCAGTCTGCTTTCCCTCTGTCCCCTGTCCTCTCCCGGTTTTAGTTGACAACAGTTCACTTACTTTATCGGAGACATAGATTCACATTTCAACAGTTCTGGTCCATTGTCCTTCCCTAGAGAGCCAGTTCTATCAATCTGTAGTATCATCAGGAGAAGGCACTGGAAGTTTACCGCTCTCAAATCCTTTTAATTAGGTGTTCCAACCTTGTCTGCTATACGCCTGTCTGTGGTCCTACCTCAAACACCCCTGTGATATCTGTCTTGTTTTTTCGTGTAGGGTGAGCAGTACTAGAAGACAGAGAGACTGACAGATAGACAAATCTCAATTGCCCAACTGTGCAAAAGGATTTCAGAAAGTGTGCAAAGGCTCTACTTATTGTTTAGGAAACTGTACGGTTTATGATCATCTCTGCGATATCATAGAGCCCAGAGAGTGGTATAAGTCTTCATTCATAATTTTAACACTTGGAATCAGACATGTAAAAATATTCATTTTTTGTAGATATCCAATAAAAAATACTTTTTAAAGTGGAACAATATTTATGTATTTCTGAATTATTTGTTCAGTGGATTATATACACATCCATAAGAAATTCTTAAAGGAAAAATGGTTCAAGAAGCAACTGCAATAATAAAATAAAATAAAATAAAATTTGTAGACCATATCAGGGCTGCATTAAATTTCTTCTTCCGAAAAAAAAAACAAAAACATTTCCATATGTCAGATCGGGTAGGTGGGAGTTTTCGGGAGTTTCTAAGACACTATTCAAAAGACCAATGTTCTTTTGTCTTGGGAGCTCTTCTATATTGGTATGGACTTGACTTAAGGAAAAAATCATTCTTTTTCCTTCTCTCTTTACTAGCCCTGGTCATATATTCAAGTAATCTCTATTCAAGTAAAGCTCTAAAGTTAGCTTTTACATTTCTAAAAATGATGAGTTTTTTATTTCACATTTACTGAACATTTACATGCATCAGAATCCTGATTTAATCCCGAAAGAAGTTTTACATATGACATGAAATTAGGTGTAGCTAGGTCAAGGTAAATTCCTGGCATAGTGGGTCCCAATTCTGTGGGTTTTATTCCCAGCTCTATCATAGAAAAGCATGTAATCTTGGTCAAATTACTCAACCTCTTACAGTCTATCTCCATAGTAACATGTGGAGCTGGGTGACAACAGGAAAAAATCTGGCATACAACTTTTCCTTTTAAATGAAGTTGATTCTACATCTCAAAGTTGCACAATTTTGTTTGAAATGATAAATTCAGCTGTGAATGCATAAAGTTACCCAAGGAGTTTATCTATTGAAACAAACCAGTAATAAAATATCCTAATATTTTTGTATTTATAAGGACAAAGGAACATTAAGACTTTTGAGTTGTTTTTTTTTAATGGTAATATCTACTACATTGCCTTAAATTTGTTCAAAATATTTTCAAGAAATCTTATAAGGTAATGGGAGTAGAGGAGAGCTTTGGAAAAAAAAAAGGTTTAGAAAAGACATGTTGTTATTTCTTAAGCCTCAAGTACTATAAATCCCAATTGTTTACCAAAACGGAAAAGAAATCTGGCAACAATGCTCAGTACATTATTAAGGCAAGGAAAATAAAATCTGGAGGGAAAAGAAACCCAAATCAAGCAGAATATTAGCAGTTTCATGATACAAGTACAGTTAGGGACTACATAAACACAAAAGAAAGAGAAATTAATTCAAGATGGGCAGAGGAAGGACTTCACAAAATGCTATGGTTTGGCCTTGACAGTGTAGACAGAATCCTGTTATATGAGAGGAAAGAGAAGAAGGATACATTTTATAATATACGGAAAGAAAAGGGGAAAAGACTGGTTGAGGTGGGGGAAAGGAAGGTGGGCAGAAATTACTTCATAGGATAGTTGTAAATAACTATTATTTTTCCTCAAGAAGTAGACTCAATGTAAATATGTACCTTTATATTTGACATTGAAGAAGAATCCCATGGTTTGAAGAAAGTCGTGTGGCTCTAGGGTGATCTCAGTAGGCTTGCAGAAGGGCTGGAGGTCCTCCTGCCTCGCAGTCCTTCTCTACCACAGACGGACACGGGGACCTCCTCAAGTGCTGTCAGAGTCAACAAGAGAAGGTGTCAATAGTACCACACCCATGAAGAGCATAATGGAGAAAAAAAATCTAAGGCTCCCTGTGCTTTTGTTATTCTCTTTTTATTTAATTTAAAGCTGTTACTTATCAGGAAACTATTTAGTGCTCTCAGACTAAATGCAAAGTTCAAGCCCCTAGGATTCTGATCAGTTTATTGTTTCAAACAAGTAAATGCAACCTTTCAGGGGCTTTTATCTTTCTGGGACCAAGCCGAGCAAGTGTGCTGCTTTGAGGCTTCCCACAAGGATGGGGGTGAAGAGTAGGAGTAGGTTGACTATACTTTTAGCTTCAGCCTCTTCACAGAATCCACAATCCACACCATGTTCTTTCCTTGAGGACTCATCAGCCTAAATCCCTTTGCTTTCATCAGTTTGAAGCAACCCATTAGTGGCATTCCGATGATTTTTTTTTTTCATGTGGCTTAATGCACTATTAGTTCCATCTCAGATGCCTTTAACTAAATGCATCTGCAGATAATTGTTTTAAAGGATAACCAATTGTTTTGACAACTATAGGGCAAGGTTTTCAATAGATAAAGCAGCATTAAATTTGGGGTTTGTGAAGCTACCAGAGTTAGGCTTTGAAAGTGCATATGGTATTCAAGTATACCACTGACATGCTCTCTTGCTAAGTGGTTTATTATTTCCACTACTATAAACTTAGGGATGAGAACGCCTCTTGGTTCACAACCTCATTATAATGGCATCATCTAGCACTACTACGGCTAATTTCCTGGGCTTAATCTCTCTCTGGTCCCTGGGGGAGTTTCTGTGAAAAATGTCATTTTGAGGGGAAAATGTGGCAGTTATGAATATATTCATTTCAGACTTTTGTATAAATGCCTTTCAAGAATAGAGATAAGAATCAACTCCATGAAAAAAAACATTTCACTCTGTGCTTATGGTATTCCAAGGACAACTGGGTTAATGACCGACAAGCAATTCCTCTGTTAATGTAGAGGATGTCTTCTAAAAACACATTCTGATATACTCTTAACTGAGCTAAATGTTGGAAGTCTATTGATGGCATCTAGAAGTAAAATGATCACTCCTCTTTTCATTTCTTTACTTCTAGGTGGGGCAAGACTCCTCCCCACTACACCTGAAATCTGCAAATCTATAAAGGTAGTGCTCCTGCCTTGCTTAAGCAACCAAAGGCAGCCATTCAGTGAAGCACAGTCCTCCCTTCAGCTGGGCCAGCACCTCCGCAAATCTACGGGCATCTATGCTTAAGACAGTGTCCATGGCATCTCCTTCCTAGCAGTTCTCAGCTCAGGCTGAGGAGCAAGGACATACCTTCGAATCTTATGATGTCTGCCACCTGTTGGCAAATAATGATAACAACAGCAGCAACAGTGTTAGCAGTACAAACAGCAACTGTTGTTGGTTTGGGAGGGGAGGAATCCTGACTTTCTGTTTCCAGGGGAGAGACATCAGCTGAGACCTTACTCCCCAACTCTCATTCACTCCTCCTCAGGAGAAGAGGATAGTCTTATCTGAATGGAGAGTTGAAAAAAAGAGCCACATGTGTGGCTGAGGACCACTGGCACTGTTCCCAGAACGCGTGCATTCTGGTTCCCTCTCTGCTGTGTGGGGGAAGACTGTACCTTTTGGGGGTCCTTGAATTGTCAGAGTTCCAACTGGGGAATCGAGCTAATTCAGGAATACAATGTTATCATATTTACTTAGCTGCAACTCTAAAGCCACGTTATGCATCAGTTTTTCAGTAATATTCCGATCTCCATAATACTTATGTTGAACTTTTAATTGATTCTGAATTTGGGAAATGAATGAGGGTATTATTTATGAGCCTCTAAAGACTTACCAGTGATAGAATATAAAGCTAACAATCATAAGGCATTCACTAAATTCTTGATGCCATATGGAATACTCATTAATATAGCATAGTGGCTAATTGCTTGGACTCTAGAGACAGAAAGCCTGGGTTCAAATCTCACACATGATGTGATCTTTAATTTGGGAATATTACAAAACCTTGTTGTCTCTCATTTTTCTTATCTGAAAAAAGAGGAATTATACTAGCTCCTATCTCACAAGATTGTTGTGAAAATTCAGCGGATTACATGTAATATCCTTAGATAAATGCCCAGCACATAGTATGTGACATTTCTTACTACAATGCAGTAAGTACTTAATTAGTGTTAATTTTATAGATGCGGAGACTGAGACTGAGAAAAGTTAAATGTATTTCTCAGGAAGTGCTCACTGTTGGCAAATTTGAAACCAGATCTAGCTAACTGTAGTGTTCTGGTTCCGACCTCTGTATTTTGTTCTGAAAAGGGATGTTTATTAAGATAGAACAAGTGAATTGAAAGAAAAGGGGCAGAGAAAGCTATAATTCCTTCATTTGTCTTGTTTTTCTATATAATAAATAAATGTCCACTGTTTCACATCGTAGCAATCTTCCCTGCATACTCCTCAATCAATATTGTCCTTTCTTAGCATCTATATGTAATTAAATATCCACAACCATGTTTTAAGAATTGCTCACTTTAAGGCTGTCACTAAAGTTTTATCTAAACTCCATTCTTAAAATAAAAATCCTTGCCCCTCCACTCTTATACAAATATAAGAAAAATCATAGGTATATTTAAAGGCATTCTTTATACTTGAAATTCCCAAGGATGACATTCCTATTTTTAACAAAAATCTGTTAAGTAATTTAAAATACGTCTTGGAGAGCTCACTTACTGAATTTTCTCTGTAGACTCAAAGCCCTAAGTTGAGTCAGATTGCTTAGTAATCAGAGCATTAATCTATCAGATTTACTTTTTGGTGGAATATTGTTTCCAGTTGAGTAGGATGTTCTAAGGCTAAAAATTGTCTGTAATGAAGAGAAATAGCATAGGAACATGGAACACAGTCATCACAGAGGCCTGAATTCTCTTACTACATACAGTGTTTAGTCCTAATTCGCAATGGATTCTCCCCATTTACTCGCTTTCGACCTATTGGACTGTGGAAGCAGGAAAGAGAATTATGAAAGTCTGAATGATGACCAGCACCAATTTTGTCACCCAGCAGTCAGAAAAAAAAAAAAAAAAAGGACACCCTGGAAGAAAACATAGGTCTAAATGAATCTGAAGAAGATACTGAGGGATGAGATTGGACCAGTATAGACAATATAGTCCACTCACCTAAAAATGTGGAGACACTCACAAGCAACCTGGCTATCCAATCTTGTTGCTTGACATATTTCTAAGGAAAACTTGACAAATTGTACATGCATTTGCTCTACATCTAGTGTAATTTTTTGCCAACTCATATACTGCACACATAAAGGAATTTCACTTCCTTTACGGCATTTCCAGTAGTTTCTGCATAGTTTTCTCCAATACACAGAGGAATGAGGCCAACAAAGTTGCTTAGCTAAGAAGTGTTTGACAGAAGACAGCAGCTCTCCCACTTCTCAGTGCCAGGCTTCACTCACATAAAAACTTGAGCCTCTGACTATGAAGCTGAAACTAAAAGGTTGTCACCAAAAGTAGACAGGTGGGTTGTCCAAGCTTATTAAGTATGTCTATATCTGACAGTAATTGTTTCTATTATTTATCCCTACCTGAATGATAAGGACTTCTTAATTAGTGCCTGAGAAAATAAATGAGGATTTAATTGACAGAAACAATGTGCACGGTTTTGCTATAATGAAGTCAGCCATGTAATGAAGCATAAACCAGTTTATTACTCTACCCAAACACAAACTACTAAATTGCTAGAGTAGACACTTTCTGAATTTCACCTATCATTAATATAAGCAATGCAAGACATCAGCAGGCATATATATATATGAAATTTCCTTGATACAGCCTTAATTTCAGCTTGTACATTTATTAAATAAAGTCTTCTATAGGATAATACCAAAAATCCTCAATGAATAAGGAGAAGTTGGCATTCCTGCTCCTAAAAAGATTATCATTCTTACTTAAGGAAATGTAGCATGTAAGCCAAGTCATTCTGCAAAGTTATGAAAGACTAAGCCATGTTTAGAAGGAAAGCAAGCAAGGGAAAAATTAATGAAGCCAAAAAAAAAAAAAAAAAAGCCTCCGAGAAAGAGAAATATATAAAGAAAAGACTAACATTGAGGGGTTTTTTTCTATTATACGAGACTTCTTTTTCTCCAACAGAATTCTCTTCTCTTAACCTTCTTGATAGAAGGCAGATTATCTTTGGCAGATTCTTGAAAGCTTTGGTTCTCTTTTTTTTTTTTTTTTTTGAAGATTTTATTTATTTGAGAGAGAGAAAATGAGTGAGTGGGAGAAAGAGCAGGGGGAGGGGAAAAAGGACAGGGGAAGGCAGACTCTCCACTGAGTAGGGAGCCAGACACTGGCTTGATCCCAGGATGTGGGCATCATGACCTAAGCCCAAGGCAGACACTTAACCAACTGAGCCACCCAGGCACCCTGTAAGCTCTGGTTCTATCACTCTCAGCTCTCCAAGACTTATAATAGGGTTAACAAACATAAACAGTACCCACTTACTGTTTTTCTTCATGATTTATTCCTAAGGCTCAGTGGGCACTTGCCCTTGGGCATACCAGTGTAGGTTTCTATCTGTTTGCCACTTACTTATTTTAATAACCTCATATGTTATCCTATTCTCTCATCTACATCATAATACAGACTGCCATTTTAAACTCTATTATTTCTTGAATGGTTCCTCATTGAAATGGCAATATAACTTCTATCCAAATTTATTATTAATTCATTGTGGGAAAATTTATTCACATTTCTTTTGTATCACTGAATATATGAAGCAGGGCTGAGTCCATAAAAAGTGTACATCGATTATGTGATATATGTTCAACAATCTAGAACTAGGGGATCTCACTTAGTCTGCTTTACAGAGGTTGAAAATTCATTCCAAGTGCAGCTGGTGTGAAAAACCAAATATTCCATGCAATTGAATCTACACATATCCAGATGATTTTCCTAATGACAGTTTTCAGAATTTTAGATCTAGAAGACAACTTATAAATTAATTAGACTTGTTAACTCTGTCTTGTCCTTCTTTTACGTTAAGAGTCTCAAAGTCACAGATATTTTGTGACTTGATCGAGACTGTGGACTATTAATCAAAGATCCAGAATTAGTACCCTGATCTTCTTAATCTCTGTGGCTAGTCTGGAATTGTGTCTTATTCTAATAGTATTCCTCTTATACTATAAAGGTTATCATGTTTTTCAAATTTAGAGATTTAAAAATATTAAAAATAAAATAAAACCTATGTTGGTTATAATCACATCTTTCAGATAAAAACACACACACACACACATATATATACACAAACATACATATCTATGTATCTTCAGTATTTTCCTTACATAAATATAATTATAGTATTTTGTCAAATTGACATCTTTTTTCTTGATTGTGTGGTGTTGACTATCTTAATTATGGCAAAATTGAATGCAAGAGGAAGATTCTGGCTTACTTCAGTGGGCCTAAAGTTATTTTTTACATATTTGTTAAGTAAGGATATTGAAATAATATTAAGGCATATAACTTTTTCCTATACAGAAATATTCCAAAATATTCCACAGATTCAAGAACTACACTAATCAGATCAGGAAGGGGAAGCCTTGCCCTTCACCCATTGTCCCTTCTCACACTGGGCTTCCAAAACATCTTAGAGTGGTACAAGAGCTATGGGAAGTTGGCTTAAAAGCCATTACCACAGGAAATTTCTAGCTGATTCATGTTGATGATGCTTTCAGCCCCTTTTCTGACCTTTTTTTTATTAAAGTCCCACTCTTGCTCTATCCTCACTTTGCAAGAAAAGGTGATGCTAAAACCCAGCTTGGCCTGTAGCCCCAGACAGCTTTCTGTTGCCAAGGACACTGAGGAAGTTTGTCCTGCAGGTTGTGTGGCAGATATAGGACAGAAAAAAATAGATTCTGGAGAAGCAAGGCCTTCTTAGATCAAAGCTGGCAAACTCCGTAATTTTATCTGAAATATATTACTTCCATGACATTCCAGCAAGACTATGAAACAAAATGAAACATCTCACAGCCACTTCTGTTTGACCTTGAAAAGATATGGTCCCAAACAGATCATGTGACAAATTTTAAAATTATATAATGGATTCATTATCTTTTATTCCAACTGTTTTTAATGGGTGGAATATGCCTTCATTAGGACTATTTAGAATGTTTGTGAAGCTAATAAACAGCTATTTTAAATAATAATTAAAACTTGCTTTCTTGTTCCTATGTCTTCCTTTAACACCTGTCCCCTGAACTACCAATACCTGATAAATATCACCAAATCCACATGGAATTAAAAGGATGATATCGCAGTGTAGACCACCAAATTCCTACATGTCCATGAGCATTCAAATTAAAACTAATTCATCAAACTAAGACTAGTGATATTAATAATATAATATGTAAACATTAAAATCAACTTATAAGTCTATTAGGAATATGTATTTTATAATTTTGAGAATAAAAATACACAACAAAGAAATACATAAATAGACATATATAACAAAAGAACTTATCAGATTAACTCAAAGAGTAGTCATGTCTAGGGATCAAGGCATACATTTTTATATAGCATTTAGATTCAGAAATAAGAAAAAATGTGTTCTGTAAAGGTTCCCCTAGCTGACTCATCCTATAAATAGATAGTGTGATTTTCTCTTGGGAGAGTAAACATTTTGCTAACTTTATCTCAAACTTACCACCAGACCAGAGAGGAGAGATTGCTCTAAGATCAAGAAACTAGTCTCTGAAAAGACTCTAAAATATAAACTGTAGATTATGAATCCCAGTTGATTAGCCATATTTCTTCACACCACCAAAGCTGTCTAAACATTTTGAATCTAAAGAAAATACTCTATGAAAAAGCAGTTGGCTCAAAACATCAATGAAAAACCACTTCTCCAGGAACATTTCTTTTATGTTAAAAATTATTACTTTTTGAAAATTTGAAAATTATAGATATGTAAAAATAAGATACTGGTAATCATGCCTGATAAAATGATTATGATCAAAACCAGATAACAAGTTTTAGCAAGGATATGGAAAAATTTGAACCCTCATACACCACTGGTACAGCTGCTTTGAAAAAGTTTGATAGTTCCTCTAAATGTAAAACGGTTACCAGAGAGCTCAGCAATTTTACTCCTAGATATATACTCCAAAGAAATAAAAACATTTGTCTATATAAAATCTTATACATAAATGTTCAAGCAACATTATTCATAACAACCAAAGAAGAAAAAACAGTCCAACTCTCCATCAACTAATGTGGTAGATCCATAAAAGGGATTATTATTCAGCCATAGAAAGGGGTATAGTATAGATACATGCTGCAACATGGATAAACTTTTGAAACATTATGCTTAAGAAATCCATCACAAAGAATAATATATAATTCCATTCATAGGAAATGTCCAGAAAAGACAATTCTCTACAGATAGATAGTAGATCAATGGTTGCCTAAGCTTGGAGGGCTTAAGGGTAAACAGAGACTGTCTGCTAATGGGTGTGGGGTTTCTTTTGAGGGTGATAAAAATGTCCTAGAATCGATTATAGTGATGATCACATGACATTGTGTGCATGTAAAAAAAAAATGAATGTCATATTTTAAATGGTTGAATTCTATGGTATATAAATTACATCTTAATAACACTGTTTTTAAAAAGTGGATGATGTTATCATTGTATATGGCCATTTCTTCCACCTTTTATCTTATTGGGAGAACAACAAACTCAGAAGTGATTCACTACATCATTGAAATCAGGGACTCTTTAACGCATTACATTTTCTTCATGTTCTCTTTGGTCAGTTAAGATCAAAACACTTGGGATTAATAATCAAAATAATTTTATCAATCACCCAGATTGTTCCAGAAATTAAGATGTTTAGCATCATGAAGCTAGAATGGAAAAGAAAACTGAAGATTTCGGGGGTGGCTCAGTATATTCCAGTGACTAGATCTGTTACCATAGGGAATTAACATGACTTTTGGTGGTGGTTGGAGGTGGGGCAGCGTTCATCTGGATTTTTGTTTCCAGCCTAACATCAGAATCTGACATTGTTTACATCTCTTATCTCTTATGATGATTTGGAGATTTTTACTCCCAAGTCTTTAAAGGAAAACCAGTAAGAAAAGAAGGATAAGAGAGGTGGGTTCCTTCTTTCTTTCTTTCCTTCCTTCCTTCCTTCCTTCCTTCCTTCCTTCCTTTCTTTTTGAATAATGCCTGGTTGATTTGCTTCGTTGTAACCTTTAGACCATCTGCAAAGGTACAAACCTGCAACATAAAGTTCAAGTGCTATTTGTGAACAGCTAGCCAAGCTTCCAACCAGGAACAAAGGTGATCTACATATACAGAACTTACTGCCAATTTACTTTAAATAACTGGAATATTAGATTTCATTAGGATTTCTCCAGAAAGGATGGTCACCAAAATCCTGTCAAAATATATATAAGTATAGTTGAAACAACAGAAATTACATTGCAGTTTGCTTTCTGAATATTTTAAATCCCTGAGTATCTTTGTTGAGCCTGAATTTGAAAGTTAGCAACAGGTTAAAAAATATACTTTTCTATTGGATTTAATGAAATAAATACATGGGATTGTTTAGATGTAGTAAATTTTGTATTAAAAAAAGATTGAGATATACAAAAGTAAAACCCACAGGATGTGAATACCAATTTTTGCCTGCATGACCTTAGATAAGGTATTTAATCTTTATTCTTCGTGTAAAAAAATAGATTTTTTACTTCACAAGGATCTGATAAAATGCCAAATGAAATTAAACAGTCAGTATTAAACCCTCTATAATGGTCACTGAAATTAGCCGAGCATCCCCTAAAATTATGCTAACAGTCCTCGAGATCAGTTTCGTTTTTCTCTTCATATCAATAGCAGAGGTATGACATCCATCTAGAGAAATAAAGATGTTCTTAATAGTGTGAGATTAATATGAAAATGCAAGGCTTGCGAAATTCATATATACGTACGTGTGTATATGTATAGTCAAAAGTTAAATGGAATCCTCTGGAGGCTAAAAAAGATGGCATGTTCAAGAGTTTCTTTCCATTTTTGGGAGATTTAAACCCTACTTAATCTTTCGGGTACCACTTTGAATAAAAGGAGTTTGTAGAGATGTAATTTACTTTTATACAATTCATCTACTTAAAGCATACAATTAGTTTTTAGTATATTTAGAGGTATGTGTAAACATCACTACAATCACTTTTAGAATATTTCATAACCTCTAAAGAAATCCAGTACCCTTTAGTGACACCCTCCCATCCCTTGGTTCCATTCCCCATAATTAAGCAACCACTAATCTTTCTGTCTCTATCGTTTTCTCTATTCTGGACTTTTGTATGATTGGAATCATGCAATCTTCCTTCTTCTGTGATTGGCTTCTTTTATTTAGCATGTTTTCAAAGTTCATCCATCTTGTAACATGTACCTTTGTATATCTGAGTAACATTCTATTGCATAGATGTACTGCATTTTGTTTATACATTCATCTGTTGCTAAATAATTCTGATGTATTGTCTCCCTTAATTCTATACAAAATCCCAAGAGTTATCCATTTTGATCTTTGGAAAATTGAAGTAACTTTGTATATCATACCAAATTACTAAGTGGAGCTGCTGGGGTTTAATTAAATGCATATAGTCTTCCATAGAACCTGCACTCTGTACATCTATGCTCTACCCCCTTAAACATGTTTATCATAAGTGGACCAATAGATTCACTTCCAGGAATTCTTCAGCGGGCAACAATCAACTACTTAGAGAAATACCAATATACAATAGTTATTTACTGCATCATTTATAGAAGTGAAAATTTGAACATAACTGTACCATATAGTAACTCTGTGGATGTGTTAAATTATGGTACATCAATGCTATGGAATATTTTGCAGCCATAAAAATAGAGTTTTCAAAAAATGAGGATATAGAAAACTAAAGAGACCATAGTCTTAAGTATAAAGAAAAGTTATAAAAAAATACTATGTGTAGCTATATACAGCAGATCACACTATTTCATATGTTTATCATTTGTAAACTATGTATCATAATAGCAATTTCATGGGGATATTGGGCAGATTAAATATGTTAATATATGCAATGTGTTTAAAGCAGTATGCATACACATTTATCTGTTAGCCACAAACACATACACTCAGATAAGAATAAATGGATACACACAAAAATTCCCAGCAGAAAGATTGTGGATGATTGCAATTTTTTAAAAAATATTTTTCTCTGTGTTTTCCATCTATTTCATAAGAAACCCCAAAAGGTTAAAGTTGGTGGAAAGAAAGGTCTTAAAGACAGGAGTAAAGCAATAAAACAAACAATCATTTCGGTTAATCTTTGTTTCCATCAGATTGAGGGGCAATTTGAGTCCAAGTAACCATTCAGGTTTATCCTAGAACATGAAGGCGGCACAGTAACGATCATTCCAAAACTCTATCTAACTTACATCCCTAAGTGTGAAAAAGTGATTTCTGTTTATAGACCGAGGCCTGTTTTGAAAAGGAGATTACCAAAATGATCCCAGTAAAAAACCAGATGCTTAGCAATCTTGAAATGTTAAGGCAGGAAATGTGACAGAGTACTCTTGCCACTGTCAGATGTTGCTTATTAACCCCCCACCTAGCAAAGCACGCACTTACACTGAGGAAGAGCCTGAAAAACTAGTTTCTTCCCGGGAGACAATTTATTGGTATGTCAGCTGCAGAAGACAGTTTTCCAAAATCATTCATATCTTCCTCTTTTTAATAGCTCATACTTAATTAACACTCTTTCTCCCTCCATTTTAAACCAATATAAGACTGCTGTCAAAAGCTGATTTAACTCGCCCTAAGTAATATTTCATTAGAAATTAAAAGCTTTTCTATCACTTTTGCATCCTGCAGATACAGTGAAAAGAAAACAAAACCCGAAGAGAAATTCATTTTCACATATCCCCCTGCCTTTCAACTGCTAACACTAATGCGAGAGGCACTTCAATGGTTCGGACTTTGGATGAGAGGTTCCGCTTTTTTTTCCTAAATATATTTGTAGTGTATTCTTCTCTGATTATAAAATTAGTACAGGTATACAATTCCTTATCTGAAATTCCAAAAAAGTAATAAATAAAGCTCTGAAAACCAGAAGATTTAACAACTCATTTTGTGGTAAAAGGTGACCTGACCTGAACTGACCTAAAGCCGTATGAATGCCACTTACTGAACATATCCATACGTTTTCCTGTGAAGTACGAATGTGCTTGACTACAAGAGGCTGTCTCAGATTCCACGGAATGCATAGGCTAATATAAAGTATATATACCACATAAACATCCTCAAATTCAAACACTTCTCAATTCCAAATCATATTTGGCCACATTAGTTTTGAGAAAGGGAACGGAGACTTGTATATTCTTATTGAAAAATATTATACAAAAAAGCGTAAAAAAGGGCACCTGGGTGGGTCAGTCAGTTAAACATCTGCCTTCAGGTCAGGTCACGACCCCAGGGTCCTGGAATCAAGCCCTGTGTCAGTCTCCCCACTCAGCAGGGAGTCTCCTTCTCCCTCTGCTTCTGCCTCTCCCCCGTCTCATGCTCTCTCTCACTTGCTCACTCTCTCAAATAAATAAATAAATAAAATATTTCATTATTAACATATAATGTATTATTTGTTTCAGGGGTACAGGTCTGTGATTCATCTTACACAATTCACAGCATTCGCCAAAGGACATACCCTCCCCAATGTCCATCACCCAGCCACCCAATAAATAAAATCTTTAAAAAAAGCACAAAAAGTAAAATTAAGATGAAACGCATATGCTACTATCAGAACCAGCAAGTGTGAACATTGTGAATGTTTTTACTGTTCTTTTCCTCAAGTTATGTATACCTAAACAGTGAATAACTATACAGTATTTCATGACTTCTTGCTCTATTTAATACTATATAATAAGCCTCTTTCATCATAAATATAGATCTACCACATCATCATAATGAGATCTTGTATACATGTACTATAGCATATTTAACCAAACTTCTGGTTTTAGGTTATTTAGATATTTGAAATAAATATTTTAGGATATTTATTTCAAAGTGGTCACAACTATAAACCACATTGTGTTAAATATCTTAAATTAATATGTCATTATTTTATAAGATTGATTTCAAGAGGGATTTCTAGGTAAGAGAACAGGACTGTATTAAATTCTGACACATATTTTTCAGACTGCCTTGCAGAAGCACGATACCAGTTTACATCTTCAACTGCACTGTGAAACAGTGCTCCTTTCCCACACCATCACCAGCACTGAGTTTAAAAATCTTTCAAATATTTAACACAAGCCATACACAGTGCTCCCCTCCCCCCAAAAAATCAGTTTTTACTTTACCATTTACCTAGAGGGCTTGATTGTATTGGACAATAAAGTTATCTAAGGAAAGTAATCCAGGGAGATAACCATCTAGCCTGTGTCCTATTCTGTACAATTTTTAAAAACACAGTCTATTTTATTTTTTAATTTTTTTTAAGATTTTTTTTATTTATTTGACAGAGAGAGAGAGAGATCACAAGTAGGCAGAGAGGCAGGCAGAGAGAGAGGGGGAAGCAGGCTCCCTGCTGAGCAGAGAGCCCGATTTGGGGCTTGATCCCAGTACCCTGAGATCATGAGTTGAGCCAAAGGCAGAGGCTTTAACCCACTGAGCCACCCAGGCGCCCCAAAACACAATCTATTTTAAATGATTGTTACATAATATATTATTTTCTACTGGACTTCTAAAATGAGGGAGGCTTTAAAGAAGACTTTTGTGTTCAAACTCTTTCAATAGCCAGACTTCATAATAAAATAATTTATCAAGAGTTTTATCAGATACACTAAAACTACTACCACCTATTTGTACCACAAAATTAATTCATGTTTTAAGACATGCAATGGTACAAAGCTCTCAGGAAAACATACCTATGGGAATGGGGGACAAGCAACCACTGGGGGATATAAAGTGATAGAAGATGCTTGTTCCTTAATTTACTTACTGCTTCACCTTGGTAAATCTTTCTAGGTCTCATTTTTTTAATAGGTAAAATGAGAATAATTTAACTGGTAGCCTAAGGTATGATGAGGATCAAATGAATTATTATATGTGAAAACAATCAGTAAAAAGTAAGTGCATGATATATATTAGTTGGATTTGAGTAAAAGTGAGTTCTCATGACTCCATTCATTCATTCATTCAACAGAGAGGTTTGTGTGTGTATTTCCTATTGTTCCAGGACTCTTCTCACTGATTTTGTTCTGCAATATACACTTGGGGAAATACAGGTTCTGTTAAAATTGCTACTCTGCCATTTAATGACCTGTTCCTCTTCAACTTCCTCATGTGCAAAGACGGGATTTTAATGCCTATTTCAAAGAGTAGTTGTAAAAATTAAAAGATGTAAAGTATTCAAAGAACGGAATGTGGTATACATAGTCTGTGCTTGATCACTTCATAGTGGTGGTGGTGAGTAGTCAAAATTCCCTCCTCGCTGTCTTACATAGAGATGAAGCCATACAATACCCATTTACTTCCCTTTTGCTTCTTCTCATGGGTTCATGATCAAAGGTGCTCAACTTACTGGCCAGCCATTTCAACAGCTCAGGACCCACTTCAAAGTTTGAAAGATAGGTGAGAATTTATTAGATCATTTCTCACCTACGAACAAAACAAAACAAAAATTAAAAATATGTATCTTACTGAGGACAACCCGTTCCTTAATATTACACATAATGAACATATGAAAATAATCAGTATAGAGATTATGAGAACGTGCCATGATTACCGGAAAACCCAAATAGAAATCTCACTGAATAAAGAGGTTATTTTTAAAATAGCTACTCTTCTCGCCAACAAAAATAAATAAATAAATAAAAGCCTACACTTTCAACAAAACTTTGCTCTCCAAGGGAAATCTGATTCATAATTACATAATTATAATTTTTAAAAAGACAATTTATTCTAAGTTAATAATGTTGAAACCCATTAATTTAAAAATAACAAATTTTTATAGTGGTGTGTCTCTTATTCATAATGACTACATATTTGCCAACTATTATTTCATATTCCAAAACCATCGTCATTGATATTTAAAAAGCCATGAATATATCATCAAATAAAGACCATAGTTGCTCAATTACCTGGTAAGCTTGAGTGCACAATGACATTCAATCTAAATCATTATAGCAAAAGAACAATAAAGTGATTCTGGCATTCAAATGTCTTTTAAGTTTGAATTAGCTATCTTCATGGAAGAAAACAAAGCCCCAATTTATTTATGGAAATATTGCCCTTGAAAAGGCCAGGGGTGAATCCCCAAGGAATCCATTGCTCAACTAGTCCAAAAAATTGTTTTCACCCTTCTACTTTCTCATTCTGAACCACAATGGGACCAGTTCATAGGACAAAAAGGCACTAACGGGGACTGTCTCTATAGCTTGAGTAGAAGAGATGGATGACTGAGTGAGCAGCAGTGGCATTACAGGAATTAGCCAGACTTCTTTGTGGATTGTGTTTCTAGTTTCAGTAATTGTTCTTAAGAGAGAGAGAAATGCAGCTCCTTGAACATAAAAATGTCTCGTCTGTGTTAGTGTAGGTGATCTCACCTGCTCTCCTGACATTTTGGCATTTGGATTTGCTCATGCAGCTAGATACAATTGCCAGTTGTGTGAAAAATGCATTTTGAGTAATTGCTAGGTGTGAAAAACAGCTATAGTATTTTAAGACTGTTAAGATGGAAGTACTCAATTCTTTCATCCAAAAAAATCAATATGCAAGAGACTACCATGTAGTTATCATCTTTGATAAAATGGATAGTGGCTAAATAATAAATTTTTATTTTTATAAATTTGACTTCTATATTAAAACCTCTTCCCAAGTTTTGTGGAAGAATTTTGAAACACGTTGTGAATTTAATGACTCAGGGACAGTTCAAGTGATTTTTAATATTTCATAGAAAAGCAAGGGAGTTTAGATATAGAAAAGTTGTAAAACCGAAGCCACAATATATTCAAAAATTTTCCTACTGTGAAATTTTCCTAATAATGTGAAAATTAATATGAATTAATGTGAAATTTTCCTCATAATTATCTCTAATTGAGAAATATTCGGCCTTAACTTCTTTCACTTGAGATCATTAGGTTTACTGATAACACCTAAACTATTAGGCATTCAGATTAGGTTTAAGGGAGTTAACTCCACTCCCCACTTTGAAAAATGTTTCACTATCTAATTACTATAGACAGAATGGAGGACAAGGAAATAGGTTGAAGGATGTAGTCACCTTAAGGAGCTGTTAACTATGCAAACAGAATCAGCATGAGTGAGGGTTGGCAGTTTCCATAGAGGGAAGGAATAGGATAGGATCAGGCTCAAGGCAGGCAGAGTTCAAGGATGGAGTCAAAGAATCTTTACTCCACCGAGTTGATGGGAATCGTCCCAAAAAGGATCAGGAGAAGCTAAAAATACAATTCTCAAAGCCAAAACTCCCTTCTGTAAAGTGGAAAAGACCTCTTACTTCATTGGGCAATAGAAAAAACAATCTTTATTTCCTAAAGTTGTGTGAACAAAATTTAAAAAGTTTTTTATATTTCCCATCCCTTGGGGGTTTGTGGCTTATTCTTGTTCTTAGGAGTTCTAGCATACAATTTGAGGAAAAGATTTATCTTTCTCTTCACCCTGAGGATGATGTTCTAAGAGATTTTCTCCCTCGTCCACCAACAGAGGTTTAGTTCATGGCCAGAACTTCAGGTGCTCTACCTAGACAGGCTTTGTAGCACGCCACAAAGTAGCAGCCCTTCCTATGATAGAATAAGAGGCTAAAAGTCATTAGGCAACTGCTGAGAAACTTAATTCCAGTATTAGTGATTAATCAATCCCCCTCCTCAAAATACTAGCTCTTTTGAGCTCCCCAAATTCAAAGCAATTACTTCAAACATCCTCTACTGCAATAAGAACTTCATCAGTTTCAGTCAAAAAGATACTGTAACAGAGGACATAATCTATTAAATAGCAAAGATAAGTACTTGTTTATAGTTATGTCATGAAATTGCCGGCTCTCCCCCTTGTATTCTCCCTTTCTACCATTCCAGGCTGTAGTGGGACACCTGACTTCTGAACTTTGAGGTAGACTCAAGGAAAGTGTTGCTTTCATGAGGTAACACACATATGGAAGCATTCTCCTACCTTCAGCTCCTTGGGCCAAATGTTTACTGTTCACTCCAAGGACATGATTACTGTTTTGCCTACTGCTACCAAGTAAGGGAGTTGCGAGGTCAGCTATTTGTTGGACCACAGGCGGGAGAGAAAGTTTGTATTGGCTGCTGTGTCCATTTGCAACATAAGCTGATTTCAGGGACCAGTTAGAATAACCAAAATAGAGTGGTGTACATGAGCAAAAAAAAAAAAAAAAAAAAAATTGCTTTTCTGCGACATTTACACCAAGAACCAGAAGCATTTATCTTCTGGTGGATATGTCTCCTTAGTTGCTTAGAATGAACAAATGAAGAGCTCTGTTTCTATGGTTTTATGGATAAGCTACTTGTTTGAAAGTGATCATGCTAAAGTAGTGTTGCCAAATTTGAGTAATTATTAAATTTCAAGTTGGTCAATTAGCTATAGTATGAATGTGAATGTTCTACATGCTATGACCCTTCAATAATTTTATCATCAGTAAAAATAACAATGCACAGAAAATTTTATATCAAACAACCCAATTAAATACTGGGCAAAGGATGTGAGTAACCATTTTTCCAAAGAAGACAAACAAATGGCCAACAGGTAAATGAAAAGGTGTTCAACACCATTAATCATCATGGAAATACAAATCAAAACCACAATGACATATCAGCTCATAACTATTTGGATGATGATTATCAAAAATAAATAAATACAAGGAAGTGTTGCCAAGGATGTGGAAAAAAGAGAATCCTTGTGTACTGTTGGTGAGAATGTAAACTGGTGCAGCTATCATGAAAAACGGTATGGAGTTTCCCCAAAAAACTGAAAATACGACCACCCCAACAATTTCTCTTTTGGGTATATACTCAAAGGAAATGAACTAAGTACCTTGAAGAGATAGCTATGCTTCCATGTTCATGGAAGCAATAGTCACAATAGCCAAGATATGGAAATGACCCAAGGGTTCATCAACAGATTAATGGATATAGAAATTGTTACAGATAGATGATAGATAGATAGATAGATTAGACAGACAGACAGATGGAAGGAAGGAAATCCCATCATTTCCAGTAATGCAGATGAACATGGAAGACATTATGCTAAGTGAAACAAGCCAGAAACAGAAGAAAAAAATTCATGATCTAATTTATATGTAAAATCTAAAAAATTTGAATACATAGAAGTGGAAAGTAGAAAGCAGGTGGAAGGGATAGGAGAAATGGAGAGATGTGGGTCAAAGGGCACTAAGCTGTAGTTATATAGGATGAATAAGTATACATATCTAATGTACAACATGAGGACAACAGTTAATACTGTATTGAATACTGGATTCTAAGAGAGTTCATTTCAGGCACTCTCATGTCTCTCTCCTGTCTCTCTCAGACACAAATGTGTATGCACACAAGAAGGTATGTTTAGCCCAAGTGTCCATCAATAGATAAATGTAAAATGTAAAAATACACACACACGTACACACACACACAGGAATATTATTCAGCCATTAAAAAGAATGAAATCTTGCCATTTGCAACAACATGGATGGATCCAGAAAATATAAACCTAAGTGAATTAAGTCAGTCAAAGAAAGAAAAATACCATACAATTCCACTCATCTGTGGAATTTAAGAAATAAAACAAGCACAGGGGAAAAAAATGACAAACCAGGAAACAGACTCTTAACTATAGAGAACAAAGTGATGGTCACCAGAGGGGTGAGGGCGGGGTGTGGAATGGGTAAAATAAGTGAAGGGGATTAAGACTACACATCATGATGAACACTGAGTCACGTATAGAATTGTTGAATCACTATATTGTACACTTGAAACTAATATAACACTGTAGGTTAACTATACTGGAATTAAAATTTTTTAATTAAATAAGAATTAAATTAGAATTTAATTAAAAAATAATTATATTCTCTAGTTTAAAAAAGATAATTAGCTTGACTGTAGATGATAATTCATTATGTATTTGTATAACAAATTATCATGTTATTCATCTTAAATATACACTTTTATTTAAAACATTTTTAAAGGGTTATATTTCACTTTGTTTCTGCTTCTCTTCTTCTGCATTTCACTGCCCTCAAATCACAGTCTCACATTCTGAACAATGTATAGTTCCTCTGACATAAAATATGTTAAGAAGCTCCTAGTCTAGGCAGCTACCACTGTAATAGCAAATTCCTTTATTGCACACAGTCCTTACCTGACTTTCTCATAATTTACCATTAACCAGTCTTCTGGCTCATATTTCTAACCCATACTCCTATTTGCTTGCCTGTGATTTAAATCCCCATGTACCTAGGTTCTCTCATGAGAACTGCCTGGATTTTTCAATCTAGTCTCCTTAGCTTTGCTTCTCTTTCCAAAGAAACTCAAGGTTCACTCTAGTTAGTAGATGTAAGAAAGAAAAAAAGGTGGCTTATCAAACAGCACTCTCCCATTATCTATTTCCATTAGGTATGCAGACACTTGCTACAGAACTCAAAAGAAGAAGGGAAATTTTACATAGACCTAGGTGGGAGAACGTGGGCTTAGATATTGCTGATATATTTCAACTGGACCTCAGAATTTCAATAAAGGATCAACAAATTCTTAAGACAGCCTATAGCATTTATACCTTCATAACACACATAAACATCTAGTCCATCAATCAGATTATAGAGGAAATGAGAAAACGTTACTTGATTCTATTGTTATCACTTCCTCAAAGGCAATTGAATTTGAGACTTATAAAAAATATCTTGCTGGAAAAAACTCAAGTACTCTTTAAAGTCTTTGTGCTTAAAAAGAAAGAAAATCTCACTTGAGTTTAGGTTAAAAAGCTAAAGAACACTTGAGGAGAAATTAGAACAAAGTATTTTCTCTGCTCTTTTAAGCAAAATAATTGTTAAACAGACACACACACGCACATACACACACGCACATGCACAAACACTCCTTTTCTCCAATATCAAGACAAACCTAGAGATTCTTCCATGTGGCCGCTCTTGTAACACTCACACTCCAGGCCCAGCCTTTTCCAGTATTGTTTCCACATCTGGCAGAGCTCTCGGACCTTTGTGGATTGTTGTCAGAATCTTTAGAAAAAAGAGAGCTCTGCCGGCAGTTAGAAATGGCGTCTGAATCTTAAATCCCGGAGCCCACAACCATCAGATGAATCCAGTTTGAAGATCAATGTTTTCAATCATCATCACCTGCTATCTCGCCCAGATTCCAATTGGCTCCCTCAACATGTCTTTTGTTGTTGTTGTTTTTTATTAAGCTTCTCGCTCCTTGTATATGGCCTATTTGGGCGTTTTCTTTACATAGCTCTCTTCTTTCATGACTACGCATTACGTGAAAACAAAAGAAATGCAGATAGTAAGTTGTCATGTAACCTCTTTAACAAAATAGTAGTAGGCAACAAAGGATATCAGCTGTCACAGAGACAATCTTATAAATTCTCTCAGATATGAAGTTCTGGAAATTATATCTAGATTTAAATCCAGTACTGAGTCTATACCCTGAAAGTTATATATTCCTTTCAACAACTGAGGCTTGAGGTGATTTTACAAAAACATATTTTATTTATTTTTTTTAAGATTTTATTTATTTATTTATTTGACAGAGAGATCACAAATAGGCAGAGAGGCAGGCAGAGAGAGAGGGGGAAGCAGGCTCCCCGCTGCGCAGAGAGCCCGATTTGGGGCTCTATCCCAGGACCCTGAGATCATGACCTGAGCTGAAGGCAGAGGCTTAACCCACTGAGCCACCCAGGCACCCCATATTTTTATTTCTGAAATAAAATATTTCCTTCTTCAAAACACCTTGCTCCAGGGGTGTCTGGGTGGCTCAGTCAGTTCAATGTCTGCCTTCAGCTCAGGTCATGATCTCAGGGTCCTGGGATCGAGCCCCATGTGGGGCTCCCTGCTCAGCAGGGAGCCTGCTTCTCCCTCTTCCTGCTGCTCCCCTGCTTGTGCTCTCTCTCTCTGACAAATAAATAAATAAAATTTTTAAAAAACAGAACAAAACAAAACAACAAAACACCTTGCTCCAAACCTCAAAGCGCTTCTTTCTAAGAACATCATTCACTCAATCACCCAGGATAAAAAGTACAGACTCAAATGCGATTGCTAGTTCCTTGCCTCCTAAAACATTGTAGTCTACAATTCTACTATCCGACATAACTTTCTGCTGTCTCTTCCTCTCTATTTCTCCTCTCCTATTTCAGATGCCCCAAGATCTTCAGAATGTCTAAAATCTAAGTGACATCCAATATTTTCTATGCTCTTTTCCAGTCCTGCCTTTGCAACCTATTTAGGGAGCAAATGACTATGTTATTTCTTCAGTCAGGGCCTTGGCTCTTCTGCCCGAAATACCTACCTCTATGTTTTCCATTTGCTCAACTCACATTCGTCCCTCAGGCAGAAGTGCAAATGCCTCTATGCTGGAAATCCTTCTCTCTCCCCAAATGAAATGACAATCATCACTCCCTCTGAATTCCTATGTTCATAATCATTCCCCCTCTCGTTATTCATCTATTATCTATATTTTTTCTAGTAGACTATAACATCCTTGAAGGTAGAAACAATGATCAATTCAACCTCATTTTTCCACGATCTTCTGGAACATAAATGGATATTTAAAACATTTAGGTAAAAAAAAAATACGTTAACATTTTAGCGCTAACACTTTAATAGATAAATTGGTCCTTGATGCTGTCTAAGTAATAAATGGTTCCACATAGGCTTGGAATAATCAGCACAGCCAGGTGATGGGATTTTACTGTTTTACATTATTGCCATTTACCTGGTCACCTTTGTCATAAATGTCCCTGGCTCTACTCTAAATGGATCAGAAAGATGTAAAATCCCTCCACTGAAAAGGGACACTTAAGGTCCAGACCGGCATGAAATTCAAATAGGGTAAGGCGGCAAGTAAGGAGGCTTATTTCTTCTTTCACAAGTCTGGTCAATATGACTGCCTCATTAATGCATGAAGTTAGCCTGCAACTGCTTTTTCAAGTGGAATGTTATTCACTGTGGACCTTCAAAGTCAATACTCAAGTAGCCTGTTCACACACCTGGTTCACACCTGACGTAACTTTCTTAATCCCTCAGAAATGACCTGCCAACGCACCAGTAAATTAATAAATGAAATGTTTCTTTGAACAGGTCTTTGCCTTCATTTGCAAGTTCAGTGAAAACTAAAAATCAATTACAGAAAATAAATTTAAAGTAAAATTAGGAGAAAAAAGAATATAAAATGGTGCACTTTTGATTAAATATAACATAAAAGCAGGAGGAATTAAAAAAAAAAAAAGCTCACTTGGCAAGAGCTGCTCCTCTGGTAGCCCAGCATTCTCAATCAGAGAAATGCCAATGGCTATTTGAAGAAGAAAAACAGGAAACGGAGCTTTTCACAAGAAAAAAATAATATTTGTCAAGGGCAGTTTATTACAGAATGTCATTTCCAGATGACTCCCTTGAACAGAGTAATAAAAATGATTTTAAAAATTAAATAGAGTCCTTGCAGACAAATATAAGACTTTTTGTGAAGGCAGACTATCAAGAACCGGGGCTCACCTTCAGTCAAGGATATGAACTAGAGGAAAATAAAAGCCATATAGGAAAAAAGAACATCAAAGCCCAGTGATATTCAGTGGCAAACACTGATGGTTTAACTAGAAATATGCTTACTGTATTAATGCATCAATAATGATTTCTGAGTCCTACTTATATTAATACACTTTTGTGCTGGCATCCTGCACCAGAACTTTCAATTCAGAGAAAATAATAAACTTTGAAAAGTTTATTTTCCTGAAAGCCAAAAAGGAACGGAGAGACAGAGGAGGAGAGAGAGACAGAGACAGAGAAACTTCAGAGTTTAGCAGGAACCAAAATGTTCTCTTGCAAAAGCATAATGGTTTGCTTGCAAAAGAGAAAAAAAAGTTGCAAAGTAATAAGTTAACACCTGCTGAAAGGACAGAGACAACTTC
This sequence comes from Potos flavus, assembly GCA_028534135.1. Taxonomy (NCBI): domain Eukaryota; kingdom Metazoa; phylum Chordata; class Mammalia; order Carnivora; family Procyonidae; genus Potos; species Potos flavus. Next base: position 60,030,451 of record CM052885.1, read on the forward strand.
ATGTCAAGTAAACTTAATCCCAGGTAGATGAGCAAAATTGTGTCCCCCACCCCTACAAATTCCTATTTGAAGCACTAACTCTCAATGTGACTATAGTCAAAGGCAGGGTCTGTGAGGAGGTGAAAAGGGCTAAGTGAAGTCTTAAAAGTGGGGTCCTAATCCAATGGGATTCTTGCCTTTCTAAGAAGAGGAAGATCTCTTTCTCTCTCTCCCCCCACCCCTGCATCTGCCATGTGAGGACACAAAGGGGAATGTGGCCATCTACAAGCCAGGAAGAGAGCTCTTACCTAATTTACCCTGGTCGTGGACGTCCCAGTCTCTGGAACTATGAGAACTTTTTGTTGTTTAAGCCACTCAGTCCACGGCACTTTGGTATGACAGCCCGAGCTGACCAACACATCCAAGTAAATGGTGAACTTGATTCTAGCCTTAAGAAGGAAGAAATTAGATATTTTTCCATCTATTCAATAAATGAATATTTATCAAGCCTATTTGCAATCATTGTGCTAGGTGCTAGAACTTCAGTGATAAACCAAAGATCCAAGTACCTTATCTTCGGGAGCTCAGAGTCTAGTTGGGACAAAAAAGGTATTATTTAAATAATCACAAAAAATGTAATTACCAACTATGACAAAATGCTTTAAAGAAGAACTAAAAGGACCTGTGGGGCCTAATTCAGTGTGAGTGGCCAGAGCAGGCTCTTCTGAGGAAGTAACATTTGAGGTGAGAGAGAAAAAAATCAGTGTTAGTTGATGTGGCTAAAGAAAGAGAGAAAGACCAGGGCAGAGCTGGATAGAGGGAGAGCTGGCTAAGCCGGGGAAATCATGCAAAGGCCCCACACACAAGGCTTGCTCTTCCTCATGGATTTTGTCACTCAGTATTATGTATTGAAGTATGTGAAATAAAAGCTTCTGTGAAAGTATTGTTTGTGTCAGGAAAAACGAAGTGCCCTTTTTAAATGTGGAAAAAAATAAAAACAATCTTAAAATTCATCAGCGATGTCTTGGGGACTCAAAGATGATATGACCTATGAGGCAGTTGGTAGCATTTGGAGATGATGGTAAGTGGAGACAAAAACGAAATGAATTCCTTCAAGTTTCATTGCTTTTTCTGGGCTTCTTAGCCCAAGTGGCCTGTGTTGTTGCCATGGGAACAAATCTCAGCAAAAGAAATCAATGAGTTAAAAATAAGAGTGAGAACAATGATAACCAACACGATTTGCCCCAGTGTCCGACCTCTCCAGAATGTGACTCAGTATAGCTAGGGAAAGTGAGAGAAGAATTGAAGGTTCCTCCCCAGAGAGGAATCTGCTTGGTCCAACTTTCTCTAGTATGCCAAGCTACATAATCCACTGTCCTTGCCAAGTGAATAAATGAGTTCTTGGAGCAGTTCCTTCTCAGGGTCCGATTGGCTATGATTACAGGGAGTAGAGTGGGATCACACAATGGCTTCTTCACTGAATGAGGCAGATTTTCCTAGAAGGAGCCATCAGGGAAAGCAATGATCCAAATCTAATATAGTTTTACACAAAGTCAGACATGTATGCTCTTAGGGAACCTTTTAATTCTGCCAAACAAAGATTAACGATATAGCTCTGAATATACCACTGAGGCATCGTTCATTTAGCATGAGTTTTATCTATCTATTCAAGTTCATATACACCATTGAGGGGTAATGCTGAAAGTTGAGTTAGTCCTTTAAACCTTAATGTGAGACAGTCTCTTAGATCCTTTCCTGAGGTTTTGAGGGGAGTAGGATAATTTGCGGGCACCTGGCTAATGAGATTTAAAGGTATAAAATAAACAAAGGCTGAGGAGGTGTACACAGTCTCAAATAGTAATTTGAAAAGAGGCAGGCCTGATTCTATCCCCCAAAAGCCTCAGCTTTATCTTCTCCCAGTCCTGGCCCTCCTGATGTAGTCTTTAAAAAGCAATCACATGGAAGCATGTGATTTTTACATCATAGACCTACTTTGTTCATAGACCTACTTTGAAATGTTAACTTACTTTATTTTCAGGAACAGAACTACAGTTCTTTTTGTAAAAGTCAAAACAGTACTCATTGAAGACTCTATTGCCTCTGCATCTGAAGCACCCAAAGAAAGAAGAGGTCTGTAGGAGAAATCGAGTTTCAGCAGTTTTATTTGCAATTTATTGATTAACAGCAGAAAGTAAAATAGGGCCCTGTCTCTGTAAATGAACACCCAAGAAAGCGAAGAGGCTGAGTGCACGTTCAATAACGCAGAGCGGCAGCAATGCACAGTAGATCTGCTCCACAGCCTATTAATTTCTGTCTGCACATCACAGGATGAAAAAAAATGAACATTTCGTCTCAACCCAATGACCGGAAGATATCCACTAAGGCCTCTGCTTCAGCATCAGTGTATTAAGTGCTTGAAAGGTCATTAAGCTAAAGCAAATCGGCACATGGAATGACATGGCAAACACAGATGAAAAGTGAGCATTTACTATTTGTGGGGCCTGAACTTCTTATTACCACTAAAATAATTCTCTGCTTGTGAGAAGTCCTCAGCAGGGTACTAGATAAGGATTAAGGAGAATTACCTGATTATTTGGCTTGTCATCAGCCCAGATGCCATTGTATTCAGCATAGCTCTGAATCCTCTTGCTCCTACCCTCGTCTTCGGAAAGAAAGTAGGTGAATCAAGTCAAGCAGGCAACTTAAGACTTCCTTGCCATGTGGGTTGATGCGCTTCTCCTTTATCCACTTAGAACATGATGACATTCACTCTTTAAAAGCAATGTTTTATTAAGTCCTAGCTATTTCTTATTATCCCAGCTATATCTGTGCCCTTTAGAAATATCACTCTAAGCTTCAGAGTTTTTACCCAAAAAATGATCTAGATAATGTTTATTAATTAAATGTCCCAATAAATAAACTATACACCAAAAATGTTTCTTTTATGGCACACTGCTGTAATTTAAAAGTAAATAAATGCACACGTGGAGACACATACAAAAACCTTTTGTTCTCCAAAGGAATTGTAGGTTGAGTAAAAGTTCTATATCTTGAATGTAGTGATGGTTATATAGGTTATAATTCAAAACTCATTGAACAGTACTCTCAAATGGATGGATTTTATTGTATGCTAATTATACCTCAATAATGTTGATTTTACAAATGAAAGCGAAAGAGTACACACCAAAAAAAGATAGTTCCATCTCTAAGTAGGGCTTATTAATTTCAGATACATGAAAAATAATACCTAAAATTATTCTTATTCATGAATTATTAGTTGTTCAAATTTTAGGCATAATTTCAGCCATCTGTATGTTATAGATTTCAGGAAAAAAGCACATAACAAATTTTTTGTACCCTTAGTAAAGCTCCAAAAGTGTTCTTTATCTTCCTCGAATAGGGTTTCTTGCACTTAGGAAAGTTAGATAAATTCAAAAGTGCCTACGAGTTGTAAAATACAATGCTTTGAGTGATGTGCAAAGTATTAAAACTGGCCCTTACCTTAAGAATCCTGTAATTAACTTTAGATATGTGCTATATGTGCACTGGGCATACAAATAACAAAATATTAAAGAAGAAATGAACTGAGTGGTACAGGCAGGAAGCATACAATGGCGTTGTTTAGAAAGGAATGATTAGTGAGTTTAGAATGGCAGAGAAGGAGAGGCTCCATGGTGGTATGTGTACATGGGAAAAATGCCAAAGACTACATAGGGGTATTTTCAAGCTCTGGGAAAAACTGTAACTATGAGTGAGTGTGCAAAATTTCCCAGAATGAAGGAAAAGGGAAGGTAGAATACTGTGAGCTTAGCAAAGGGAATCAAAATAATAACATTCAATCCAGCCAAACCATATTGCATATGCTTTGAAACTGAAACCTACATACCATTAATGAAAGGTGATGACAAAGAACAAAAATAACTTCCAAATTTTTTATTGGATTTCATTCTGTTACTTGCTATAGTACCTCAGGGACTGAAAAGAGAACCTGTTTGTTGAATATCTCCAGAAAAAAAAACCTATTTTCTAATGTTATAATGTATAATGCAAGGGATAGAGATTATTTCGGCTTTCTTTTATTCTCATGCACCACAAAACAATCCCTTAATATTAGCAAATGAATAATTTATTTAATGTAAATGTACACACCTGTTCTGAGAGTGATGCTGACCTTTTACTTATTGTAGGGGGAGGAAAGATTTATAAAACAAATCTGCACAGATATCTGTGGTCCACAGATTTTTTTATTGTTGTTTTAATTGACAAAATCCCTTCACCCACTAGCTTACTATAGACAATTGTTTCTTGCATGTTTAAAAAAAAAAGCAATGTAATAAGGGGTAAAATCTGTTTCTGAGGAAAGATCTCTCCTCCCCTCCAAATCAGCATCTTTCTTTATTACTTAGTTTCAAAACATATTGAGAAGTAAAACAGTGGCATATGGAGGCCAAAATACTACTTCTTCTTATTTAATGCTAAGTTAAAGGTCATAGTTTTGTTGTGAGAACTAAATGCACTCCTAACATTGAATCCCAAAATTAGGCAGACTTACCCATCCAGTGTCTCTCATAGTCAGAGGAAGCAGAAACTACTTGTGGAAAAACCAACTTGTCCTACTAGTGGGCAGCTTTACTTTAATTCTAAAAGGAAGAAGTGGTAGCTCTGAGCTGAGCAGATAACTAGCAGATATGCCTATTTTTTCTTCCCAATTTTACTAATCAGATAGTTCATTCCACTGCCCCTGAGTTGAAGTGAGTAAAGGGACAGACAGATTCTGAGTTTCTTTTATATGCAGGAAACATGAAGAATGAGGAGTTAGTGTTCCCCATAAAATACCCTACTTTTTTCTTCAAAATCCATTAAACTTTTCATAGAGCCTATAGTCAAGTAGGAGTGTGGCCATCCTCTTTGGGAGAGAGGACCAATAGTCTGTCAGGGAAATACATTAGACTGCCTCTCCATTACCAACCACTGCTCTTTAGGAATCATCCTGGGACCCCTGATACTCACTTTAGATTTTGCTAAAATTGACAAGTACAAAGTATCATCTAAATCAGCTCCTAGGCCACTATGTACCCAAGAGTAAAAATCCATTTCCTATTTAGTTTGCCATCCCAAGCACACTAGCCACACAGCATTCCAGAAAGTCTGCAAGGACACTGAACACATTCAAATAATAAAAATATGCACAAATAGGGACATCCCAGTGTGAATAAAAAACACTCTCCCATTATCAGATTCCAAGGGAGAATGGCTAAATCCACTTGCAAGTTAAAATCCCCAAATATTAAAGTTTCAATGCCTTACTGTTTAGATTCAAATCATTTTACCCTTTGGTGTGTATCCCAAACCTCCAAATTTTTAAGTTAAGTCCAAGCCCCATCATTTTCAGCAAAGCGTTGGTGGTGTGAAATTGAGGTTCTTTATGCATTCTCAGAAGAGAGATGATGTTCCTTTGGGATCCAAACTGCAATGCCAGTTCTCCGGTATAGTTTGCTGTTAAACACCTCAGGGCGTGACGTGACGATGGGCATGCGTGACGATGAAGCACCGCCCGCGCTATCACCAAGTCGTGGCGAGCCACACCGAGTCCCAAGAGTCAGTATGCCCATCAAAACCACACTCCCAGCCACGCATACTTAATGTTGGAGAGATCACAGCAAAGGGAGTTGGAGGTCTTCAAGCTCTCCGCCTTGCCGAGTTACCAGTTGCTGGTCGATGCCCAGATGTCTGTGGTCCCACATAGAGCTTGATCCGAGAGGCCCGACGTCCGCCGCAGACAGCTGCACCGTGCCCTGATCCGTGAGGCCCACGACCCGCCGCCCGCAGGCAGCCCTCCAGCCGCCTTGACGCAGCAACCCCACCGGGTCTGCGGCAGCCGCCAACCGTCGCAGCGAGCCTTTGCCTGCCTGTCCGCATCCCACTACTTTGACCGCGAAGCTGTAGCTTTGAAGAACTTGGCCCAGGATTTTGTTTTCCAATCTCATGAGGACAGGGCACACGTTGAGAAACCGATGAAGCCACAGGTCAAGGTGATGCCGCATCTTCCTTCAGGATATGGAGGAACCAGAGCTCAACGACTGTGAGGACTGCGAGGGTGGCAGAAGGCAACGGATTCTGCGTCACACTTGGAAACTAGTGTGAATCAGTCACTACTGGAACTGCACAAACTGGCCACCGACGAAAACGATGCTCACATGTGTGACTTCTTTGAGGCTCGTGGCTGAAGGAACAGGCAGGTGAAAGCCATCTACGAACTGGGTGGCCTTGTAACTAAGTTGCACCAGAAGGACGTGCCGCCACCCTGTCCTGGCCCTGTCCCCGCCTGTCCCCCCCACCCGCCCCCGCCTCCCGCCTCCCGCCTCCCGCCTCCCGCCTCTGCCCAAGCTCCAACCCCCACGCTGGACCCTGGCTTGGCCGAGTGTGACAAGTGCACCCTGGGAACTAAGCCTAGGCTGGCTTCCCCACAGCAGTGGGGTGACTGTGGTCACCAATGCAGTGGGTGCATATCGAGCTTACATTTGCTCTTTCAATAAGTTGTACCAGAACACTGTACCAGAACATTTACTTATGCTTTATCGTTTGTACCATTTCTTCACGTGAAATAATTTGGTACCCTTCCCCTCCAAAAAAAAAAAAAATCCCCTTGAACCTGATTCATATTGTCTCAATGCATATACCATATTGGAAGAAGGAAGTGGATGGAGGAGACTTTGTTTCCCATGCAGCATATATTTCTTAAATTTCTTAATGTCCATTTCCCCCTGGACATGCATGATTTTTCAATCCCGGTACTTGAATAAGTGTGAACTCCATCTAATGACATGCTGGTTTTTAATTCTTTATTATTATTATCTATTCTCTTCTGTTATCTTCTTTTCTTCCCTTTTCAGTTATTGCCACTACTTCTTGAAATAGATACCTAGACCCAAGGCTTTCGCCACATCTCTGCATTTGGGTTAACTGCAAATCACCCTTAGCAGATTATAGAAATTGCTGTCATTGCTTCTGAAGCTTGTACTTAGGAAAGTGTTTCTCAAAGTGTGGTCTCCAGACCAGCATTATTAGCATCACTGGGAATTTGCTAGAAATACAAATTATGGGCCTAATGGAAGCATCTGAATCAGAAACTTTGGAGATGAGGCCTAACAATCTGTAAGTTAGCAAGTCCTCCAGGTACTTCTGATGCATGTTCAAGTTTGAAAATCATTGCCCTCTTCTAGGAGAGACTGACAAACTTTTTCTGTAAAAAGCCAATGGGCTATATACCTTCTCTGTCATAAGTACTCAACTCTGCCACTGTGGAGAGAAAGTCACCTTAGACTAATGAGTGTGGCTGTGTTCCAGTGAAATTTTGTTTATAAGAATAGCTTGATTTGACCTGTGCCAGTAGTTTGATGACTCCTGCCCTAGGGAATTAGAATAGAGCAATACGGCCTTGTATTCCCCAAGACACTACCTTCCTTCCATTCTTCAATTCCATCTAGCTGTGAAACATGTTCCGTTGGGGCATAATACCGCCCAGAATAATTCAATCATCTTGAAATATATCCACAGATTTTTGACAATTATTCATTCATTCATATGTATATATATATATACATACATATATCTATATACACACACACATATATATACATATACATATATAGCTGAATTAAAGAGAGAAGATTAATTACGCCCAACAGTTTTTCCTTGGCTCTCAATATATGATAGGATTTGGAATAGTCATCTGGCATTGACTTTAAACTAGATTTTGAGAACTGTAAATCACAGAATTATAGGAACTTGGCTTTCTTAATGTTTAAATGTAACAAATATTTTATACCCACCAACACCAAAGACACAAGTGAAGATTCTCTTTTTTCTCTAATATAATCTTTGCCACAGATTTATGTGTTAGGAATAGCCCAGCCTATGAATTAAACTGTGGTCACCCATAATCTCTAATAGAGGCCTATCCGAGCCACCTATGGCAGAGCTAAGAAACTTTGCCCAGGCAACTCTGGTGATTCCCATTTATCTTTGCTGAGAACACTCATATGAGCTTTTGCTGGGTCTCTCTTGCTTTTGCCAGACCATTTTGTGTCCTTGGTTAAGGCCTACACACTCTTATACAATTAAGCAAACCTTAGTCTAGCCTGCAATGTGAGGGCAAGTAGTAACAGCTGAAAATTGATGATAAGCCTCTAAAAGCCCCTAAGGTCAGAACATTATGGTGACATATGAAAGTCCAGGATCCAAAGATACAGTCATGATCCCACCAAAATCTTCTCTAATATACTTTTCCTCCAGAATTCTACTCCTTGTTCTTAATGTTCCTAGCCAATGCACCAAATGTTGAAGCCTCTTAGGGAACTTAATAAACAGCTTCCAACCTCCCTACTCAAGTTCTAAACACATGGAAAATTAGTGTAGAGAGTAGCTATCCACCTTATTGCTTATAAATGCAGGGTCAGAAGAATTAGCTTGGGTGTCAGAGCCTAATGGGCTCATCTTAACAGAAGTTAGTTAGGCAAGGAAGATGTGTATGAGACACTGCTCATTGTCAATCATCAGTGTAATTGTCAAACATAGCTTCCAAATTTTCCCTATGAAATGAACCCTGATTTTACATGTAGGATGACGAGATGTTTTGATCTTAGAAAGGGAAGCTCCTACGCAGGCCAAAACAATGGTTCAAATTAGTAACAACATTCCTATTACACTTAAATTGAAATTGGTCTAGGAGTGGGCAAAAACCTTCTAGGCAATGAGAAGTAAGATAATATTTTTACCCCTTGAGGACTTTCTTCCCTGACAAAAATTAAAATATCAATAGGAAAGTTTTGTTCCCAGTCCTTCCTTCTTGATGTGGCTCCTTGGAAGGGCACCAATCATATCTTGAAAAGGAGGACAAAGTCTGAGATTTTAAGCTGACTTATACCTGGAATGATTAATACTATTGATTGAGTTATTGTTATCAAACTCCATAGTGAGTTTTCTGTCACTTCTGCCCAAAGCATTCCTGATACAGATGAAAAGAATATATTCAACTACTTAGACCCAATTGTTGTTCAGTTTATTATCTCTAGATTTGATTTAAAAGTCCATAAACAAATTATGTCTTGAAACATGAATTACAGATTTTGAGCCTTTTCATTTGAAATACTGACCCATTTTAAATTTCTTACAAATTGAGGCATAATATAGTGAGTTGCACTAATGCTAAATGTACAGTTTGATGGATTTTTACAGATGAATAAATCCATGTACCTTTATCCCTATCAAAATAAAGAATTTTGTCATCGCCCCTAGGAACACCCATCATTTACCTTTCTGATCAATCTTGGCCCTGCAACCGGAGGCAACCGCTGTTCTTCTTTCTAGTACCATAGATTCATTTTAAAATTTCAGAGAAAAGGAATCATTTATTATGTACTCTTTTGTGTCTGGATTCCCACAAGTGGCATAATGTTTTTGAGATCCATCCATTTTGTACTTATCTATATTTGTGAAAAGTGTTCCACCGTACAAGTATACCACATTTATTTAAACATTTACCTGTTGATGAACACTTGTTTTTTTCTTTTATTTCTTTTATTTTTCTTTGCTATCATAACTAAAACAGCTACTAGCAAATATGTAACAGTGTTTTTCTGAACATATGTTTACATTTCTCTTGGATAAATAGCTAAGAGTAGAGTGCTACTCATAGCATTTGTGAATGTTTAACTTTATAAGAAAATGTCAAGATGTTTTCCAACATGATTGTATTATTCTACTCTTTTTCAGTACTGTATGAGAGCATCTTTTCCAGTATTTGGTATCATCGGTCATTTGAATATTATTCATTCTGGACAGTGTGCAGTGACATTTCCTTGTTATTTAATATGTATTTCTCAGATGACAAAACATCTTGGGCATTTTTCATATGCTTACTCGCCACTTATAAATCTTCTATTATGAAGGGTCTGTTCAAATCCTTTCCTTACTGTAATTGGATTATTTGACTTCTTATTGTCAATTTGTAGCAGTTATTTATATGTTTTGCAAATGAGTTCTTTGTCAACTATATGTATTGTGAATATTTTCTCCTAGTCTGTGACTGCTCTGTTCTTTTCCTAATGATATTTGTTTTGATGAGCAGAAGCTTTAAATTTTGAACAAGTTATCATTTCATCATTTTTTTCTTCTCCCAGTTATCACATTTTGTGTAAAATACTTTTCTTAACCACCTATCAGGAAAGTATTCTCTTATGTTTTCTTCCAGAAGATTAATACTTTTATTCATTTGGGCTACTGATTCATCCCAAATTAATCTTTTGTATGGTGCAACATAGACATCATATGGATATGTAGTAGTTCCCATATCATTTGTTGAAGAGACTTTCCTTCTTTTCTTCCGCTAAATCATTTTCACACTTATGTCAGAAATTGAGTGATTGGATATGAGTTCACTTCTGACATCTCTAGTCTCTTGTATTTATTTGCTTGTCTATTTTTACATCAATGACATGTTGTCTTAATTAGTGTAGTTTAATAATAAATATTAAAATCAGGTCATACAGATCCCCCAACTTTGATCTTTATTTTCAAGATTTTTTGGGGGGGGCTATCCAAGCCCTTTACATTTCTATATAAAGTTGAGAATAGGCTTGTCAATGTCTACAAAAAAAAATAAGTGTTCTGTGTTTCTTTTTTTTTTTTTTAAAGATTTTATTTATTTATTTGACAGAGAGGAGAGAGATCACAAGTAGGCAGAGAGGCAGGCAGAGAGAGAGTGGGGGGGGGGGAAGCAGCCTTCCTGCTGAGCAGAGAGCCCGATTCAGGGCTGGATCCCAGGACCCTGAGATCATGACCTGAGCCGAAGGCAGAGGCTTTAACCCACTGAGCCACTCAGGTGCTCCAAGTGTTCTGTGTTTCTTATGAGGATTGAATAATATCTGTAAATCAGTGTATAGGAAATTGACTTTTTAATAATTTTGTTTTGCAAGCCATCAATACGGTATACCTCTCCATCTATTTAGGTTTTGTTTAATATTTCTTAGAAGCTATGTTTTGTAGTTTTCAGTGTAGAAGTTTGCACAATTTACATTAAGTTTATCATTGCACATTTTATGATTTTCCATACAGCTATACATTATATTGATTTTATCATTTTAAGTGCTCGTTACTCATATATGAGAGTCCAATTGCTTTTTGTATATTAACACTTATTCCATAAATTTGTTTGTTACTTATTTTTTTTGTTTTGTTACAAAAATCTTTTTTTCTTTTTTTGGCACAAAAATCTTAAGATTTTCTACACACACCAGTCACGTTGTCTGCATATAGATTTGGTTTTACTTCTTCCTTTCTAATCTCAATGCCTCCTATTTATTTCACTTTCATTGTACCATCAGTACAAGGACGAATAAAAGTGATGAATGGCTAATCTTACTTGTTTCCAAATTTTTCAGCTTTAGAGGAAAAACTTTGAGTATTTAATTTCGATGTTACTTCTAAGTTTTTCATATTTGTGGAAATTCATTTCCATTCCTAGTCAGTTGAGAGTATGTATCATTAATGTGCATTTTTTCCAAATGCTTATTTTGCACCTATCGAGATAAGTTTTCTTTTTAATGTTAAATAAATACTTCCCTTAGAATAGATGTGAGGAGAGAGATATGGCTTTCCTCTTTGTCGTATTTCAGCAGGTTTTATTTTTTCTAAGTTGAGTTTGGATCTCCTGCATTTATATGAAACTGGGCTGATAAATTAAAAGCCTAAGACTTGGTGGAGTAGCCAAAGAAAATTGGAATGATGAGAACAAAGTAGTGAAATATTAACAATAGTTTAAATGGAACAAATGACTAATCTTTGAAACAAAACATATTCTCAATTTCAGATTAGAGTCACCAATAGTTACTTTTTCCTTCCTTCATTTATATATTCAGGAACAATCAAGTACTTATTACATAGTAGGTATAAACAGATGCATCTGTGTATGTATGTGCATACATATAGAGAAAAAATTGCCAAAAATGTACATCGAAATTGCAACAGCAGTTATCACTAGGTAGTATGAATGTACGTGGCTTATTTTCTTATCTAAGTAATTGTATTTTATGAATTATGCTCAAAAAGATGTCTAATTTTTATAACTTGAATAAAGCTATTATTTTTAATAATTTAATTTTATTTTTAAATCATTCCAAAATAAAGACAGTATAACCTATGAATCTTAACATTACTCACCTATGACAGCAGTTCATATGGTACAGATTGGCAAACTGTCATGCACAATGCATAGTCTCTTCAGTTCCAAGTTCAGTGTCAGCTGGAGTAGCATCTGTCATGTCAGTGCTGGATATCACACAACAGTTTTCATAGTAAATTAAATGTTCAGCATATCACAAAAACAGAATGAAGGAAAATGAATATCTGTTTCTAATGTCCAAACTCAGCTTCACTGCATACTTTTCAATACGTTCCCCTGACTTTATAGACACCTAAGCCAAATGGACTCTCGGGAGGGAAAATCACAATGCTCATTTACTAATGTCTGACTTTATGTCTCTATTCCTTAGAGTCCTCATCAGCTCAGTCTGTTAGATCTAATGATAGTATTAGAGGTATCAAGAATGGGTGGCAACCATTTATTCCTTCAACAAAGAGTTAATATCTTCCTGGCAATATTCTAAGTATTGAGGATACACTAGTGAACAGCATAGACAAAGCTCTTGCTTCCATAGAATTTCCATTCTAGTGACGAGCGGGAGATAGAAAATAAACCGAAGAATAAATGGCAATGCGTCATTAAGTGTTAAGAAGAAAATTAAGCTTGTATCAGAAAGTTACTGACCTCTCTAGATTAGATCAGTAAAGGCCTGAGTAGTGAAACTTAAGCTAAATTATAAGGAAAAAAATAGGCATGGAAAAATCTGGGTGACAACATTCTGGACCAAAGGAATGTTAAATACGTAAGTACTGAGGTGGGAAAGAGCTCAGTGTGTCAAGACACAGAAAGAGGGTGAGACTAAAACATAATGGACAAGAAAGAACTGGAGAAAATATGGTTTAAGAGGTAGACAAGGGTGGCCCTATATGATACTAAAGTTACTACGGGTCATGACATTTTGCTAATTTCCCTTGCCAGCTTTTAAGATTCTTTACAAAACTGATCTCTCTCACACTTTCTAAATGTAACTCGTAACACTAATTCTGCAATAATTATACAAAGGTACCAAAAAAAAAATGACAGAGTTACATTCATTCTAAGGTGACTTAGAAATAAAGAGCAACTAATATTGGAGACTCTAGATGTCTTTCATTTCTCTTTGCTCTCAGTTTTAGACTGCACTATGTGTCCTCTACTGTATCATGAACGTGAGTCACCAAACCTCTATACCCTCAATTTTCTCAGCAGTTCAAAGCAAATAATAGCAACTGGGAGGCCATGATGGGAAATTTTAGTGACATAATGGATATGAAAGAACCTTGAAGAACAGGAAGCACTAAGCCTAGAGTAAGGAACTGGACTTTAAATGGAAAGTGCTAATCTATAAAAGATCTTCTATGAAAGAGGAACTGGAGTTCCTTTCCCTCTCCATTGGTAGGAGATGGTTCAAACTACCAATGAAATCACCCACCTATATTACTTTCCGATGGCTGCAATAGCAGATTACCACAATTTAGTGGCTTCAAGCAACACAACATAAATTTATTTTCTAACCATTCTGGAGGTTAGAAGTCAGAAATGGATCTCACTGAGCTAAAATCAGTTGGCAAGGCTCCTTCTGGAGGCTATGATGGAGAATATATTTCCTGGCCTTTTCCAGCTTCTAGAGGTTACCTGCATTCCTTGATTCATGGGACTGTCACTCCAAAAGCCAGCAACTTTGGGCCGAGTATTTCCCATTCTGCCATCTCTCTGACTTTCTCCTTTCCTTCCCTCTTCCACTTTTAAGTATTTTTGTGATTACACTGGGGCCACTCAGATAATCCAGGATCAACTTTCCATCTCAAGATCATCTGACAAGCAACCTTAAGTCTAGCTCCAATACTACTTCTGTCTTGCATGTAACCTAATACATTCTCAGATCCCAGGGATTAGGATGTAGAAGTCTTTGAGGAACCATTTTTCTGCCTATCACACCACTCTACGATGATTTATTAAGAAATTCATAGGTAAGTAGTCATGGATAACAGTGAAGGTTTTAATGTGGGAGTGAGATTGTGGCTAAGGTTGAGGTGCTTAGAGGAAGAGAACATTTGATGTAGTTTGACACATTCACACAGGGAAAGAATCTGTTTTAAGGGGAGAAGGAGGCAGTTTCCCATAGATTCTAGCTCAATCTATTCAAAGAACAGCACAAACCTTCTAGTGTCTAGGCTTTCCTAAGAAAGGTCATGTGAGGTGAGAATGGAAAAACCTGGAGTCCACCAATCAGAGGTTTGTTTCCATAGCATTTCCATTTCTTTTAGACCACTGCCATGTAACTTGGACTAAATCAAGCTCTGCTGTTTCTGTAAATATCTCCTTGTTTACTCAAGAATTCTTCCTGTTGGCTTTCATTTAATAGTTCATTACTAGAAAAATTATTTTGGACTAAAACATCTACGGTTGCTTTGCCTATCTTAACATGTAGTCATGACAAAAGCTCTCCCTAATGCCAAGAATGTGACAGACCAGAAACTTAAGTGTAACAAATGATCTGTGCATAACTAAAATTTATTAAAATCATCAGCATCAAATATTAATCATGAGCACACTACCCACAGGGCTTTCTATATTAGGCAATGAAGATAAATAGTTATGAGACATGGTTTCTACTCTTAAAGGCCTGACAAGCTCTTTTGGGTGACAGGATCCATATATAAAATGATAAGTAAAAATGCAGGGCAAAGTGCCAAGAGAGTATTTGAGGCAATGAATGCTGCAGAATTTCAGAGAATGAAAAGAATCCCTGAAAGAGAGAACATTTATTGCAGGCTTTATTGAGCTTGAATTCAGTTTGCCTTGCCTAGGTATAGAGAAGCAAATAGGCCATTCCAGATGAGGAAGATACAGTTACGGAAGTAAAGTCACATAGGCAAAATCATATATGATTTTTCTGAGGGACAATGAGAAATCTATTTTGACTAGCACAGGTTATATGTTAGACGATAGAGGGAGGTCAACTTGAAGCTTGAATGCACACGACTTTTTACATTAAGGTGATCGGGTTGATCCTTAAACTTAGACAAGAGAAGTAAGTTTGGATTAAGAGGATGTCAGTGGGAAGAGCCAATTCAGGAAGAAAACTAGCAGAATGCATTAGCGAGAGGGTATTAGTATAATGATATGGGTCTGATTGTACCATTATCCATTTCACTTTCTCTATTTTTATATCTATGCCTGTATCTGTACCCATAAACATACACATATCTGTACAATTTCACCTATTTCCCCCCATTAAATACTAGCATTTGGTCCAAAGGATGCTCTTCTATTTTTATGAAGCTGAACCATAGCACCAATGAGGTCCTAAGAAAACACATTGGTATTCAATGTGTTTATATATTGTCTAATACTGCTGCAGTTGAAAACTGTAGAAACAATGCCTTCTGAAGCTGACTGCTTTAGTGATAAAACAAATACTCCTGCAGTGAATACATTTCAGTGAACACCAGTCTCCTGGGAACAAGCAGAAAAACCAAATCCTTAGTACCAGGGTTCAGTTGGCTACCTGACACACTCCTCTGAATTAATGTACCTCACCATCTTCCCAGTGCTAATGCAACCATGCAGGTGTGTCCATGTGGGTTTTAATACCACGAGAATGCCTTCAGCTCAGATGGTTTGGCTCTAGAAAAGAGGGTGGTGGCCCAAAGGAATGAATGTAGTAAGAATCAAGCCAACACTCAAGAGTGGTTGAAAATGCAAATGAAAGTTAATGGATATTGAGAACAAATGAGCAGGCAATGACAATCACTCCAGTATCTCCAGGGCCTCTGAGTTTGCTGTGCCTTCAAACTGGAGGTAGATTATTGTGTTCTTACATGTAGCACCTCTCACTAGTACTGACGGCAAAACGAATGCACAAAATTAAAGGAACAGTCAGTGCACTGAAGAAAATATTAAAGCAAGAGACATTTCATTTCCAGTTCAAGACAAAAGTTTTATGCTTTGCACTTGTAGCTAAGATATGATTTTAAATAAATATTCACATCATACGTATATCTGATTTTAGGCTACACAGTGTACTTTATATATGCCTAAGATCATCATAATAAACTTATAGATCATCAGTTTTGTTTTATGAATGAGAAAAAACATTCACATAGAGAGTTAATGACTCATCAAGTTTCCAGGACAGTATCTGGCACATAATAAGCACTCAATAAATGAAGATATTTTGGTTTGCTATTACTGCATAATGAACTACTGGAAACTCAGTAGCTTACAACAAAAATTGCATATTATCCCTCAACAGACTGTAAGTTGACTGTGCTCACCTGGGTGCTTCTGCTGCATTCCTCCTCATTTTGGCTGGCTGTGGAACATCCAAGATCACTTGTTCACATGACTGGCCATTAATTAATGCTGGTTTGGTAGCTTGGAGCTCACCTGAGGCTGTCAACCATATCACCTCTGCAGTCCTCCATGTGGTCTCTCTAAGCGATTTGGGCTTCTCTCAACATGCTGAAAGAGAAAATATTCATAGTACACAAAAGCAGAACCTATTTCTTCAAGGCCAAGTCTTTGATGTTACACAGAATAATTTTCTTCTTATTCTGTTGGTCAAATTAAGTAATAAATTTAGCCAGAGTGATAAGGAAATGGAATAAACTCCACCTCTTATTGTGGGGTATCCAAAAAATGTATAGTCATTTCTCATCTACCATAGTATTCCCTCTGGACACAAGTTATTTACAACCTTCTCAAAGGCAAAAATAGGTGCATCTTGTGTCAGTTTCCTAGGACTTCCACAAAAAGTACCACAAACTGGGTTGCTTAAAATGAGAGAAATATATTGCTTCACAGTAGTTCAGAAGACTAGAAGCAAGAAGTCGAGGTATCGGCAGGGCTGTGACTCCCTCTGAAGCTGGTAGAGGAGTGTCCTCTATTGCCTCTTCTAGCTTCTAGGGTTTGCTAGAAATCCTGGGTGTTCTTTGCTTTGGATATGCTTCACTGCAATCTCTGCCTCCATCATCACATGGCTGTCTTCTCTCTTTGTGCCTCTTCTCTTCTGAAAACATACCAGTCATATTGGTTTAAAGGCCAACCCACCCTACTCCACTGTGACTTCATCTTAACTAATGAAATCTACAACCTTATTCCCACACAAGGTCACATTCTGAGGTACCGGCAGTTAGGACTTCAACATTTTTTTTAAATTATGCTTTACTTGTTGGGGCACCTAGGTGACTCAGTCGCTTAAGTGTCTGCCTTCAGCTCAGGTCATGATCCCAGGGTCCTGGGATTGAGCCCCATGTCGGGCTCCCTGCTCAGCAGGGAGCCTGCTTCTCTCTCTCCCTCTGCCACTCCCCCTGCTTGTGCTCTCTTAAATGAATAAATAAAATCTTAAAAAAATATACATATAAAAATAAATTAGTCTTTACTTGTTTTTTAAAAAATTCAATGATACTGATTGTATGAGGCACTTAGTAATATTTCTTCAAAATCTATAATTCTATGGTTCTGTTAGCCTATAGTAATATAAACAGATATTTATCTTAATCTGAAGAAAATAATATGTATTCGTCTTGAGGTCTGGGTACAGTGTCGCATTCTTTCAATAGATATAATTGTAAAATTATAATGAAAATAGTAATACTAATAGCTGATATGAAATGAATTCATACTATGGTCCAGACACTGTTTCTTGTACTTTGCACTAATTAATACGTTTAATCTTCAATACAACCTATGAGATATGAATTATTATTACTGCTATTACTGCTACTAGGTAGTCACTGTTATTGTCCTCTTTGACCAGTGAGATGGCTGAGACACAGGGAAGTAACCTGTCCAAGTTCACACAGGTAAGAAGTGGCAAGGCTAGGATTTCAAGACAGATAATATAGTTACAGGATTTATAACTACTTTACTGAAGGAAATTTCTGTGCTGCTAAACACTTTGCCAAAATTAGTAATAAAAAAGAATGATTAAACACAGTTTCTACTCCCGAGGAGTTTATACACATATGAAGCTGATTTCAGTTCGGCATGTTGCTTGAGGAAATAGAGGTAGATGTCTTACTCAACTCAGGCTGCTATAACAAAATACCATAGGTTGGATGGCTTAAACAACTGGCATTTCTTTTTCACAGTTTTGGAGCCTGGGAGTCCAAGAACAAGGTGTCAGCAGATGTGGTTCCAAGTCAGGAAGCATGAGACTTGCAGACTGCTGCCTTCTGGCTGCTTCCTCACAAGGTCATCCTCAGTGCATGCGCAGGAGGCAGACTGTCACCTCTCTCTCTTCTTACAGGAACTAATCTCATCATAAGTGTCCTGTGCTTGTGACTTCATCTAAACCTAGTTACTTCCCAAAGGCCCCCACATCCAAATGCCATTGACGTTGAAGACGGGGCTTCAGCCTATGAATTTTGAGGGGAACACATTGGGTTCATAACTGGGGGTACGTTGGGGATTTGGGTTTAGAAACCTTTTGTATGGAAGAAATTATGCTTAAATTGAGTCTTGAACACTGAAGAGAATTTCAAAAGGGTGATTGTGGTAATGAGAAGACTTCAATAAAAAATATACAAAACCAAATGCTATTTTAAGAGTCATCTATTAGGAATAACCCAAATATCAATTAACATACATTCATTCAAAAGTATTATAGGAAATCATTGTAAATTATGTCTCTAAACATATGAGGCTCCATGAAAAATAGGCATGACACATTTGGTAAATAAAAAGAATGTAAAATTATATATTAATTGATTATGAAAATAAAAAATCCATGGGAAAATAGATTGGAAAGAATCATGAAGTACAGAGTAAGGGACTTACTTTGCTTTTTAAATTCAAAATGTGTAATGTTGTAATCATATTTATAAGGTGACATATATACACAGTAAAAAATAATGATGAGTACAGAGGAGCATTGTTATATTCATCTCTTAAAAATCCCTGTTTCTCATTTATTGCAATAGTATAAAATCTAAACATATCAGGGCGCCTGGGTGGCTCAGTGGGTTAAAGCCTCTGCCTTCTGCTCAGGTCATGATCTCAGAGTCCTGGGATCAGCCCCACGATGGGCTCTCTGCTCAGCAGGGAGCCTGCTTCCTCCTCTCTCTCTGCCTACTTATGATCTCTGTCAAAAAAATAAATAAATAAAATCTTTAAAAAAAAACACCTAAAAATATCAAGGATATTAAAATCTACTACAAAACAAAAATTTTACAGATGGTGTGGACTGAAGAAGAAATCACAATAGAAAGTTAAAGAATCCATAGTATAAAACCTGATGTGATACATGATAAGTAAAGCAGTACAAAATAATGCAAATGAACACAGGGTGTCTGTAAAACAAAAAGAACTCATTGAAGCAGTGATTTTATACCCATAACTTAAATCACATTTATGCAATAGTTCCATAAAGAGCAATGAGATACATGTAAAAATAATCAATTTGAATTTTAGAGATTATAGAAACTAGTATGAAGTGGGTACTATGTGATTGTCTTCCTACAGGGGTCAAGATGAACTAGGGTTAATGCTACTCTATCAGTGTTACATTTCACAGGCTTTGAATAAAAAATCGATGACACATATATGTATATATAATCTATATATTCAATATATATTTATAAAGGTATTTATTACATATTTAATGCAATTAAATAAATATATAATTTAACCAAATATTAATATTTAAAATATTAAATTATTAAATGTTAATAAATATAAGCAAAAATTTATTAGAGATAAATAATAACAAAATATCACATCACAAATACATATATTTAAAAACAGATGTCTGGGGCTTATTCTTTGAAACACTTCTCAACAATATCTGGACTATAACTACTTAATGGAATTCAGTATTCCAAGGGAAAGCAGTCCTTTCTTAGCCTTAGAACAACTTGGAAGACCTGGTCTTGGGCATAAAATCTTACAAACCAATTCACTCTACTTAACTAGTACTTTGCGAAGCTTAAAATATATGTGGGACTACAGACACAGGATTTATTTATGTGTTTGCTATGAAATGATATTAAGTCAGATCTGGGAATTTTGAGACCAATATGTAAAACAGGTTATATTATAGGATATGGGGTGGCAGGAAAATTCATGCAAGGGGGTATATCACAAAGGGGCACAAAGTAAGTTTTGGTCCTGATGAATATGTTCACTACATCGATTGTGGTGATGCTTTCATGAGTGTGATCATGTAAGGAAACTCAGTTTTACACTTTGCATATTTCCAGTTTATTGCATATAAACTATACCCCAAAAAGTAAAAAACTATAGGGATTAGACTATTGGGTGATAAAACTAAAGAAATTAAGGTGATTTCCACAGAAGTCAGGATGCTGGTTATCTTTATTAGGAGAAAGGAGGTTATGAGTAAGAGAGGCACATTGAGGGTTTCTGAGATTATGGATGACGTTCTATCTACTAACATGGTAGTAGCTACTTGGTGTTTTCCTTATATTAATCCATTAAGGTGTACACTTTTAATGCGGCTTTTGGTATTATTTTTAAAGAATTTTAAACATACAAAATGTAAGAATTATATATAATTCAGACATTCAATAAAATGAATGTATTTTGGAAGTTTTGACAGGAATTCAATACAAGGTTTATTTTTCAAGTATTTTAGAAACACACCTTGTCCCCACATTTTTCTTATCACAACATTTATACTATTTGTTTCCTCTATGCTTTATTATATTTGTCATTGTTGTAAGGGGTATTGTGAGATATAATTTGTCTGGTCTAGAGACGAATTGAGTTAAGCTGTCTTCTTTGCTTTTCTTCTATCCTGACCTTCAATTTCCTCATAATAATGTCTGTTCTATACTTAACAACATTTTCTATTAAATTAAAATTTTTAATGCACCACCAAAAGAGTCTGAGTCAAAACAGAATGATTCTTTGGTGTGACCATTGCTCCTGAGTTTTGTTATTTAATTTTTTAACTTTTCATTGTTTAAATTGTTTTGAAAAATCTCAAAAAGACCAGTTTTTATGAGCAGTAATTATAAAATATACCTTCTTTCTTTGTAATTTTCAAAGTTCTTATAAATTTACTATGAAATTGATAATAATATTTGTAAAAAATAAGAACATGGAATATTGTTCAGTTATTAATTGATTGCCAATTATTGACTAAAATTGCCAACTATTGACTATTGGATCTGTACTATGATGACAACTCTATAAAATATTGCGTGGGTATAGACAAGATGGAGAAAACAGTATTTTGAGTATTACTGTTCTTACCCCAGAATGGGTAATTAGTGCCCAAAGCTGAGAAACAAGTGGAGATAATACTCCACAACCTATTATTGGATCCTGGTCTTCCCCTCAGAGGAATATTAATAAGTTGCCCAACATATCATTTATTATTTAACCCCAACCATCACACCAGCCAACCCTTGCCTAGTTTCTCCAAAAATAATGGAAACCAGAAAGAAAGGAAATGATGGGAGTTATAGGGAACATGATCTTCTTAAGAGAATCCCTGTTACCTCCACCACCACCACCAAGTCAGGTGAGAGTAATCTCTGAGAGGCTAATTTGTAAAGACTGGAGGTGCCTTCAGTATGAGAAGACAGACTGTCCACACCTGCTAGGCTGATCACTGATCAGAGATTTACAGCCCACCCATCATGGAGTTGCTCTTGGTGGAGTCATGGGGGCAGTGCAGGAGACAGTGATCGTGTTATTAGAAGAAGTTGACAGTTGCTTCCAGAAATTTAGGGCCATATACAAAGATAGAGTGTGTAACCTATTACTTAGCTGAGCATTTCTAAAGCTGGGAGGTTTGAGGGGATAGACCCCTGCCGTTGGCCAAGAATGAAGGGATATAGCGGGCCAGGGAAGAGTTCTCCATGTTCCTAGAAGGGATAGAAGAGGAACTTAGTGGTCCCCACAGTTCCATGTAAAGGACAGGAGCACAGAGTTTGGGGAGATGAAAACTATATGGAAGACACTTTCAGAAGTCCAGCAACATAAGCCTCCCTTTAGTCCATAGCATGGAGTTGAGGCTGGGATATAGCCACAGATAAGTACTCAGTTTCCCAACTCCCTTTGTAAGTAGTCAGATGAATAAGGTCTTGTTGATAAAATGTAAGCCAAAGTGATATGTACTTGTACTTCCTTTACATGAAATTTCTCAGACTAGTCTTTGATTTGGCAAGATAGCAGTGACCATGAACACATGAACCTTAAGTCATATATCGATGGCACATCAACCTATGTGTCTAAATGACTGTATAGAGCTGACTATAACAACCACACTGAAGCATATTGGACCACTGTGCAAGAGGGAAATAAACTTTATTTATTTTCGTTAGAACTATTGAAGTTTCCTCATTAGAGCACCTTTTAGAATACATCCTTTCTAATCAGAGAGCACAAACTGTGGGCCAAAAATTTGATAGGACAACTGGACTACCAGCAGGACACAAAAAAGACATAACTGGCTATTCAAAGTGATACATATTTTGGTGCTTCTAGCAAAGTGAGTCCACTTATGAAATCAAACAACCAAGATACATATGTTCTTTTGAATATTCAAATATTCTCTTGCCTCCAGTTAATAAGATTATTGTAAACTATCTGAGACTCTTGAGAGTATGCATACCCTAAATGCTGACTTGGTTTGCTCCACAAGGTTATGGAGAATTCCAGGAGCAGGGTAGAAAGGAGAATGAAAATCTCCAGGGAGGAGGCCAATCATTAAACTGAGATTTTGTGTTTCCAGTGCCAAGACATAGCTACAGGGGAATACCACTGAGGAACATTAAAGAAACATCAGGCTGACTAATAATAAGAATTTCCATCCAAATCCATCTACCAAATCAAGTGAATCTGCAATAAATATAAACCCACATGCAGTAGTCTATCTCCAGGGAAATCTAGCATTTTCCCACCAGACAGAATTGCTCTGCATAGCAGCCGTTTTACAGGGAGGATGACAGCTTGTCTGTCTTTGCCTGCTGGGATCACATCAGAATGTCAGCTATGCTACCTACCAGTCAAGGCCCCTCTTCAGACTAACTGAGGTGACAATTCGCCAAAAGGAAACATTCTCTCAGCCATACCATCCAAGGGCAGAACAATAAGAATAAGTTCCACTGATACAAATGATATGGGAAATTTCTCAATACATGTATAAGAAACTTTTAAAATTCAAAGTTCCAAAGAAGCACACAGTGTCAAGAGGGTCATTAGTAACAAGATATTATCCTGAGTAGAATTAGTGATTTCTTTAACAAAAATCTGCTTCTTTTTAATTGAAGCATAATTGACATAAAATATCCTATTAGTTTCAGGTGTACATCATATTGATTCAATATTTTTATACATTAATGAAATGATCCCCACGATGTCTAGTTAGCATCTGTCACTATTCAGTTATGACTATACAATGTATTATTGAGTATGTTCCTCATACTGTAAATTACACCACCATTACCTATTTATTCTATAATTGGAAGTTTGTACCTCTTCAACCCCTTTGCCTATTTTGCCTGCCCCCCCAACACTTCCCCATTCTGGTAACCAATAATTCGTTTCCTATACCTATGAATCTGTTTCTGTTTTATTCATTTGTTCATCTGTTTTGTTTTTTGGAGTCCACATATAAGTGAAATCATATGGTATTTGTCTTTCTCTGTCTGACTTATTTCACTTAGCATAATATCTCTAGATCCATCCATGTTGTTGCGAATGGCCAGATTTCATTCTTTTTGTGGCCAAGTAATATTTCAGAGTGTTTGTGTGTGTGTGTAAAAGAGAGAGATCTATCCATTTATCTATTGAGGGATAGTAGGTTGCAGGTTGCTTCCATATCTTGACTATTGCAAATAAGGCTGCAATGAACGTGGAAGTGCATATATCTCTTTGAAATGGTGTTTTTGTTTCTTTGAGTGAATATCCAGAATTGGAATTGCAGATCAAATTTTTGAGGAACTTCCATACTGTTTTCCATAGTGCCTGCACCAGTTCACATTCCCACCAAGGGTATGACTTGCCAACACTTATTTTTTCATCCTGATGATTAGTGATGTTGAGGATCTTGTCATGTGCTTGTTGGCCACCTGTACGCCTTATTTGAAAAAAAGAATGTCTCTTCAATCCTCGGCTTATTTTTTTAATTAGTTTTTTTATATTAAGTTATGTAAGGTCTTTGTATTTTTGGATATTTAACCCCTATTAACTGCATGATTTGCAAATATTTTCTCCATTCTGTAGGTTGCCTTTTCATTTTGTTGATGGTTTCTTTTGCTGTATAAAAGCTCTTCAACTTGATGTGATCTCATTTATTTTAGCTTTTGTTGCCCTTGGAATAATTTATTATTTTATCACTTAGAGACAGTGAGCCAGAAATTGAGCTGTAACTAATTTCCTTAAGGCTTATAGGTGTGAATTGTTTTGTACCTTCAGCCAAGGATCTATTTTTGTCTAATATAATAGTAATAATGATAATAATAGTAATTATTTCAATGTTTGAGGATGGATGGCTCAAATGGTTCTTTACATTATTCATATCCATAGGACAGTTTTCCCCTTGTGATTATTCTGAGAATAATAATATATTGTAGTTTTTCCAGATTCAACATTCCAATAAAGCAATGATATTGTTATATTTTGTGTGTCAATACCCAAGTGGCTGTTTTTTGTTCAACATGCCAGTGAGTAAAATAAAACAAATTTTAAAGAGAAAATAAAACTTCTGGAAACTCCTTTCATTCAAATTACATTGTGATTTAAGGATTCAGTTTGGAAGAAACCAGTTTACACTAATGTATTTCCTATGACAGTGGTGCAAAGGTATCAGATTATGATGCTTTGTAGATTCTTAATTCGCCGGGGAGAAGTATATATTCAACAAGAACTTGAACTAGTATTACTATTCAGTTTTGGGTTTTGTTTGTTTGTTTTGTTTTCATAATCTTGGATGAGATGTTTTTCTTATGGAAGAGCAAATATCACTCTCCTTCAAATAACAAAAAATCATCCACCATATTATATTTCCCTAAGTAATACTATGAAACAAAACCATTTGTACTAACATTTTGGATCCACTGGGTACTGAGAACCTATCAATTCACTAGATTAAGTGAAGATGTGGGTAAAAAGTTATACCTCAAGCTTAGGCTTAGCTCACTAGAGATTATATATAAGGAAGACTACATTTCATTCTGGAGAAATTTATCAGTATATGTCAATATGCTATAATACAAACTTGTTAGCCAATGGAAGAAGTAATATTCAAAATGTAATTGTATATTTTTAAAGTTTTCAGCAGTGTTGCTAAACAAAGTAAGAAAAAAAAGTCAAACTTTTCCAAAGCTGAAAAAAGTTAAGGGATGATTTGACACTTTATAAGACTATATTATTTTATTTGTATTAATAGTATCCTTGGTTGTATATCTTCTCCTTAACTGTCACTTGATAATGTTAAAGCATTCAGGGTGAGTGAGTTGTGGGGACTAAAAAAGTGGGGAGGAAGAAGAATGTGTAGGCAATAGCATAGCAACAAGAACAAAAACAAACTTCAGAAGTGCCTAAATTCTGTCCTCACTTAAGATTTTGCAAATGTAAATATGTCTACATATGACTAAGCATTTCTGTAATGTCTCAACTTTACAGAGCTTCTAGAAAAAGATTGGTATATACCATGTCAGTTCTGAAGGCTGACATTAAGCCACACCTTCCGACTGAATCATCACCAACACTGGAAAAGCTTCCATCTACTTCTCCTAATTTTGTTTCTCAACTTGTTCAGAGCCTGGGAAGACTACAATGATGCCATTTATTTGGCCTTCTAAGAGATCTGCATTCTCAGCTACTTTTTATAACAGTAGGGACAAGTTTATAAGTATCATAAAAACATATAAGCTGGTCATTACAGGCTAGGGTTTTATAATTAACCCCACTCTGTAATCCTAGTTAAATCATAGAACCCATATAGGCTTCTACTTTTCATACAGGAATTAACAAATTTTTTTCCACAAAGAGTCAAAGAGAACACTTTAGTATATTTTAGGCTTTTGGGACTATGGGATCTTTGTCACGACTACTCACTTCTGTCTTTTTGGTGAGAAAGCAGTCACAGACAATACTTAAATGGATGTGGCTTTGTTCCAACAAAACAGAAATATGTGGCCTACAGATTTGGCTTATGGCCAAATTCACATTCCTTTTTTTTTTTTTTTTAAAGATTTTATTTATTTATTTGACAGAGAGAGAGAGATCACAAGTAGTCAGAGAGGCAGGTAGAGAGATAGGGGGAAGCAGGCTCCCCGCTGAGCAGAGAGCCCGATGTGGGGCTCGATCCCAGGACCCTGAGATCATGACCTGAGCCGAAGGCAGAGGCTTAACCCACTGAGCCACCCAGGCACCCCCCAAATTCACATTCCTAAATAAAACTGCTACTCTATTCCTGATCCCTGAATTTTTAGTTTTCCTTTTTTTGTTATATTATTTTTATTGAAGTAGCTAAGTGAAATGTGATATATAAGGTCTAAGAAATTATACTGTGTAACATGCAGGGTCCTGTCTCTTTGAGAGAAATTTTACAACTTGGTTATGAGTGCAAAGTTCTATAAATAATTCTGGATCTAGTTGAGAGATCCAAACCCACAAAGTAGCTTGTTGTCTGCTCCATCTATATTGGGCAATATTGGGCCCTAGGATGACTGACATTTCAAGGACAGGGTTATGATAATTTCAGGAATTTCTCTCTTAGCTGGCACTTACTCTTAAGAAGACTGGATCTGATAATGCTGATAGAATGAGCCAACCCTCCACTTCTCTGCTTCCCTAGGTAAGGCTGTCTGCTTTTTCTTGCCCAGAGAACACTTCCACTCTAAGCTCCTTTTTTGGCCCGTGTAGAATATGCCTTTAGTTCTCTTTGGTTTAAAGCAGAAGCTGAGCAGAGGCTGGGACTATCAAAGAAAGGGAGGACATCAGTAGGGAGGTTGATCAATGGGATGGGTTGAACACATTGAGTTATTCCTAACTTTGCACATGGTTTTCTCTATGTGTGTTTGATGAATGATGCCCATTAGTTTCCTACCCTCCCAACAGAAACTTGGAGATAGGGGCTCCCTCTCTTTTCATGATTACACTTCAATGGGATGGCTACCAGCTCCATGAGAAAGACATTTCTGGGTTATAAAACTGGCAAGAGCCTGGGAGATTATAAACATTTCAAAGGTGTAGAAAAGAATTTTTACTTACAAGTTTTTTTAAGTAAAAGCTCTAAGAAAAGGGACTTAAGGGCCTAGAGTTAGGAAGATGCCTATCTAAAGTTTAGTTAGGCTAAAGGGAATGTTAATCCTGTCATGGCCCAAGCCAATCAATACTGCCTGTATATTTAAATTTCCATTACCTTGGAGGGAAGGGAGGATTATTGAAGAGTTTTACTACATATATATCTACTAATAGGTGAGATTTTACATTTGTTTCTTATTTGTATAAACAAATAGCTAAACAAATATATTTTGTATTTATTTCTAAAAATAATCCAATAAATTGGTATTACCATCTCCATTTTCCAAAGGAAGAAACTGAGAAAGATAAAGGAACATCCCAAGGCTAAAGAGATAATAACTGGAAGAATCAAAATTTTAACTCAGATCTAATTTCATATCTTCTTTCTACACTGGGACATTTCTCAAAGAAAAAAAAAATGTGCCCTTTTAGAAACAAAGAAAAATAATACCCACAGTATTGTAAAATCAATATTTTTTCCAGCACTTCAGGAGAGAATTTAGAGCTGTTATGAAAATCATAGCTCTGTTTTAGAGCTGGGTTTTTCAACCACTGCACTATTGACATTTGGGTCATATCATTTTTTTGTTGTAGGAGACTATTCTGTCCTGTGCACCTTAGGATGCTTACCAGGATTTCTCCACCAACGAGATGCTTATAGTACTACCAAGTTGTGATGACCAAAAAAAAAAAAATATATATATATATATATACACATTTTTTTTTTATATATATACACATTATCAAATATCCCTGTGGGGACAAAAGAGCCCCTGTTGAGAATCACTGGTTTAGAGGAATTTTCTTGTACAGTATTTTTGGCAGTGGAACTCACTGAATAAAGAAAATTTTTATAGAATACTGATATTTAAAAATTGGATAAAAATGAGGGAGGTTCCCCAGGAGACAGAAGTCTACCCACTTCATTTTATCCTCCTCTCCCCACCAAACTCCTGAGATACTTATATCAGTCCTAACATTTCAACGTGACAATGTAGAAATGGCTGCTCAAATAGAACTTATATCGTTGTCCTGAGACATTGCCAAACATGGTTTTCCAATACATTCTATCTACCTTTCATCTCATTAAAGATGGATTTGCCAGTTATACTTTTGGCAAGGTAGACAGGCAGAGCTATTGTTATTGTGTTTGTTTTTAAAACCTCATTCTGGCCAGGAAAAGGACTCCTACTGTTCAGGAAAATGGCTGTTAGATCCACTTGGATGAATAGAGCAACTTATTGCCACAGAGATATGGCCAACAGTGATGCTCCCAGCATGCAATGGATCTGGCTCAGATATCGTTAGGAGTAGGATAGATCCTTGACTCAGCTGGTCCCAAACTTAGTCTGCAGGTTATAAGCATTCTAGTTGCAAACCTACCTTTTCTTTGTGATTATTGTTCTATAAGAGCTATTTGTTTCATGACAAGTGAAATATTCCACCACTCTCAGTTTAACAAGTAGGAAAAATTCATAGCGTATGTTAGTTCCTATGGAGAGCATGTTTTATACTTCACCAAATCTCCAGGCATATTGGTATAAATTAAATTTCATGCTAGCTAGCTAAAGCCAGAAGGTCAATGATGTTTGGTATTTAGCTAATTTCACCCAAAGCTTATATACATTACTAAACTCATGTTGAATGTTCCTATCGTAAAAATAGAAATTATTTAAATTTACTCTGTACAGACCAAAAAGTATTTCAAGCTGTATACAGACCAGAGAATAAGTATTGTGAGTTACACAGAACAGAGATTGTGCACTACACAGAATAAAATCAGTCTAGATGATGTAATTTGGGGGTTAATGAAATGTTTATGTTGACCCCCAAAAGAGTAGACACTGAACTGCCACTTTAAACCTCACCATTAATCATTAAAATCTGCTTTCATGGAAGGGACAGTACCTTTAGTCATTAACAATTCAGAGTGAATGAATACATTAAGGAAATTTTTTTTTATCAAATACTTGATAAAATGGAACAAAGTTTAAAAAAACTGTTTGTTTTGGCATAAAGGCACATTTACTAAGATCTTACAAAAGTCCCAAACATTTGTTTGAGATAAAATTTAAAATTCTAGAAACTTCTTTTCTAAATTCATCAAATTTTAAAGACTTTCACCTACTTCCCCCCCCCTTTTTTTTTAAATAAAAAAATTAATGCCAGCACTGGGTATTACATAAGACTGATGAATCAATGGCCTGTACCTCTGAAACCAATAATACATAATAGGTTAATTAATTGAATTTAAATTTTAAAAATTCAGAAAAAAACAACTAACGCCAATTCTTAAAACAGATATGCCAAAATTTGAGTCACTTGAGAATTCTTAAGTATTATATACTATTACGTTGTTGTTGTTAAACTAGACAAGACAGAATGGGGGAAAAAAAAACAGTGAAAGAAAGAGAATGATGTTCTTCTGAATTCAAGACTCTAAAGCTTAACATATAAATTAACTTTAGATAAATCTGATAATATTTTTCTGCAGCTGCTTTTTTCTGCAAATTTGTTGGTTTAAATCCCAGATGCTTCAATGAAACATGTCCTACCCTAACTACTGATTTTATTTATACTAATAAAGCAGACTCTGGGTGAGACCAAATCAGACACAAGGTCAAGTCAAAATTATTTTACCTATTAATTTTAGCATCTTTTAACTGGTAAGCAATACTTTAAAGTTCATCACAGTTCTCATATAACTCAAATCAACACATTAAAGACTTGGTTTAACTCATTTAAAGGAAAGAACCAATAAATTGTTACAATTGGTTTAAAGAAGAGTTCAAAATACCATACATATATTGATAGATAAGGTAGGCTAAAAAGAAGTTACAAATACATGGGAATCTGATAGACTACATAGTTGGAGAAGGAGAGGTGTTAGTTATAATTCCACCAAACATAATTTATTTGTATGTTTATGGACAGGAATTATTTGCATTCACATCAATTATTTACAACTTAAAAATTTATGAACTAGCTCAAAAATAATGAAAGGCAGAGGAGTTAAGATGGTGGAGTAGTAGGGGGACCCTGAGCTTGCTTCATCCCTCAAACACAGCTAGATCAACATCAAATCATTTTGAACAACTAGGAAATCGATCTGAATATTAAGAAAATAATCCACACAATTGGAGGGAGAGAATGTGGCAGATATAACATTCAGAGACATGAACTGGGAGAGAGAAAAACCTCATTGCGGTGAAGAGGAGGGGGCTCTTTTCAGAAAGAAGTCAGGGAGAGAGGGCAAGAATGGGAGAGAGAGCAGTGCATAGGGTTCACACAAGAACAGGGGGATTCCCTGGATTGCACAGGGAGAGAACATTCCCCTTCCAAGAGTACATTTGGAAGAGGGCATTTTGACTCTCCAAGGACAAAAGGCCCACCAGGCACAATGGAGCAGCAGTTCAACAGCAGAACACAGAAGAGGGCACAGAGGGCAGATGATCTGGTTGCAGCTTTTCACTGTGCTTCATTATAGACTCCAGGCACCTACACAAGCATGCAGCTGCTTTTCTGGGACAGAACAGTATCAGGCACAGCACTGTGAGACTCTCCTCTGAGGGAGGGGAGTGGGTCTGCACCTTGCCTGGTCCTTTAAGATTTTGAGTTTCGAACCTGAGCTACCAGCCAGAGATAAAACACGGGAGAACTGTGGCACTGGGCATGCCAACAGCCTGGGCATGGACAGGCTAAGGGCAGGGATCTGATAAAAGCCTGGGACACAGGACGGGAGATTGTTCACTTTTCTGTGAGGGCCTCAAGTCCCCCCCGCCCCCCGGGAACTAGAGGGTAGGGTGATGACATCTTCCACCCCACCCCACCACCCACCCACTAGCACCTTTGAACTTCAGAGAGAAACACAGTGCCTCCGGGGGAGGCTGGAGTCACACCAAAACCCATAACCCCATGCCCAGCAGGGGCATCTTTACAAGGGCAGGTCTGACTGTGAGGCAGCACAGAGGTCCTCCCCCTCAGAAGACCAACACAGGTCCCCTGCATGTACCAAGTCTACTGATCATAGAGTGCTCCAAAGTGT
Source organism: Potos flavus (assembly GCA_028534135.1). Taxonomy (NCBI): domain Eukaryota; kingdom Metazoa; phylum Chordata; class Mammalia; order Carnivora; family Procyonidae; genus Potos; species Potos flavus. The sequence continues at coordinate 60,061,887 of CM052885.1, forward strand.
CAACTTCAGTTCTGCTGGAAATAGGACCAGGCTTTCCTTCTTTTCTTTTTCTTTTTTCCTTTGGAATCGAGCTTATAGTTTTTTGTTCATTTGTTGGTTTGTTTCCTTTTCTTGTTTTTGTTGGATCAGGCTTCTTTTTTTTCTTTACTTTTTTTCTTCTTTCTTTTTCTTTGGAATCAGGCTTATAGTTTTTTGTCTGTTTGCTTTTTTGTTCTTTTTCCTTTCCTCTTTTCTTGGATCAGGCTTTCTTTCTTTCTTTCTTTCTTTCTTTCTTTCTTTCCTTCTTTCTTTCCTTCTCTTTCTTTCTTTCTTTCTTTCTTTCTTTCTTTCTTTCTTTCTTTCTTTCTTTCTTTCTTTCTCTTTCTTTCTTTCTTTTTCTCTTTCCTTCCTTCCTTCCCTACCTCTTTTTCATCAGTCTTATCTTAACAAATAAATCAAAGCACATCTAGTTAAAAGTCCAAACACTCCCCACTGCAAGCAAGAGGAATTCTGTAGGACCATCCTCTTGGAAAGAGCAGCCAAAACACAACAGCTGAGTGTAAACAGCATACACCAGAAATACTTCCTGAAGGGCCAGGCCCTGAACTGTGTATGACCCCTTCTTAACACAGTATTAGTCTCCGGAGCAGGAAACATAATAAGCTTTCATAATGTGAAAAAGATAGAAACATAGACATAATGACAAGATGGAGGAATTCTCCCCAAAAGAAAGATCTAGAAGAATTCATAACCAGGGATTTGCTCAAAACAGATATAAGCAATATATCTGAACAAAATTTTAGAACAACAGCCATAAGAATACCAGCTGGGCTTGAAAAAAGCATAGAAGACACCAGAGAAACCCTTAATGCAATGACTAAAGACCTAAAAACTAGTCAGGCCAAAATAAAAAATGCTATAACTGATATGCAAAACTGACTAGATATAATCATAATGAAGATGGAAGAAGCAGAGGATCAAATAGATGTATACAGAAGATAAAATTATGGAAGATAATGAAGCTGAAAAGAAGAGGGAAAGAAAACTATTAGATCATGAATATAGACTTTGGTAACTCAGTTATTCCACAAAGTGCAATAATATCCATATTATAGGGGTCCCAGAAGAAGCAGAGTGGGAAACGGGGCCGAAGGTTTATCTGAACAAATTATAGCTGAGAACTTCCCTAATCTGGGGAAGGAAAGAGACATTCAAGTCCAAGAACATAGAGAACTCCTCTCAAAATCTACAAAAACAGGTCAACACCAAGACATATCATAGTGAAACTTGCAAAATACAAAGATAAAAAGAGAATTCTGAAAGTAGCTCGGTACAAAATGTCCTTAACCTACAAGGGCAGATACACAAGGTTAGCAGCAGATGGGTTCACAGAAACTTCACAGTCCAGAAAAAAGTGGCATGATATATTCAATGTGCTAAATGGGGAAAATATGTAGCCAAGAATACTTTATCCAGCAATTCTGTCATTCAGAATAGGAGAGATAATGAGTTTCCAAGACAAGCAAAAACTAAAGGAGGTCATGAACACTAAACCATCTGTGCAGGAAATACTAAAGGGGACCTTTTGAATGGGAAAGAGAGACCAAAAGCAACAAAGACTAGAAAGGAACAGGGAGAATCTATTGGAACAGCGACATTGTAGGTAATACAATGGCACTAAATTCATATCTATTGGTAATTACTCTGAATGTAAATGGACTCAGTGCTCCAATCAAAAGACACAAGGCAACAGAATGGATAAAAACAAACAAACAAACAAAACAAAACAAAACAAAACAAGACCTATTGATATGCTGCTTACAAGAGATTCATTTTAGACCCAAAGACACCTCCAGATTGAAAGTGAGGGGATGGAAAACCATCTATCACGTAATGGACATTAAAAGAAAGCTGGAATGGCCATACTTATATCAGACAAACTAGATTTTGAAGCAAAGATGGTAATAAGAGGTGAAGAAGGTCACTATATCATAATAAAGGGGTCTATCCAACAACAAGATTTAAGAATTGTAAATATTTATGTCCCCAACTTGGAAACACCCAAATATATAAACCAATTAATAACAAATAAAAAGAAACTCAATTATAATAATACAACAATAGTAGGGGACTTTAACACCCTCCTTACAGCAATGGACAGATCACCTAAGCAAAAGATCAAAAGGAAACAATGGCTTCGAATGACACACTGGACTAGAAGGACTTAACAGATTTATTCAGAGCATTTCATTCTAAAGTAGCAGAAGACACATTCTTTTCAAGTGCACATGGAACATTCTCCAGAACAGATCACACACTGGGTCACGAAACAGGCCTCAACTGGTACAAAAAGACTGAGATTATACCATGCATATTTTCAAACCACAATACTATGAACCTTGAAGTCAACCACATGAAAAAATTCAGAGAGACCACAAGTACACGGAGGTTAAAGAACATCCTACTAAAGAATGAATGGGTTAACCAGGATATTCAAGAAGAAATAAAAAAAAATACACGGAAGCAAATGAAAATGAAAACTCAACAGTCCAAAACCTTTGAGACATAGCAAAAGTGGTCATAAGAGGGAAGGATATAGCAATACAGCCTTCCTCAAGAAGCAAGAAAAATCTCAACATACACAACCTAACCTTACACCTAAAGGAGCTGGAAAAGAAGCAGCAAATAAAGCCCAAATTCAGCAGGAGAAGAGAAATAATAAAGATCAGAGCAGAGATTAATGATATAGAAATAAAAAAACAACAACAGTAGAACAGATCAATGAAACCAGGTTCTTTGAAAGAATTAATTAGGTTGATAAACCTCTGGCCAGACTTATCAAAAAGAAAAGAGAAAGGACCCAAATAAATAAAATCATGAATGAAAGAGGGGAGATCAAAACTGACACCACAGAAATACAACAATTATAAAAGAATATTAAGAGCAATTAAATGCCAAAAAATTGGGCAATCTGGAAGAAATGGATAAATTCATAGAAACATATAAACTACCAAAACTGAAACAGGAAGAAATAGAAAATTTGAACAGATTGATAACCAGCAAAGAAATTGAATCAGTAATCAAAAATCTTCCAACAAACAAGAGTCCACAGCTGGATGGTTTCCCAGGGGAATTCTACCAAACATTTAAAGAATTAATATTTATTTTTCTGAAGCTGTTCCAAAAAGTGGAAGTGGAAGGAAAACTTCCAAACTCAGTCTACAAGGCAAGCATTACCTTGGTTCCAAAACCAGACAAAGACCCCTTTAACTAAAAGGAGAATTACAGACCAATATTCTTGATGAACATGGATACATAAATTCTCAACAAGATACTAGTTAATTAATCCAACAGTATATCAAAAGGATTATTCACCATGATCAAGTGGGATTTATTCCTGAGTTGCAGGGGTGGCTCGATATCCCCAATGAATCAACATGATACACCACATTAATAAAATACAGGACAAGAATCATAGGATCTTCTCAATAGATGCAGAAAAAGCATTTGACAAAATATAGCATCCTTTCTTGATAAAAACCCTCAAGAAAGTAGGAATAGAAGGAACATACCTCAACATCATAAAGGCCATATATGAAAGACCCACAGCTAATTTATCATCTTCAATGGGGAAAAACTGAGAGCTTTTCCCCTAAGGTCAGGAACACAACAGGGATGACCACTCTTACCACTGTTGTTCAACATAGTACTGAAAGTCCTAGCCTGAGCAATCAGACAACAAAAGAAACAAAAGGCATCCAAACTGGCAAGGAAGAAGTCAAAATGTCACTCTTTGCAGACAACATGATATTCCATGTAGAAAACCTGACAAACTCCACCAAAAAATTGTTAGAACTGATATATGAATTCAGCAAAGTCATAGGATATAAAATCAATGTACAGAAACCTGTTGCGTTTCTATACACCAATAATAAAGCAGCAGAAGGAGAAATCAAGGAATTGATCCCATTTACAATTGCACCAAAACCCCTAAGAAATCTAGGAATAAATCTAACCAAAGAGGTAAAAGATCTGTATGCTGAAAACTATAGAACACTTACAAAAGAAATTGAAGAAGACCCCCCAAAATGAGAAAACATTCCATTCTCATAGATTGGAAGAACAAATCTTGTTAAAGTATCTAGATTGCTTTGGGCAATACCTATCAAAAAACACCAGCATTTTTTACAGAACTAGAACAAACAATTCTAAAACTTACATGGAACCAGAAAAGACCTTGTCCAAATAGCCAAAGGAATGCTGAAAAAGAAAAGCAAAGTGGGAGACATCACAATCCTAGACTTCAAGCTGTATTACAAAGCTGAAATCTTTAAGACAGCATGGTACTGGCACAAAAACAGACACACAAATTGATAGAACAGAATAGAGAACCCAAAAACTGACCCACAACTAATCTTCGACAAATCAGGGAAGAATATCCATGGAAAAAATAGTCTCTTCAACAAATGGTTTTGGGAAAACTGGACAGCCACATGCAGAAGAATGAAACTGGATGACTTTCTTACACTATGCACAAAAATAAATTCAAAATGAATGAAAGATCTAAATGTGAGATAGGAAACCATCAAAATCCTGGAGAAGAACACAGGCAGCAACCTCTTTGACCTGGGCTGTAGCAACTTCTAACTAGATACGTCCCCAGAAGCAAGGGAAACAAAAGCAAAAATAAACTATTGGGACCTCATCAAGAAAAAAAGCTTCTAACTCAACATAAAAAAAAAAAAGATAAAAAAATTCTGCATAGCAAAGGAAACAATCAACAAAAATAAACAAGCTATGGAATGGGAGACATATTTGCAAATGACATTTCAGATAAAGGGCTAGTATCCAGAATCTATAAAGAATTCATCAAAATCAATGCCCCAGGAATAAATAATCCAGTTAAGAAATGGGCAGAAGACATGAACAGACATTTCCCAAAGAAGACATACAAATGGCTAATGGACACATGAAAAAAGTGCTCAACGTCACTCATCATCAGGGAAATCACAATGAGGGATGCCTGCGTGACTGAGTCGGTTAAACATCTGACTCCTGATTTCTGCTCAGGTCATGATCTCAGGGTCATGAGATTGGGCCCCGCCTCAGTTTCTGTGCTCAGTGTGGAGCCTCCTTAAGATTCTCTCTCTCCTTCTGTCCCTCCCTGCCTCACTCTCTCTCCCTCTCCAAAACACAAACAAACAAACAAACAAACAAAAAAACTCAATGAAATACCACCTCACAGAATGTCAGAATGGCTAAAATGGCTAAAATTAACAACACAGGAAACAACAGATATTGGTAAGGATGTGGAGAACAGAGAACCCTTTTGCACTGTTGGTGGGAAGACAAACTTGTGCAGCCACTTGTAAAACAGTATGGAGGTTCCTCAGAAAGCTAAAATTAGAACTACCCTATGACCCAGCAATTGCATACCCCAATGTTTATAGCAGCACTATCAACAATAGCCAAGTTATGGAAAGAGCCCAAATGTCCACTGACTGATGAATGACTAAAGGAGATGTCATACACACACACACACACACACACACACACACACACACACACACTGGAATATTATTCAGACTTCAAAAAGAATGAAATCTTGCCATTTGCAACAATGTGTACAGAACTAGAGTGTATTAGGCTAAGCAAAATAAGTCAGTCAGAGAAAGAGAAATATCAAATGATTTTACTCATACGTGGAATTTAAGAAACAAAACAGATGAACAAAGGGGAAGGGAAGGAAAAATAAAATATGATAAAAACAGAGAGGGAGGCAAACCATAAAAAGACTCTTAACTATAGAGAACAAACTGAGGGTTGCTGGAGGGGAGACAGGAGGGAGGATGCACTAAATGGGTGATAGGCATTAAGGAGGACACTTGTTGGGATGAGCACTGGGTGTTACATGTAAGTGATGAATCACGAAATTTTACTCCTGAAACCAATACTACACTATATGTTAACTAACTTGAATTTAAATTAAAAATATAATGAAAAGCATAGAGATCTGTAGAATCAGATAACCTGGAAGAATATTCCTAGACAGCACTGAATTTTCCATAGAAGAAAAATAATAATCATTTTAGTCCAATTCAAATTTTTTCACAACTTTCTCCCATAAAAATATCTTATTTCATTTTTCTAAACCAGCATGATGATAACTGAAATAAGTGTCCCCCTTCGTTGTTTTTTATTAAGAAAGTAGTTTGATTATGCAATTAAATGCCTTGCTAGCAGCTAATAGGAAAAGGCTAGGATAATGTGAGAAAGGAAAACTTTTTTCATCTGGAATCACTAGAATAATTTTTTATTTTATCAATGACTGTTTTCCATGTCTTACCTAGCCACAAGACCAACACATACCTTTCATACTTTAAAATGTTAGTTGACAACCATTGATAAAAGTGTGCAGCCAAGTTTAAGAACAATGGACTAAATCATTTGTGGTACTCAAGTTCCTCCCTTTATCACATTGCTTTGAATCTAGAAGTGACCACATGATCCATTTCTGGTCAATGAGACATAAAGTCAATTCTTCTGAGGGAACAAGTCTGGGAAAGCTTTTGCCTTCCTCTTTGTGGATACCAGACGTGGCTGGTATTGTTCCTCAATCTTTTTCTTCAGCCTTAAATTCAGATGTAACAGTTGACTCTGTTGCAGCCATCTTGTTACTGTGATGAGATAAGCACAAAGATAAAAACTAACAATCCAAACATGGCACAGCAGAAACATGGAAGTAATCAGGGGCCCTCACAGCAATGCCCAGTAGCTAAATCAATGCCAGAAACAACTACCAACGTTCAGATTTTTTTCTTAAAACAAACATTTCTTTATGTCACATTTATTCTGTTTAAACAACTGTTACCTGCAGTGGAAAGCATCTCTAGGTGATACATGTCATTTTCTACAATGGATGGCTTTTTGCAACCTGTAACTGCCACTGATGATATTATTGCCATTCAGTCTCTCTCTCTCTATCTTCCCCCCCTTTATCTTCTTTCTGTCTATATACACACACACACACATAGAAATCACATTGATAAATCATACTATAAATATTGTCTTGCAACTTTTATTTACCTTTTATTTGATATTTCCCTTATATTCCTCTAAATTAAAACACAACTCTTAACAATGCCTAGGGTTCCATTATATGGATGAATTGTAGACTGTCCAATGTCCCATAGGAGCTTAGTTTCCAATTATTTTTTTAATCATTATTGCTGTGCAGATAAATCTTGTATTTAATCTTTATGAGCATCTGTGATTTTTTTTTTAAGGATTTTATTTATTTATTTGACAGAGAGAGAGATCACAAGTAGGCAGAGAAGCAGGCAGAGAGAGAGGGGGGAAGCAGGCTCCCTGCTGAGCAGAGTCACTTGCAGGGCTCCATCCCAGGACCCTGAGATCATGACCTGAGCCCAAGGCAGAGGCTTTAACCCACTGAGCCACCCAGGCGCCCCAGAGCATCTGTGATTATTTATCTTAGAATAAGTTTTTAGAAATATAATGTCTGGAAGAAAGGACAGGCATGATTTTGAATCTATTGATACCAGTTATCAAATTGAGTTCAAAAACGTTAGGAACATTCGTATAATAGATTTCCATATATTTTTTGTCTTTACCAATAGAGAGTAATACGATTTTCCCATCCTTTTGTAACCGATTTCTAAAAATATCTCCTTTGAAAAAACTACTTTGCAAAAATTCATATAATAAAATCCCTATTTGTTTATTGAAATATGTTAAAAATAAGTTACTTTGGAGACAACTGACATCTTTATAATACTTAATAAGGGGCGCCTGAGTGGCTCAGTTAAGCATCACAACTCTTGATTTCAGCTTAGGTCATGATCGCAGGGTCCTGGGATGGGGCCTGTGTCAGGCTCCCCACTCAGCAGGGAGTTTGCTTGTCTCCCTCTCCCTCTGCCCCTCCCCCTGCTCTCTCTTTCTCTCTCTTAAATAAATAAGTCTTTAAAATATACACTTAATGTTAATGAAATACAGAAACATGTCTATTGGTCTTTTCGTTTGTGTCATGAGCACACTGTGAAGCCACACACAGGAGTTGTGTCTTTGCACGATGTCAGCTTTAGTCAATCATAAAGCAAAGTTAAGGGGTGCCTGGGTGGCTCAGTGCGTTAAAGCCCTCTGCTTTCAGCTCAGGTCATGATCTCAGGGTTCTGGGACCGAGCCCCTCATCGGGCTCTCTGCTCAGCAGGGAGTCTGCTTCCCCCTCTCTCTCTGCCTGCCTCTCTGCCTACTTGTGATCTCTCTCTCTCTGTCAAATAAATGAATAAAATCTTTAAAAAAAAAAAAAAGCAAAGTTAAATCACCATTATAAAGCAGGTTCAGGATTCCAAACTCAGTGACATTTTACCAGGGGATTAAACTTGGCTTCTTACACAGCACACAGAGTAGGACAGAAGACAAGCCACACAACACACAAGACAACAGAAGTATGCAGGAAGTTAAGGAACCAAATGTGAAGTCTGTCTGTGGGCACGCAGCTGAGATAAGGCCTTGGTCTGGTCCGGGTCAGTTCTTACTGCTGATGTTCAAGCAGGGAAGGCTCTTGGTTCTGTTCAGAGATCAATCAGGCAGAGCCTTCGGCACCAGTTGCCTTTTTTAAGTGGTCAGACATAGAGGGGTCAGGTCTGGAGTCTGATGGTTTGCTGCCAAAATCCTTCCCTTTTTAAAGGGATTTAATCAGTTTTGGGTCTCTGCAGACCTCCTCTGGTTTTGCTCCTTATCATTTCTGGGGTGTCAGTGACGTTGGTCCCGGTGATATCTCGTAGCTGCAGTAACCTAACTGCTTGTGTCATTACTTGACACAGGCCGCTACTTGACACGAGAGATTCCATTTGGCTCTCTACAGTTTGTTTTTATTCCATAGATGCTAAGCATATTTTCTTTTGTTCCTCTTTTGCGTTTATCCTTTTGTTCTGTTTTATATTTCAGTCTAAAGAATGTTTTGATAGGAACATTGCTTCCTCACATATTTTTCTATTTTCAAGAAATGGACTGTTTGTGCCCTCACTGTCAATGAGTACTTAACCTAATACTCCTCTCAGAACTTAAGAGAGAGGATTGACGATATTCACACAAAATGGCCCAGGCTCCTGATAGCATTTGTAGCCACATATAGTCTCAGCAGAATAACTTCCACCACTATTTTGCATCCATAATTTGTCATCCCTTTCTCCTCTGTATAATAAAACTGTTATACTTGAAAATTTTTTTAAATTAATGTATTTGTTTAACTTCTATTAATGAGTCTATAGTCCTAAAGATACATCCAAACTTTAACCTCTGTAGACAAAGGATAACCTATTATAACCTGAGTTTTGTTTTTAAAAATGTAAGGATACAATCAAACACCAGAGTTGAATTGGAAAAGCTTGTGGACTCATTTTCTACTTCAAACCACTTTAAGTTTTCAGAAGGCTTGCCTATCTTAAAGCTCAGCACTGTGCACTTTCCACATGCTAAGTAGTTTTCTTATAATGCAGGTGTCATCTTCAACATTATTAATGGAAACGCTCTCTCAAAGTGAGCCCTCATGAATATTTAGCATGGCTGGCATTGTAATGGAAATTGGCTTGCTTGCCTCTTCATTGACTTATCAGGACTCATTTTAGGGCATTCCTTTAAGTAAATAACTCTTTATTAGCATAATAATAGGGCATTCCTATTGATTTCAGTAATAAAGTTTTGTTTGTTTGTATTTCTGACTAGATTTGAAACCAAAGCTAAGAGGTTTTTATTTGTTTGGTTTTGTTTTTGTGTTTTCCCCAAGTAATAGGGAATCATTGAAAGTTTCTGAGCAATGGAGTTGATTGCTCAGAACAACAACATATGTTGAGGACTGTTTATCTGTTTAAAAGTATGGAAAATGGATTCTCTGAGGCAATAATGACTTGTAGCAAGAAGGAATGCATGGAAGATACTTGCAGGCTGCATTCCTCAAGACAAAGGATAGTCGCTGTGGATGAGCTCCCTTTGGGTTGCAGATAATAAATTAAATTTTCATTGTGACAACAGTAGATATGAAAAGTTTTATTAAATTAAACTGTTGTTAAAAGTGGACATAATCAGAACTTCACATAACAGCGTTTCTATACTTTGGAGTCTGATAATTTTATGGTAATTCTTTAATTCTATGTTTAAGATTGAAAACAGGTATTACTACTTTTTTATTTATTATTTCAGAAAGCATGAAAAACTAAAATATTAATTCCAAGAGTATGAAGTTTTTATATTTCAAATTTGATGCTTCCTTATTTTGACCATTTCTGCAACTCGATATTTTAACCTTAACTCATTCCATTTTAATTCAACCTTTAAAGTTTTTATATTCTGAAGTTTTAATAATTTGCACAAACATAAATATGGATATGTACTTTCTCTCTCTTTTTTTCTCTTTTTCTCTCTGTCTACCTGTAAATATCTCCAAAATTCCAGTTATGAGAGGACTTTAAGGGAGTGAGATGAGCAAACAAGATCTACTTGAATATCTACTTGCAACACACACATGAAAAGTGATTTCCCAAGGAATATTTTCAGGATCCATATGAATTGGAACCATGAGTAATTGTCAGTAATCTATCTATGTAGAAAGATTTACTGTCAGTAGGCTGCTTGAGCTTTTTTTATTAAAATTAACAATTTTGGGGCGCCTGGATTAAGTGTCTGCCTTCAGCTCAGGTCATGGTCTCAGGGTCCTGGGATCAAGCCCAGCATTGGGCTCCTTGCTCAGTGGGAAGCCTGCTTCTCCTTCTCCCACTTCTTGCCATCTACCCTCTCCTTGTGTTCCTCCTCTTCCTGTCTCTGTCAAATAAATAAATAAAATCTTTAAAAAATGAAAAAATAAAATAAAATAAAATAATTTCATTGCATATTACATTCTAAAATTCTAAAATAGCCCTAGCATAAAATTAAATTTAGATCTTAGAAAATTTGAGTCTTCTATTAAATATATTATTTAATTAAAAATATATTTATATATTTGTACATAAAATATATACATATATACACATATACATATATATGGCATATATACATATGTATACGTATATAAATGTATACATATACATAAATATATAAAATATATTTATATACAAATATAAATATATATATATGTGTGTGTGTGTGTGTGTATATATATATATATATATATGGCATATATACCAGCTAACTCCTTGGAGGAATTTGAAATAGTTGTACCAATGACCTCATCAAACTCAAACAATAATCTGCTAAAAACCAAAAATAAGTAAACAGGTAAGCTGATAAGTTGCAAAAATCTTCCCTCCCTTTGCACTGTAACTATGATACTCTTCCCAACAAGAGACAGAGCCTATTTTCCACTCTTGAAATTGGCATGATGTTGGGACTTAATTTGACTATAAGAATGCAGTAGAATGAAAGTGTGCCAGTTCTGAGTTTAGGACTCTGCAAATTTTGCGTGCTTACTTTCTCTCTTTCTCTTCACCCCACTCCTTCTCCCCCTACCAGAGCCTTGTGAACAATCTCTGGCTGGCTGCCAGAGAGGAAGAGACTACTGGGACTAAGGTAAATATGGATCAGGCATTCCCCACCCAAACTGGCTGCTGATTGCCGATATATGAGAGAACCCAGCTGAGACCAGGAGAAATCCATAGCTTAATCCAGACCAAACTGCCAAATAACAGAATTATGAAAACAGTTGTTTTAAACCACCGTTTTGGAATATTTTGTTACACAGTAATAGCTAACTACTACAGGAAATGAACAGATAAACCACAGAATAGATGTCTTTAAATAAAGTAGCTTTGACTCCCAAATCTATAAATTCAGTAGCAAATAGAGCCATATTATTAGAATTCCCATCAAATTTTACTAACACCAAGAAAACTAGATCAATTTTGGTAAGTAACCTCAAAGTTATATCCAATGGAAATTATTTTTCTGATTTCCATTAAAAATATACTTCTCATCTCTCCCAAATGATCATTATCATGCCTATTATTTGTAATCTACAAAAAATATATAATTACAAATTATATCAAAATGTAGTCCAGTTTTTTATTTAATTTAATGTTCAACTTTTATTTATAGCAAATAATTTCTTCAGTTTAGAAACTCCACCTAAGCAAATATCAAACCAATACTCAGATGTTGGAATAAAATAGCAGGTCCTAATCTTAGTCCTAACAAATGATAAATAGTAATAAATTCATTTTCCCTCTGTTGTCCCACCTATGAATTAAACAGAATGAGCCTCTGCTCACTAGCCTTAGAGGGTAGGTGGCTATTAAGAAGAGGTGAGATGGTTCGTTTTAAAATATATCATAAAACATAAAGCACTACATAAATGTAAGGTGATATCACTATTACATCAGGGGAAAAGCCTTTCTTCTGGGCTGCATAAACATAGAGAGACAGGAGAAAAAGTCTCTGGTTAAAAATTAATCAGTTTATTTTGTGAGATACAGAAAGCACTTTCTTGCCCTCCCTTGAGTAGTTGAGGGGAGACTGTTTAGTGGGCCCTCCAAGCATTTCACAATCAATCTCACATTTCATTAATCAATGGAGGGCATTTAAGGGCCACCTCTCCTTGTTGTTGCTTAACATGAAAAATGCTACCCTGGGTGACTATTTTCTGATTACTCTGAATATTTATGACACTATTTCTCATATTGTCATCAATTGCCCACATATATATTTTCTAAATATATAAAGTCAAAGGAAGTTTATAAAAATATTACGTTCAGTAAAGACCACAAGGGGGAATGAAGGGGAAGGTAGTGGGGGAGAGATAGATAAAAATAGAGAGAAAAGAATGGGAGGAGGGAAATAAATGTTCTGGAGCAGGAAACTTCAAATGCATTACTCCTTGTAAATCATGGTTTTAATTTTTTAGAAGAACAGCAGATAACCCTCTGTTAACTTTGTGGATTTTATAATAACTTACTTTTTTTTTTTTTTTAATTCTTTAGTGTATCCACTTAACTCTGAATGAAGTACTGCTAAAACTAGGGTTTGGGGTTCTATGTCCACATGGACCATTTTTCTTTGTCCCATGGCATGGTTGCACACTGAGCTGACACCCTAACCTCAACCAGCCGTGAGAGTTTGGGGTATTGGTCCCAGTGGGAATGTAGTGAAATCAACAGTCACGTAACTAGCTAAACAGCCTTTGAGTCCAGGGTTTCATGTTCTTATTCCTTCTCTTTCTCTCCCTCTCTCTCTCTTTTCTCCACCCCACTCCTTCTAGCTCATTAAGTTCAAGATTCCTTGATTTCTTTAATAGAGGCAAATCTTTTAGGACACAGTTAAAATAACACTTCAAATTAAGATGTACCTAAGAAAGTTCATAAAATTACATTCTAACAGTTGCTTATGTGACCCCTCATAAACCTTTTCTGAAAGAAGGGTATTGTAGACTGGAGACAGTCATAAAATCATTACATGTCTTAATAGAAAATTGAGAGAAGGAAAATGATTGTAAGAAAATGACATTGTTTTTGATTTCAAAGATGGACTTAGTAGATGTCCCAGTTTGGGCAAAGAATTACCCTACATAGGAGGGAGGTAATGTGGATGGATCAAATTAAAACAATATCCGATATAGGAAACAACTCAAAGGGAATGTGCTCCTAATGGTGGGTCAGTCAAGCCATCTTGGTTTTAGGCGCAATGAAGCTTAGCAGCTTCTGATTCGTGCTTACAGTCCAATAATTGCATGGCATAAACCCACTTCACCTTCAACTCCAATGGATTAAAAGTTTGCCTTCAGTTACACAGAATACTTTCACTCTATTTTATGAATAAGCTGGACCTGGGGAAAAGTCAAGTCATATATTGGTCTGAAAGGTTAAATCACTAGCAGAAGATTAAAAGGCAATGGAAGAGAAGGGTCTTTTATATCTGAGGATATTTTGTGTGAGATGACCTGAAACAGATCCTCTTACTCACAATAACAAATTACTGTCTACACCTTGCTCTTTTCTAGCAGATAGTAGCAGCAGGATTACTGCAGGATTCAGTCATTTCAGCAGAGACAGATGTGAAATGGGTGCTGATTATGGTTGGCATGTGAATGAGGTATTCTCAAATATGACTAAAGAACAATTCCAAATGCAAGGTGTGGAAGCCCATGGAAATATAGCAAAATCAGACAAAAAGTCCCATCTTTGTTAAAATGTTGATAACTGGATCACAGCTATCCTTTCTTGTGGCAGCTCTAATAGCTGCCAATTAGAAGAAAAGTGTAGCCTCCCGATTGTATCTGAACAGTAATCTACAGGGTAATTACAAGAGCCCTATGGTAAAAGTTTAGCTAACAAGCTTCTGCAGGGTAAAAAATTTATTATTTTGCTTGTGGCAAGGTCTCAATATAATCTCAAAAAATGAATCCCATGTATTCTATATTTGAATTAATATAACCATTTGAAACTATAATTCTGCCTGTGAAAGAAATAGGCCCTTTTCATTTACGTTTTGTGATGTTTTGCCAATTTTTCATTCAACTCCACACTACAACTTTATGTAAAGCAGAGACTTTAGAATAATATATAGACTGTCACTTTACTTCAAAAAGGGAATGATTAAAATAGGTCCCAAAGAATTAATCATCTCTGCCTGTAATAAAACCTTAAGCACAATATTTGGTAAATACTGACATGTTTTGAACTACATCAGAAAATTGACTGAACTGAAAATAAGTAATTTTCTTATTAAATCCTTTTTTTAAAAAAAAGATTTTGGGGATGAAGATGTGTTTACTTTACCTTCAGTCGCTTTAGTTCCATTATCTGTTCTATACAATTCACATAGAAAAATTGACTTACCTTAACACATGGTTCTACTTGACACATGGATAACTTTGTGATCTAAAAGGTACTTTGGGGGCGCCTGGGTGGCTCAGTGGGCTAAGCGTCTGCCTGCAGCTCAGTGCATGATCCTGGGGACCTGGGATCAAGCCCCATATCAGGCTCCCTGCTCAACGGAAAACCTGCTTCTCCCTCTCACACTCTCCATGTTTGTGTTTCCTCTTTCTCTGTCTCTCTCTCTGTCAAATAAATAAATAAAATCTTTTAAAAAAATAAAATAAAAGGTACTTTGGCCTGATTGAAAATGTTTGGAGCTAGATGTTAACCTACGTGTTCAAACTGGCTGGTGTCAAAACCAGAGAATGTCCTTGGGCCTCAAATACCTCGTCTGAATAATGAAAAAAATAATGCCAGAATTGTTGTGGGAAGTAAATTGCATAAATTTTAAAATATTTTAAAATTAAAAGTGCAATATAAATATTGGTTAAAATGTTACTGCTATCACTTTAAAAACACAGTATTCTTTTGATGATAAAGGAACAAAAAATGATCATATTTCCTACCTTTTATCTGGAATATACATCATGCTACAGTTCATTGGGTGACTATATTCAGTAATAAAAACATGTACAGCCTCTGCATTTATATATCATATAAGAAAGGATTCTTCGAATAACTTACATGCCACAATACTGTTCTAGTCATGATTAATTAGACAAGGATGGGCACTGCAGCAATGGTAGCCATCATTAAGTTTACCAAGGGCACGGGATGACCTGACATTGGAAATCTGCCCAGTTTAGGTTTCTCTATATTAGATAGATACCAACAGAGCCATCAATCCAATCTTGTAAAGAGTTGGAAATTAGTCATGAGAACAAGCCACAGAGTAATGACAGAGAAGCTGAATGATGTCCATTAACAGAGATCATAGGAATAGAAAGCACCAGTCATAAGAAAATTGAAGTCACAGCTAAGCAAAAGCCAGAGGCTAAGAAAGGAGTGGAGAGTTCAGTGGTTGACAGTGAGAGTATAAACCATGAGATAGGTGTAAATGGTTGTAGAAAAAAAAGAAGTAGAAGCAGAGATAGAAAGTGCTCATCATTGTGTAAGAGAGTAAGGAGTTACAGATTCTTGGTGCTGAAGGGCCAACAAGGTAACTTGATTCAAAGAACTGCAACATATCATAAACCATGTCCAATTTAATCTAGCAGGATGGCTTTTGAACCAACTCTTTTTCTTCATTGTTACTTTTCCTTTCTCTTCTAGTATTAGCCAATAATCCCTGTAAATTGAGGCAATATCTCCATTCTTTCCAATCTGTTAAGCTTAGCTTGGCACAATGGAACCTTGGCAGTGATACCTGTGTTCCTTACCTCTGAAGTTAGACAAACCATAAGTGATCGAAACATCAGTTCATGGTTTTTCCAAGACTCTTATTTGTCTTCTTTTCAGGTAAATTTAAAAACAAAATAATTGAAACCTCAACATATATAATCTAATAATATTTAACCACAAAATATCTAATCTATAAATTCTGAATTGATCCTTCCAGTTATGGCCTTTGCCCTCATTTTTTTTTTTTTTAATTTCTCACTAATCTGAAATCAGACCATTACATATTGGAGAATTGCAAATCAAAAGAACTAGGATTTAAACCTAATTCCCTGAACCTAATTGACTATTATTCAGAAGAAGTTTTTTCAGAGGGTTAAAATGTGGATCGCTTGAGGAATATAATGTCTTATATTTGTAACCCATTATATTATTTCAACACCCAACACACACCCACACTACACACACCCACACTACACATATACACGCAATATTTGACGTTATTTGCCCCTCACAACTTGTATAAGGAGGCAGATTCATTGCCTTTATTGTCTATTTGTCAAACGAACCACCAGAAGTTTAAATGCTCTGTCCAACGTCCCTAGAACAACTCAGGAGAAGTAGAATTAAGTCAGGTATTACACACAGGGGAATCCTTTATACAGTGTCATACTCCTCAGTCATGCTTGCAAGAGACATGCAAGCTTTAGAAGGATTTCAGAGATTTATTGGTAGAAGTATAGTGTATTTGAAGATGCCTGGATTTAGGGAGGTAAGTGAGAAGACGCTAAGAAAAGTGTTAATATGTGGGAGGTGTTGGAGAGGCAGAGCTCTATGGGGAGGGAAATCAAAGATTCTGCTCTCAAAAATTCCCATTCCTTTACTCACTATATAATACCCACTGAGCTGTGGGCTGCACTTTCTTTAACAGATTAGCCATTCTAAGTCTTGTGGGTGGTGGCCTCAAGCTCAAGGCAGTCAGTCGATTTTAGGTCTGGGGATATTTTCCCAACTCTCAACTAGTGCTTGTTTCCCAAAGGCAGGAAAAGAATAGAATTTATTATTGAAAAGATAATCAAGTATACTCCTCACAGAGATGTGACTGTGTAGATGTAGAATACTGTCCAGGAATCACACACAAAAAAAACAAACCCAAAACTGTGAAGCGATGATGAGAAACCTTAGGAATCAAAAGGCTAAGCTACCATTCTAGAAAAAAAATCACGGCAGTTTTAAAAAATAGACACCAGATGTGAATTTTTCATTACTTTTAAAGGCAACAGAGTAGATTTTTGGCAAATGAATTCTATTGTTATAATTTTACTGTCTTTCAAATACATGAATGGATAAAAATATTAATTTATTTTGTGGGAGAATGATCAACTTACATGAAATTGCTCTATGAACACTTGAACTCTAAACATACAGTAGACTCTGGAATATTCCACCAAATTAACATGTGGCATGATGAACCTTCCTTGAACCTTACTAGTCCTCAAGCAGTCTCTCCAATATGGGCTAGATAGTTACTCTCTAGACCTGGTCTAAAGCAATTAACTTAGATCTTCCTTTACCATCACCTTGGAGTTTGTCTTTACCTTTCTGGTATTGGATCCTGGGTCTTTTATTTTTTTCCTTATTTACTCTCCTACTTATGTCCAATAGCTTCTTGAGAAAACAATTTATGGGAGGTAATGCTTTAGTTCTTTCATATATAACAATACTTTTATTCTACTTTATGTTTATTATTGCTATCAGTTATGCTAATCAAGATATGTTAAAGCGTTATATGACACCAAAATCTTGTTTTGATGTGGGTCATTCTGATCTGTTAATTTTCTGTCTTCCATCTCTTTGTCTTTAACCGGTACTTTTTATGAGACCCCAAAACTTACTGAATACTGTTGAATTTTTTCACATTTGTCATCATATTTTTACTTCCTACAGCTCTTGTTTATTCTCTTATTAATGTTCTTTAATAGCAGCCTGGCAAATTTTTCTTGATTCATGGATACATTTTCTCTTATCTCTCTGAGGATATTAATAATTTCTTTTTAAGTTTGTTATAAATTCATTGTCTGCATTTTTTTTCAAAGTATATTATTCTGCTTGTTTGCTTTGGTGTCTGACTTCAATATTAGAGACCTTCCTCAGGATCTCATGGTCCTTGGCTGACTACTAACATTGAAGAAGGGAAATTGAAAAGTTGACTGGAAACCTGGAGTGCTCCATGAGTTTTGTCAACCATGGGTGTTTTGAGAGGTAATTGAAATAAAAAGCTGAAAAAACACCACTGTACATATCTGTAGGTCTTTTCTCTTAGGCTTTTTTAATTTCCCAAGGTATAGTAATAATAAACACTTATCATATACTTATTTTGTACCAAGCAGAGCTCTAAGTGCTTGTAAGGTATTATTTTATTTAAGTGCTTTATCTAAGTTCTTGTAAGGTATTATTTTATTTAAATCCACAATTCTATGAGAAATGTACTATTTTTATCTTAGTGTTATAGATGAAGGCACTGAGACAAAAAGAAGTTTTAAGTAACTTATCCAAGGTCGCATCACACAGCTAACTAGTGGTATACAAACATACAGCCCAGTTCATGTCCACTACATCATATTGCCTCTTGAGTCCCCACTGGAAGGATGTAAGTTCTGTGTTGTGTGGGTGAAAAGAGCTGTGATATCAACATTCTGTATGTACACAGTTACTTAATCTGTTTTCCATGAAGTCTGTGCCTTTAAAATGGATGCCTTCTTTTACACTCACCTCTTATACTCACTCACTCACCAATGCTTGCTTTGGGAAATTTAGTTACAGGATATCACACCTGGGATTTTGGAAGGAGAATTATTATTTGTTAAGTATTCACCTATATACAGGCAATAGGATAAGCAGTTTAATCATCCTCACTAATTTCATTCATTCATTCATTCAATAAATATTTATATACCAGGTATTATGTATAGATTCCAATAAACAGTAATTTTAACCATGGGAGGTATTACCTCAGGAAGCACTTGCCAATGTCTGGAGACATTTTGGTGTCATAACTGTAGAGGTGGGGGGTTGCTATAGGTACCTATCTAGTGGATATAGGCTGGAGATACTGTCAAATATTCTACAATACACAAAACAGTCCCCACAACAAAGAATTATCTAGCCGCAAATGTCAATAACACCAAGGATGCAATATTCTGAAATAAAATCTTATGAAAACGTTTACCAATTGAAGTTATAAAGACCTATCTTCTTGTATCAGCACCAATTCAGCTCGTCATTCTTGTACCCTGGTTCTTGTGCCTCAACTGCATTCCTGTTAGTCTGCTAATTTCTCTACATGATCTTTGGGTTAAAGAGGGAAAAGTTTTTCTGTTTACTTCACTTTTCATTATCAGCTTTCATCAGAATAGAGAAGACTGCTCTCCTATAGTTAAAGATTGGCCGCAGCAGCAGCAATGAAGATCCACAAGAACAACCAAAGATAGTCTATCCCTAACCTTGAGAACACCAGCCAAAAGGTGCAGTGGAGTGACTGTGGTCACACTTCTCTTCACAGACATGGGAGGAAGCAGATTTTTTTCACCAAAGAAAGCTGACTCTCTATGGGAATGGGAATGCCCACGTTACCATTGTGAATTAAAAAATTGGTCTCGTTGTGCCAAAACTGTAAAACAGATCCAATAACTGAAGGTTTCTAAGGTTGTTAAACTTTTTGAAGAATATCTCATAGGAAAAAGTTGATTTAGGAAAAAAAAATACAGTTTTCCTGAATCATAAAAGATTTATTGTGTGAGGGGATTTGTTATACTAGAGACTGAAGATACCATAACAGAATTCATCTGTCATAAAATTGTACCACTACTTTCAAAAATAATAAAAAATTCATAGCTCAATTTTTTTCTTCAACAGAGTTGGTATCATTTCCAAGTAGAGTGAGAAGTCATATGTTCTATATTACCTTCAGTTTTAATGTGGGGAAAAAAAAGTTTTATTTTTCTGTGAAATCGGATGATAGTTTTATTTCTTCATAAGTGTCTCTTCACCACTTCGTCCTGACCAACCTTCCCCTTATATTTCACCTGCATCTTTCAGGGCTTCTAAGTCTTATCTATTATGATTTTTGGACTGTGGGCCTTCATCACAAGCATGTGTGTGTGTGTGTGTCTGTACATGTGTGTGTTGGGAGGGGGAATGTATTCTTTCCAGAATTTTTAAAGAGCCAGGAACTAAGTGTTGAAAATTCACAGCTTTGTCCATGTTGTCCTATTTCTCTTGGGTTTTAAAATACAGGCTCATTAGATTGACCAATTTGCACAATACTACCAGCAATTTGCAAAAGAGTATGGTCACTTTTTTTTTTTTTATGAGGCCTCAATTAAGGTAAACACTTCTAGAATTATGTCATTCACATTTTGGCCCATTTTCTAACATAACTATAAAAATGAACATGAAATTACCTTCTACTATCTTGTCTAAATCTTTATCTTTTTCACTGAATGCACTATTAATATTGTGAGTGCTTTTGCCCATTAAAATGTGATAAGAAGTAGTCAATTTTCTCCCCACAGAACAGATATTTAAAATAACACAATGGATACTTAGGCAGAGCCCATTATGTTCTCCAAGTTGAACTAGAGAGTTGCCAGACTCAGCAGGAAAGAAGAAAGGAGACTGGTGAGCATTTATGTTTCAGTTCAAATACACTTAAATACTTAATCACTTCAAAATTTCAGCTAATTCTTTGAAAAGGAAAAGAATTTCCTGGGGCCTTTTTTAAGTGAAGTAATATAGCCTTTTTTAAGACCTTTTGGTACTTATGTGATCATGAACATTTTCCTCAAATATTTTATAAATTTCAATTAGGCTCAGTTAAAACTTTCCATAATATTAACAGAAGTGATCCCAAGAAGTCTTTTCATACAATTAGAATAGTTTATAATTATACATGAATCGCAAGATATCTTGTTTTACCATTTTTGTATAACCTCGAGAATCTTTATTCTTTCCCATCCCCATTGAGGTGACTGGCATGCCAATCACCTTAAAACTTGTGGGTTTTGCAAGTTGACAACAGAACCAATGACAATGC
Organism: Potos flavus; assembly: GCA_028534135.1. NCBI lineage: Eukaryota > Metazoa > Chordata > Mammalia > Carnivora > Procyonidae > Potos > Potos flavus. The sequence goes on from CM052885.1 coordinate 60,083,118, forward strand.
ATTTGGCTTGATTAGTTTTGTGCAATTCATGTCTATTTCTTCTCTAAGGTTTATAATGCTAAGCTCAGCCTTTGTGATTGTTTCATTTAAGAGGGATTCTGGAATAAGTACTTTGTCAACTCTAAGACAAGTAACCCAACTGAGTAAAAATTCTGAAAGAAACATATAAAATCTCGAGATGAATTTAATCCTTCTCTGAGAAAAGTGGTTGACTGAATACAAAATTAAAAACAACAACAACAAAAAGTTTCCAAGGGAGGGGAGGTAAGCTGGCAATAAAAGTCCTGAGATCCTGTCCAGATCCTCACAAGAAACAACATGGAAGAAACACTGAATATGCTTCCTTGATAGCAATAATCTTACGTTTAGGAGCAAAGATTCTGAACCAGCCACCCAGGGCAAATACCTGTTCCTACTATTTAACTAATTGTGTGACCTAAGTAAGGCAAGTTACTTAAGCTTTCTTGGCTCAGTTTCTTCATTTGAAACATGAAGATAATAGTATTTACTTTGGAAGTTCTTGTGAGGATTAAATGTGGTAATATATGTAAAGTGGATAGAAACATGCCTGGCAAACAGCACAGTAAGAATGTTTGTTCTTATATCAGCTTGAGGGGACTAAGTATGAGGTGAAAACATAAAGTGATCAATGGTTTGGCTGATGCAATGTACACTGGATGGGTCTGGAAGCTGCAATTTCCTGAGAATTTTTAAAGTATGGGTGAGAGGCAAAAAAATGAAACAAAAGGACAACACCGGAAATGAAGTGATAGAGTGGAGTCCTGTTGCTGAACCCCAATACTGAGGCTGCTTGCCCCAAGGACAGTAACTACCTTCAATGAGCCAATACTTCCCTTCCCTTTACCTCAAAGCTGCATAAATCCAAACTATCTTATTAATTTTCTTTAAACATGTGAGGCCATAATAATTTGATTTATCTTTTTTTAAAATGCCAGGCTTTGGGGAGGTTTCCTTGTTATTTATTTTCTCTACAGCAAGGTAGAATTAAATAACACCAGGTGAAAATAATCAGACCAAATTCGCTGTAATTCCAGATTTGTCCTCAATAGGGGAAAATACTTATCTTGCCTGAATATCTTCAATACCTATTTCATAGTTTGTGTGGAGGATTAAATGATTTACTCTACATAAAATGCCTAATACAGGGTCTTGCTGAACAGTGCCGGACACATAGGAGGTACTCAACAAATATCAGATAATCTTTTGCTTTAGAACAAAGGTCAGACAGGGTTTTTATAGCCCACTATAAAAGACTGGAGTTCCCTAAGCTCAGGATTCCTCAGCTGTGCATTGACCAGGCTACTCTGCTTCACTCCCTAGGGAACTGGGGGTTGAAAGGCACCAGCCCGAACCTGAAGCTCATGCTAACTGCTGTGCTGTAAGTAATAAAGTCCTTTCTCTCTGGCCCATGAGTCTCACGTCTTTTGCCAGCATCCCTAAAATAGTGAAAATTTCGCTTGTTAGATCTCAATTATAGTAAAATCTCAACTATTTGCAGTTCTTGATGACGATCTGCCCTTTTTCTCAAAAGCTTTCTCCCTGGAGCCCAATAGCAGTGGGCTAGAAACAGCACTCAATGAGTGAGGGAGGAGTTGGGTAAAGGCGTGAGAAGAAATCTACCTCATAGTCCTTGTCCATTTCAAGCTTTAGAACCTGGGTCAGGGAAGGAGAAGCTTTGAATTGGGTGACAGATCGAGGGCTTGATATCAGACTGTAATTAATTTCTTTATTTCTGAAAAAGAAACTTCTTTTATACTTGAAATTGTCTGGGGGAAGTAATGGGATCTACCTAAGATATTCTAAGGGCAAGAAAGGGGGCTTTAATGGATCATGATTGACATTTATGGCAGGAAGACAAAAGATTAAGTTCATGCTTACCTTCTATCAAATCTAGTTTGTTCTAGACACTGATAACATGCTTATGAGTATAAATATACGTACAAATAGCTAATATTTATTAAATGGCTAATGCAGGACACACACACACACACCCCCTCCCCCCCCAGCCCAAGCACTGTTCTAAGAGTTTAGCACATACTGATTTATCTAATCCTCACAACCACATAAGCTCTGTATGGGTAAGGCAGAGAACAGTTAAAATAAACAACTCTGATCATGCAGCTAGAAGATAGTGGAACCAGTGTCTGAATGATTTTATTTAAAAATATTTTATTCTACCAATATAGCTTTATAATAAAGTTTTTCCCTTTAATTACACTTGTCATCAGTAACATTTTTTTATACTTAAAAACAATCTTACAACTTCTTCTTGAGTTTAGTTAACTTTTGAGCCTATTTTTATTCCCTTCAACCTCCAAGGTTTTAAAGAAGCAGTTGATCTGGACAGGCTCATCAACAGAATTCTCACTACATTACTATTGTATATCATGGTAACCCAAATAATCATTACAAAATTAACAATAAATTGTGAATGAATGAATGTTTCAGTTATCTATTGCCACCTACCACACCACTACAAAACTTAGTGGCTTAAAACTGCACATTATTATTACCTTTTGCAGTATTTTGGGTTGGCTGGGATAAGCTCAATAGATCTTGCCTGATGTCTCTCATGCAGGTGCCATCTGATAATGACTAAGCTGACATCATCTGAAAGCTCCACTAGGCTGGACTTCCAAAACAGCTTCTCACATGGTTGACAGTTAATACTGGCTGACATCTGAGAGCTCATCTGTAGCTGTTAACTAGAATGACCTTTCCATTTAGTTTGGGTTTATCACAGACTGGTGGCTGGATTTTGAGACAGAACATCCCAAGGGCAAATATCCCAAATGGCAGGAAGGAGAAGCTTCCTGGCCAATTATGAGGTGGCATTGTATCACTTCCTCCCAAGCTGAATTATGATTTTCATGAGCTCTAGGTACTTTTGCTTTCAGAGGCCTCTTCATCCATAAAATGAACAGACAAATAAACAAACTTAAATATATGTATTTTATGTGATGGCATTAGTAGAAATGACTATATAAACCTATGTTCAAACACTTTCTTAAATGTAAATATTCAACTTTTTATTCTAATTTTAAGAGAAATTAAAATATTTTCATGGGATCCTAAAAGTCTCACGGCCCCAGACATTGTGCTATTTCTGTCTGATGGACAAGCTGACCATGACTTCTGCCACTGTCTCTATTGGTCAAAGCAATCATAGGGCTCACCAGATTCAATGAGGTAGAGCGACAAGATCCACTTTTTAATGGGAAGGGACTAGATAACATTGCAGAAAAGTATGTGGATGAGACATAACACTACAACCATCTTTAGAAAATAAAATCTGTCAAAATGAACAAGCTTCTGAAAAACATAAGTCCTTTTTCCTTTCTTTCTTGAAAAGCATGCATGTAATAACATTAAGCTCTATTACTCTAATAGTCACTGGGAACACTTAAAGTAATATTTGTTAGTATTCAGTGTTTTCTTTCTTTTTTTTTTTTTAAGATTTTGTTAATTTATTTGGCAGAGAGAGAGAGAGATCACAAGTAGGCAGAGAGAGAGGGAGAAGCAGGGTCCCTGCTGAGCAGAGAGCCTGATGCAGGGCTCGATCCCAGGACTCTGAGATCTTGACCTGAGCCGAAGGCAGAGGCTTTAACCCACTGAGCCATTCAGGTGCCCCAGTATCCAGAGTTTTCAAGAAAATGTAAAACAACCACACTGTTTTCAAAATTCTGACACACAAATATGAACATATATCGTAGGGTAAGGAAATTGTTATTGAAGCAATCATAACTTTACAGAAATTTTCAAAAAATTTAAATGGGTTCACGAAGAAATATTCACCTGTATGGGCAAGTCAAAAACACAATACTAAGGAAATTGATATTGCACTAGACTGTTTCAATTTCAATGCAAGGTGGAACCTAATGGAGTAAACATGCATTCATACCATGACATCAAATGAATAAATGAGTTACGAGTGAGTATCCATGTTGGCTTAATGGACCTAGTTGTTTTTTTCCTCAAAGATTGATATACTTTGGTGCAGAAGACAACCCCTGTCATGTTCTGAGAAATTTCACACACACACACGCACACACAATCTATTATACCAGTCGGAGTTTCAGTAATATTTTCTAAATAATAGAAATATCAGATTTAGGTGACAAAGTACAAATTCAGTGTATTAAGGATTAGCTAGTATATTTTTCTCTTTCTTCCATAAAAATACAATGCCATTTTTATGCCTGGTTAATATACTAGACTGCAGTCTTAGACGTCCACTTACTGAGGGGCTATTTCAAAGTACCAATTATAGCAGCAGAGAGTTAACTTGAAAGGCTAGAATGAAAAGTTCGCCTGGTCTGTGGAAGACTGATTTTACATGTATAAGACAATAACTGTGTGAGTTAAAGGAGAGCAAAACAATTTCATACAAAATAGTTAATTCAAAAACAAAACACATAAGAATAGACCAGATTCCATACAATTTTTAAAACATTATGAAACATAAGCTACTGCTCACATTAGTAGCAATAATTTAGACACCAATTTTTACCTTACACATGTAGAAGAAATCAGTCTTTTATCTACCAGCATCCATTCTTTTGGAAATTTTATCCCACTTTTGTTTGAGGAGAATAAATTCTCCACCACCCCCTCTAGCCCACAGGGTATCATTCAAATTCAAGTTTCTATCTTATTACATCACCTTTCCTAACATAGAATTGGTATATTGTGGAGCTCCAATCCAACTGATTCTACTTTGGGATTTTCTTTTTTTAATTTAAATTCAGTTAGCCAAAAAATAAAAAATAAAACAAAATAAATTCAATTAGCCAACATATAGTATATCATTAGTTTCTGATGTAGTGTTCAATGATTCATCAGTTGTGTATAATGCCCAGTGTTCATCACTTCATGTGCCCTCCTTAATGCCCATAACCCAGTAACCCCAACCCCTATCCACCTCCTCTTCTGCAACCCTTAGTTTGTTTCCCAGAGTCAAGAGTCTCTCTTGGTTTGTCTCCCTCTCTGATTTCTTCAATTTTCCCTCCCTTCCCCTTTAATCCTCTGTGCTACTTCTTATATTCCACTTATGAGTGAAACCATATGATAATTGTCTTTCTCTGGTTGACTTATTTCACTTAGCATAATACCCTCCAGTTCCAGCCATGCCGATGTAAATGGTAGGTATTCATCCTTTCTGATGGCTGAGTAGTATTCCATTGTATATATGAACCACATTTTCTTTATCCATTCATCTGTTGAAGGACATCTCAGCTCTTTCCACAGTTTGGCTATTGTGGACATTGCTGCTGTGAACATTGGGGTGCATATGGCCCTTCTTTTCACTACATCTGTATCATTGGGGTAAATACCCAGTAGTGCAATTGCTGGGTCATAGGGTAGCTCTATTTTTAACTTCTGGAGAAACCTCCATACTGTTTTCCAGAGTGGCTGTACCAGATTGCATTTCCACCAACAGTATAAGAGGGTTCCCCTTTCTCCACATCCCCGCCAGCATTTGTCGTTTTTTGTCTTGTTAATTTTAGCCATTCTAACTGGTATAAGGTGGTATCTCATGGTGGTTTTGATTTATATTTCCCTGACGACAGTGATGTGGAGCATTTTTTCATGCGTTTGTTGATCATTTGTATATCTTCTTTGGAGAAATGTCTGCTTATGTCTTCCACCCATTTCTTGACTGGATTATTTTTTTTCTGGGTATTGAGTTTGATAAGTTCTTCATAGATCTCGGATACCAGTCCTTTATTTGGTATGTCATTTGCAAATATCTTTGCCCATTCTAAAGTTTGCCTTTTAGTTTTGTTGACTGTTTCCTTTGCTGTGCAGAAGCTTTTTGTCTTGATGAAGTCCCAATAGTTCATTTTTACTTTTGTTTCCCTTGCCTTTAGAGACATGTCTTGCAAGAGGTTGGCTTGGCCGAGGTTGAAGAGGGTACTGCCTATATTCTCCTCTAGGATTTTGATGGATTCCTGTCTCACATTTATTTTCTAAATAAATCTAAGGAAATGATAATTTCAATGGATATTTGTTGAGTATTGTATTATGTAACAAATACTGTTCTAAGCATTTTGCAAATATTAACTCATTTAATTTTTCTGATAACGCCAAGAGGAAGCAACATTATTAGCCATATTTTACAAATGAGGAAACTGATGCGCGGAGAACATATAACTTGCTTAGGAATACACAGCTAGTAAGTATAATATTCACACCAAGATCGAAACCCAGACAGTCTAACATTAGAGCTTGTAACCTTTATTATGTTATCTCACCTTTAGGGCATCAAAATTGGAAAGAGCACACATCGGTATTATAGGAAAATTCCAGGGGGAATATTAGCAATGGTTACTTTTAATTTGTTTAGGAGGCTTATGTTCATTACCAAAGATACAAAAATAATGCTCATAATAATTAAGTCCTTATAATTACAGATATATTCATAAGTGTGAAGTTCAATTTTCAAATATTTAAAAGATACAAATTACACTCCTTTCTTGAAGTCATTTACCATATATATATATAAATCATATAAAATTTTTTATTAGAAACTTATCCACAAAAAAAGCACCATTTCATTGTACTAGAATTATGATAGAAATTGGTTTCTTGGCTGATTAGAAAAAATTGTATCTTACTGCTACAAAAGTAGCATAGGGATCTTCAGTGTTCATTAATGGCAGATCTATGTCTGATTCCAGCCCTCACAAGACTCTAGAATTTTGGGAATGGGTAACTTCATTTGTCTTCAAGATTCTCCAAAATAGAAACCACTCTAATTTCTAATGTGCTATTTTGAAAGTGGCCAGACGCCTACACTTGTTCTGTCAATAAATCAAAAGCCCCAGTCTCCTGGTCTATCATAAGTCCTATGTCTTTCCCAGCTACTACATTCACCCTAAATGATAAATCAATAGGCCTATCCTTAAATGTTTCAGCAGCTACAAAAAGTGGTATATTTGTTGGTGCCAGACTCTGTGCTCCTTGCAGGTTCTCTGGACACAAATAATAGAGCTCTCACTTTGATACGTGAGGTTAAGAGAGAATACCCTGTAAGTACATATGACACATCTGAGTCTATAAAATAAAGTTGATTCTTTCCTTGACATTGGTCCTAAAATTCAAGTTGTGTAGTCAGAGTGCAAAATAGTTTGTGGATCCTGAATAGCCCAACTCTGGTGCCTCCTTTGATATTTTTATTCCATAAAGCTTATATTGTGTGTCTCACCTACCCCTTTCATTGAAGTCAAACTTCTTGACCCTTGGGAGAGCTCCAAAAGTGCAGACTAGGTCAAGCAATGATCAAGATTGATTTTTTTCCCCCAAGATTATCCTCTATATGGAAGAGACCAGGAACTGTTATCCATTGTTGTATTTGAAAGGAATTAAAAACATAAAATAGTTCTAAGAGACATTTCCCCCCTCTAATTGCCATCTAAATGTTTAATTTCACAGTGGTTGTACATAGTTGCAATTGTCCTTAGGCATCTAGTTTTTTTTTTTTTTTTTTAAGATTTTATTTATTCATTTGACAGAGAGGGAGAGATCACAAGCAGGCAGAGAGACAGGCAGGGAGAGAGAGGGGGAAGCAGGCTCCCCGCTGAGCAGAGAGCCCCACGCGGGGCTCGATCCCAGGACCCTGAGATCATGACCTGAGCCGAAGGCAGAGGCTTTAACCCACTGAGCCACCCAGGCACCCCTGGCATCTAGTTTCTTGAAAGAGTGGCTTGTCTCTCTAGAGAAGAATTTTCTCTGTAACTTTAGTTTAAATGTCACATGCAAATTGTAATTTCTTGCTAATATAAACAATATGATTTATTTTTAAAGTAAATTCTAAATTCAGACTAAAATCAAGAAAAGAGTGTGGGGTGGGGTAGAAACCAAAGACAAAGCCTTTGAATATTAGTATTTCAGAGTAGGGTCAGGAACAAGCCAGAAGAACTAGGAAATTGACCAACTGAATATACTGGTTACATGAGGCTTAGTTTTGAAAAATCTATTCTTGGCCTGTCTTATCTAGGTGATTTCTGTAGGACTTTATCTCCTAAATTACTTCAATAGAATTAGTAAATAAGGTAGACTCCTCAAGATACTCATGTCTGTCATCTGTGTTTTAAAGGTTGTCCTTCTCGGGTCTAATCAGCAAAAAGCAAGGAGAAAAAAAGTCCTCTTTTCTCCTCAGTTGTCAGTGGCAAAGAAGGAAGAAGAAATGAGGAAGAAAAAGGAAAGTAGAATGTAGACTGATTGGTAAAAGTATCTTTCTTTCTCTACCATTTAGTATTGGTTAGATTGCCACGAAAAATAAGAATTATGAACTGATATTATTGATAGAAGCCCTATAGAAAGAATTGAGATATAAATGAGGCCTTGGGATTAATTTTAAAAAATCACTTTGAAACAAAATTATGTTCTAACAGGGCACAAGGATATTTACTTTCACAAACATAGGATACTGAAGAAGGCATGCTTAGCTGGTTTAGTGAGACTGGCATTAGAAGATTGTCCAAAATTACAGTTGAGAGGAAGCTTCTGAACTGACCTTATGATTGCGACAATGCAGTAGGGAAGTCAACACTAATGATGGGTACAAAGATGAACTTAGTATTATTACATCTATAAATATTAATCAATTTCAGATTCAATCAACTGATTCTATGACCAATCACCAACTTCCATCAATTTATTGATAATGAGACTATGAGTCCTTCAGGTATTATTATTTGGGGATAATTGTATTAAATAATCTAGGAAGACAGTGAAGATAACCAGAGGGAAGTATAGGTTACACTGCTACAAAGAATCTTACACCCTATCATTAACTTATTCTTTCTGTTGAAACTCTTCTTGACATTAATGTAACTTTTTGCTTGATGAGAACATAGTGGGATTGATCTTGTTTGTATGAATCACTTACTGGAACCTCATCCATTACCATTAATTGACTACATAAAACTCAGAAGAACACATTCATGATTTGATTTTATCTCCATATGTTGAAACTGATCTATTTCTGACAGGTTATATCCAGGCATAAGTGTTATGGATCAACTAAGCTCAATCCCTAATACAAGAGAAAGAAGATAATACGTCATCATTCCACATGTCTGTCAAGTACTATATTTTGCTATTTGCTCTTTTCAGCACAAACACATACCTGTTTTAAGTAGAATAACTGTTTTCCCCAAAACATCGCTTCATATTCATATTTACTTTATTAATACGAATACATATTTTCACAATGCATGGTCATGCCAGACAAATCTTCAGGACGGACATTTTTTTAGGCTATAAAAATTTAGTTCAGCACAATAAAGTAAACATAGTTCCCTGCCAAATACAGTAAAATGGTCACTTTCTGGAAGTTCTGAAGAGTTTGAAGTCTACATAGCTGGGAAGACATGAAAGGCCTGAGATAAACATGTTTAAGATAATGTTTATTACTCTAATATCTTGCAACTCTTAAGTTCATGAATCAAAGCATAGGATTTTATAATGGCTATTGAAATCTTATAAAACAAGAATGATAGTGATGCTGTTTTTAAATGCTAACACATTAAGAACTGGTCATTTTTTAAAGCACTATATGTAACAACCTTTGGAGTTTCAGTTATCTATCTAATAAGAAACTGAGAGTCAGAAGGGGCTCATGGGCACTATGAAGTAAAATCAAGATAACAATCTGACCCCAGAGTTCAAACTAAATCTTCATGATGCAACAGTGGGGGGATGGGTTAGCCCAGTGATGGGTATTAAGGAGGGCACGTATTGCAAGGAGCACTGGGTATTGTGTGCAAATGATGAATCATGGAGCACTACACTGGGAACTAATGAATTATTGTATGGTGACTAACATAACATAATATTAAAAAAATGTCAACAATCTAAAAAAAAGTAAACTAATATTTATAAAGCAGTTATTATATGCTAGTTCTATTCTAAGTAATTTACATGTAGTCACTCATTCAATCCCTACAATAACCTTACAGAGATAGGTAGTATTATTATTTTTACTTTATAGATGAGGAAACTATGGTGAAGAGAATTTAAGTAACCTGCCCAAGGTCAGACATTTAGTAAGTTGTGGCTTCAGAATTTAGATCTGGTTCTAGAGACCCCAAGCTTAACTACTATGCTCTACTGCCTGAACTTTTCTAAATTTCCTGCAGCTTAAAGTCAACTAGCAATTTTGGCACAGCAAGAATATACATTGTTGTGTAATTGACAATGTCCCTGTATTTTCTTAAAGATCAAGAGGTCTGTTTCACCAAACCCCACCCAATGAAGTGCAAAAATATAAAGGAACAAAACTAAGGTAATTCAAGGAGTCTCATCTCTTCAAAACTTAAGAGTGATGAGCAGATCATGGGTGCCATTGACACTGGTCCAACAAAACTCCTCAAATGAAATGACTTCAGTTAGTACTCTGATGCTTTTTCCCCAGTTCTAGGCCAACTTAATGATCAGGGGCAATCATTCATCCTATCAGAAGGGGAAACCCTTAACAAATGTTGGCCTAGCCATGAAGTAGCCTTAGTGTTGGTGTATGCTGACATTTTATAATCATACATGTATAATTATATAATATTTTATAATCATATATCCATAAATCCTCTTATCCAACAATACTTCCAAACATATTGAATTACTGTCCTTATACTTTGATGTACAACTTAAACACACATACACACACACACAAATTCTTTCTTCCTTTTGATGTGCTTATTTAACACTTTCTTCTTTCAATTTGGGTGTCTCTTTTATGACACTAACTCACAGAGTTTGCCCCATCCTACTTATTATTTGTTCTGTAGTTTTGGTACTTGTGTAATTTCATAATGTTCTTTTCCAGGGATTCATATGCACTTTCATATTCCTGAAGGCTAATATAATTCCTATAAGATAAAGCACGCATTAAAGAAAAAAGATAGTTGATTAAGAAACTATCCTTTCCTGAATTTTTTTAATCAGATCTCCTGTTTTTATTTCGGTTTTCAAACAAATGATTTTTATTTTCTACATACCTTAGAGAGTGTTAATCCCCTTGACTATTAAAGGCATTTTGGAAGTGTTTCTGGATAATTCATACTGAATATAGTGCTCAGAAGCTGGCATTATTGGGGTATGCATATTAATTATTCATATGCAAATTGAGAACCATGGGACCCAGCACAGCTGGAATATATAACTCTTGCTGCCTTTTCTAAAGTAGTACATTTCTTGTACCCTTGTGTTATCATTTCTTTATATAACATTTTCCAATTCACCCAAACAAATGTCTAATCATATTACGATCTTAACTTTTCCATTAGCTAAAGCAATTATGAATGTGAGAAGATGGAAACTGTTAATATAAAACAATTACACTTTATGGCTCATCTTTTGTAGTCCCCAGAAGCAGAAATATATGTCTTTTGGATGTTGTTTTCTATGAACTGTGTATTTCAAACACTTCACCTTTAAGTCTATTTTTCTCATACTTGAGCATTTTTTATTTATACCCATTGATTTCCCCCTAAAGCAATATTTAGAGAAACATAATTCCAAACTAAAGATGCAATAAGGGTTCACTTGTGTATGACCTACATCACGACAATCCTCATTTCCTCAGTTATGACTCCTTCACTGGTGAAGATAAAGGGAATAAATATAGAGGCAGAGGGGTAATCATGAACAGCAGTGGTCTCAGGATACATTATATTCCAAATATCAAAGGCATCTCTGAAAAAGATTCAGAGGTGAAACTCTTTGCTTGAACTTTGGAATTGTCACAATCTCTCATTCTTAATGTAACAAGTCATCCTAGACCAAGGATCCCTGAGACAGGAAGGGATGTCAGGAGGTACTCTCGATTTGTGGTCCCTGGAAGGCTTACATGGCAATTATCATATTGAAGTCAAGGGTGACAGGAAAACATCAGCCAGGGATCTTCTGTTTTAAGAAGACATACTTAGAAAGATGCCACCATTGTTCTGAATTAGTATCTCAGTTCATAATTCACTTCTGACTAAAACTATATGGAACGAAAAAATCATGGGCATAAGAGGCACCAGCACAGGGAACAGAGTCGATGGTAATGTAACAGCATTGTATGGTGTCAGATGGCAGCTATACTTATGGGGAGCAAAGCATAATGTACAAAGAAGTTGAATCAATATGTTGTGCAGCTAAAACTGAGGTAACATTGCGTGTCAAGTATACTCAAAAAAAATTTTAGAACTATATGGAATTTTAAGTTGAAGAAAGTTGGTCTTTGGCAGCGATGTTGCTGTCACTACACTTGGTATTCATTTCCTCTCTTCTCAGGGTGCCTGTGCCAATTCCCCAGGCCTCCAGCCATTCATTGCCTCTCTCCCATCACCATTCTCCTATTAAAAGCTATACTCCAGAAAGACCTACACTTAGGCATTTAGAGTAACAATCAGATTGAAATTTATCACATCTCCCAGGCCATTTTCACAGAAACAAAAGGCAAAGCCTTAGGAGAGAAAAATACTGGAGCTGCTGGAATTCCAAGGAGCAACATGCCTATGAGAGATGCGTGTTATTTAGGTAGAGCCTACAAAGCTGCTTTCTGCAGGGTGGATAACCACACACTCATAAGACGTGGTCTCTTAAGGTCTTGTTAATAAGACATATGAAGATGAAGACCAGTAGCTCCATATTCCTAATATCCTAAATGTGATGAAATGTCACATAAAAGTCAAACCATTAAATTTGAGAATCAAATATATTAGGTAAAGGACATGAAAGCAAGAAGCTAAATTAAAGACAAAAAGTCTAAGCACAAAGACTAGTCTAACTTGTCTCTTAACTACTACTTCCTTATCTAACACTGCGAGTGCCTTCATACCCGATAAGGCATCTTTTCTTTTTATTTAGAATGATTACCTAGTCCAGGCCTCCTTCATCAATTGAGAGTTAGATTCTACAACTGTCTTTAAACTGGACTTCTTGAGCCCATCCTCTGTAACTTCATCAGAACTTCAGCAAATAACTCCAGAGTATGGCTCCTTAACAGAAGACAAAAATAAAAACAAATAACAACAAGACAACAACAAAAAAACCTAGGTGGAATGAGAAATTAAAATAGCCAAAGGTGTACTGAACTGATATATATGTCTCTCATTCCTGCTCTTGATTGTCGCATTGGTATTGTATTCCCGGGATTCAGATTGCAAGATCTGGAATTCCTGGACTGATTCTGGTTCAGTTTCTCTCTCTGAACATAGCCATTCTTCGGGAGGCCTGACATACATTTTCCAAAATATCATATTCATCATCATATTCCCCTGAGTAGGTGGTCATCTGTTTCCATTTATGTATGCCTCTGTTTTCAAGTTGTTGATAGTGCATATAGCCCTGGTCAATTCATGCTTTTCCACAGCTCCCTGTACTTTCCCCACAACAGACCCACTGTTACTCCAGTGAGAACAATCTCTTCATGAAATCCCAGAGTTTTCTGGGATTTCAAAAATTCTTTTCTTCTACTTAATTTTTTCTTCTTTTTCTTCCCTTTCTTTTAAATTCTTATGCACTCTTCAGAAAGGATTATACCTGTACACTTTTCTACATTTGTCTGGGCCCTTGCAGAACCCATAGTCTAGCTGGTTATTCGGTACTGTCTGGAATTGTTTCATATTTTGAGATCTTCTTTCCCTAACTACATTGTAAGATAAATAAAGCACATTGGACATGTTATCTTGGGAAACTGAACACGTGTCTTTGCCTCTACTTTTTTGAAGTCCATTAAATTGAAATTAGATAAATTAAAGAGATATACACTCATAAGTATAAAGAGAATGGGAGAAGGGAGGGCAATCAATAACTTTGGAATATGGATAAACAAAAATCTGAATTGGCTGAATGGGTAAAACCAGAATCTCAGTGTTTGCACCAGAAACAGATAAGCAATAAGCTGACACATGCTGTAGAGAGAATTGGAGGCACCAGGAACTTAACACTAGCATAATGGATTACATACTGGTTAAAGAGTAGTGAGATGCCTCAGATACCGTCTGAAGGCCCATGTCACCAGACAACTCTCTTCCCCCATCCCAGATGGAGGGAGCCTGGAGGTTTGTTCACGGCAACGATTGAACCAGATACTACACTCCATCCTTATGTCTGCCAGACAGTAGATGCTGAAAACAACCACTTAGTTAATAAAGGAACTATATTAAACATTGAAATGAATTGTGACCTTCTTCATTGCCTTCCATAGATTAGAACCCAAATTGCTGGTATCCTCCCCCTCAGCACCTAAAAGTGTATCATCACTATTTCTCTTTAATTTACAATCCTCCGCAACAAGTACAATGACATTTAGAGATACAGCAGTGAAACAGTAATTTTCTCAGTATTTTTAAAAAATGAATCGAAAGCCAAGGAGAATTTGAAATTTTGAGGAAAGCCTTCAGCATAAAAGTCAGACACTAATAAATAAGTTGGAAAACAAAAGAAATGATTACAGCAGAAACAAGGTAGAAAGCAGAATAAGACATCAAAATAAAATTTTAATTCATGTACTAATTTTTATACAGAATATTAAAACAAAAAATTAAGAAATAGGGTAATTCTTCAGCCTCCTCTAACTATAATTGTCTCAATTGCTATGATAATAATGCTCAAATAATATCTTACTTTGTTTGCTTATCAAGTAAATGAAAGATAAATTATTTCTCTTTCATTTTTATTGAATTAAGTCTGCTGTATAATTTCTTGCATATTTAGATATCAAGCAATTATTGAGGGTCTTATTTAATGCTACTAAGAGTTTCCTTATAAAGCAAAACTCCAGCATTTTTCTAAACGATGCTCTGAGCCCTCTGAAGCAGCTTCATTTCTGTTTTCTTTTTTTGCTAACCAGCCTTACTTCCTAGAAGATCTGTCTTAGACAGTGTCATTATGACCTCAGACCATGCTAATAGCACTTTTGCAACCCTCTGTTCAATCATTTCTTACAACCTGTTTTATGATGGAATATTTTAGAACACATATCACAAGTTAAATAGAGTTAAGTTATCTATTTTTCTACACTGATACCCAGCTATCCTGCCAGGAACTTTACAGATGACAAGCATAATAAATACCTCACTCTGGTTCTTCCTCAGGTTTCTGGATAATCTAGAAACCAGCCTGAATTAAACCAGCCCCAATTTTTTTGCTCATGATAATTATATAAGCCTTGACCATATAAAATTTGGACATTTTCAGCTCGTTGTCAATGAATTCATTTTAATAGACACGGAGTTGAATTATCTCTCATCAAACCATATTATGGTTTTCTGATTTCGGTTAATCAAAGAGTAAAGGAAAGAATAGTTTAATGTTTAGATTTCTTCTATGAAAAATGACTGTGCTCTTCAAGTATTTGGTTGGTGAGCAGCTTCCATGGCATCCAGGCTTTCATGGAATTATACATTTACTACCTGGAGAGTCTAAGCTTTGTTTTCTGACATGAGTTTAACAACACTCAAAAACCCTGGGGTTTAGTAATCAGAATTTGATGTTTATGCCCAAAACTTGAACAGCTAGCTCATCAGAAAGAATGAATGAAAATGCTTTACCTTGAATTTTAAAAAATGTCAGTACTTGCAAAGAAAATATCTTTAAAAAGAAAACAGCAATGGAGGAGGTAAGAAAAAAAATATTTTTATTATATTTAAAGCCTGAAGTTATTGTCTGATTCTCATCAGCAGATCAGCTTCAATACTATCTCTTTAACTCAAATTTTGGAGTTTAAGGTCAATCTTAGTTAACAGTTGAAAAGTGCATCCAAAACATTCAAAACATGAAGCGCTCTGAGATGTTTTGCTGTATGTAGTTTCCATTTTGGTATCTTGTATTTCCCCTGACATTTTGTGGGTTTTGTATTATTTTATTTTGTTTTTCAGGAAGCAGCACTAAAGAAAAACATTGCTGGTATCCAAATTCCAGCTGAGCTTTATTCACTTTGATTTACCCCATAACTAGTTTCGATATCTGCAAGCGATGTGAACTGGAGAGTTGAACAATTAGCTACTAAATATTGTCCCTGAAGCTACTTTTCTCCCAGTTGTTTCTTAGTGTCATGATTATCAGAGCAATTACTTCCTCTTTTCTATTGTAAGATGTAGCCGTATCTCAGTCCCTGTGGCACAAATATTTAATAAAATGGTCTTGGTGTGTTAGAATTTCATTGCTGGGAAAACAAAGCATCTGATCAGGCTCCTAAAATAAAGACATTAATTTTATGTATATACTATCTTGCTTGAAAGCTACAACAGAGGAGGCATGCAGTTTCTGACAGGAGTGTTCAAGTTGTGTCTCTCAATATATTTTCAGTGGTGGAATACAAAGGTTCAAATTTACATTTTAGTCACTCTGTAAAAATGGGATCGAAATCTCAACATTCACAGTTTGGTTCAGATGCCAATACTGATGACAGTACACCTACCAGACAGGTATGGAGAGGTTTACTATTTACACAATGAGCTTTCTGGGAGAGCAGAGTGGCTCACAACCAGGTCCAAAATGGGTTGAAAGAACAAAGAAAGGAGAATGGCTTGGGTTACATGGTGGTTCAGGATGGTGGATGGGGTGAGAGGGTGGGCAGCAGAGATTTGTGGTTTGAACTTCTTGCCAGAGGGAGCTCTACGCTTCCTTATCCACTTATGCAGATGTGGGGCAGAAGGGGAAAAAGAAGGGTACAGCTTAAAGGTTTTCGGCAAACATCAAAATTAAATCAAACTACTTATTGTAATTTGCATTTAACATTCCCTTCCTAATGAATATTTGGTATCAACTTACTGATCATAATTTGCAAGGTACCTAGACTTCATTAGTTGTTGATTAAGACTGATACATTTTTTAAAAGGTGAGGTCTTCATTAATATGGCTTGTCAAATAGAAATAAATTATGTGTAAGTTGTTATAGTGATGATTTGCCTACTGTTTTAATTTATTTTTACTTTTTAAAATGTCTGTTTATTAAAAAAAATAAAATGTCTGTTTATTGCCCATCTTAATATAGACCAGTGATTTTCAAACATTAACATGCTCGAAAATCCCCTGAAAATCTTGTTAAAACACATATTGCCTGGACCTCATCCCCAGAGTTTCTGATTTAGTAGGTCTGATTTAGTAGGTCAATAATTTGCATTTCTAACAAGTTCCCAAATAATATTGATACTATCATCTAGGGACTACCCTTTGGGAATGACCAATCCAGTTTTTGAGGATTTTTTTTTTTTGAGTTTTGGAATTTTAATAATTCGTTTCCCAGTATCTTGTCCCTTTGAGGGTTTGCAGCTCCTTAAGTATCATTGAATAACAAGTTTTGGCTGTTCATATTAAAAAGCAAACGCCCTCTTAATAGCTAAAGAGCTATCTTTTTACTTTCTAGTGTAGCTGTAGCCCACACCACAACAGCCTCCTAATTATTACTATTTTGTGATATTTATACTAAAATATATTATAGCTTTATAAATTTAATTGTGACATTGGATAAATATTCATAAAATTATATGATCTGTGGCATTTTTTTCTGGCAGTAATACTGAAGACTGCATAATTAAATTGAACTAGTAGCTCTTTTTTTTTTTTTTTTAAAGATTTTATTTATTTATTTGACACAGAGAGAGAGAGAGATTACAGGTAGGCAGAGACAGGCAGAGAGAGAGAGGGGGAAGCAGGCTTCCCGCTGAGTGGAGAGCCCGATACGGGACTCGATCCCAGGACCCTGAGATCATGACCCGAGCTGAAGGCAGAGGCTTTAACCCACTGAGCCACCCAGGTGTCCGAACTAGTAGCTCTTGAAAACTCTAGTGGAAGTGAATAAACTCCTTGTGTTCTTGTAACTATTTTCTTCTTACCACTTTTGGATTTAGTCTTCAATTTCAGCATTTATGGTAAAATAGAAAACACATGAACCTAGGAGTCAGGAAATACAGATGCTAGACTAATTTTGACAATAATTTTTCATGTGATCGTGGGCAAACTATCTAAACCAGCTGGCAAATTTTTCTGAAAAGGCAAGATAGTAAATGAAATATTTTATACTTTGCAAGTTATGTGGTCTCCGTCAAAATACTCAAATCCATTCTTATAGCACTGAGCAGCTACAATTATTTATAAAAAGCATGAGAGTCCAGATTTAGGCCACAGGCTACAGTTTGCCCACTTCCGATTTAAGCATAGGTTTTTGTTTGTTTTTGTTTTTTTAATCTGTGAAAGGAATAGGTTGGACTAGCAGCAAACATCCTGTGATATTGCAACTTGGTGAGCCTTGGTCTTGCTTATGGAGTCTATTCTCACCCAACAGAGAAGTGCTTACATATTAGAATCACTCTTTGTATAAATTACATCATCCAACTGGAAAGGGAGATTTAAGGTATACTTTCTGATAGAGACAATACCTTATATTCCAACTCCATCTAGACGGGAGATAATAGTAAAAGATAAAAGAGCAATTAGAAATTGTTATAAGCAGATATAATATATAATGTTAGAAAATGATACTATTTTATCATTTACTAATTATTAGCAATATAATTATTTTATTGTTATAGCAGAGAGTTACATGAGGCTTTGTTCATGGAAATAGAGATTGGATTTGGAGTAGAGACGGTTTTTGTTTTTTGTTTTTTAATATGATCTTCTATAACTAAACAGTAATGTTTAGAGTCTGAGAAAGAGAAAAAAAAAAAACCACACAACTGGCATTTGAGCAAAGACCAAAAGTAACAACTAGAAGCCATGCTTCAGAGCCAATGTCTAGATATATAGATTGGTTAAGAGGGGGCATACACATGCCAAGTTCTACCTAGAGAATGAACTCACGGGCAACACAAGGACATTGAGAAAGAAAGAAATGGAACAACTTCTCAGGTGAATTCCCGTTGAAAAGTGGAGAGTGATGTGAGAAACTGAGATACAACTGTTGGATTTCTTGCAGAAGTTGCCTTCTATCTACCTCCACTGGTTTCAAGGATCATTCTTCACCTGGCACATAAGGGTGAATAAATGCTTGAGTACATGAGGAAGTGAACCATACAGAGGGTGTCCTTATGAGCTCTAAAGCACAGGCACTCTCTTCTTCAGGGGTTCTAAGGAGTCACCACCATTTTAATATTAGTTCCCTTCCAGACTTCTCTACTCTTGGCAAAGCAGGCCTTTTATTTTCTGTCTACTCTTCCTTTAATGTTGCAGGAAAATAACTGTCTCTCCTCTGATTTAGTAAAGACATTTACAACTTAGGTTCTTACCTTTTATGTCTGTGAGAGCCAGTGATGTGCCTTAAAAGGTTTTTTTGTCTTGTTTTGTTTTTTGTATATATACCAAACATATAAACTGTGTACCAAACATAAAATTCAGTATTTAGTAACTGGTAATTAGCTTGGTCAAAATTTTAAAATTATCTTAAAAGTCTAGTGAAGTAAATTGAAAGATGAATTTTGCCCTCTCTGTCCAGCATTACTGCATTTTCACTTTGGCTTTGGTTTGAACCTCAGGTTAGTCTTATCACTTGCCAGAGAAAACATAAGTCTGGCAGCCTAACTTGTTATACTCTAGAGAATCTTTCTGCACCCCCCAAATTTAGATATCTGTTGCAGTAGTTCTAGTATGAAACATGCTGAAAAGGAAAGCTTGTAATCTGACATTCTAGTTAAATGAAAAATGGAAACATGTTTCTTGTATAGAGTTCATTTGATTATTTAAGTGTATTTTCTCATGATGGGGCAAAATGCAATCAGATTTATATTAGATGACAAAAACTTTGAGTCTGCTATACAAATCCATTTCTATTAGAATATGAAATAATTGCATATAATTAATGTTTAACATTAGGGTCTCTAACTTCAGATCCTGGCACAATCTACAACATGAGCGTAAGAATGCCTAGGTTCCCACGAAAGGCAGGTTTAGAGTTAAGAATGTGCGGTATTACCCTAAATATAATCTGTGTAAATAACAATATCAAGTTAATCTAAGAGTCAATTTATTGTAGATTTTAAATGGGTCAAGAGAGAATTCCCCCTCCCCCAGTTTCCCTGCTTCTAGCCTGAATCCTCAGCAGTTTTTGCCAGAGATTCATTCTAACATGATAACATGATCTTTTTTTTTCTTGACCAGCAGTTTTCAGTGTTTATACACTGCCAAAAAGATAACATCCAGATAATTTTCACATTGTGCAATGAATGCTCTTCACAATATGGTTTCTCCTCTCCTGACATTTTCTCTCTCCTTATACTTTATAATAGAAGAATATAGAACTACTTCTCATTCACCAAGGAACCTCTTTTCAAATTCCTTTGCAATGGGAATATTATTAGTTCCATTTGAAACGTTCTTCATGTCAGCCAACTTAGATATTTCTGTTTTTTTTTTTTTTTAAGATTTTATTTCTTTATTTGACAGAGAGAGACACAGCGAGAGAGGGAACAAAGCAGGGGGAGTGGGAGAGGGAGAGGCAGCCTCTTTGCTGAGCAGGGAGTCTGATGTGGTGCTCAATCCCAGGACCCTGGGATCACGACCTGAGCGGAAAGCAGGCTTAGCGACTGAGCCACCTAGGCGCTCCAACTTAGATATTTCTTAACTATTCTATTTCAGTTCAGAGGTCTGGCCTTTTTGGAACATTCTCTGGTTCAGTAACAGACTAGAATTTCCTTTCTCCTTTGCTTCCATGGTCTTAGCACGAATAAATAAGTATCTCGAATTGTGATTATTTTAATACGGTATGTAGAAATGTAAAGATCTATTTCTCTTGTAGTTTATGTTGTGGGAAAATTGTCTATGGTTTTTACCATATTCCTGCAGAGTTTAGAGCTCCTGAGCAAAGGGCATTGTAAGGATGTTTGCATTAACAGACAGCTTTGGAAGGTAGATTTTGTGCCCTTCCAGAGATAAAATCTCTCTCTCTAGAGATGCCTCTTCTCTCTCCTGCAGAGATTTGTTTAGTGAATAAATCTCTCTCTGGGGCAGAGGACAGGCATGAGTGTCAGCAGCTTGTAAAAGTTAAGAGCCTCCTAATTGGGGATCCTCTTCCTGTAATGAAAACCCACTTCATGCACAGATAAACACTGGCCTTCATCCCATTGTCCTGTGGGGATAGTGGCTTTGGGAACCAGAATTGAACTATTGTTGTTATTGCTCTTTACTGTGAGTAATCACCTATCAGCTTCTGACCCAGGGTGTGTGGTGGTCCTCAGTATACATATATGAAACTGTGACAGGACAGATGTTAGCTTGTATGAAGTTTAAAATCACAGACCCTTCACAGTTTCTAAATTTATAAGGTTGAGACCTGGCACAGTGCCTGGCATGTAGCAAATTCTTTATAAATATATACTGAATGAATGTTTGGGCTGGTCTGTAAAGGCTAGAGGAAGATTTTCATCGGTATATCCAGTATCAGTAAAAATTATGAATGACATTGAAATTGACCATAAAGATTACTGATGTACTATCTAGCATACCCTTCTGGATATCTGCACTTTTCATTATCTTTGAGCTATTTTATTAATTTGTACTGAAAACTGATAGTAATGCAAATGATTCCTTACCCATTAAAAAAGCAAATGAAATTTGTCTTGTGAGTACTGACCCATTTTACATCCATTTGTAAATTCATGTCAACATTGTAGGTTGCCTAAATTACCTACAGTATGTATTGCCTACATGTATACATATGTTTATGTATGTATTATGTTTGGATTTTTCTTTGAATTGGTTTTAACATCTTATTGGCTCCATTATTATTATTATTTTTTTTTGGCTCCATTATTAATGTGTTAGAAAAATCCTGGATGTTTGTATTTATTTTAGAGTTATATTCAAGTTATGATTTTAAAAACATTGCCTTTTAGTAATAGTGATACATCTTTAACATCATGAAGTGTTGTGCAATAATTTCCTGTGTGTGTGCATGCTTGTGTGTGTGTGTGTGTGTGTGTGTGTATGGGTGAGTGTGGAAGAGCTATTCTATTTGGCTGTTTTAGACTTTCCCCACTTTCCTTTTTTTGGCATTTCCCAAATCTATAGATCACAGAATATCTACAGTCATTGCAACACCTAAACTACTCTGTGCTTTTAGTATGGGCTGCAGATTTTGTAATATTTAAAAGGTGCTGGAAAAAATATATGTAAGGTAGACAAAGAAATCTCTAAACCTGACCAACTCTTTCATTTTAAGTCAAAATAACACAGATTTTAGGTTTATAAAATAAGTGAACATTTAGTATCCTATTTTATAAGGGAATCTAAGTACAGCCGGCACGGGAAATATCTTGATAGAATGAGTCATACCCATGCCGGGCCACGACCAAGTACCCAGAAGGTATACGCGTTTAAACAGCCACTGAGAAGATTCACACTGCTCACTGTACATCTTGCCAAAAGCAAACTTACCTCCAGGAAATTATGAAGTTCTTTATCCCAAGTTCCCTTAAATAGAAAACTGGAAAATTTTTGTTCAGAACATGAGATTAAAGTGAGAAAGCCCTTACTTGCCATTCAGATTTACCCTTCTATTTATGAGAAATCAATCCAACAAAAATAGAGATTCATATACACAGAAAAATTCCTATATTGCAAAACAACAGCAACAAACAACAACCTCACTTAAAAAGAAACAAAAACAACCAGCGACTTTATTCAGAGTTTATCGGTTTTTTTCACCGATGTCCTTTACTTCAGGATCCCATTCAGGATCTGATTGCATTTAGAGATGCTGTATCCACAGCATCCTCTGAACTCTGACCACTCCTTAGTCTTTCACAGTTTGACATACCTGAGGAACCTTAGTCTAAAATTTTGTGGAAGTTCCCTCAGTTTGGGATTGTGTGATATTTTCTCATGATTAGATCGACACCTATGCACAGTAATGCCTTATTGGGAAGAACACCACAGAGGTGACTTGACTTTGGTTCATCACATCAGATGGTTCACCATGATAATATGTTTTCTTACTGGCATTAATTGTCTACAGTGGTGTCTGCCAGGTTCCTTCACTGCTTAATTAGTATTGCTCTCCTTGTAATTGGGGAGATAAATATTAGAAGAGAGCTCATTTAAGTCTATGCAAATATCTTGCTTTCCATAAAACTTTGACCCACTATTTTTTAGCATATATTGATATACCTTGCCTGCAGCCATCACTGCTGAGGTGATTTTCTATTTTCCTCATTCCTTCCACATATATTAATTGGAATTATTTTCTAAGAGTTGGCCCTTCTCACACATTTACTTATTTATTCAGTTATTTATAGATATTTTATACTTTGAATTATCATCTAATACTGTCAAAATTAATTCTGTTGCCCAAATGGTGCCAGCTTTGGCCATTTGGAGCTTTATTGAGTTGGTTCCTACACTTTTCAACTTATTCTCATTTTTTTTCCCTAGCACCACAATATGCTGCAGGATCATTTTATATTTTCTCTGCCTCAGCCTGAAGTCAATCACCTCTCTAAAGAGCCCCAGTCCTTTTATCAGAGTATAACGACTACCATTTCTTAGACTTACAAATTTGATAAATGATTCTCTTCAAGGTTTTATGCTGGATTTCCTAGTATTTCATAATGGGATATGATTATACTGAATGTTTTTGTATAATTCCATTAGAAAAAATGTAAATAGCATACTATACATGAAGAGGTAACTGATTTCATATGCGGTCTTCTGTGTGGCAATGTATTCCTCAAGAAAAAAAAAAGCAATAGAAAAAGAAAAGAAATGATCAGTTTCCAGAACAAGGGTCAATATTTATTGAATTTTAACTTATAAAGAATACTGTGGCAAGTGCTGCAATAAGGAAAAGATGTGGCCCTGCCCTTAAGAGGTGGTGCTGTCCTAGTGAGACCAGGAGAAACATTTAACAAATGAACAAGTGCTAGCATTCCATGGGACCCCATAGGTCATATATTACATTGTATTCCAGTGTTTCAACATCATATTTCTCCTTCAATTACTTGTATTAGATCTCTTCTCCTATAAAAGAAAGTTCGCTATTTTTAAATACCATGTAAAATCCAATTCCTTCAAGAATTTCATCTTTT
This sequence comes from Potos flavus, assembly GCA_028534135.1. Lineage (NCBI taxonomy): Eukaryota > Metazoa > Chordata > Mammalia > Carnivora > Procyonidae > Potos > Potos flavus. The sequence continues at coordinate 60,107,153 of CM052885.1, forward strand.
TTTTTTAAGATTTTATTTATTTATTTGATAGAGTGAGAGATCACAAGTAGGCAGAGAGGCAGGCAGAGAGAGAGGGGGAAGCAGGCTCCCCACTGAACAGAGAGCCCGATGCGGGGCTCGATCCCAGGACTCTGAGATCATGACCTGAGCCAAAGGCAGAGGCTTTAACCCACTGAGCCACCCACGTGCCCCAAGAATTTCTTCTTTATGAGTTTTACCCCTTAGGAAGTTATTGAACATCTACCATTTGCAAAGCAAAGATAGCAACAAGGTAACTAACTAAAGCATCTTTCTTAATTTTAAGAAATTTTCAATTCATAGGGACCAATCCTCCCTGACCTTCTAAATCCGTACCATTTTGCTTTGTATTTGTTTTACATTTTAAATTGTGAAAAATGCCTATGTACAGTAATACACCCCTGAGAAAATGAGTAGTATTTTCTGTTTGCATTGTTTTCTAGTTAGCCTTTATTGGTTTACTTCATCCTATCATTTGAGAGGTTTAATTTGCTTGAGTGATAGGTCTTTAGCATCATTTCATTTATCCTCGTAGCAGTGGTCAGTGGTATTTAGATCGTAGCTAGACGTAAGACGCTTATTATCATTGTCAACATCAAATGCATTTAGTAAACAGAATACAAGTCTCCTAGATTCAAAGAACCACCCTACTTTTCTCATTGCTGAAAAGTTGATATTATTTCATAGGGTTGTGATGTAGAAGAAATGAGGTCCTACATGTAACATTTAGACAGGAAATTGGAACATAGTAAACACAATGTTATTAATTTTTAACATGAGTTTATGAGTAACATTAATATTGTACGTGATAAAGATCATAGAGTATTTACCATGCAATGAGTAGCACTGAAGGGGAGAGTAATATAGTTAGATTTGGATAATTAAAGTTAAATTTTGGACCAAGTGCCAATGTCACTCTTCTTGACTGACCACCCTTCCTGTCTCTGTTCAACATTCTCACACAAATTTAATTTTTCTTGCTGCAAAAAGCATTTGAAGAAAGTAATTTTCAAATAAAGTTAAGTTGATTGCCATCCTTGAGCTCCATCGAATCAGTGAGAAGTCAGTGCTGTTAAACTCAACAAGTAAACTACAGATGCCTTCATCTTTCCAGGTTTCTCTCTCCATAAGGATTTGCATCCTTTTGTACAACCCATGTTTTCACAGATGCACACAACGGCATTCAAGATGAAATAATTTTAAATTACTGTTATTTAATGTTAAAAACATACAAATAAGAATACAAAAATATTTATGAAAGATAGATAAATTATGAAGAATACCTACTAACTACCTCAGTTAAATAAATAAGAAATTATAATAACTGGTAAAGTCATCCATATGATTTTCCTTCATTCCATGGCTTCTCTTCTCCATTATTTCTAAGTTATATTTATTCTTTTTTTGCTTTTCCTCATAGTTTTACAAATAAAATCGGTGTGCCTGAGTTTGTTAAGTTCTGCATCTTCTTTGATCTTGTATAAATGAAATACTGTAAATGTACTGTAACTTGCTCTTTTACTCAAAAAAATAATGTCAAAATTTATCCATTTTGTTGTGTACAGCTATATTTTATTCATTTTACTACAGTAAAAGAAATCTAATGTATGAATATACCACAGTTTATTTTTCCAATATACTCAATGATAGAAACTTCAGTTTCCAGGTTTTTTTTTTACTTGTTTTAGTTTTGCCTTATCAGCTTTATTGCTTTATTCTATGTGATTTTAGTATTCATGGATCAGAGTTTTAGTGTGAATGTGTAGAAGTAATATTGTAAGATTAAGTTATCCACATCTTTAACTTTACCGTATAATGCCAAATTCTTTTTGATTTTGGCATACAAATTTGCAATAACAAAAGTAGAATATAATTATTTCTGTTATTCCCCATCCTTGTCATTAGCTTTTCATTTTTGCCAATATGTGAAGTATAAAATTATATTTTATGTCATTTTAAATTTTCATTTAACTATTTAATAATGAGGTAAAGAATGCTTATGTTTATTGGTCAGTAAGATTTCCTTTTCTATGGATGATTATTCAAATTTTTATCAGTATAGTAATTGGATTGGAAATGCACTGAACTAATAAATAAATTCAGAATTCATGTCTAATATGTTGAGAATTTATCTTTCTGGGCTGCGTTCTAGATAATTAACTCAAATTGATATTCTAGTTTATCAATCAGGTATTTGACTGATTTTATCCATGTCAAAACTGCTGTTGAGCTTTAAATAGAAATTATTACATTTTTCATACAAGTTCAATTTAGATTTATTTTTGATCAGCTTCGTCTTTTTTAATATTTCTTGTGATTTACTTCTATTTTCAATCACCTCTAATATTTTGTTAAATGTATTAAACACATCAATTTTATAATCTTTGCCTAAGTATTCTAAAGTGTATAGTGTCCATGGATTTGATATGGCTATTTGTGGCTTTCACTCATGGTATCTTGTTTCTTTGTATTCTGTGAATTTTACTATAGTATTGTGGTTTTTTAATCTTTATGATCTACTTTGAAGGTGAGCATGTTAGCTTCTGCCACGGAGACCAGTAGGCAGAGGCCATCTTAAGCCAAATTCTCTACTTGAGGTCCCTTAGACTACCAAGGTAATACAAAAAAAAAAAAAAAAAAAAAAAAAAATCTGCAGTAACCTAGAATGTCAGATTATAGTTAAAATTTTCCAAGGGACATGCCTTTTTTCTGTCCACTAAGCACCAACACAAGGATTTCCTCATTTCACTGTGGTTCATCCTCCAGGTCATTTCTACTGATGCACCCACTTTGGGTAGCCTTAAAAGCCAACCTCAAGTTTCCCAGGTTTGACAAATGCAAAAATGCCCTCCACATGAAAATCCATCTCTGCTTTATGTTTCTCCTCTTAGTTTTTAGCCTCTGAGATGTACTTTACTTATGTTTCTGTACATGCAAAGGTATCAGTGTGTGTCTGTGTGTGTCACATCTACTCCACTATTTTTAGTTGTTTTCAGTGGACAAGTCTTCCAGCCTCTTAGTGGCCATAGTATAAGAAATGGAAGAGTCTTCATTATTTTCTGGTGTGAGTGGACTCATATTTAATTCAAAGAGAAATTAGCTCTGCTGCCCCAAAGCACAGATCCATGCTCCAGTGAAAAGAACTGAAATGAGATCGCTGCTGCCAATTTAACACTAAGAAAAAAGCATGTTTCTAAAATATTAGGACCAAGATATTGGATTCCAAACTAGCCAGGATCTCCTGCTGCTACCTGTTCCCATACGATGTTTACTTAGAATCTTAAGGAACAGTGTGTGATGTTTACTGTGGGAATCCATCCTATTATGAAATCTGTGTTTTCCTTTGCTCTGGCCCCCTTCATGTGGGAGTAGCTTTTATTCCACTTCATTCCTCTGCATGTTTTCATAAAAAAAAAATTATTAGAGAGGTAGTTTCCGTGGGTGCATCTTTTGTCTTCACCTAAATAGACGGAAACCTGCTGAAATTAGGCCATACGATGAATATTAAATTTCCAAATGCTTTCCAAATTATCTGGAAATAGTAAAGAAGAAAGTATCAAAAGAGTTTAATATCATTTAATAAAGACCCCAAGGTCTTTCTCTTAAATACGTCATAGTCACAAGATAAGTATCTATAATGATTCAACCCCAGTAAGAAACCAGGGGATCCCCTATGCAGTGTAATGGCAAAAATATCTGACTATGTCTATCAATAAAATACACCCTTTAATAGGTCTTATCTCAAATGGACATTATGAAAGACACTGAAACTGTCTCTCCAGCTTCCTTCATTGATGGTTATGATTTATTTTTTAAAGGGCTATGTTAGGGTTTTACAATAGTCGTTTTGGAATTTTAGAGCAGCAAGGGACTTCAGAGATCAATTTTCTTCATATCTGTTTGGCTGATCATTAGAATTAACTGGCAAGTCTTCTGGGAATTCAAGAACGCAGATTCCTGCCACTCCCCTCTGAATATTATTGAAATAGTGGGGACACGGACTTGGCATATGTAGTTTTAAACAGTTTCCCAGTAAATCTGGGTGAAGTAATGATCATATCCAGTCATCTAACTACATCAGTGAAGAAACTGGGGCCTTGGTAGAATATTTTCAGGAGGCACATATTTTTATTTATTTATCCTAAACTGATGCTTTTTAAATGCTTATATAAATTATAATATTGTTCCTGGCATATCACTAAAACAGGCACATCCAAAAGATGATTTGGGAGAAATGGAGTTACAGTCCATTGGCAGTAGTTGTATTTAAAAGTTTGTATCACTGTTAAGTCTAATTTGTCCCATCTTACTTCTTCTGAACATCAAAAAGCAAAAGACATTAATAATAGGTTTGAGAGATACCCTTTATTACAGGGCAGATTCATTTTCAAAATATTGTAGAACTGCTTTGAGTGTTAACACTCCTGGGAATGTAATCAACTTCTTAGACTCCTGCTTATTGTCATTCTGGTCTCTAATGTCCATGGTATGCACACAGAAAAGACTATTAAAATTGCTTAAGTTTAAATTACATTCAATATTTTTAAATTATAACCTAAATTATCTAAATTTGTAAGCTTTCAATTTAACTCATTAATATTTTTGTTCCATCCACAGATGCAGTCAATTTAGTATTAAAAGAAGACATACTTTTGGTGGGAATGCAAGTTGGTGAAGCCACTTTGGAAAACAGTGTGGAGATTCCTTAAGAAATTAAAAATAGAGCTACCCTATGACCCTGCAACTGCACTATTGGGTATTTACCCCAAAGATACAGATGTAGTACAAAGAAGGGCCACATGTACTCCAATGTTCATAGCAGCAATGGCCACAATCGCCAAACTGTGGAAAGAGCCAAGATGCCCTTCAACAGACGAATGGATAAAGAAGATATGGTCTATATATACAATGGAATATTATGCCTCCATCAGAAAGGATGAATACCCAACTTTTGTATCAACATGGATGGGATTGGAAGAGATTATGCTGAGTGAAATAAGTCAAGCAGAGAGAGTCGGTTATCATACAGTTTTACTTACATGTGGAGCATAAGGAAAAACATGGAGGACATTGGGAGAAGGAAAAAAAGGGTAAAATGGGGGAAATCGGAGGGGGAGATGAGAGACTGTGGACTCTGAGAAACAAACTGAGGGTTTTGGAGGGGAAGGGGGTAGGGGGTTGGGTGAGCCTGGTGGTGGGTATTGAGGAGGGCATGTATTGCATGGAGCACTGGGTGTGATGCATGAACAATGAATCTTGGAACACTGAAAAAATTTAAAAAAAAGACATACTTTTTACTTTTTCCCTGATAAATGCTTGATTTCTCAATTTTACCAGATTAAAATTCCTTAGAAACTAGTCTCACTTATAAATGTAGTTTTACTCTTGTGAACATACTAAAACAACATTCTAGATTTAATAATATATTAGACTTTTAAAAAGCATTTCTAACAACTAACAGGGTAGCCATAATAATCTAACAATCAAGTTCACCCTAGGTCTTAAGCAACTATAATGAATCTAATAATTAAAATTGAACAAGGTAATATATCGGCTTCTCATACATTGTCAAATACAGTTAACCAAAATGATCAAGCTCTCTTACACCTTCCAAATTAAAATCAAAAGGCTGAAACCAATTTTTAAAATAATAGTATTTTAAAAATAAATCAATAAATAATACCAATAGATTTTATACAAAAATGTTAATGTTATGAGTTTTTATTATTTCATCATTTCTCTACTATGTCTATCCTTTCTTTTCTTTTTTTTTTTTTTTTTGATTTGCAAAATCATGCATTCACTTAAATAGGAGCAATTTTACTAACTTTGGCTAGCTGAAGTTACAGAGTGACAAACTGGGCCAGGTACAAAGTTACCTATATGTCAAAGACTCCCACTCAGAACCTGGGTCTGGGCAGTACATACTGGATTCTTCCCCAGCACACATGAATATGCTCAGTACTTTTCATAGCAAAAATTTTGATTGCCATGTTATTGTAGAGATTCCAAGCCAAGATTTTAATATGGGATTAGTTTCACCCAGATGCCAATTTTCTTAACCATTTTTATTGGTTAAATTATCTTTTTATTACCTGAAGAGATCTTCCATTTTTCCCTATCTTATCAATCACTATTCTAGACTCCCTTTACTTCTAATTAGTACTCAGCAATGGCTTGAAAATCATACCCTGATAGGGTGGCCAGATGAAATAATGAATAGCCAGTAGAATTTAATTTCAGATGAGTAACAAATAATTTTCAGTAAAAGTATATACCATGCAATATTTGGAACATACTTAGGCCAAAGAAAAGATTCATTGTCTATCTGGAATTAAAATTTAACTGGGTATCCTATATTTTTATCTGCTAAATCTGGTGATCTTTATGCTTGGCATAGATTTCTAGAAGCTACTGTGTAAATTTTGCTTCTATTAATAATAAGTTATTCCCTTACCTTTTCTGTAGACTCAGTGAGGTTCAAACCCTGTCACACTTTCCCATCTCCCTCTGGCAGAGCACACTGCTTCAAGTAGATGTTCAGTGAATATTTGTCTTATGAGGCCTTCTTCTCAGAATCTAAATGATGTCAGTCTCCAAATCAGTTTGGAAAGCATACAGTTGTTGTGCTGGCTGATATGAGCCTCTAGAAACAAACAAACAAACATACGTTCACGACGTGAATTCACTGGAAGGCATGATGTACCTTCAGATCTTCCCATGCAGTAGCACAATGTGACAGAGAGGATAGATGCTGCCCTTTACTCAACAAAAGTAACTGTAATTGGAGTAATTGTAGAGTAGTACAAAATTATGAATTAAAAATTACAATTACAAAAGTAATTGGAGAGGGGTCTTTTTTTTCTTTCAAACTATGAGATATTCATATTTTTGTGTTACATTTGGTTTATGCAATATTGCTACTGAAGGCCCATTTAACACCTATTTTGAGCAAGCTTGCTGTTAAGATGTCCAGGAAGCCGTTCATTCTCTTCTGCAGGCAGGTCATGCTCTGCTGGATGTGGTTTGCAGTGACTCTCATCAGGGGTTAAAAGCCATGCTTTATTAGCAGACCCATCCTGCTGGGGCTCTCACCTCTGCTCTCCCCACTGTAAAATGCATGCAGGCTATCCAGTGACTCTGATTCCTGAATGGCATTTATATGCTTGATTTAAGAGACTAATGACAAGGAGAGTGATCTTTAGAATATATTACAGATAAAATGCAGGACAGTCAAGGAGACAGCCCCCAGAACGCCCAACACCGAATGAGAATCTCAGAGTTGAGGAACTTATAGATTTCACCCCTGTGCAGTTTAGTTTGAAACTCTTCAGTGATCCCAGAGTTACTTCTCTTGAGATTTCAAATAGGAATTGGAGAGATGACCTGGGAATCAATATTCTTTCTAGAAACAACCCCAAATCACCTTCAAATGACTGTGTGGGTCAATTTGACACTATCAACAACAATTGTGGGGATAGAGGGACTCTTAGGAAGATATAAAATCCTCACCATTATGGAATTTATAGTTAGAAAGATCACCAATATAAGAAAGTACCTAACTATAAAAATGTTTTTTTTTTTTTCTCACTGTCCGAGTAGAATATATTAATTGTGGAGTAACGTAAATTTTAGGGAAAAATAATTGAACTTACTCAAACTCCATGTATGAAGATACAGGGACTGCTAACACATTTGGTTCCTTTATCTTTGTGGTTTATATACATACAGATATGTATATATCAAAATATATACATATATAAACAAAATGGGATCATCCAACATATACTTTTTTATTATGCAATTAATGTACTATTTTATAAATGTAGTTAACATTTATACTTAAAATTCATTACATATGTATTATCATATGAAGCATTGCATAGTATCCACTTTTGGATTTTCCAAAACTATTTAACCAATCCAATGTGGTGGAACATTAGGATTTTTTTTCTTTTTTCTTAATGTATAATTAACATTTCAAATAATACCCTTCTGCTTGCATCTTCAAACACATTTCATTTTCTTAAGATAAATTCCTAGTACTTGCCCTTAAGTTTTTTCATACATATTTCAAAATTGCCTTGCTGAAAGTCTGCCCTGGGTAATGCTGACACCAGAGTGTGAAAAAGCCTCTCTCCACAAAGGAAGATTATACGGTAATAAGGGAAGGAATCCTGTGTCTGCAAGTGGGAATGGAAAGGTTTGTGGAGAATATGGAAGTTAATCCAGGATTAAAGAATAAACATTTCATGAGAAAAGAGGAGATGAACTGTAGGTAATGTTTTGATATTGTTATTCCTCTCTGAAATCACATCTGAGCTGAAAGAATTTCAACGTGCAAACTAGAAAGAAGCCTCATTGTTCGCACTGCAAAGATCATTCCTTCAGGGGCATCTGGGGGGCTCAGTCAGTTAAGAGCCAGACTCTTAATTTCAGCTCAGGTTATGAACTTAGGGTTTTGAGATTGAGCAGCGCATCAGGCTCAGGGCTCAGCTTGGGGTCTGCTTGAGATTCTCTCTCTCCCTCTGCCTTTGCCCCCTCCCCTACTCTCTAAATAAGTAAATAAATAGTCTTAAAAAAAATCACTCCTTCGTTTCTCCTGGGACATCAAAGAATGGACACCCACCTCTCCTGCAGGTTCAAACTCCTGCACATATTTCCTAGCGGGAGAATGTACTTCTTTCCACTCACATGTCCATTTTTATAATTGTAAGTCATCTATTAACCAAATCAATTTAAATGACAAAAACAAGTACTTTCCCATATTCAGGCAAATGAAATAAAATGATCATCTCAAATGGAGTTTTCCTGGGCATTCACAGTAGGATTTTATGTCCACATTCTGTTCCTTGCCCTTATAGCTTCTCCTCTCCTTGCCTGTCAGCAGAAGACTTCCTTGATTTCTTGCAGAGAAAATGTACCTATAGAAAATGAGAAGGGTCCCTGTGGTAATAATATTTCCCTGCCAATTACAGAAAGGTCCTATCCCCAGTACATGTTTTCTCCTATTGAGAACAAACAAGGTGTCCCAAGTGGTTTTTGATTGGGAGGATGAACAAGAATTACTTTTAAGCCTAAATAAGTTTGCCTTTTCTGGTTTCCTTTTTTACCAAAAATGCTGTTACTGATGAGCTTCTAAAAGTCAGTCTCCTCTCTCTACTGGTGGTATTTTCAGAGAAAGTAGAACAGCAGACAGCCTTTGCTGCTCTTTTGCAATTTTAACAAATTGTCTTTTGTATGTGTCTAGGCAAATGCAAAACTCCTCCTTTTGCAGTGATCAAAACCTAAAAACAAAGGCCTGTTGATTGACTAAGTTTTTCAATTTCTAATTAGCAAATTTTGTTTTTACCTTTGTAGACACCATAAATCAAACCCTTTCACTTCGAAGCTAAAAGGCAAAGATCCTTTGAATCTCTAAGTTATGACACATACTAAACAAAGACAGGCTGGGCTTTGATGTTTTCTTTGGTTTAAACTTATGCTGCAAACAAGAAGAAATTACACCTCAGCCTTCAGCTCCTGAAGCTTTCAGAAAGAAATTAACCCCTCTGAAGAAGGACTGTCATCTTCTTCCAAGGGAATGTTTTATTAAAAGTATGTTAGCAAACAACAACAAGCAAAAAGAAAAGAAAAGAAAACAAAACAAAACAAAAAAACAAGAGGTTCTCTGAAAGAGGACCTACTATGTTCAAGGGATAGCATAAGGAAAAAAAGTTTCCCACAAAACTCTTACCACAATTCAATACCTTGACTTTTGTTAGGACTCATTTTAAAAATAACAAACTGAACATTGAAACGACTTAGAAATTTGCTCATGGCCACAAAGTAAGTGATGAAGCCAATATCTGAATTGAGATATATTTCACTCCAACATCCGTGTCCTTCCTACTATGCACATTGTGATGTTATAGAATTGGTTATAACACAGCGACTGTAGGCTTCAAAAGACAAAACAAATTCATTTTCCTCTGGGCAATTTTTAAGGAAAGAGAGTAAATGTGAATGGAAGAAATTGAGGCACTTTAACTTTCTGTTAAAGTAAGCTCACTGGGGCTTACTGGGAAATATTTTATCAATGATATAGAACAGTGATATATTCTTGAAAAGACAGCATGGTGAAAGCTGCATTTTAAAATGTTGATTCTTATCCTATGCAGGATGAATGTAGTATGTCAACAAAGTAAAAAGGTTCTGGATACGGTCTTGATTATAGGAAGCAGTTGGGGACCCAAGAGATGTATCTTAGGAAAATACAATGGGATTTGATGGCAGATTAACTGGGGAAGTAAAAGAAGATGCCTTACTTAAACATGAATTTTCTATCTTGAAAATCTAAAGAATGTGCCTGTCACTATTAGAAATCAGGAGATGATAGACCAGAAAAAGCACATCTCCATCCACCGCAGTCCTAAGCAGGGAAAATCTCATGCTTGATATTTCAAGGTAGCAGGGAAAATATTTTTTAGTTATTAGTACTTGAAATTTGGAGAGAGGTTGTCAGATTTGTCAAGGATCTGAAATTTATCCATTCTAGAATGGAAAGTAAGAATTATAGTGTTCTTATTCATACAAACTCTGCCTGCGAGGATTTCACCTGTAAGTCCTGGAAATGTGTGAGAGTTAAGTTTTTCTAGAAGAAACACAATCACTTTTTCATCAAAAGTCCAACACTTTGCTGTACACACTCTGTTATAAAAAAGGTGAGGACTTTTAATTCAGTCAATAAAAGAAACCAATTTGAACCAGTCACGATCCTAACCCTTTCTTCTTAATTAGCAATTTCAGCTTCCCGTCATTTATCTAGATAAATAGTCAGGTCAACTGCTTGACTGAGGTTAGGTTCAGGAAATGACAAACCCACCCATCTCTGTTTATGCCTTTTTAATCCATATTGTTGGCAAGTTGACTCTAAAGTAGTGATTTCAATCACATTTGAATCACATGAGATGAAATGAAAAGAAAGGGAAAAAATCCCGATGCTCAGTCAGGCCACCCCTCCGATATATGAAATCAGAATCTCTGCTGATGACATCAGGACATGAAATTTTAAAAACGCTCCCCAGGTGATAATGATCTATACCCAGCACTAAAGACCAATGCTTAAGGAACTACCATTCTGGGAAAATATTCCTCGTATTTTTTAATCTCTCTTTTTTAACACCCAGGACTGTGAGTTAATGCATTTTCATTTACATTTCAGTTGGGCCACCATGTTTTGTTTTAGAAACATTTAACATGGAGTTTTATGTTTTGCAGAATTGAATCTACAGTGTGGATCCATCAGCAGGCTGTCCTCACCTCCTGGGGTTTGATTGGCAGGAACATGTTTTCCTGTGGAGTTCTGCCAATAGCATTTGTGTACAACAAACAAGGCCAAGTCTCAGGAAAGGTTTGGGCTGGATAACATGACAGACACTTTGGCAGAACCTTCCATTATTCAGCACACTATTGTGAAATATTAATAAAATTGTATTGTGAGGACCTAGAAAAGTTAAAATGTACTGTGAGTCTTAGAAATGATTAGGTTCAATATATTATTAGATCATTAAAGAATATAATATGCAAATATTGTATTGGAGCTAGTCAATGAAGGCCAACCGTGGCAAACTTTGCTTGATAATTTGCATGTCATACACCAGGTGTACGAAGTAATAGATCAGGAACGGTTGGCCTTGCTACATGAGAGAAGATTTCAGGATCACAAAGCCTAAGAGGACAACAGGTATTACTTCTACAGCTTCAGAATGACTTTGTAGGGAACACTTCCTAAAAGACGTCATAGGAGGCTGATATGCCAATACGGACTTTTTATTTACTATTTGTATTTCCTGATTTTCCTCATTTCTGAGGAATGAGGAAATTTCCTCATTCATTTCCTCATTTCTCATTTTTTTAAAGCAGAGGAACAAAATGGGTCCCAACTGAAGGTTTTCTTTCCTTCTATGGTAATATTTTCATCCAGTTCTCTGTTCCAACCTCACCTCAGACCTTTAAGAAGCAATGAACCAAAAGTCTAACGACGTAAGGTTTTGCCACTGATTGTCTACATCTCGAGCCTCCATTTTCTCATGTGAATAAATAGATATATTACTTTTTTCCACTGCCTATTATAAAATATAAGTCTAAGTACAAAAGAAATCAAAATGTACAAACATGCTACTCATAGAGTAGGTATGAACCTAATTCAGTTATGTTCCCTACTGCCACTTCCAGACTACTGCTCTCCTATATACTCACCAGAGTTCTCATTGGTATTTGAATATGCTTGATCTCCCTGACCTCAACACCCACACTTTCACATGCAACAATACTTCTTCAGAAGCTACAGCCTCCTGTATCTATTACCTTAATTCCCTCATCCCCATTTATAGTCAAATGTCTTAGAAATTGGTCTTATGTATTGAATCTGTACCTCCTACTCCAGTCTGGCTTCTGCTTCTGTAACTTTGTTGACACTAGGGTCACTAAGGATTTTTATGTCATTAAATCTAAGAAATTTTTTGGTGGGGTGTTCTTGTCTCAATTCTTAGGAGACTTTAATGCTATTGGCCACATTTTTCTTCTTGATACTCTCTCTTCCTTTGGATTCACTTTTGGATTTCCTCTTGTCTGTCCGAAAGATCATTATTTTCATTCTAATTTAGATGCTCATCCACTTTTACCTGGCTATGAGCTGTTGACATAGTGACAAATTTGGAACACTTGTATTTTATTTACTGCAACATATTATCATATATGGCCTATATCATATATATTGCTGATCTTCCCACCCTAATCTCTAGGTCTGAAATTAATTCATTATATTCTGTGGCTTTCAGATGCATATCCCCAGCAAAGACATACCTTCTCTGGTTCATATCCACATAATTAACCAAAATGATCCTCAAAATCTTCAATGTCCAATTTAAACATACACTACTCTCCCTAAAATCCTTGCACAGTCTTCTATCTCAATAAATGGAACCCTCTCCATCCGATTCTGTGGACCAGAAATTACAGTCACCTCTACTACCCCTTCCTAAATATCTGGATTTCATCCACTTCTCTGTATTTTCGGTGCATATACCCTAGTCCATGATACTGTCCTTTCTCATCTGGATTCTTAAAATAGTTTCCAAAATATTCCCCCACATCCACTCTGCCATCCTGTTACTGGTTCTCCATATTGCAGTAAGACTGATTTTATCAAGATGTGATTCTGTAGATTTTACATTCCTCTTTGTTTAAAATATCTTAATGTTTTCACATTATGCTAAAGATAAAGATGAAAATTCTTAAAATGACCTAAGAGGCCTATATAATCTGATCACCTACTATCTTTCCAGTGTCATCTGACACCAACCTCATCTGACACCACCCTCACCTTCATTTCCTGCCCATGACACCAGCTTCCGTTTTTTCCAGTTTTTAAGACTTCATTTTCTAGGGAAGTTTTGGGTTCACAGCAAAATTAAGCAGAAGGAAGATTTCCCATATATTACTTGCTGCCACACATGCATAGCCTGCCCCATTGTCAACATTCCCCAACAGAGTGATACATTTGTTCCAATTGATAAACCTACATCGACCTATCATAATTACCCAAAGTCAATAGTTTATATTAGGGATGACTCTTGTACATAATATGGGTTTGGACAAATGTATAATGATATGTATCCAAATTATAGTATCATACAGAATAGTTTCACTGCCCAGAAAATCTTCTGTGCTCAGCCTATTCACCCTTACCTTCTCCTAATCCCTGGCAACCACTTATCTTTTCACTGTCTTCATAGTTTGCCTTTTCCAGAATGTCATATTGTTGGAAACATACAATGTGTAGCCTTTTCTACTTGGCTTATTTCATTTAGTAATATCCATTTAAGGTTTCTCCATGTTTTTTCATGGTTTGAAAGCTAATTTCTTTTTAGTACTGAATAATATTCCATTGTCTGAATACAGCATAGTTTATCTGTCTATTCACCTGCTGAAGGACATCTTGGTAGCTTCCAACTTTTGGCAATTACAAATAAAGCTGGTATAAATATCTATTTGCAGGTTTTGTGTGGACTTAAGTTTTCAACTTAATTGGATAAATACTGAGGTCTGTAATTACTGTATCAAGTGGTAAGAATATATTTAGTTTTATATGAAAATAGCCATAATGTCTCCCAAGTGGCTGTAGTTTGTATTTTGCATTCCCACCAGTAACAAGTGAGAACTCCTATTGTTCCACATCCTTGCCAGCATTAGGTGATGTCAGTATACAGGATTTTGGCCATTGAAATAAGTGTGTAGTGATATCTCATTTTTGCTTTAATTTGTAATTCCCTGGTTCCACAGTTTAGTTTTCCCTTTTCCAGAATGTCATATAGTTGGAATCATACAGTGTGCGGCTTTTTCAGACTGGTTTCCTCCACTTAATAATAGGCACTTAAGTTTCTTCCATGTCTTTTCATGGCTTGGTAACCTCATTCACTTTATTCCCTTGTCTGAAATAAGCTTTCTTTGACAAGAACATTTTTGCACAAGCTTCAGAATAGATTCCAAGAATTCTTTCCTCAGAAAAATTTTCCTTCATTCTCAATTTTCTTTAAAAATATTCTCAAAAACCCATTTTTTCATTTATAGTTATAAATTTACTAGTGGTTATTTGCTTAATGTAGGTGTCCAGAGTGGACTAAATTCCATAAGGAGAGTCCAGATTTCTCTTGTTCACTGTTTTCTTCCCAGGATCTAGCACAGCATGACCCATATAAGAGGATCAGAAGTACTGGTTGAGCAAATAAATGTAAAAATGAATAAACAACATTTGGAGGATATTCAGTGGAGGATGTTCAGAAAAATAATATTTAAATAAGATTTGAGATATTTTATGCTAAGATTTTATAAAAGCACATTAGATTGAGAGAATAGTACCATTTTACAAACCCTAAAATGAAAATAAAGAATGTTAAATATTTGTTTTTTATCTGTTGAAATTTTCATGCTCACTAAGTTAAAGTATACAGCTTATTAGATAAAGAGAATATCAATGCCATTTTATAAATTTCAAATAATATTAGGGCTAAATATTAGTTTTAATTTGCCATATTTTTTACTAAAACTTTTTTAGTCTCTACTCAGCATTTTAAAGAAATGCTTTTTTTTGGTTTGTTTGTTTTTTTAAAGTCTTTCTATAATTAATTGGGAAAATGTCTTTCTGTTTTTAATCCACATCTTAATCCTCAGTGCTTTTCTCTTTTTCATTTGCTTGGTTGGTATTCCTGCCCTTTCATCAGGCCATCCAAAATATAACTCTAACATCTTTGCATTTTTGTTTCCAGTATGAATTTTAGATTTTTAATATGTGGAAGTTACTGATGCCTTAGTTATTTTTACTATGAATAGTTTAACAGAAGCTTTTGGGGAAATCATGCTTCTTGACCTCTTTGCAATATTTTATGGCCCATGTGTTTGCTTACATGCTTAAGGGCTATACATTAAAATACTGTCACACAATTTAATATTTACATATAGTAGGTCATTAAATGGAATACCATATTGAGCTAGAGGGTGATATGTTACTAGGGAATGGCTAATTGTCTAAAAAGGAAAGCCTTGCATGTTGACTGGTACTGTATTACATTTACTATGTTCTGATCTAGAACTGTTCAATGAAACTCTCTGTGATGATAGAGAAAGCCCAGTCTTTGCGGAGGCAAAACAGCCACTAATCATATGTAACTACTGAACAACTGGAATGTGGTTAGTATGACTGGGGAACTGCATCTTAAAATGTTATTTAAAACGAAATGAATAATTTAAATTAGAATACCCACTTGTAATATCCATAGTACATATCTAGTCTTTAATGATGCACAACAAAAACTGAGTTTTTGTAGAATTCCTGACATTATCTACAAGGCTGGTTTGACCAGTGTCTGGTAATTTGGCAGTATGTAAGCATCAGTAGTTAGGAAAGCCAGAAAAACAAAAACAAAAAGATCACTGAAGAGTTGTTTGATCTGTGGCCTTTGTAATCAGGTTGAGATTCAGTGGAAGTTTGGGAAGACTGCCTAAATCCAATCCTTAAAGACATGCGTTAAATAGAAGAGTCTTATTCCAAATCAGCATAAGAAAAGAAATGTATTAGGGAATAAAATATAGCATAGAATAACAGGCAAACTGACCCCTGGCAAGAGAAAGTAACATATAGCTAAATGATTACAAAATATAAGAAGAGATCCATCTCCCTCTGGTCCAGTACAAAAGAATTTTGTTAGACAAAGCAAGAAAGGCAGAGAGAAAGAGATTAAGCTGGAACCAAGATTGTTAAGTGGGTATAATAATTTCCTAATGTGCAACTGGTAGACAAGATTGGATATTTGCATCACTATTTAACTTTATTTTCGAAGGACCTAAAAATAAGTGATGCAAATTATTGATGCTGTATACTATTTGGTTTTTAGTTAATTTTTAACAAAAACTTTTTAATAGATTGTTTTTTAGAGCAGTTTTAGTTCACAGTAAATTGTTTACCTGTTTACTAATCAAAATACCAAATCAGAAATTATCCATTAAACGTATATACTTTATCATGTGTCAATAGCGTATTACTAAAATGACCTCTCTTTATTAATTGTAATATCTTAAACACCTAGCACAGTATCTAAAACTTGCTAAGCAAATGTTTAAATAAATCATTGCTAAACAAATGTCAGCTGAAATTTAAATTACAGGAACCCTAATTGTCTACAAATCAATAACATCACCTTCTTTCATAGATGAGAATTAGATAATTTTGAATCACCTTAGCTTTAAATCCTTTGTGAGTTTTCTTTTCTTTCAGTGACTCTCTTTTAAATAATTATTCCTTTGTTCTCAGTCCTTCAAATATCCAAAAAAACAACTAAGGCATTTTACGGTATGTATACTCTACTATAAAATATGTGTTTTCCAGAATTTTACCAAGCAGAAACATAAAAACCCAAGCTCTTCTGTAGGGCAAAAAATGTAATTCTCTAGTGTAAATTGTCCATTTAAATGAAAAGCAAAATTGGAAAAATAGGATTTTACTTTTCTCTTTAATTCCTCCCAACCAAAAAAAGACAATACCATATTGTCAGACACAACTAGGCTTGGTACCTCTTATATTTGTGTTTATTACATGACAGGGTTTTATTTCATCACAAAATCTGTGGACGATATAGTACACATTGTATATAGTATGATACACTAATTGGACTTTTAAAAATTCTCATCCTTTCCATTTCTCTACTTTTTCTACATGTTAACTTCATTATTTTCAATTGGCATCTCAGTACCTGGAAGTAAGGCTATAAATACAACTCAATTCTTAAAGCTTTATCACCAGAGAGTAAATGATCCTTTATTTCCAGGTGAAATTAGAAAATTCTGAGTAAGAACACCAACTTGCCAATAGTGTTTTAGGTGCCCACCAGTTGTGGTCATGTCTCTATTCTTCATCTAGTCCAATGATGACAGCCAGGGAGGTGGGTTCCTTTAAGAGGCCATTTCCATTTAGAACATATATTTGGTGAGGGAAAGGAAAGTGAATTGTTGTCTCAAAAAAGAGTTTAGTAAGACACAGCCACTTCAGAGGGACCAGAGGAACAGAATACCAATCCACTTAATTCCATAATACTTTCTAAGAACATAAAGCAAGCGTCTTTCCGTTCCTACAAAATTATCTTATTATATCTAAAAATATGCCACATATGGTGATGTATTGTTTTTACTCAAGTTTACGTATACTTCACAGTACACAAAATTCTGATGTGGGTTTTGACTAAATCTATATATCAAATTAGGCAGCCCAGTTGTGTACTTTTGAACATCCAGCTGATTGCCTTTTCCCTATCTCTCAGTTTGGTTCTTTAAAGCCTCCCACCTCCAGCGTGTATCATGTGCATTTTCAGAATGCCCCATGGATATTCCTAACTAACTGCCATAATATTCTACATACAGAGAGTGTAATTTAGCTTTCTTTCCTCCAGTACTCTGTTAATGGATTATTTTTATTTAACTCCATATAAGGCACAGTCTTTTCTGCATAGTGGAAGAAAAATAGAAAAGCAAAATAAATGCTTGGTTTTGATTGTATTCTTTGCACCATTCCCATAGAGATCTACGTAGCCCCAGGGAGGAAATACTGAGCAAGGAAATGAACAAGCAGCGAAAAGAACTGTTAGATTTGGAGCAAGACTCTATTCTCTATTACTCTGGATAGAAGCTGGCCAACCAAGACTCCTTGGTCTTAAATGAAAAAAATGCTCTCTTCTCTGGTCCTATAACCACAGTGGTCTCCAGTGTTCTCCCTTTCCCAGTGAGTATATGGACAAAGTTCATCAAATGGATTCCTTTATGATTTTTTTTTTCAAGATTTTATTTATTTATTTGACAGAGAGAGAGACAGCGAGAGCAGGAACACAAGCAGGGGGAGTGGGAGAGGGAGAAGCAGGCCTCCCGCTGATCAGGGAGCCCAATATGGGCCTAGGCCCCAGGACCCTGGGATCATAACCTGAGCCGAAGGCAGACCCTTGACGACTGAGCCACCCAGGCGCCCGGATTGCTTTATACTTTTAAAGCTAGAAGAATTTTGAATATCTAACTATATTTGAAAGAAAAATCCCACTGTCTATTTCGCCTAGTGAAGTTCACTAGCCAATCTTTGGCTGCTTGTTTTGGAAGAGCAAGGGTCATCCCTTTAGGCTAAGACCTTGTGGATTTCAGTGGCCTGTCAGAGAACAAAGCTAAACGTCTTCAGCCTGTTCCAGACCTGCTTAATATGGAATTCAAATAGAATGTGTAGCTCCACTGATATATTTTAATTACGGAAGAGGAAATCAAAAGTGTCTAAAATGACAGAACAAAAAAAAAAAAGAAAAGAAAATGTGGTCTTTTTGGCCAAATCTACACATGCTGAGTGACATAAAGAATTTGACAATTCTTTGGATCATTTAAGTGAAAAATGTTTTCCCTCGTAGCCATTAAAATATGTTTTCAAAGACCATTTGATGACACAGGAAATATTCACTATATATTTTGAAATGGAGAGAAGCCATGTTAAAGCTCTATTAGTGAGGTTTAATTTTGAGAGATATACACAAGCATAAATAAAAGTAAGAAAAACCCACAGGCATGTTACAATTGTAATATTTAGGTGGCAGATTTAAGGCTAATTTTAATTTTATCCTTCCTAATTACTTATATCTTCCAAATATCCTGCATCAAACTGGTCTTTCAGTATAATGATTAAAAGCTTGGGTTCTGGAGTTAAGGTGACTATTTTTGAATTCTGATTTAGACTCTTACTAGGTGGTTAATACTAAGCAAGTTACATTTTCCTCATCTTTAGAATGGCAATGATACCGGTAACATTGTAACAGCATACCTGTGAGAAACTGAAATAATGTATATAAAGCACTTACAACGCCTAGCCCATAGTAAGCTTAATAAATGCCAGCTATTTCTGTTATAAGTTTTGATAAGAAAGCTATTTTTCAAATGATATTTTCTGCCTATGAATAAGCACATATATGTACATTGCTCAATCTAAAACAAATCACTCTGTCTTAAATTTATGGGAAATTAGGCCATTCAATATTGACTGAAATTCAAGAACTCTGCTAGGGGCCCAAATGAATGCAGATATTCCATTCCTATGTAAACTGTAGCTGAAGACTTAGATTTAACTGGTGATATTTATGATGGGTTCTTACTAGTCACTGTAAAATAAACATCTGACTGGACATTATACTTATAAGGAGCAATAGGCCCTTTGAAGATGGTGGTCAGGGTTCCCCTTGTTTCAGAAAAGAGAAAAACAGACACTTACTACATTCCTAAAGAATGAGGTAGCTCGACAGGACTCTGAGAAATAAACTGAAGGGTTTGGAGGGGAACGGGGAGGGGGTTGGGCGAGCCTGGTGGTGGGTATTGAGGAGGGCACCTATTGCATGGAGCACTGGGTGTAGTGCATGAACAATGAATCTTGGAACACTGAAAAAATAAAATAAAATAAAATAAAATAAAATAAAATAAAATAAAAAAGACAATCTTTTATGTAATGAATCCCACATTTGCAAGACACAATGTCTGAAAGAAGGAAAAGGGAAAAGTTGGGGAGAACCTGAGTTCTGGAGCTATGAATAATTCATATTGTTTTTATGCTCACACATTTGAAGTTGGAACAAGGCCTGAATGACTTACAATCTTGTGACTCCAAAAAGGTCTGGGGAGAAAATATTGATTAATTCTTATTGGTAGATCATATGCCAAAGTATTGCTATTTCTATGTTTTGATTTCAATTCCAATAATGAAACAGAGTTCTGGCAAAGAGCTTCTCTAATAAACGTTTTTTAAATCTTATTTTTTTAACGAAAGGTAAAATTGTTCCTGATATGCTGGAATATGTTTATTCCTTGTGGGAATGTGGGAAGAAAATTAATATTTTTAAATACCTTTGGTTAAAGATTTTAAAGAAGATGACATTGCTATTTTATTTTCCCATTTTATGTAACTATTACATAATATTGACTAAAGGCAAACATTTATCTGGTATTGGGTCAAATATGAACAAGTCAAAATGATTTGGTAATTTGCTATTTTAATTAATTTCCTTTTTATTTCTGATTAAACGGCTGCTATTCTTTTTTATGACTCAATAGATACCAAATTGATCAGATGTGTTGTTTCACTTTATTCTCTCACCACTGGATTGCATAGATGTTGCAAACTGTAAAACTGCCTAAAAAATATTGTGTTCAGCTATTTTGATTAAAATAATCTACTCATTACTTTTTGCCTTTTAATATGCTTGTGATTTTTTTGTTGAAAGCCAGAGATGATGAACTAGACAAAAGGAACTCCTGTAAATAGACTTTTAATGGTGTGTTAAGGTGTGCAGGGAATGGAAATGTTCTATTTGTCCTATAACTAGGTCTCAGTCTTTTAGGGAGTCTTCTCTGGACTATGAACTTGACACATGCTTCTCAGGCTTCCCGCTGCTCCCCTCATCCTTAGGTGAGACAAGATGACTAGAGTGGGCTGGAATCAGGTATGTCCCTTCCCTCACGTTGGTCAGGCTTTGATAAAATTCCAATGAGTCAGACTCTGGTTAACTAGATTCTCCCATGGGTAGGTAGGCATGGTTGAGAACAGAATGTCCTGGCATGCTTCAAAACAGTTACTTTTCCCTCCCCCCTGCTGAAAGCACAAGCGGAATTTTCTTTGCTCTTTACTGTGAGAAACTGGCAGCGTTCCTGGAGGTAACAATTTTAAAAAGTGGGCTTCCACACCCCTTAAGACTGGTTCCCACTCTGGAGTTTTTCACTCTCTGACTTGTCCACATTGAGCCTCCAGCAATTTTTCAGTTACTGTTTAGGTTTTCCTGTACTCATACTAGCTCCTGCAGAAGTTTCAGTGCATGGGTTTCTGTTCCAGTTAGTTGTGATTCTCTCTATTCATTGCCTGTCTGTCTCCCCAGTCTGGGGACAGTGTTTTGCCTTGTGATCGCACTTCTCGGACAGATCTAAAAAGGGTTTTTGATTTTTCAGATTGTTAGGATTTTTATTTCTTGTTAGGACAGAATGATGGCTTTCAAGCTCCCTACACGCTAAACCAGAAAATGAAGTCCATAATCATTCGTTTTTAAAAATCAAAGAAATATATGTACATGTTTAAAGAGTCAAATGAAACTCAAAGTCTTGTAATGCAAACTAGCATCCACTTCTCCTCCATCTGCCTCTAAACCCACCAGATTCTCAGTTCCCTGAGAAGACAACTTCCCATTATTCGAGGTATTTCTTCTTGAATTTACCTCCATTCTTCCAAGTTATTTGCTCAGATATATCTTATTTTTAAAGTAATTTCTACACCTAATGTGGGGTTCGAACTCACAACCCTGAGATCAAGAGTCGCATGGTCCGCTAACTGGGTCAGCTAGGAGCCCCTATCTTTTTGTTTTTTAAATTTAGATGATCTCAATTAATTTGGAAGATTTAAGACAGTATTTATTGGTGTGGGAAAAAATTAGAATTAGCTCTCACTACCCCAACATTGCCACATTTTCAAACCCTCCTCTTACCCCTTAGGAGCTAATATATAGTTCCATAATCTAATGTGGTTGAATTATTTATCTTTAGTCTATTGTAATTTCGTAGATGTGGTTCAGAGCAGGGCCATATAGTAAAATAAACTATGATTGCATTTCCTTTTCTTTTGCTTTTTTTGGGCAAACTTTTTCTTCTTCCAGAGTTAGAAAGTTACCTCATTTTTCCTTAGTTATTTGCTTATTTAGTTTCTGTCCAAGTTCTTCTCCAAACTCCTGTGATGGAATTGTGCATGTACTCTCAATATGGACAAACATCAATTTTATTATTTTATTAACTAACATGTGTAGGCCCTACCTTTCCACTGGTGCAAGGCACAGATACGCCCTATTTGCCAACCTAGTATCTTGGGTATTTCCTTTTTACAGCATCCTCCTTCTTGACTTAATTGTATTCTTGGGTCTTTGCATGCTATTGTTGCTGGTGCTTGTTCCTTTGAACCATGATGATCCTGGGAGGTCAACTCTCATTTAGGAGTGAAGCATGAGGAGATGAAGAGGAGTTCTATATAAAGGGTTTGGCTTTTGGATTTCAGATTTTATTGTAGAGTGACTGGACAGGACTCAGCTCCTTTTGGCTCATCCACAAGTTTTAATCTCTATGGATTTTTTTCTCTTGGCCCAGTTTCTTCTGAGAAAATTTGGCAGTTGGTGTTTTAAGAGACAAGTGGTAGAACATGCTTGAGAAGCTTACTGTTTAACATTTGTACTTTCACACAAACCCTGTTTCCAGTAAAATGCCTTGCCTTTTTCACCCTGCTTTTCACTGTCTCACATCTTGGAGTTTTCCTCTCTGGTGAGTTGTTTGCCTGACTTTTCCCCTCCTCTCAGTGATTTAAGATTATCCAAATAACTTCATTATTTTTTATTCTTTCTTCCTGCCACCCTCCCGTCCTTCCCTTTCTTTCTTTATATTTATTTCTAAATGTAATTTTTCCTCATATTTTGTCATCAAATGGTTAAAACTCTAAGACACACACACACACACACACACACACACACACACACACACACAAGACCTTTAAGACAAATTATGGCCACTAGTCAGCTTGAAAATATCTCAAAGAGTAAAAGTAATTTATGCTGATCATGCTATTTAAAAGCAATAATATTGATACAAGACCTAAGAATTCTCCTTTGAGAAATAATGAAACCTCCATGAATGCAGCAGTTTTAATTTTAGATTTCTAATTAACTCTTAATTCTAAAGGTGGTAAAGTGCCTAAAGCTTCAATAAGTAAGGATGCTGTAACTATTTTTTAATACAATAATTAACTTTTAATTCATTAATGCATTTCTGTAGCAGAACTACTCTACTTCGTATTCAGAATATTCCTAGAATCTTTTCTTCTCAAAAAAAAGAAATAATATTTTGCTGCAAATAAATCAATGCTATATGTTTTATTTTAAATTTTAGTTGTAATCTATTTCATGATATCACAATAACATTCTCACTGGGTGATTTAATAAGTTAAATTTATATTTCAATTCCCCTAGAATTTGGAATATTTGATTGCTTCTTTTAAAGTAGAAAACTTAAGTTCTGTTCTTACTGTTCTGTGACTGATTAAATCCTGAAAATTATTGAAGAAGCTATTTTTTAGCTTGAGCCACTTCTTTAAAACATTTTTGTTGGTTCTCAGACTTGTCTTGTCATTAGAAACCAACATAATATTCCTAAACCAGGAGGAAGTACCATTGGAGATATACATATTGAGTATAATGTCCCTTGGTAAAATATCTGTAAACGAAACATTTTTTTGGCACTTATAGGTTCTGGGGATTGTGCACCTCTGCCTACTTCTCCTTAGACCCCATTCCTTCATGTGCCCAACAGGTCTATGACTTCAGAATGAGTATCTGGTGCCTATGTTGTGCTGTCAGAGGTTGCCAATTTCTCCTTAATAGCATCCTTTTTATTGTCCCTAATTTCCCTTATCTCTGGCCCTGCCTTATCTTAGGTGTCCATTATGAATCTTCTCATCTTACTTTCTGATTCTATCCCCTTCCTCTCCAAATCAATTTTGCATTTGTTTGCCTTAGGATCTTCCTAAAGAATGCTTCTATTAAACCATTCTTTCTCAAAAATAAAGTTTATTTCATTCCTTATTCATCGCATGTTAAGTCTAAGCTTCTCTGTGTGACTTTTAATATTCCTCTTCCATTATAGCCACACTGATATCTCCACCATTCAAACATCATACCTATTTCTTCGTTATTCATTTTTTCATTGTTTACTTTCCTTTAGAAAACACTTTCCACTTTCCTTGAATTTTTCAAGTCTTACCTGTGTCAAATCCAGACCAATTTCTACCTCTCTCTGTGTCTCTCTCTATCTCTGTCTCTTTCTATGTATGTTTGTGTGTATAGCTACACACTAGCCGTAGTTAAAAGTATCTAATATATACCAAGCTACATGTTACAAGTATTTCTCAAAACAATCTGTGAAACTGTTACTATTTTTTCCAACTTTATATAAAAGCATGGTGCCAAGAAATACTAGATAATTTCCCCATGGTCATATAGTTGGTAAGAGGAAGAAATAGGATTTAACACCAAATCTAGATCCCAAACCCTTAACTACTGTGCTGTACCATTCAGTAAATACATTATGTCCTTTCCTATACCAATGGAATCAAACCACACAGGCAATTAACTACTCCATCTATAACTCCAGGTCAGGAAATGTATCTGTAAATAAAACACTAAAGTAAAAGAAGTTTTACAGAATCACCGTAGGATACAGAAAGATGAACGTTGAGAAAGTAAGATGGAATTTCATGTTTATTTGAGGGAAAAAATTAATATTAGAGAGAATTTTTATGGAGACATTTTTGAGGTATCCATTTTTGCTTCATAAACATTACACCTTAGGTGGCAGGTTAGTTGGTTTGGGTATTGAAGGAGTTCAGAACATGCTACCCAAAAATATGCTGTTTTGTATGTTGATTATTTTGAGCTGAAGGCACTTGAAAGACAGCACATGCAGAGAGAGGCTTTCCTCGAACTCCCCTTATTTGCCTAAAGACAGATCCTTCAAAAGAAACTCAATTGTCATAAATCCTTCCTTCGGAGTTTCATTAAGCAAGGAAAACTGATTCTTATCACAGAAGAGGAGAATGGAAGTCAACACCACACCCAGATGAACATTGTCATGAACTATCATATCTCCCATCTATTTTATTAAGGAACCATTTATCTTTCCAAAAAAAAAAAAAAATTTACTCTACCCTAAGTTGCCTACATCTCCCACCCCTTCCCCTATTAACATAGTACATAAGCTCTTAAACCTCACTGTGTTTTGGGGTATTCAGCTTTTCCTCCTGTGATGCTTCCATGCATGTAATATCAAAAATTAATAAATGTGTATATCTTGTCTCTTGTTAATGTATGTGAATACTTTTTTTTTTTTCTTTTTGATAAGCCCCGCAATTGAACTTAGGAGGATAGAGAGAAAATCTTTCCTCCCCTACAGTACCATCCTAGGGACCCTTAGATATTCAACCATCTTCTGTTCTTCCAAATAACAAATTTCTGTTAAGAATTGATACATTCATGGAGGCCACTGCACTTAGAATATAGGCATCTCCTGACAAGGTTCTCATTCCTTCGATTCTCATTGTTTGCTTTTTAAGCAAACTGTGTGTGTGTGCTTCTTGACTAGGGGGAAAACATCAGCCTCTCTCTCTTTTTTCTTTTTTTTCCTTTTTTTCTAAAGGATGAATATCAAGATGCAACCAACTGTTATACACAGTCAATATTCTGGTCCTACAATCACCTTTTCTCTTTTTTTTTTTTTTAAAGATTTTATTTTTTATTTATCTGTCAGAGAGAGATAGCACAAGCAGGCAGAGAGGCAGGCAGAGGCAGAGGGAGAAGCAGGCTCCCTGCCAAGCAAGGAGCCCGATGTGGGACTCGATCCCAGGACGCTGGGATCATGACCTGAGCCGAAGGCAGCCGCTTAACCAACTGAGCCACCCAGGCGTCCCCTACAATCACCTTTTCTACCTGAGGTCAATTACTCCATTTGCTATGGACAATTGATCCCCTCTCTGCTGTAGGAAACTGGCACTATAGAACTAGATCACATAAATGGATATTTTAATTTAAATATTGTTTAAATTTAAATTAAATTTAAAATTCAGCTCCTTGTTTGCACAAGCCACAGAAGCAGGTGCTCAATAGCCATAAGAAGTTAGTAGCTATTGTATTGGACAACATAAACACAGAACGTTTCTATCATTATATGTCATGAAAATAATTTTTGACAGTGCTACTCCAGAGTTCTGTTGTGGTTTTGTTTGTTTGTTTATTTGTTTATTTTATCATGGCTACAATTAAATTGGCTGGGAGCTTTTAAAAATGCAGAGGTTCTGTTACCACCTCTGACTGTTTTAATCAGAATGTCTCAGGGTGGAGCCAAGGTACTGGAAATTTTTGAAAGTGCCCCGCATTTAGTGATTTCAGGCAGCCGGGGTTGAAATTCAATTCTATAAAGTAAAGTTTATCTTTCCAGAATCCACAGCTCCCTTTTGAAACATGACTTTTAGTCAGTATTTAAGTATGATAAAAATCTCTGCTCTCTTAAAAACAAACAAAATCTTTCCCCAGAATAGCAATAACTATAGCGGCAACAACAATAACATCTCCTCTTGATCCAGGATCCCATTTTCTCCACCACTTAACTTTCTTATTATTTGCAAGGTCAAATTCTTTAAATGTGTACCTTAATCCAGGGTGTCAATTTTCTCACTTTCCACTTAATCCTTATTCCAAATAGCCTGGCTTCCATCTCCACTATACCACCGAAGTGACCCCTGGTAAGTAGACCAATGACTACTACTTTAGTCAGTACAGGCAATATTCTTCAATGTTCATTTCAGCTGATTCTCAGGAGTCCTTAACACTTTTGGCAATTTTGTCCTTGATACACTCTCTACCTCGCCTCTTCTGATGCATTGTCTCCTCTTTTCCTACTTTGTCTCCTCTGTTCCCCTTTATTAAGAGTTTCTCAAAGTTTCATTACAGGTTCTCTTTACTTCTTGTTATTTTCTCTCTTCTTAGTAAAATCATTTACATTATAATTCATATAATAACCAATCTTGAATTAACTTTTAGCCAAGATCTTTTGTCTAAGCCAATATCTAACTGTCTGAGTAAGATCTTTACTGGGATGTTTTAAATACACGTAAAGTTAATCTGTCGAGAACACGTTGTATGCTCCACTTCAAATGGGTTCTGCTTCTTGTATTTTCTATCTCAGTCTGAGCCACTGAAATCCTCCCACTGTGTAAACCAAGATGCTAAGTTGCCTTTGAAACCTGTTACCAATATTTACCACATGTCCAGCGGATGACCTCAGAAATGTCTCTCACATATGTTTCTTTTTCTTTCTGCTACCTCCAACTTAGTCCAAGCTACCACAATCTCTCTCTTCTAAGTGACTTACCTACATTAATGATAGACACTTCCAAACCCCAACCTATCCAACCAGAGTGGTCTAAGATGCAAGCAGGGTTTTATTCTTCACCTGCACAAATGGTTTCAATAATTTTTACTTTTAGGATACAGACCAAAATCTGTTATTTATGCATGCAAAGCTCTTCTGGTCAGCCACCTACTACCTCCCCAGCCATAAAGTATTCCATTCTTCTCCTTACTCTAAGTGCTTTATCAAGTTGACCCTTTTTGAGTTTTTCTTACCTAGATACCTTTACATATGCCATTTTCTTCTGGAAAACCTTTCCAGAATTCTACTAATTCTACTAATTAAATACTAATTCTACTAATTCTACTAATTAAATACTACTACATTTTAAATTCTAGCTCAAATATTGCATTCTCAGGAAAGTTTTCCTTGATTTGATAAATATATTTAGGTTTTCCTATTATTTATTCTCAATATCCCAATAAGTTTATTTAGCACAATTAATCACCGTTTTTAAAATATGTTAATCTGGGGCGCCTGGGTTAAAACCTCTGCCTTCAGCTCAGGTCATGACCTCAGGGACCTCCTGGGATCAAGCCCCGCATGGCATTGGGCTCTCTGCTCAGCAGGAAGCCTGCTTCCCCCTCTCTCTCTGCCTACTTGTGATCTCTCTCTGTCAAATAAATAAATAAAATCTTATAAAATAAAATGAAATATGTTAATTTGCATAATCATATGATTAATGTCTGCCTCCTCCAGTGAATAAGTTTCTAGGAATCAGGGACTGTATTTATCCTACTCAATATTATCTGTCTAGTGCTCTAGCATAGTGCTTGACTCACACTAGGCATATTTTTTTAGATATTTATTTATTTATTTAAGTATTTATTAAGTAAGTACTTATTAAATAAATGAAATAAGTATTAAATAAATGAAAGAAAAATATTTAAGAACAATATACAACTTAGTTTTTAAACAATGAGAAAATAAGTTGTCTAATGAGGAAATATTAGATACTTTTTTAAAATTTTTAAATGACATGATCAAACTGATTAAAAAATGAATAATTCAGACCAATCCTGTCATAAGCAGTTTGATTCTTACAAACCCACGCTCTGTGTCTAGAATGAAAATGAAGGGAGTTATTATATCAGTACAATGTGCGTGTTGGAGGAGAGTCTGCTACAGAAGGGAAAAGATGAACGTATTCCTTTTTCATATGGATCAACTCCCTGGGTATTCAAAGCATTTCTCTCTTATCCAGTCTGTCCATGTATACAGAACTGACACCAATTTAATCTCAAGTAGATTAAAAAATAATCTAAATGTACAGCATGGTAAATTCTTTTTTTGGTGTCCAAGAGCACATGCAGAACTCTTCAGGACAGTGAATTCTTCTTACAACAAAAACAATCAAACAAAAACAAACAAATAAAACAAACAAAAGAATGAAGAAAGAGTTGAAATCCTGCTTTGAAAAATGTCACTGTTTTAAATGTGAACATTTGTTTAGTACACAAAAAATATGAATAAAATCTGAAGCTTTTTTAAAAAATCATTGAAATAATAATAAAAATGCTCACTCCTACTCTGAAAGCCAGCTTTTGGCAATAGGGTACTGACAATTTTCTCTTGGCAGAGGCAATAAACAGATGAATAACAACATATGGCCTGAGGTTATAGAGGTAGGAAAAGTCGAGCATGATTTCAGAGACATTATAGGACTTCATTAAATTCATTTATAAGTTAGGGAATTTTTTGATGTTTCATTGGTTTAAAAATGTTCATGAGTTCTTGTTTGGATGAAGTCATGGTAGAAATATGGCCCAGTCCTAAAGTAATCTAATACTATGGGATAAGTGAAAAGTATTTCTAAATCAGTGTCTGGTACTAAATTCCAGATATGTAAATAATAAGAGAATTCCATTTCTTAATGATTTCCTTGAACAGATGTTTGCCTACTTTTCTGAATGAGCCATGAAGATCGAGGTTATACGAAATGAATTCTTATTACAAAAGTCAGTTAAGAAGTCAGTAACATTTGCATATGGACACCAATCCCTTTAGGTCATTCTTTACCCCATGAAGAGAGAGGCTTACACCAAGGTAAAGAGATATACTTAAAATGGCTCTAATGTAGGGCCAGCTGGTTTATTATCCAGTAAAGAAATTTTAGTTTGCAGAGTCCTCATCTTCTTTCAATATTTCTTAGAAATGAACCTTGTTCATTTCCTGGGAGAAATATATTTACATAACTGTTCAAAAAAATTTTTTTTTTTAGTTTCCAGATACATTGAAAATATATTTCTTTCCCTTTAAAAAAATAATTTCCATCTATACAAGCATTTTGTGGTGAATCCCTATAAAGTTAATGTCCTGAGAAGGATATATATTAACAATCAAAGAGTGTCAGACAGTTTCTCTTTGAGCTAAGGGATCTCATATCCATATTTTTAAATAAATACAGCATATCCTACTTTGTATCTTTTCATAAAGGGCCACTTGACAATATTTATAAAACTATATCTATAAATAATGTCCTTTGTGTTAAAGTATAATGGAATTTTCAGTTTAAACCACTTGGTAATAATGCTTTGACCATTCTCTGGAAATAGAATCTCTGAAGATTGGACTATGAGGGTAGTCAACTCTATGTCTCAGCCTTCCAAGAAATTTTAATGAACAAGCTTTTTTTCCTTGACTTTAACCAAAACTGTTGTTGAGATGAAGTAGTTAGAAGCAGCAGGGAAAGGGTCAAGACAGAGACATTGGAATCCTAAGACAGAAATTCCAGAAGGAAACCAAACAACTATGGATTTGTATTCATCCAGAGATAGTGTCTTTAGAAGCTGTCATGAAGGAAGCTAATTAAAAAGAATAATTTACCCTCTGAGAAAAAGCACAGAAAGAACATGAGAATGTTATTTTTGAAAGAGTGTTAGTGCAATATGAACTGGCAGATGAAAATGTTCTTTAGATATCTGGTGGTGATTGCTCACTATATCTCAAGAACGACACTTATTTTCACCTCATGTTCCATCTTTACTGAGCACCATGCGGGGAAGAGCCCAAGCTTTGACTTATTAATGATCATCAAGTTGATGAGAAAAGCTATAGCAAAATAGGACTGGATCAAAGCAAAAAACATCTACAGCATCCTACACAGACTTTGACCCTGGGTTCTAATCCTAGTTATTCTACTTTACAGAGGATATGTCCTCAAGTAAGTCACCTAAGCTCTCTCTCTCCTAATTCTCTTATCTGTAAAATAAGTGAATTATTTCTATGAAATCTAGAATACTTTCCAGCTTCAATTGTTTAGCACTGAATGGGCCTGGTCCCAGCAGCTCCCCAGCAACCACAGTGATTGATGCAGCTTCTGGAACTCTTTCACTATTTTAGCTTTGGCTCATTATATCATAATTTCTTATGCTCGATTCACACTTACATTCAGTAGGGATCTGTACCTACTCAGACTCACACAACAAATTGAACAGTGTTAGAGAAATAACAAAAATATTTCTCCATACCAATATAGATTCAAGAACACAACACATTATTACTAAGTGTTAACTGGCTTACATACATGTAAGGAAGCACAGCAGTGACGATGAAGTTCAGACAAAATGTCACACATTTTATACAGCGAAGAAGAAGAAAAAAAAAGAATTCACTGTCTCCTTGAGAGACTAGGGGCTCCATCTCCCGACCATCCCTGACCATCTCCTACATACCTCATGATGAACTCCTGAGCTAGTTCTGGATTACACTTTAACATATCTGGAGGTTATCTGGCATAGAACTTTAGAGAGAACGCTATGTTGTAAAAACCGGACAGTAAACTTAATCCCCATCAGGATTTATCTCTATTTCAAAGAGTATCATGAGGAGTCAAATTTACTATGTTTCTAAGGAAACACTAAAGAAGGGGAATGGGAAAATTGAATTCTTTGCCCTTTATAATAGAATTATTTTAATTACTCTTAAAGTGTAAAGAACCTCGCATGAGTTTAATTACTTGGGACTCAAAAACAACACAACAACAACAAAAAACAGACAACGTAGATTCCTGTTCTGAGGCTGGAATTTTAGTGGAATGTATAATGACAAAAAGTAAAGTACAAAGGGAAAAATAACGCAACCCCAATAGAAACTTCCACATAGGAATCAGTTGTAGACATTGTATAACAGTGCCAGTGATTACCACTGTCTATATTTCATGCTCCCATTTTTTTAAAATTACATTTTCCCAAGATCTTCCAGGTCCTCTCATTATCCGCAGCTTTGAAAAGAACAGCTTTTCTTCCATTATTCTAACCCAGTGCTATCCAATTAAAATAAAACGTACGCTTCATGTGGAATTTGGGACTTTTCTAGTGGCTACATTTAAAAAGGAAAAAGCATGTAAAATTAATTTAATTATTCTTCTTTTTATTTTTTTACAGACTTTATTTTATTTGAGAGATTGAGAGTGAGCACAAGTGGTGTGAGGAGCAGAGGGTGAAGCAGACTCCCCACTGAGCAGGGAGCCCAATGCGGGGCTTGATCCCAGGACCACAGGATCACAACCTGAACCGAAGGCAGGCGCTTACCCGACTGAGCTACCCAGGTGCCTCTAAAATTAATTTTAATACATTTTATTTAATTCAATATATCTAAATATGACTATGTTAACATATAATCAATATAAAAACTATTAAGTTATTTTTTAACCAAGTCTTCATAATCTCGTGTGTATGTTACTTTTACAATATTTCTCAATTCAGGCCACTCACATCTCAAATCTCAGTGGCCGTATGTGGCTAGTGGCTGTCATACTGGACAACACGGTTCTACCCAAATTCATAAGGAACGTGCTCTCTGTAATGACAGTACACATGTAATTTTATTCTGACATTTTAAGTTATAGGCAATGGGACTACTTTCTCCAATTTCTACTCTTGTGGATTGTGGGTAATAATTACAAACATCCCTTTCTAGCCCTCTCTGTCCCAAAATGATTGACAACCAGGCAGATGTTTTATGCAGATATGGATCAAAATATCAGCTTCAATAAAGAAAAAAAAAATGTATTGTGAAACATGGCTTAGATCTATTCTATACTACACTTCCTGATCCTGTTCTCTAGGTCTAGCTTTGGGCTGCCTGTCTATATGGGGGTATGTAGAATAGACTGAACTCTTACCCACGTGTGCTTCCTTTAGAGAAGGAGCTGAGTGAACTGGATTCTACTATTCTGCAAGAAGAACTCAGCAAGAATTTGTTTTTTATTTTCAACAATCTGATAAACAACTTTTCCCCCCTATTTTTTGGAGGAAAAGAGGGAATTTGGGAAAATCCTTTTCAATACTATTTCACCTTGAGGAATAGAATGGACAAGGTTATGGTAAGTCTGTATAGCTACTCCTAAATTCCCAAGAAGAATAAGATTTTAATTATACTAAGGAAACCTAAGTAGCAGTATATTAGAAGGAGTTACACTAAAAAGCTTTTAACTAGAATTATGGGTGATTTTACTTGCAGAAATAAGAAAAACCTACAGATCTATGTTAGGAAGAGATATGCTAGAAAGCTTTTAACTGAAACTATGGGTGAGTTTATTTGAAGATTTACCATACTATGCCAATTAAAAAACAACAAGGACATGCAAATAGCCTATCCTTCTTACTCAACTTTCTAGGTTTCTTTTACCAACAGCCTTTCTGTCAGAATCTGATTGATTAGACTCTGAAAATAAATGCCCTGGGCCTGATGTATGTGGTTGGTGTGACTTATCTATTGTTGATTACAGCTCAGTGAAAAAATGGCTGACATCTCATGCCCCAAAGCATGGAGATGGCCTTATTTAAGCTTGCTTATTTATTTATTTATTTATAATACTGAACAATCATTGACAAATTGGGATGAATTCACGAAAATTGGTTTCTCCATTTGAGATATATATATATATATATATATATATATATATATGTGTGTGTGTGTGTGAATATGTGTATATATATATATATGTGTGTGTGTGTGTTGTGAATACATATAAAATTTATTGAAAGCAGCTTTCAAAATCCAAGTTTAGCTTTGCATAATATTCCCTCCAAATTATAATAAATAATTTTCAGATACAGTCACCAAAAATACCTAAAGTAAGAAGAAAACAGATGCATCTGTTTACTATTTTTCTTTGGTTTCCAAGCTTCACTCATTTTTTAAAAAATTAAAAAAAACAGGTATTTTATTTTCAGAATGCCATAGGACCAGATATTCAATGAAATCTGAGGCTGTCTGCTTTGAAAGATCATGAGCAATTAGGGACTGAAAAATAGTAGCTTCCAAGAATCTAGATGATAAATTATTAGGGCTCTGTGTACCTGAAGCACTAAGCTCTGACAGGAGAAGGTGGCCTGAAAGGCCATGGAGGGCCACTGGAAATAATCTTTGTGACAGCACAATTTTTATAGGGAATGACCTTGTCAAGATCACATATTGCTTCTTCCATTACTTTAAACCATTATATAACACCCTTCCTTTATGTCTTTTTTCCATCTCTACTAAATACTATACATTTATTCAAAATCATTTGTTATCATTGTCCCTGAAATGGGAATAAAAATGCCAGCTGATATATATGACTGTCTGATGTAAATGGTACTGAGATTTCCAAATCTGAGAAAACACAGTGATCTCCAAAAAGAGAGGGTGAGGGTACCAAATGCTAAGAGGAGGTCAGTCTTCAATCACCATTTAATCCAGATTTCATTAAGTAAGCACTGCACTGGGGTTTTTTTCTTTCCTTAATATACACCAGAGATGGAGATCAACGTGAAACTCGTGAAATATTTAGACATAATTTTTAAGGATACTGAGTTATTTTAACAGCCATTTTTGCATTCCTACTGCGTGACACACACTGCTACAGGCACTAGTGATATCAATATAAAATATTCAGTCCTGACTTCAAGGATCTTGAATTGTATCAGGGAGACTATAATAAATATGTGGACACAATACTCCATCAACACAAATGAGGAGGACATTCTTCTCACAAAATATCTTCAGAAACTTCCTTTGGAAATTTGGAGCAATAAGAAAATTTTACTATTTTCAGTGTGGCACAGAAAGAAGAACTGAAATTAAGTCCAAAGTAAATCCCTGGAAAGAAGAGACCAACAGGAGGTTTCAGGTAATTCCTTTTACAATCTGCATAAATATCTGATTAATTTAATGAAAAAATCATTCCTATCTCTTCTTTGCTTGATATAGACAAAGCTTAAATATCTGATAAACTCAGTGCCTACAAATTATCTGATGCCTAACAAATCAATAAAAAATATATTCCAACATTTAAATCTTGTGTAAAATGTCTCTGGACAGATTTTTTGAGTGGGTCAGTGGAGAGATTATTAGGGACAGGAGTGGGGAGTTCAGGAGGGCAGGATGGTAAGAGAGAGAAACATTATAAAACAACATTTGCATTAAACTAGTCCAGAAGAGTGGTTCAGATATTAATTAGTGTTTTAGTGGGGAAGTAGAGAGTTTTTTGCTATTTCTATTGTGATATTTTAACAGCACTCCAGCAAATCTTAAGGGTTAACTTGCTTTAGGTTAACATACTTTTTGCTTGCTGATCTAAGGACCTTGATCTGCAACAGAACTAATTTGCTTTCTTTGAGATTTGCAGACCACTGGCCTTGGGGATGAAGGACTAGAATTTTCCCAGGCCAGGAAGGCCAGCAAGTCTGTTTGAAGATGCCTCAGCTTTCCATTAGCCCAGCAAACTTTTTAGCAAAATGTTTTTCTTTTTTAAGGTCACACAAATGACTTTATTGACTTCCCTTTGTGCATTTGTAGACCTTGCCCTTCTGTGCAGAAAGAACATAGTACTCTTGCACAACCCCAGGGTATCAGATCTTCTTGCAAAAGCACCCCTGGGTACCAAGGAACTGGACCTCCTTGCATAATCCCTTCAGGCACCAAAGAACTACAACACTTTGTACAACTTCCAGGAACTGAGATAACTCCATAGCTGGCATCCTTGAGTCTGCACATAATCAAGAAATGTCACAGATCACTGTACTCCCTTAACTGATTAAACACCTTTAAGAATCTCTGGGCCAGGCAGAAACCTTGGAGTTGGCCTACGGACAAGAATCCACCTTCTCCCCAGGTTACTGACCTCCTGAATAAAGCTCATGTTTCTCTCCAATCAAAACCTGTCTGTTGAGTACTGGCAATTCCAGGGAAGGGCAGTCGAACTTGACCTTTAGTAACAGTATAGCTACTGAAGAGTAACTCACATCAGAAACTGGTTTCCAGGAAACTAACATGAAAGATAAGCTAACTATGCTGAGTAATTTTCACACTTTCCCCCTGCTTTATAATTCTTTTTATGGTATCCCTGGCTATATCACATAGGAATGAAACTCTTCAAGCAAAATTTAACATAAGTATACTGGACTGAACATTCAAAAATTTATCTTTAGCCCAAATTATTTGCAGACACTAGATGTTAGGTCTTCATATTCATTTGGGGACCAATTACTACAAAGGCATTAACTCATTTTTGTACGGATAACTATAATTTAATTCTTCCCACTATATGGCTCCAGAAATAACTAGTGTCACAGCATGTTTAATTTTTGTTTGCTTGCTCTTTCTTTACACACAAGTATACCTGCATATGAAATGAGACCCTCATAGAGGCATTAGACAGCTCGCATTAAATGGACATATCATCACAGAGAAAGGTACTTACTACTTGCCTCTTACAGGCAACAATATCCTAACTGCCAGATTATGTGTAGTTTTTGAGCATATGCAAATTCTTAAAGCAAGATCTTTTTCATTGCTTCCTTAATTTTTCTGAGTGGGAGGACATCAACCACACATGAGCTAATTTCTATTCCTCATGGTTTAAGACTATGAACTTTCATCAGACAATACCAGAACTCCCTCTTCAGAAAAATCTAGTGGCTAGGTGGCCTGGATGAGGAGGTTTCAGGGACCTGGAAGAACTATAGGAATCAAAACAAACTATTGGTCATTCTGTAATTAGTTTGGCCCCAGAGTTTGGAGTCTTTTATGCTTGGTATGTTTTCTCTCACATCTCATGTTCAATCTATGCTGACATTTTCTAGTATCCTACTATTAATGACTGACTTAATACTGAATTCGCCTTAGTCTCCCCTTTTCATAGCACGTATCACCTTCTAATATACTATAATTAACTCATTTCTTAATCAAACACTATTTCTCCCTAACTGCTAGAATACAAGCTTTTTGTTTTTTTAAAGGTTTTATTAGTTGTTTTGAGAGAGAGAGAGAGAGAGCATGCACAAGCGGGGGTAAGGGTAAGGGGCAGAGGGAGAGGGAGAAGCAGACTCCCCACTGAACAGGGAGCCCAATGAGGGCCTGGATCCCAGGACCTGGAGATCCTGATCTGAGCCAAAGGCAGATGCTTAACTGACTGAGCCACCCGGGTGCCCCAATATGCTTTACAGGCCAGGAGATGTGTCTGTTTATTCCCTGATTTATTTGAAGTTTACAGTAGTAGTGCTTAATAAATATTTATTAATTGACTACATGAAGCTGACATCTGAGCAAGGACATAAATGCAGTAAGGAAGTAAATCATGTGGCTATCTGCAGAGACTTTTTTCCAGAAGCAGGGAAAAGAAAGTGCAGAGTCAAGATAGGAGTGGCAGGCACCAACGACGCCAGTGTGGCTAGAAGAAATGAGTGATGGGGAAAGCATAGGAAATAAAGGCATATAGCTAAAAAGTGATGGACCCTAAATTTAAACACAAATACTCTGGCTCAGAGTCTATGCTCTTAACTATTCAACTTAAATTAATACCCAACTCTATCACTTACTAGCTATATGATTTGGAGCAAGATTCATGAATACTCTCAATCTCAGTCCCCCAACGACTGATACAGGGCTAACTACCTCATAGAAGTGTTATAGGAATTAGGGGAAATACTACATGATAAAATGCCTTACAAATGTATTACTAAATATTAGATCTTCTTCCATTCCATGTCTATTTCCTGACTCAATGGTTATACTGTATTTGTATAGGTCAAAGAAGAACTCAAAAGGAAAAAAAAAAAAAAAAGCCCATCTGTCCCCAAATCTAAACCTGAGAACCATTAGCAAATCTAACCCAGCACGCTGATATCAAATAATACTCTGAAGGATATGAGGCAAGAATAAATTCTCAAGAAAATTCAGGTTAAAATGAGCTGGCACTTGATCAATTGTCTAATCAGGGAATTACCCGGGGATGGACAATGAATTTTGAGTAATGACTTAGCTTTCTGTCAGGTTTAGATAGCTGAGTTTCCCATTTAAGAAGAGTCTGTCGTGATAGATAAGGCCCCAAGGCAAAGATAATCCTAATTACAATCCCAGGCAGGGGACCTCTACTTTTATACTGAGGGGCTGATGCCAGTTGTATTCCTTGTGCCTCTTTTTAACTCTCATGGAAGAAATTAGTGAGCATTTGCTTACTGTGCTGGAGATTAACTTTACTACATAGAATATGAACCTACCAACTTCAAGATTTAAAGGATTACAGGCCTTTACAAGAAATTTTGACTCCCAATAACTCAGAATATTTCCATATTATAGTAATAATCCATGCTTGTGGTCAACATGAAAAGCATTTAAAGTCTTACATTTAGGAGGGAGATCACATTTAAATATTATCAAAAATGTTAGGGATTCAGAATTAACTTAATTTGGTTTCTTTGCATAAATCCTGCTTTCCAATTAGAAAGCAAATTCAAAAAAAATTAAAAAATTAAAAAAAATAAAAGAAAGCAAATTCATAAAAGTGCACTTTCCTGCCAAAGCTGCTCCCCCCACCACTACCACTTAAAACTTTGACATACCAATCACAGTCCAGATAGGTTGGAAAAAATGTGCTTATTTGATAGATTCTGGAAGGAAAAACTCTATTTTAGGTAAAAATCCAGAAGAAGAGGAATTGCAATTAGGTAATAATAATCAGGACTGACATCCATTAGGCAAGGCAAGGTAGGCTATACCAAGAGCCCACAAAATACTTTCAGGAACCCACGAAAAATCTTTTAACTTCCTTTAAAATCAGAAAGAACAATATTTAGGATAAAGGAAATGTTTTAATATACAGTATTAATATATTCTTTATACCAATGTGATTATAAAATATAATCTTTATGTTTTTTATGGGAGAAGAAGCCCATGAAGACAAACATGTCTAGGGCCCATGTAAGTCATAAGGTGATACTGACCTCAAAATATATTTTATGTTTGGAATATAAATATAGCCAAGGGTCATCTTTTTGAAATGTACCTCTCCTCTTTTGCAGCCATTAAGAAGACCTGCCTAAAGATTCAACTTGGAAGCAGGGTCATATTGACAAAAGCCACCAGCACAGGAAACCAGAGGTCCTCTTACCCCACCTGAGGCCTTGCCTTCTTAATCCTAGCTTGTTCTGGTCTGGACATCTGGGCTCTATCACTTCCCTTCTGTTCCTAAACTTGGTTTAGTAGTCCAGCTCTTCGTTCTTCTAAGCTGAGGTGTTTTTTTTGTTGTTGTTGTTTTGTTTTGTTTTGTTTTAACCTCACTTTAATTTACTGGCTTTGCTTCATTCCAAATTTGTGCTTTTAATTCAGAGATGTGGTCTTCAGGCTGGAAAGCAAAAGCCATAGTGGTTTTGCAGGAGTGGGTCATGCTTCAAGTCTTGAGTGTAAGAGAAAATATTGTCTCTTCTAAACGGATATAGCTCTAACTATAAAACAAGCTAATTCTCTGCTATGATCTCCAAAAGTCACAAAATTTCTATTCATCCCTCACCAGGGGAGAGATAAGGATGTGACGTTATTTTTCATTGTTAATGTTTTAATCACTATTATTTCAAAATCCTAGTCCTTGCTCTGCAGCAGGCGACTAAAAAATGACATATAGTATTTGCTTAATATGTTTTCTTATAATAGACATAAGAAATCAGGTCTGCAAAGGCTAATTCTTAGAGGTGGGCCTTTTTTATTTCATTATTTCATTTATTGATTCATTCAGTCAATCAGGTATTTAGTGCAAAAAAAGATTTAAGATATATTCTGTGCAAATATGGCTCACATTCTATGTTGTATTTATTTTGCACTATTTTGGTTTTATATCTAAAGTACTCATTTCCTTTGGGTGACTGATATCTTCCATAACTTTAAACATACCTGATATCAAGAAGTTTCATTTACATCAGTTAGAGAAGGGAGTTTCTTGGACTTGATGGATCTTAGAAATAGAATCTACCGATATTAATGTGTTACTCTTTCCCTATTTCTCTGGAATGGTGCTAGAATACCTGTGATACTTGGGAATCAACACTGGGCCTGTGGGTCCAGGCTTGTAAGTGAAGATTCAGAGAAGAAAATTCAAAATAGTATAGATAATTCAGAAAAACATAAGGCAAACATTAGATAAGTTGGAGCTTTTTTAATCCTTTGAGAATTCATGAATATTTTAAGGCATGCAAGGAAGTGGCAACTGTTAATAAATAAGATTACTTATTGCATTTTCCAGAATAAAACACGTTCTAAAACCTCCGTGTTGGGGGGTGCCTGGGCGGCTGTTGGGCAGCTGCCATTGGCCCAGGTCATGGTCCCAGGGTCCTGGAATCGAGCCCCGCGTCGGGCCCCTGCTCGACTGCCACTCTGCTTACTTGTGGTCTTTATCTCTCTGTCAAATAAATAAATACAATCTGTTTAAAAAAACAAACAACAACAACAACAAAAAAACTCCCTGTTGGTCATGGAGGAGGAAGACAGGGACTGGGAAATTGTGAAGGGCTTTTCAGAACCTCAGTCTGGAGATGACACACTATCTCTATTCACATTTCACTGGCCAGAACTGGTCACCTGTCCTGTTAGTTTCTGTGGCCAGGGAGTGTTATTAATGTTACACCCAGAGTAGGATTGCCAGATGTAGCACCTAAGGGCCTCCAGTTGAATTTGAATTTTAGATAAGCAATAGTAATTGACTTATACTAAAAATTGTCCTCATTTATCTGAAATTCAAATTCACCTGAGCATCCTGTATGTTACCTGGCAAGCCCCTCAATATGGAAGGGGACATTGGTGGGCATTTGCTTTAGTCTGGAGTAACATATTCCTACTCTTGAGGAATTCTGTGGGCAACTCTCAAAGGACACTATGTTAGTCCTGTCCTGGGTGATTGAAGAAAGCTATTTAGTATTTTTACTCCTCAACTTATATTCTTCTTTTCTAATAACAGGGTTTTTGTTTTTTTTTGTAAAAACATGGTTTACAAACTAGCATTAGAGCTACCTATATGGTAGTAGAGTAAATTTAGCTCGCTAAAGTATGTCCTGAGGTGTCTGCAGATAGTATACCTATTGACTTTTGTTGAAGGGCAAAGTTTGACTCACAGAAATAGCACAACTTGCCCCTAAGGCTATATTCCATGAAGAGAGCAAAGTTTAGAATGGATGAACAGCTTTAAAGTTACACTGGAACAGAAGCAATAGTCCAGGGAATCAAACTTTTAGAAACTAGCTTTAAAAGTTGGTCTGAGGAGATGTGCATGAATGTGAATTTTAAGAGAAACAATTTATGCAGAGGAAGAAATGTCTGGGGGGAAAGAGGTAAAAGGATAGGTCGTGTATTCAGGAAAGTGCATACCAAAACCATTTCTGTGGTTTGGGGAAAGATTAATTCCTAAAATCCAATAGTTGGGCAAGAGACAAAATGAACAAAATGAGTAAGACGAATGGAACAAAGGACGTGGTGTACAACATTAATTGAGATAGTATATATAACCTGCTTAGGCCAGTTCCTGATTTATAAAGGCTTAGCAATTATTAGCCATTATTATTCACTTTCATAGATTTCTAGGTGAAGGTTTTCCACAATTAAACCTTTGTTAAGTTCAGGTGTACTTAAAATTTATACAGTCTTAAAATTTTCTGCTACCAGGTGGTAGTTGTGACTTAGGGGTGTAAAAACTCTCCTTTGACAACTCTGGTAAGATAAAAAATATGGCATTATTCAATGGAAAACTGCTAGATTACTTGCAAGAAATATGATTGTGTTGAGGGAGCTATAACTAACTAACTAAATAAATAAAATACCCACATGTTAATCCAAGCAATGTTCACACAATGATTCAATCTTACTCCCTCTCTCAAAGTTTCCAGGTCTTTGGGGAAAGTGCAGAGGAGCAGTAAAGTGGATAGGAGGCCGATAATCAGTTTGGGACCAAGAATTCCAAGAACCTAGAAAATG
Source organism: Potos flavus (assembly GCA_028534135.1). NCBI lineage: Eukaryota > Metazoa > Chordata > Mammalia > Carnivora > Procyonidae > Potos > Potos flavus. The sequence goes on from CM052885.1 coordinate 60,148,979, forward strand.
ACATCTTGTATAACTGAGAGTTGACTTTTTTTCCTGTGCTTCCTTCACTACTGCTCATTTTAATTAAAGCAAAATGCATAGTTTACTAACCGTAGTAACAATATTTTTAGTAATCAACAAAGTTTGAGGGGATTGTTAGAAAGGGTTATTGAGGGCACGTATTGCATGGAGCACTGGGTGTGGTACATGAACAATGAATCTTGGAACACTGAAAAAATAAAATAAAAGTAATAAAAAAAAGAGGATTATTGTGCAAGATAATTGACATAATACATATAAAGCACCAAGAATGTGGTCTGCCACAACATGAGTAGCTGTTATTACTGTATTCATTTTATTCATTAATTATATCACTATCATTTTAATATAATGGCTCCCCTAATTTAGTATCACAGAATCAAGAAAAATACTTTATTTCTTTCTCTCCGTCCCCTACCAACCTACACAAACCTGTCTAGGCCAACTTCTAGTCCCTATCACCTGATGATTCCATTTGCATTTTTACCTTTTTCCTGTAACTGGGCCCATCTCTATTCTTTTCACCTAACTAGGTTCTATTTACACTCTGAGTGGAATCTAAATTCCACAATTTCTGAACACCATCCTGAGGGTCCCAAAGAGATCTCTGCCTTCTCAATCTCATTTGACACATATTGTCTAGACAGGTTTAAATTCTAACTCCATGTATTACTAACTATAAGAAGTACATTTTCCTCATCTATAAAATAGTGATAATAATTTCGTCTGTCTTAAGAAGTTGTAAAGATTAAATTATAATATAAATATGCTTGATGCATAAAGCTACTTATTAACTGTTAATTCCCACCACAACTCTTGACACGAGATGTTGTTAACTCTGCAAATGTATGTACTTTGTACCTAACTGTATTTTCAGTTCCTTGAAAAACACCCAACATATTTTTTATGTGTATGTACCCATTTTGGTTCCTAGTACCATGCTTTTCATTTAATGTGTTAAGCCACGACTTGTAAGACCTGTTGATCTGAGGATTTTAAATGCAATGAAGAGCCAGCGGTCTTTGTACTGATGGTATTGTTCTGTATCTTGCCTGTACCGGTATCAATATCCTGGTTATGATACTGTACTATAATTATGTAAGATAATACCAATGGGGGAAACTGGTAAAAGATATGCAGGATCTCTTGGATTATTTTTTACAACTCCATTTAAATCTATAATTATTTTCAAATAAAAATAATTATTTTAAAATAAAAAATATAGTAAAATAAATAATTTAAAAATATGTTGCAGGCTGACTACAGTTGTTTGTTGTTTCTTTTCTTTGGCTGGGGCAGCATCCTGTTTTTGTTTTACATAAATTAAGGGGCTGCATATAAAATTATTTTTAATAAAATGCACTAAAAAGAATAAAGTAAAAATGATTTAAATACTGACCTGTGTAAGTACATTTGCCTTTTTTTGTAAATCATTAAAACCGTTTAAGTCATTTAAGATTGTTGGGCGCTTGGGAGTTGTATATATTCAGTGGCTCCAGTTCGTTTGTGGACTTTAATTTTCACTTCCTTTGCCAATTTAATGCCTTATTTGCCATCACTGTCTCCTGTCCTCGAGAGTCATTTCACCTCCCCAAGTATTTTATCACCTTGCACACAACCCATCTGTGTTTTTTCAAGCCAACTGCAGCAGAAGAGAGCCATGCCTAGCCCATGGTGGACTCAGGCAGCTTCCTCTGCCCTTGAGCACCTGGGCCTTTTGGAAATGACTTTATTTGTCTTTCCTTTCTTTCTTTTTTATTTTTTCCTTTTTTTTTTCTTCTGAATAAAATACACAGTGTTGTATTGTGTTGAAGATCTGAACAAAAGAAGCCAAAGTGACCAGGAAACCATTTTACCAGGATCTTTACTGTCATTTCAGACAGCCAGTGGGGAGGGCCTTAATTGAAGCTCAAACATGGCAGATGTCCCTCTGGGGTTGCTGTGTCCCTGAGATGGGGTCAGGTTTCATAATACCAACTCAAATCCTAAGGCATTTCTAGTATTCTCTGGCATTATTATCTAAAGTAAGTGCACCCACAATATCCAGGAATTCAATCACTAGGTAATGTTCTATATATTTAGATATATGTGCAAGGACTGGTGGTTTTATAATGTAGCTTCAGGTTGAAGCACTGTATTAAGAGGTGTTCTTCAAACAGTGAATTTGGAATTGTAACAGGATTATGAGCTGTGTTCCTTGGAGAATAGTACTCCTGTAATCATCATATTCCTAAATATTGAGAGATATCAAACACTGCATTATACAATCTATTTTGGGAGGTTTTTATTCCCAAGATGTTCCAAATTGAGGTGGTAGCTTGACTTCCTGAAGCCTACCCTACCAGAATTTTGTAAAAATTGGAAGATAGGAAGAGGAGAAGGAAGAAAGAATTGCATATGTCGACCTTCCTCCTTTCCAACGCAACCACTCTTACCATTGGGAAAATAAAGCATAACACCACATTCTTACACTGTGAACTATAGAGCATCCTTCTGTAGCTTATTTTCTTCTTCATTGAACTGTGTGTTATGTTTCACTTAAATAAACTTGGATAAAATAAAAAATGTGGTTGGGTGCACAGTTTGAATTGCCCTAGGCTGATCTTTCTTTAGGTGACCTCAATAATGGAAAGAATATTAGAGTGGATATATTTGTGTGTGTGTTTAGGGCATAGAAGGATATCTGGAAGGATACACCCAATTTGACAACTTTATAGAGTAGAAATAGGAGAACCAAAACTGGGGCAAGGAAATTAAAGGGTTTTAAGTTTTCTTTATTTATAGAAGAAAATAATTAGGTATTCTTTTGAGAAAAAAATTATATGAAAGATATTTCCAAGGCAGTCTTGCTCTGATATATCATGCTTGTACCCACACTGTGGGCAGATAGTCCCAGAATGCACTTCTGCAGAGGTGTGCACATGGGAAATACTAATGGTATGGTTAAGAGATCACCTTCATTTTTTCTCCCAGATCCCAGGTCTCAGCAATGACTCATGCCTGCTTGCAGATATTTAGACAAATGTGTTGATAAAGGCAATTGATTATGGCCATTTAATTCTCTGTTTGGTTGTCTTTGAGTGTTTTTGTGATGGCCTCTTCCTCTCCTTTTGGTTAATCCTATTGTTCCCAAAGTGAATAGGCTGCCTCTATAAATATAACTTACTATATCTATGATAGTCATGACTTTTACACTACATTATAATAAAATGACTACAACATTGTCAAAAGGCAAGAACAGCTGCAGTTATTATTAGGCAATTTATTACCTGCAAAGGTGTTCTTTTAACTGCTTCTAAAACCTTTTGTGAGGTAAAATAACATAAAGTGATTAAAAGGAGAGCGAGAGAGCAGAAATTTGGGCCTTAAGCTCATCAGTTTAGCTTTTTAAAATTGAACAAATTTTAAATTAAAATACGGAAAATAAGAACATACCAAAAAATTTTCAGAATTTTCTATTTGTATTTTCTTATGTTTCCCAAATGCTTTGAATCTTTTTGCCTGTGATGCAAGACCATCTAAAATATTCTGATTAAATTATTAATTTACCTAAGACAACTTTAAAAAATTACCTTGATCTTTCACTTGTTTTTGGCACTTATTTAGGTAGAGCTATGACACAGAGAATGGAGGCATGTTGGAAGAAAATATTATGCTTCTTTTTATTGTTTTTCTTTTAGCTGGTATTGCTTGTTATTGTTATTGCTTTCTGAAATACTTGAATGATCCACAGCAAAAGATACATAGGCATAGAAAAGAGTAGAACATGCAACAGTTCAACTTCTCTTTTCCCTTCCATAGGTATTGATCTCAAGAGTATTACCTAATAAGCCACCTACATACTGGTATCTATCTCAATCTTTATGCACTTCCTGAGGAACTCAATCTGTAAAATATTTTAAGCAATGCCAAAAGACAACAACCTGGAAGATAATATTTATAACATTTATCACAGATAAAAGACTAATACATCATGTAAAGAAATCTTTTTATATGTTGGGAATAGGGGTGCCTGGGTGGCTCAGTCGATTAAGTGTCAGACTCTCTTTTTTTTTTTTTTTTAAGATTGTATTTATTTATTTGATGGAGAGAGAGCAAGCATAAGCAGGGGGAGTGGAAGAGGGAGAGGAAGAAACAGGCTCTCTGATGAGCAGGGAGCCCGACTAAGGACGCTGAGCTGAAGGCAGATGCTTAACCAACTGAACCACCCAGGTGCCTCTCTAAGCTATAATATGACACAAGTTAAAAAGCTTGATGACATATTATATTGGTGAGGCTGTAGGAAAATAGATTCATATATCGGTGAGAACGTGAATCAGTACAACCATTATGGAAAGGAATTTTGCAGTATCTAAGTAAATCTACATGTGTGTTTACTTTTTGATCCAGCAATCCTATTTCCAGGAATTTACCATGAAGTTACAACTCTAACAATATAAAAATGCATATACAGCAGGGTCTTTTTTTCCTATCATTGTTTGTCATTGCAAAATATTGTAGATGACCTATATGCCCAAATATGAAATATTGGTTAAACAATCTATATCATATTCACAAACTGTTAGTACAATGCATTCATAAGAAAAAATGGGGAAGATCTCAATGCAGTGATATAAAATGATTTCTTGTATGTATTAAGTATAAAAAGCAAGGTACAAAAAAGCATATAGAGTATGCTACTTTTTGTGTAGGAAAGAAGAAGAAATAAGAAAATATGTACAAATTTGGTCATATGTGTAAAAGGAACCACAAAAAGCATGAAGCAGATACTAATGAAATTGGTTAACTACAGGGGCAAGTAGGAATGAAGCTGAAGGATTCTGGTGGCAGGGGGTGGGGGTGGGTAGGGTTAAATTTCTTTCAATAAAACTTTTCACATATGTTTAGAAACCACTGATGTTTTATATACTCAACAATAAACTTAACGAGAAAAAAAGAACAAAATAGAACCCAAACAGAAATAAAACAATTTAATTCTATTCCAAATGAATATACAACCGCACTAAGGGGAAGCTAGAATTAACTAACTTGAACGGTTTTGATGATTGTTGGGGAAATACAATTGAAAACAAAATTTTCTAACCCCTCAAACCCTCCATGAAGGTAGTGGGGAGAAAACGTACAGTTTTATTACTAATAACCATTAAATCAGGATGTGATACGCAACACAGGCAATTCCCTAAGACATTGCAAATACAGAAAGAAATTTTACCTTTTTAAATTACCAGAAGACACAACCCATTCCATACATGTTCTCCATATAAACAATAACTAGTCCTTACTAGTTCCCACCCAGCACATTTTATCACAAATAGTCCATCCTACATTTACCTGGTAATTGGGATAACCTTCAGTGTTAGTTAACTGGCCTTATACAAAAGAAGAATAAACTTCTCATATCTTTATGAAAGCAGGTAAATTTGCCACTTGGAGCCAAGTGCCAACTGAAGTTAGTATCCTACCCTTCTGTAGAAACTAGGAGATAGGAGCATTATTTCTATTGTTATTTGTTTATAGTCCCAGTTCCTTGAGAAAAATGTTCTTAGATTGTGAAACTAGCAAGAACATTTTTTAAAAAAAGATTTACATACATTTATAACTACAAATTCATAAAAGAAAACATTCTAAGAAAGAGGAGAGAGGGGGGATGTGCCTGTCCTTATTTTTATCAGGATGAATTAATCCTTTTATTTTAAATATTTATTTTTACACTATACACTATCAGTTGAAAGACAAAAAGAATTGTAAACAAATACTGAGCTATGGTTAGTAGGTTTGTTTTCCACAGTGGTATGAAATAGCAATTCTGAAACTATTTTCTGTGTTTTCTATTGCTGGGAGAATAAGCACATATCTGAAGGATAATGGGTGCCAAGTTACTCACTATTTGTGAAGGAAGTTACAAATATGAAAAGGCGAAAAGCTAAAATGCACCCTATGGTGTTGGACTGGAATTGGAGGTATCTGTATCAACTCGTGGATATAAAGGTAGATAAAGAGGACGAAATCTGTCTTCACACACATACACCTTCCTAGCTCCACCATTGGGAGGGTCTGGATGAAATAATGCTCCAGTAATAATGACCTTTAGACTTGATCTTGACTATAAAATATCATTTTGCCTTAAAAGTAGTCTGATCTCCTTGGAAAAACTGCTGATTAAAGAGATGAAATGGGAATGTAAAGGATAAGGCAGAAACATCTTTTTGATTCAGAAAGAAAGGAAATGCTCAAAGACTGTGAGAACAAGCAACCAGCCTGAAGAGATTCACACTGGATAAATTTTAGATAACATGAGAATCAAAATTAATACTGAGTATAATGGATTATAACTCATTGAATAAAATAAAAATCTATGGGTCCATATTGATAGAAATATAAATGAAAGATTAGATAAATACATGGAGAATAGAAATCTCTTCAGGAAAGGTAGAAAGAATGACTGAGTTAAAAAAATCATAATTTGGCAATTATCAGAATAATTATTAATCCCAGCAAGAATAATCGATGGATGCTAACTGAAACTAATAGGGGAAAATTTTGTGAGGAACAGGAGAGTTCTCAAACTATTTTCTCACAAATCTCTTATAAAATCCAAGAGAAAATCAGTAACTGTAAAGTGGAAAAACCTGGCAGACACCAACTTACCCTAGTGATCAAAACTAACATAATCAATAATGTGCGATGATGCATTAAGGAGGGAAGAGCATCAATTCTGCAGTATTCCTGGCAAAAATGTATAATAATCTAATTATAGGAAATTTCAAAACCTAAATTGAATGACATTCTACAAAATAACTGATCTTTACTCTTCAAAATGTCTATGTCTATAAACAAAACTTAAAAAAAAAAAACCAAAGAAGAGCTAAACTATAGTGCCAGATTAGTGGAGGCCATAGAGGCTCTTATACTGGGGGTGGGGACAGTGGGAGGGGTGAACTAAAATAAAAACTACAAGGATATTACTGGGACAAGAGATACAATTTGAACATTGAGTATGGATTAGGTAATAGAATTGTATAAATGGTAAACCACTTGATTTTAAGTGTAGTTTGGTTCTGTAAGAGAATATTCAGTATCTAGGAAATATACATTATAGCTTTTTGGGGTAATGCATTACAATGTATGCAAACTATTCTCAAAAGGTTTAGGAAATAATTATGTGAATGTTACATCAGGATTTTCTAAACTATTATTATATAAATATATATATAACTGATAATTATATATAAAAATAAACAATGTATTATATATAATTATCTTCTAAAACCATATATATTCACACATGCAAAGACAGAATGAGAAAGAATCATAAGGCCAATAGGGCAAAATACACACAACTGGTGAATCTGTATAAAGTGTATATGGCAGACCCTGGCACTGTTCTTGTCAATTAACTACAAATTTGAAATTATATTAAAATGAAATGTTATAGAAATTATATTTTCATAAATAGAATGTGGTTAATATTCCTAGGCCTGTGTTTTCTAGCATATATGTGTGTGTGTGTGTGTGTATATATATATATATATATATATACACATACATATTTCAATTTAGCAACACAACGAGCTGATACTGCGGCAGTTGTCTATGCCTGAGAGCCATTAAGAATAAGAAAAATAATGAGCACTCATTGAATACTTACCACAGAGCAGTCACAATTCTCTCTTTATTTGCATTATGTAATTCTCACAACAATCTTTGAATACAGGTAGTATCTTCATTTTACAGAAGAGGTTTAAAAGAGGTTAAGTAATTTTCCACGGGTCACTGAACCAGATTGACAGAAAGAAGATCTGAATTCTAAGACTTAGTTCATAATTATAATGCTTCCTCTTTTACTTCTTTTTCGAATTGATTTATTTTTCCCACTAGTGCAAGAATCTATTTCTTTAAACACAACAAAAATAATTTGTATATCAAAAAGATAAAGGGGTCTTATTAGGTGAGATATATTTTTTTAGTAGTTTATTTTGGAATTCTGGTGAGAAAATTTGGAAAGCCAAAGGATCTAGAAATATTTACATGGTAGCAGACTAACGGTTATGTTCTGAATGCTTCCTTTTTACTTTTTGTCAAATAAGGAAAGCAGATTATCTACATCCAAGATATCCAAATAGCAAAGTTTCAAGGAGGTATCTATGCAATATCTCAAGGAGGTATCTATGCACCAATATCTCAAGATACGTAGAAAACTACCCTTAGAGGGTACAATTTAGACATATTAGAATTTGTTTCTTCCCTCTTTCCTGCTACATCTCCTATTATCTGCACAGTGCTAGGGGATAAGTGATCCCACACCTGGACACTGGGTCATTATTTCAATCCAGAAAAGTATTCTAACAACTGGAAACATAACTACAATATGAAAACAAAGTCATATATATTAGTAGAAAGATCCACTTAATCAAGGATGAGAGGTTAGAAGGGAAGATAAATGTCCACGTATGTTAGTAACAATTACATGTGCTTCATACAATATTTTAGATTTTTTTAAAAATTACATTTTGAAGGGATTATCTTGTAATGACATTAAGAATCCCCTCATTCATTCATTATTAACCCATTCACTCACTGTGTCTTGAGTGCTTATCATGTCTCCTTTTCTCCTTTGAGTTTCACTTTATTCAGTTCTATCAAACATAGGAGAAGCAAACTTTCGGAATTGTCCTATCTGGTTCTTTGTATTTTTCTAAGCCTCCCAAATGCTTTTGCCTCGTGTTTTTCTCCTCTATTTGCAACTCAAATTCACCTGACATTGCCTGATAGTGTTTCGTGATCAAAGGCAAAGAACAAATCCTGAAGACCTCCCGATTCAGTTTGATATTCACACCTAAACATATGACATTGAATTAAATGGGCTTGATTTGATTTGGAAGTGCAATGATAAAGAGTGTAGAGAAGAGGGAATAAACTTGCCACGGTTATCATGTTTGAGTCTGGGCTTAATGTTGAGTAGACATTCAAGAGATGACTGGAGAAAGAGAATGCCAGGAGAAGGGAATCCTAATCTAAGGGATACAGTTAATCTTTAGGATTCCAATTCAGAGATACAAGAAGAGATGTGAGGGAGTCTGGGTCTCAACAATAGTCACATCTGGATATAAATCAGACAATTAACCAGAGCAGCAAGCTGGATATTACTGAGGAAGACAAAAGAGAATATTCACCTCAGATGACAGAGATGTCCAAGTGGAAGCATATAGATGCTAGAAACCAAGGAGGACAGAGAACCCCTAATATTAAATATGCCACCCAGATCCTTGTAGTCTTTGAGTGATGGGGGCTTTGCCACCTCCCAGAGATTGCAGCCCGGAGTTTAAAGCTGCACCACTATATTTCCAAATCCCACCTATTAATAATTGAGACAATCAATTAAGCAACCAATATTTTTTTAGACATACAATGTGTCCAATATGGTAGTGCTATATTAGAAAGGATTAAAAAGAAAGGGCAAAGATTCACATTAAATTCTGTGTTCAAACATATGAAATAGCTACAAATTTTGGTCAACTTGGCAAAATGCTTCTCAAAATACTAATGAAGGAAAATTATCATAGAAAATGTAAGTCTTGGAAATCAGTAGTGTGTTTGCCACATTACAGTAAGTTTGCTGCAAAATATACTGTATTTTGAAAAAAAATCAGAATGGGACACATCAACTTACAATCACTTTCTTATTCATGTATTTCTCATAAACTTAGTATGTGAAGAAATAAATTTCTTATAAATGGAATATTTTCAGAATGGGAGAAAATAAATTCAAACTTTCTTCAGTCCTGTATGACATGTTTTGATTTTCATTGTGATAATGAATGGTTTTTTTTTAAAGATTTTATTTATTTATTTGACAGATAGAAAGAGATCACAAGTAGGCAGAGAGGCAGGCAGAGGGAGAGGGGGAAGCAGGCTCCCTGCTGAGCAGAGAGCCTGATGCTGGGCTCCATCTCAGGACCCTGAGATCATGACCTGAGCCAAAGGCAGAGGCTTTAACCCACTGAGCCACCCAGGCACCCCGATAATGAATGTTTTTAATCCAATGACTTTAAATTCCTTATGCTTCATTTTCATCTGTAACTCTTGAAACCTGGGGCCAATTCAGTAAGGGGCCAGGAGAATTCAAATGACAAATGATCTAAAGAGAAATACTTTACCGACATGAGAAACCACAAAGGACAATAAAATTAACTTTTTAAATATGCCCCTTTTTTTGAGCCTACAAATTCTAAAATGTTTCTGCATATCATACTGAAATAATGACATAATTATAATAACTCTTCTAGTACTTACAGTGACAAATTTATTTCTAGTTATTAATTCATTTGTTTTTATGTAGAGACTTCCACTGGATTGTGCTTTAATTCAGTATTAACCACGCTATTATTTGAAAGTGTTTCTAACTCGGCAATAAACGTTGGTGATTTAGTTATAATTAAATAGAAATGAGTATATGAAAGCCTAATGAAGTTCAGAGAAATATTCATTATGTTTCAATACATTTATATTATCTACTCGCCTAATAAATTGTCATACCTCTATTGTAATTAACTAGGAATTAGCTCATTTAATTTTTTTAAAAAACAATTTCTAGTCTCAGAATTCTTACTTTGTTACACATCCATTGAAAACCTAATTGAGAGTACAGGAAACATATCTTGTAATGAGTCAGAACAAAAAAAAGTAGTTTAGCATTGCAAGTGAATTGTAATTGACTGCTACTGTTTATGGAATCATGATGGATCTGTAGCATCCAACATTTTTCTACATTGACCGTCTCTGATACTAAATGTCTCTACATACTTTAGAGTTCAATACTTGATCAAATACTGTAATTCTATTTCTTTCCTGTCTTTTGTTACCTGATACGAAGGAATTATCACATTAGTTCTTATCTGTTAGTCATTTCTGTTTTGAAACGATGAGATCTTTTCCTTATTTCATGTTGCTGTGTTTTCATGCATTTGCCTTGCTAGGCAGGCATGTCTTTCTTTCCCTCCACCCCACAATAACAGCACCAAGGTGTGGATAATGCTAGGAATTAACTGAGTGGCTACAGATTTTTCTTTTGTCATCTTCTCCCCCCACGCCTTCCTCCTTCTTCTTCTGCTCCTTCAGCAGGCTTATTGAGATATAATTCACATACCCTACAATTCCCTAAACCATTTAAGGTATACAATTCAATATTTTCTAGTATATTCACAGATATGTGCAACCATCATCACAGTCAGCTTTAATTCATTTTCATCATCTCAAAAAAAACCCCATACTTTTATCACTTCTCCTATCTCCCCCTCCTCCAGCCCTTTAACCACTAATCTACTTTCTGTCTCTATGGATTTCTCTATTCTGGACCTTTTATATGAATGGAATATCATATCATATGTAGTATTTTATGAGTGGCTTTTTTCACTTAATCTAATGTTTTCAAGATTCATCCATATTGTAACATATATTACTATGTTATTCCTTTTTATGGTCAAATATTATACCATTATTATTATATGGATATACCATATTTTCTTTAACCATTTGTTAGCTGATGGACGTTTGGTTTGTTTCTATCTTTTGACTATCATGAATAATGCTGTTTATATACATTTATATGTAAGTTTTTGTGTTTCATTTCTCCTGGAAATATGAATAGGAGTATAATTGCTGGATCATATAGTAAGTGTATATTTAACATTCTGAGGAAATGCCATCATTTTACAGCCAAAGTGACTGCATCATTTTACATCCCCATCAGCATGGTATAAGGGTTCTAATTTTTCCACATATTCAACATCTGTTATTAAATAACTTGTTGATTAGAATTATCTTAATGGGTGTGATATGGTATTTCATTGTGTTTCTCATTTGCATTCTCTTAATGACTAGTGGTGTTGAGTATTTTTATGGGCTTGCTGGTCACTTGTATACCTTCCTTACAAAAATATCTATTTAGATGCTTTGCCCGTTTTTAAATTGGGTTATTCATCTTTTATTACTTAGTTGTAAGGGTTTTATATATTTCAAATATAAGTCCCTTATTAGATATAGGATTTCCGAATAACTGAAAGGCTGTAGATTATTCTTCCTCATCAACAACTAGCAGATAGTGCCAAGGTTAGATGTATGGTACAATTTCTAGTGAAACTTTAGTAAATATTCTGAACACAGTTACTGGATGAATTCAGTCTTCATTTGGCATTTATTTCTTATGTTTGCAATAAGTTTTAGAATAAAATTGTAAACAATAGCTAGTCCCTCTTAGCCTTGTAATTACACATCAATATAGGGCCCTTAAAAAGATCCTAACTCTAATATTAAATTCCTGGCATTTCGTATAACTACAAAATCCACTGAGGAGACTAGAATAGTTGGAGGATTACAGTCTCCCAAAATGGATTTTCTTCTTTCCTATTTCTTCAGAGAGCTACTGCTGAAGCTCATCATCAAAGCAGGGACTTAAAAAATTGCAAGAAAAAGAAATATTCCACATCTCACAGCAATCAAATAGGCTTCACAGTTATTTTTCACATTTAACTGAATTTATATATATGTATATTACTTCTATATATTCATTCACAAGTACATATTCTATTTAAAATCTCTTCTCAGTAAAAAGCATTCAGCAGTTGGATCTGGAGAGAGTTTCTGAGGCAGGATGATGAGTTTACATCAATCTATTCGTACACCTTTATTTTGTTTCCTATCTTTCTATAGAATTTAGTGGATAGAAATAGAGCCCTAAGCTCTAGGATACATCAGTACAGACTGGGTGACACTGGTTTTTTCTCCCATTGCCTCTCTGGCATTAACAGATGCCATGTCTGCTATTTTCATACTGGTCAGTTGATTCATCCTAATCGTGGATCTTTTGCTAATGGTTACTTTGAAGGCATTGCTCAACCATTATAGTTGAGAAAGTTCCAGTATATTTTGGGCATTCTTCATGAGGCTTTATTTTGCCATCGTTACATAGCTTGTACGAAGCTTTTGCGGACATGCTTCAGTGGCTTGTTATGTCTTTTAGCTGTGGTCAAACAAGGCCTCATACTAATCAGCAAATAACTCTCTTGGGTCCACATGGTATTCTTAACTGCTGGTCCCTACATTACTATCCTTTACCTTATTGGGTACCTTCAGTGTTTCATCCATCTGTACTCATGGATGGCTATGCCTTACAGAAACAATTTTCTTCACTTGCAAGAAATCTTTGACTCTTAACCTTGTTTTCTGGTTTTGCTTTTCTTAAAAATTATACCTCAAGTTCAGGTTTAAATTAGACAGATTGGTATAAGATTCTAACTAAGAAGACACATGTATCCTCTTACAAAATGAAATCCCACAAATGGTAACTTAGTATACCAACTGTAATATTAGATGTATATATTATTACATCTAACGAAATAATAACAAGAGTAAGACAAGAAAGGCCAGGGTCTTTATCTCTTAGGATGTTGTAGTATCATTGTAGAAAATAAGCACTGACATTCAAAATATTTTCTGAAATTTTTGTGAGCTTGTTTACTTTGTAACTTGTCACTGCAGCTACTACATCTCCTGAACAAAAAGATCTTCTGAAGGCCCTCTGCTGACTAAGTAACCTTCTTTCTGCAATGCTATTGATTTTACAGTGCTGCATTTTAGTTTCCTCCAGGCCATTTCCTCCAGGCTACCCTTTACTTCCTAAGGCAATAACCATTTTTAATCTTGCCAACCAAGCAAGAGATGGTTTGCTGACAAGAACTCAGCTGCCAAGCCCCTAGCACTCTCTCAGTTCTTCAACTGCACTCAAAGAAAAATGTGACAGATTAGCAGCAAACTTCTTGTTTGTTTTCAGATTGACCTGCTGCTACTCATATTTCTGGGAAAGAGAAATAGGTTCATATTTGAAAAGATGATGTATGGAAACTTTGCCTAAGATAATTATGGTTGCTTCCCCAGGAGTTAAGTATTAGAAACCACTCTTTTCTCTCCTTCAAACTTTTTTTCTACAATTCTCACCACCTGTGTGTCCTTATGCCATTTCTAACAGTGAAAGCTGGAATAGTCCTGCTATAGCTTGAATTTGGTGTTGCCCCAAAATTCATATGCTGAACACCTAATGTCCAACATGTTAATAGGAGGTGGAGCTTTTGTAAGGTGATTAGGACATGAGTGCATAGTCCTCATGATAGGATTTAGTGTCCTTATAAGGGAGACCCCGGAGAGACCATCACCCCTTCTTCCTTTTGAGGACATAATGAGAAGTGGGCAGTTTGTAAGACAGAAGAGGGCCTTCACTAGAACCCAACTATGCCAGCACCCTGATCTTGGACTTCCAGCTTCCAGAATTATATTATAAGCACCCAGTTTGAGATATTTTGTTATAGTAGCCCAAATATACTGAGATAGGTCCTCAAAACTACCTTCCTTTTCAGATAAGAAAATGGAAGTCACCAATTGAGAATTTTTCTGAAATGAAATAATCCATGGAGATAACCATGTTTATAGTTTTGAAAGCATGAGTTTAAAAATGAGAACAAAATGTTATTCCATTATATCAAAATATTTTGATTTTTAAATAATTTCTCACATAACATGGGGCAATATTTGCTGAAAGGATTGAGAGACTGTAGGTATCTGATAAATATAAGAATATAATAAAGATACTCTATTATGATTTAACAAAGAGAGCAAAGCAATTAATTTATACCTGATTAAACCTTCACTGTAGAAAGGTAACTCTATGCTATTTATGATGTAATCAGCCTTTTAAGAAAAAAGTTTTTATTTTGAAATAATCATAGATTCACAGGAAGCTGCAAAGAAATGTATAGATTAGTCCTTTGCATCCTTTCCCAAGCCTCTTCCAATATTAACATATAATATAATATAATATAATATAATATACCAAAATCAGGTAATTGGCATTAGTAATATCTACAGAGCTCATTCAGATTTTAGCAATTATAAATGTAGTAATATGAGTATGTATATATACTTTTATGCAATTTTATCACATGACTAACTTCCTATAACTACCATCACATGCTCCTTCCCTAGCCTAAACGCTATTGACCACTATATATAGTTATGTAATCTGCAAATAGACAGTTTTATTTCTTCCTTTCCAATTACATGTCTTTCCTTTTCTTGTCTTACTGTGCTGCCTAGAGAGTCCAGTGCTATGATAAATAAGAATGATGACAGCATAAGTTCATGCCTTATTCTCAACTTGAGAGGTAAAGAAGTCTGTCACCATTAGGTAAGATGAAGCAAACACTAGATTTTTGGTAGATAATCTTTACCAGTTGAGCGAGTTCTACTTTATTGATAGGTTGCTGAAAACTTTTATCAGAAATAGGTATTGGATTTTGCCAAATGCTTTTTCTTTCTTCTTTCTTCCTTTCTTCCTTTCTTTCCCCCTCCCTCCCTCCCTCTTTCTCTCCCTTCCTCCCTTCCTCCCTTCCTTCCTTCCTTCCTTCCTTCCTTCCTTCCTTCCTTCCTTCCTTCTTTCCTTCCTTCCTTCCCTTTTCTTTTTTAGAAACAGAGAAAAAGCCCTAGGGGGTAGGGGAGGGGCAGAGGAAGAGGGAGAACCTGAACCCAACTCCTGTGAGGGTGAAGCCTGGAGTGGGGCTCCATCTCACCACCCTGAGATCATGACCTGAGCCGAAATCAAGAGTTAGATATTCAACCAACTGAGCCACCATGCACCCTTGTGAAATGTTTTTTTCTGCATTATATGATAGGAACATTTAAGTTTTCTTTTTTAGTCTGTTGTTATGGCGAACCATGTCGATTGATTAAAAAAAAAAAAGAACTGTCCTTGCATACTTGAGATCAACCCCTATTGGACATGGTGTTTAACTCTTTATATAATAGTAAACTCTTTATACAATCCTGTAAATTGATGGATTCAATTTACTGATATTTTGTTTAGAATTTTGGCATCTAAATTTATGGGAGCTATTGATCTATAGTTTCCTTTTTTTTTTGTACTGTATTTATGGGGTTTTGATATCAGGTAATATTGGCCTCAAAATGAGTAGAAAATATGCCCTCCTCTTCTATTTACTGAGATAGTGTAAATTTGTGTTAATTCCTTAAATTCTCCAGTGAAAATATGTAAGCTTAGAGGATTTTTGTTTTTATAGTTATTGTTTTTGTTTTTGTTTTGGTGAGGGAGGAGCTTTGTAACAAATTTGTTACATACAAGTTGTATACAAATTGAATTTGTTTAATGATTACAGCACTATTCAAGTTAAGTAGATTATTGCTCTTTCCTCAACTTTACTGATTTTATCCTATGTAGTCTCTACTTTGAGACAATCCAGTGAGGTTTTTCTTTATTTGTTATGTATTTCAGTTATAAAATTTCTTTGTTTCTTCTTTATAACTTACATTTCTTTTCTAAGATTTTCTATTTTTTCATTTGTTTCAAGAGGATTTGTAACTGCTTCTTAAAGCATTTCATAAGATTATTATAAAATTCTTGTTAATCTCAGTGTTTTTGGTGTCAATCGACTGTTTTTTTTTTCTTTCACGTGTCAGTTAGTACTTTTATCCAATTTAGTATTAAGTGTATCCCAGACTATTCTGTATTTAACCATTTATTTGACTCACCAAACCTGCAGTACTTTTTTATTAGTAATTCAGGTAAAAAGCTATTCCAATCCACTATACAAAATAACACATAATTAAAACATAAGTCAATGCAATTGTTTTCCTAAAAATAGAAGAAATTTTATCATCATTTTTGTTTGTTCCATAATGTTATTTTTCTTTCTTTCTTTCTTTTTTAAAGATTTTATTTATTTATTTGACAGAGAGAGAGATATCACAAGTAGGCAGAGAAGGAGGCAGAGAGAGGGAGGGGGAAGCAGGCTCCCTGCTGAGCAGAGAGCCCGATGTGGGGCTCGATCCCAGGACCCTGAGATCATGACTTGAGACCAAGGCAGAAGCTTTAACCCACTGAGCCACTCAGGCGCCCCAATAATGTTATTTTTCAAACTGCTTGATCAATCTGGGAGTCAAGATAGGAGAGCTTGATGAGTCAATAATAATATGCAATTTTATTTTCATTTTTTAAAATCTATAAGAAGATACATTTTGGAGGAAAGATGATATTGAATATATTAAAAAGTGATTGATATTTCAGTTTACACATATCAAATCTGGAAATGCTGAATTTCTTTTCTTAAAAAATAGTTTAAAAGACCTAAATAAATTAAAGAACAAAACAGATCTCTGTCTTTCGTGTTTGTAGCATTTCCCTCTCTAAAGCAACTAACTCTATGATAGAATATGACTTCCCCCATTTCTACACCTCCTTTTACAACTGTACCTGCCTCTGAAATGGCCTTTTCAGACCCAGCTAAAATGTCATGCACAGAGCCTTCTCTGTTCAACCCAGTGGAGTGTGAACTTTCTCTCCCACTGGATCATTTATTATCTGCTTCTCTTTAATTTGGCCTTTCACTGAAGGCCCATGTCACTGTTTGTTGCTTACCATAAAATTGAAATGGTAATACTTAAATTTTATTGTTGTCATCAACTTTAAGAAGCATTTATAAACACACACACACACACACACACACATATATACACGAGTATATATGTTGCTGTGGTGTGAATCAGCATACACTAATTTCCCTCCTCTAATCACAAACTTTTTTTTTTTTTAGCATTGAGGTTGACCAGGTAAAATTTGAAAATTAATGCACATTTCACAGACTTATACTAAAGATTATAAAGGATTGTACATGAAACATAACATAAGCAAATACTATGTGTTCACAAAAGTGTGTATTAGAATAATGAAAGACACTGAGTTCTATCATGTGGCCTGGTCTTATAGGATGGTTGTAAGATGTTGGACTGTTCCACAATAACCAGAACTGTGGGTAAGCACTATTTGGCCTTTGGAAGGTTACAACATTCCTCTTCTTTGCTGGCACAGTTGTAGTAAAATTGTAGTATGGTGTGATGGTTAAGAGCATGGATCTTAAAGAAGAAAGGCTTCCCTGTTACTGACAAAATTGTCAAATATTATTGTATTACCTTGGCACTTTTAAAAACCTCTCTAGGCCTTAGTTTCTTCATGTGAAGACACTCAACATCATTTCTCATCAGGGAAATGCAAATCAAAACCACAATGAGATATCGCCTTACACCAGTTAGAATAGCTAAAATAAAAATGACAAGAAATAACAAATGTTGGTGAAGATGTGGAGAAAGAGGAACCCTCATGCACTGTTGGTGGGAATGCAAACTGGTCCTGCCACTGTGGAAAATAGTATGGAGGTTCCTCAAAAATTAAAAATAGAACTACCCTAGGATCCAGTAATTCCACTATTGGCTACTTACCCAGAAAAAACAAAAACACTAATCCAAAGAGATATATGCACCCCTATGTTTTACTGCAGCATTACTTAACAATAGCAAGATATGGAAGCAACCTGTCTCCATCAGTAGATGAATGGATAAGGAAAATGTGGTGTGTGTGTATCTACATCTATATGAATGTCTATATATATCTATACATATATAGGAATATATATAATGGAATATTATGCAGCCATAATAAGATGAGATTGTGCAATTTGAGACAACTTGGATGGACCTAGAGGGTATTATGATAGTGAAATAAGTCAAACTGAGAGAGGCAAATATCATATAATTCCACTCATATGTAGAATCTAAAAAAATAAAAAATAAATGAATAAACAAAAAAGCAGAATAAGACATGAATACAGAGAACAGACTGTTGGTTGCCTGAGGGGAGAGGGTTAAGGGCTTAGGGAAAATGAGTGAAGGGGAGTGGGAGATAAAAGCTTCCAGTTATGGAATGAATAAGCCATGGGAATAAAAGGCATAGCATAAGGAATACAGTCAATGATACTGTACTAGCAGTGGTATAGGACAGATGGTAGTTACACTTGTGATGAACATATCATAATATATAAAGTTGTCAAATCTAAGTTATACACCTATAACTAATGTAACATTGTATGTCAACTATATTCCAACTAAAAAAAGCGAAAATTTTAATAATACAAATTAATTGGAAAATTATAAAAATTAAATGAGAGAAAATGTGCAAAATGTGCCCGTTAAAATTGTTTGTGCCCATTAAAAGCACCTATGGTTATTAAGTATCAATCTTTGGATTGTTAATGTAATGTTTGGATATCCTTTATTTTTGTTGGTTTAAAACAGAGAAGGCTAAAGAGTATATTTGTTATTGCTCTCGCAGAATAAACTTTCAGAGGGGTTAAAAAGATGTGATTTTCTTTACATTCTCTTCTAAGATTCATTAATCACAGATATCATCATCTAAGTCCAACCAAATTTTTGCACATGATTTGTAATTCCACAATCTGATTAAGACTCTTGAAAAAGGTAAGAAGTTACAGGATTTAATATTCTAAAATATTATAGAGCATTAGAAATAGTTATATTTAAAAGAATAATATAACATTTAGAAAAGGGAAAGAGGGGCGCCTGGGTGGCTCAGTGGGTTAAAGCCTCTGCCTTCAGCTCAGGTCATGATCTCAGGGTCCTGGGATCGAGCC
Source organism: Potos flavus (assembly GCA_028534135.1). Lineage (NCBI taxonomy): Eukaryota > Metazoa > Chordata > Mammalia > Carnivora > Procyonidae > Potos > Potos flavus. The sequence continues at coordinate 60,168,541 of CM052885.1, forward strand.
CCGCATCGGGCTCTCTGCTCAGCAGGGAGCCTGCTTCCCCCTCTCTCTCTGCCTGCCTCTCTGCCTGCTTGTGATCTCTCTCCTCTCTGTCAAATAAATAAATAAAATCTTTAAAAAAAAA
>CM052885.1:60169161-60209354 GCA_028534135.1 Potos flavus
TTTTTTAAAAAATTGACAAGTTGATCATAAAATTCATATGGAAGAATAACGGACAAATAATAGTCAAAATAATATTTAAAGAGAAGAATAAAATTAGAAGACTCACAGATCTTGATTTCAAAACTTTCTACAGGTATATAATTATCAAGAGAGCATAATTCTAACATAAGGATAAGAATATAAATAATGAAGTAGAATTCAGAATCTGAAAATAAACTCTCATATTTATTGGTTAATTGACAAGAGTGCCAAGGCAATTCAATAGGAAAAGAATATTTTCAACAAATGATGCAGGGACATCTGTTTATCTACATGCAAAAGAATGTGTCTGTGCCCATAATTCTTCATCCCATAATGAAAAATCACTGGAAATGGGTCACAGACATAATGCAACAGCCAAATTTACAACTTTTAAAAGAAAGATAGGAGTAAATCTTCCTAACCTTTGGTTAGAAAATTTCTTAGATATGAGAAATAACCAAAAGCAAAAGCAACAAAAGAAAAAAATATATAAATTTTTGCTTCAAAGGATATCATCAAGAAAAGGGAAGGGTAACCCACAGAATGGGAGAAAATATTTGCAAATAATATACCTGATAAAAGACCAGTATCCAGAATATATTAAAATCCCTTACAACTCAACAAAAAAAGACATATAAGTCATCTACAAAATGGCTACAAGATAAAAAGAAGCATTTCTCCAGGGAAATGAACAAACGGCCAGTAAGCACATGAAAAAATGCTCAGAATCATAAGTCATTAAATAAAATGAAAATCAAACCTACAATGAGATATCTCATTACACACATTAATATAGCTATAATCAAAAACACATTTAATAGCAAGTGTTGATGAGGATATGGAGAAATTTCAAAATTATACTTTTCCAGTAGGGCTGTACAATGGTGCAGCCACTTGGGAAAATAGTCTGGCATGTCCTCAATTGGTTAAACGTAGATTCCAGTTCCACTCCTAGGTATATATCCAAGAGAAATAAAAAATATATGTCCATACAAACACTTGTATATGACTATCAGAGAAACATTATAATAATAGCTAAAGAACAGAAATGATCCAAATTTCCATCAACACATGAACAGATAAAATATGGCATACACATAAAATGAAATATTATTCAGCAAAATAAAAGGAATGAAGTGCTGATACATGCTACGACATGGATGAAACTTGAAGGAAAAGAGGCCAGATGCAAAAGGCCATCTATTGTCTAATTTCATTTATACAAAATGTCCAGAAGATGTAAATATGTAGAGACAGAGAGTATATTTGTGGTTGCTTGGAACTGAAGAGGTATGGTAGAAGTGGGTCAGAGCAAATGGGAAGTGACTGCCGATGAGTATAGGGTTTCTTTTAAGAATGAAAAAAAGTGTTCTCCAATTAACTGCAGTGATGCCTGTAGAACTCTGTGAATACTAAAATACATTGATTTGTAGAATTTAAATGGATGAGTTGTATATCCTGAATTTTATTTCAATGAAGAGGTTACAAAAGAAAACAAAAGATTGCAATAGCCAAATGAAATTCTTTTGAATCTGTCCGCATCTGAACTTTCTAGTTCTATTTTCTAGGACTCTTAGTCATAAAATTCACTCCTGACAAACTTGTGTTTTCTCACTGTTATTTTGTTAAGGCTGGAATGCCCCTGCCTTTATTTCCACAGTCAAATCCTACAAAGACTCACAGCCTTTCCTGATCTTAATATCCAGGCTTCTCATTTCTGAGCTCCCACATACCTCTACCCCCTCCATCTAAAAATGTACTCACTGTTTACATTCTATACATATATGATAACCTATTTGGAATCTCTACAGATTTCTAAAGCACAGGATTTGAGTGTTTTCCATTTATTTAATGTTCTCATTGTTAGCATAGCGCCAGGCATCTTGCAACATTTCAACAAGTATGTGCTGAGTAATGAGCTAATATTTAGATCAACAGATCCAATGACTCTAAACAACAATGGATGAGGCACAAGGTCTCCTATCATACACACAATCCTTGGATGATCTGCCAAGCTGACATTTACCCACACAAACAGTATCTAATTTATTCTGTTAGCCAGACACATACGTAGAGCTCCCCCACCAAGCAGAATTCCCACACTGGGCCCCCATATCATCCATTGAATAGTCTAGTCCACAGACAGTTGCCTAAGATGGAGGAACCCATCCCATTGAACAGATTCCAGTATAGTATTATAGTGGAGTGCAGTTACATACTATCTAAGAGGTCACAGACTATATTGATTAGATTCATCTTTACATCATTACTGACTAGAACTATGTTATATACATAGCAGCCCGTTAGCAATTATTTACTGAATGAATAAATAAAGTCCACAAGGCAACATGGGTACAAGGTATTTCCCCCTACTCATGGTGGCTTTTACCAGAAACAGTGCTCAGTAAAGATTATTAGGTTGAACCATAATTTCTATTTACATGAGTATGTATCTGTTAAGTAGAAGACACTATGCCAGCTACTAAATATCAATATTCTATATAAAGATGAATAGATTAATAGATAAGTGGATGGACAGATATTTAGGTAATAGATTTTTTTAATTCCCTTTTTAATTAATCAGCACTAAAAAACTGAAACAAAGTAATTTCATTTCTATAGCTCATCTTCTCACTAAAAATCACACTCCACTAGGACCCTAAATTTGCTATCTTTCACTTTGGAGAAACTAAAAACAATAAAAGGTAATGTACCTTCTTAAACCACTTGGAAAATAATAATTTTTTTAAGAATTTTTGTTTTGGGTAAAATATACATTGGTTTGACTTCCTTAGAAGAGAGAGCAAAAGATAAAGCGGGTACTGATAATGTGTCTCTTGCTCTAATACGTTCCTCGATAATCTCAAAGCAATTTAGATACCATCACAAAGTTTGTTATTTTCTTCCAGAAATGAGAGAGTTTTGCCCACCTCCCACACCCCTACCCCTGACTACAGGACCTTATTTAGTTTTTTTTTTTTTTTTCCATCAGCAACAGCAAGAGTCTTTTATCTCCAGGTAGTTACTACTTCCTATCTTGCCTGTAGATGGGAAGAGTAAAGCTGATATGAATCTCTGACACATATAGGCCTCCATCACCTCAAAGTCAGGACTTCCAAAGATCTGATCTGAATTCCCATCAATGAGAAAACCAACTGTTTGTTAAGCAAGTCACACATTTCAAACGATACATGCTCACCAACCTGTCTACAGGATCCCCTGTTTTATTTTCTATCTCAATTTCATACTTTTTTGGGCAAAACCACTAGGGAAATATATTTCAATGACAACATAGGATAATGCTGCTCTCTGCAGTCCATCTCATTACAGAAGTCTTGTCTTTCTAAAATGGAAAATGGATTTACATCTTTCATATTATTTCTGCCACACACCTATCAGTGAAATAGCATTTGGGTAGCTTCAAGTAAATTTAATTTTCTTTAGCTGCTCTATGAAGTGTGAGTCACTCTCAAACAAATGAAGCCACTTAGAAAGTATGGTGTTTTTTGGGGGGGAGGAATGTGATATAAGCGCCCCATGACTGTGTGTGTGTTTAACAATGGCGCAGGTATCATCTGATGTTTTCAAAGATCTTAAAAGTCATTTCGCTGTGAGACTTCCATTCAAGGGTTTTTGGGTTTTTTTCTTTTTTAAGATTTTATTTATTTGGGGCACCTGGGTGGCTCAGTTGGTTGGGCAGCTGCCTTCAGCTCAGGTCATGATCCCAGGGTCCTGGGATGGAGCCCCGCATCAGGCTCCCTGCTCAGCAGAGAGCCTTCTCTCTCTCTCCCTCTGCCTGCCGCTCTGTTTACTTGTGCTCTCTCTCTGTCAAATAAGTAAATAAAATCTCTAAAAAAAAAAAAAAAGATTTTATTTATTTATCTGACAGAGAGAGAGATCACAAGTAGGCAGAGAGGCAGGCAGAGAGAGAGGGGGAAGCAGGCTCCCTGCAGAGCAGAAAGCCTGATGAGGGGCCAATCCCAGGACCCTGAGACCATGACCTGAGCCAAAGGCAGAGGCTTTAACCCATTGAGCCACCCAGGCGCCCCCCATTCAAAGGGTTTAAAAACATCAAGAGGTGTTCTAGTATATTTCCCTGCCTTTAGTCAGGACTGTATTTAAACCAACATAGGAAACAGTTATTTCTATTGTCAAAGAAAAAAACTGCACTGGTTGGAGTTAAGAGACAAAGAAGACTTTATTCAAGACTACTGAAACAGGAGTTAAGACTATTGCAATAAGGAAGAGAGACTGGATTCGAAAGCCCTGAGACAAAAGGTAGAGTTTTTAAGCACTGGAATTAGCTAGTGAAAAAGTACTGGAGGATTTAAGGTGGAGAGGCTGGTCTATGTGATTGGGTCATCTGTGTTTGCTAATTGGCACTTATTTAAGTTAGGCTCCTACCCTTCCACAGAGACTGGGAGATAGGGCACTATCTTTCTTGATGATTACATTTCAAAGGGATGGCCCCCAGGTCCTTGGGAAAGACAATCCTCTCTTAATAAAACTGGCAAGATCTTGGAGGAAAAAGCTACACTTCAAAGAGTCAGAGAAAGAATTTACAATGGCAAGTTTTCTAAAGTAAATGCTCTAGGACAAATGAGGTCAGGGACCTATACATAGGAAGGAAACTGTTTAAAGTTTAGCCAAGTAAGGGAGCCTTAAAGGAGTTAGTCACTGTCCTTTATGAAATACTATGTAGTCCTTTGTATAGTAACTTTACCCATCACTTACAAGATCAGAATTTTTTCCCCCTCATCTTTGTATTGATTTTTTTTCCCACAAAAAGTTTGGAAAGATGGAGTGGACATTTGGATTAAAATAAATGCACCAAACAGTTAATAATGTGTACAGCTGAACAGATTTTTAGCATTTTCATCAGATTCTTCGTGCCTAAAAATGCTATGTCCTAAATAAATCTTGCTAAGAATTCCTTTTGAGAATATGGTTTAGAGAGAACATTTTTATTATAGACCTACAGAAGTAAATAAAATGTACATGTTTAAATCCAATATTGTGCAGTATTACTCAACTCTTCAACAGTAACAATATGTTAAATACAACTTTAAAAAATTGTTCCCCAACAATTTACATCCTTCACTTAAAAAAAGGATTTAGAATCTATAGTATGGTATGAAATGTACCCAACGTAAGCCCTAGCATGTTCTCCCATCTCCTTTTTTTCTCATTATTTTCTGTGTAAGAAATGAAAGGAAAGATTGCATATATGAATTTTTAAATACATACTGTTACAGACTTTATCCTCACTGTTATAGAACAATAAAATACAGTCAAGTATTTCATTTGCTACATACTACATATCTGATTTATATTGAATATTTGGGAGACAGAAATCATCATTTACTGACTCTTGGTAAGAAACCAAATGGAAAATAACATCTATTGCTGTATATGGTACTCTGCATCAAATATTTTGAAGTTTCATTTATCTTATTTCAACCCTTTAAAAAATCCTAGAAGGTAGATCTTCTTTTTTTCTTTTTTTAACTATTAAAAAATCTAACTGTACAGTCTATTTGGTTAATGTAATCAACTGATTCTTTTCTGCTTCTACAGTCTGATTACAATATAAAAACTGATTCAAACTGCTTAACCATTTATGAATTTTAGGAAATGAAGACATTTGGATGAAGAATACATGTTGAGTATATGTTATAGATTACATTATTATTCCCAACTTTTTTTGTATATGTTAGAGGCAGGTACAATCTTACCTTTTGCTTTGTGACTTGCCTACATTTGGTGGAAGAGTCTGTATTTCCATGACATTGCTAGGCTTATGCAAGTGACTGGTTTTAGATAATGAAATTTGAGTGGGTCTGACAGGTGCCACGTCTGAACAGGTGCTTTTAAAGCCATTATGCTTTTTACCAGGCCACTTACTCATTTCTCTTTGCTCTAAGAATATTATGTTCCGAACAGAGAATGCTCCTCAACTCCAGACTTAAAAGACACATGGGGCAGTGCTATAGCAACTGATTCAAAGCCCCTACCATATGATAGGAATAGAAATAAGTGTCTCCGATTTGGGGCTCCTTGTCATAGCAGCAAAACTGACAAATACAGTGTATACCTTTGATTAAATACATGTAGTATACTATTGATCTATCTGTCCTTAGATAACAAAAAATCAAAAACTGTAATAAATTCTATGGGGTGATAGAAATTCTCAGTGTCACCTCCTAGACCTCAAGACCTGACCCTTGACCGTTTACCTGCTTGTACCCAGTGACGTTTGTCCCATATTTTCCTTAAGCTCTTCTTCTTCTTCTTCTTCTTTTTTTTAAGTAGGCTCCAGGCCCAGTGAGGAGCCCAGTGTGGGGCTTGAACTCATGATCCTGAGGTCGAGATCTGAGCTAAGGTCAAAAGTCAGATGCTTAATGGACTGAACCACCTGGTGCACCTTCCTTAAATTCTTCTCTCCATCTTATCTCTTAACTCAGGCAAAAGGTCCTATGGGCATAACATCCCATGATGGAAACTGAAACTACCCCTCAAGCAATAACAACTGCCTAGAGATAGAGATCCAGATTACCCAGAGCAGTTTGAGCTAAACCTCCAACTTGCACCTGTGCAGATGGATCATAGAGTGACCTCTGAAATGACCAACAATTACCTTTACCTCATTATAATACCACAATTTCCACCCAAGGGGGAACACAAACCTCATTTACATGATATACAATGCATGTATAGGCATATTTCTTTAAGGCCCATGTGCAACCTTATGCCCACGTCCACATACAATGACAAGGATTTCCCATCTAAATATTCATCCTGACCTAAATAAAAGGAACTCATATATCCTTGCTCTGGGAGTCATGGCTTTAGAAGTTATTCACCATGATCTCCTTATTTGCTGCAAGTAAAGTTTCTTTTGTGTGACAACTTACTTATGTGGGAAACAACGGCAGAAGAAAAATTTTTAAATTTCCTTACTTCTTATAGTCCACTGACAAGTCCTGAAACAGGCAGAGTGACATTCCTCTAGGGACCCTCTAGGGACCCAACTGCCTAAATATTAACACTTTGCTAAGGGCAAAAGGCAAACTTAGCCTGATCCCCAGGATCCTATAAGTCTACTTTAGCATATAAAAATTGCTTTGGAAACTTCCTTTATCTCTACTCCCCAAGATACATGTTGACAATCATCCCCCAACCATATGACCCATGATATACATTGGAAGGGTCTCATGACTCAGGTCTTATTAGACAGTAATAAATGATTTTTCCCAACAATAGCTAGCCCCCTCAAGGTCCTGGAAAACTTGCTTCCAAAATTCCTTAAAGACTTGTGCTATCCCTAACCCCCTCCCAACTTGAAAGTATATAATGGGCCACTCCTCATGACCCCGGGGCAGCTCTTTCTGCCCACTGGTCCTGTCCCCGTGCTTTAATAAAATCACCTTTTTTGCACCAAAGACATCTAAAGATTTCTTTCTTGGCTGTTGGCTCTGGACCTCACCAACATTCCAAAATTATATCATTTGGTGACCAGGAAGGGACTCCTCTCACTCTAGAGAGCTCTCTTTCTGTTCTCATCTTCACTTAATAAACTATCACTTCACCCTTTTGTGTCTGTGAGATTCACTGACTCCATGAGACAAGAATCCTGCAACTCTGCTCTAGTTTTTACTTGTGACTCATCAAGGAGTGAACTCACGTTGGTTCAGTTACATTAATACTAATGTAGTTTTATTGTATAGAGTAGCATTTTATTTAAAACAAATTGTAAGGAAACCCTTTGAATATACAGATACAAGTTTCAATATAAGTGTCCCTGTTGGCCCATTTCAGTAGTTTCTATATGCTCAGTCAATAATTACATTTTCAATATGTATAATAAAATCCATTTGTTGATATGGTACTCTCTGAAGGGTAACTGCAAATACCTTCAGGGAAGAGTTTGTCTTCACTTGCTGGTAGATGTTAGAAAGCAACTGAGGAGTGTGAAAACCACAAGTGAGGTCCTTTGCTTCAAAGAGGTCCTCTACTCTGAGACACAGACACATTCAGTTCCATCTACTAAATTCCTATTTACTGAAATGTATGACTTTCTGAGTTCTGCTTGTTACAGCCTGGATGCTAACTGTACCCCTGGAAAGCAGAGATTATTCTCAGGAGATCTGTCTGCTTCTAGATACACTATTATCCATATTAGAGCCCTTGGCATATCATAGCCTGTATGGAAAGGGTAACCCACTGGGTAATACATTTTTCCCTCCTGACTCATCTAAACTGGATATATAAGTTGGTCTACTGCACTTGTGAGGAAAGAAAAATAATTTTACCTCTAACTTTCTAGGTTCTTGGTTGAGACAACCTTGTAATAAAAAGATTAATGGGAAAAAAACTAATCAGAAGTTTAATAATATGTATAGCTCCTGTACACATGGAAATACCCAGGAAAACTGAGTAACTGTCTGAAATGGCCTGAGACACCCCCTTAAGCTATATGTCCAGCTAAAGACAAAAGATGTTGGGAGTGGGGGATACCAGTTATGGGAGGTTGCCAGGAAAAGCACAAGCAAAAGGGGTAAGGTTGTTAGGCAGATTTTAGTCATTACCTTCCTTATTGCTAAGAGTTTCTGGACATTTAGAGTCTTCTTTCTCTGCCTAGTACAGGGAGGGAGACACACTTACAAATGGAGATTCCTCTTATTAATATAAATAACTCTTACAAAAGGGTAATTTCGTTCCATTTCCAGAGCTTCTCCAGTGTCTGCAGTTCCTCCTCCTCCTCCTCCTCCTTCTCTTCTCCTTCCTCCACTCCCCTTTCTTCTTCTCCTCCCCCTCCCCCTTCTCCTACTCCTCCTCTTCCTGCCCTCCTCCTCCTCCTTATAGTTTCAAGTTTTTATTTAAGTTCCAGTTAACATGTAGTGTAATATTAGTTTCAGGAGTAGAATTTAGTGATTCATCACTTACATATAATATCCAGTGCTCATCTCAAGTGTCCCCCTTAATACCCATCACCCATTTAGCCCATCTCCCCTCCCTGCAACTGCAGTTACCTAAAACAGCTCAAAAGAATCCTTATACCAAGAGACATATTTTGGGATAGCAAATTCTGTTTCTTTTCCCTCTTTTCCATGGGCAAGTAGCACGGAAGTACTAACTCTGCAAACGTCTAATAGATTTTGTATAGGTTTGATGTATAGCTCTTGAAAATCATTATTTGCACTTTTTAGAAGTGGGGGAGGTTGCCAATACTGTCTCTTTGTTATGCTTCGTTATCTAATATGGGCCAAGCATTGTGTCCTTTTGGTGCTATTTTATCTCCATTACTCCTAGAAAACCCTACATAGTACATGTAATCGCAGAAAAATAACCCAGACCTGATTTATTAAAAGTCACACACACAGGGAAGACAGTGTAACCAGATTTGGAGAAAATGCTGTAATCTCTCTCCACATTTTTCTGGACTCCACAAAAGTATATTGGGCAGGGCAGGAATAATGCCGATGTCAGAAAAAATGATGCTTTGTTTTTCTCCTTTGAATCCCGGGTATAAGACCAAGACTTCAGGATGGTTATCTTCTACTTTTTTACTTTAAATCTGTAACATTAATTTATATATAACTTTAGGATTCGAAAGCAAAAATAGCAGTAATTCTGTTCCAGAGAAGTATCACAAAGCTACTTGATTGGATCCTAAGTGCTGATAATTACAGTTTATCCAATGTTAGAAAATATTGCTCTAATTGCCTAAAACATGCTTACCCTAGCAAATGGTGTGTAAAATTCCTTCTTGTCTTTTCACTTGTTTACCCCTATAAGCAGACAGCAATATAATTCCACTCAAAATTATGCCATCTAATCTTTCTCATAAAAAGTTTTCCTTTTGACCTAGCTTCCAGGTTTTTTTTTTTTATTTACATGCACAGATCTAGCCTTCTAAGAAATTTCTTTTTTCTATTTAAATTTCTTTTCACTTCAGGATGACAGGCTTCTTTCCCTGCATAACACTAGCAAACTCAGCAAGAGACCACTATCTCCTTCCTATCCCCAAATTAACAGTAAACACTTACATAGTCAACAATTTGTGCCTGAAACTCTTGTGCCAGTTAGAAAAATTGTCATTTATTCCTCATGAGTCAATGATGTAGTTACTGCTATGATTCCCATTTTGTAGGGGAGAAAATGGAAAGACAGAAATGTTATCAATTTGTCAAACATCATACAGTTAACAAGTGACTAAACCAGAATTTGAACCAGGACATTTGCCTGCAGAGTCCATATTCTTAACTATTGTCCTAATCTGCTATAAATCCCAATAACTAAGGTAACATAATTCTGATAAATATAGCAAATATTGCAAATAACTCTGATAACCCTGGTAATATCTGTGTTCCCATTCAAAAATTTTTTCCCATAAAATATTTTCAATAGATGGCTTGCTGAATATTGGCCTCATGTTATAAGTCATCATTTAGAGCTTCTTGAATTGAACCAAGGCAAAACCTAAAGATAAACACTGTGTTGAAAATCTTTGTGTTCACTTTCTCTGGGTGGCTTTTGAACCTCTAAATCTATTTAGAAATGTTCACTGGCCCTATTACTCAATGTAATAGAACATGCTGACTCCAAAAATGTGTAAGACTTTAGAAATTTTATAGCGGTAAGAGCTAAAAAAAAATGTTCTAAGAGCTATTGTCAGGCATATCTCTTTTGTTTTGTCTTAAGCCTACATTGGTATACATTAAAAAATCTATTATCATTCTTTAAAGAAAAAAAAGATTTATTTATTTTAGAGAGAAAGAGAGAGAACAGGCACGTGAGTGGAGGGAGGGGCAGAGGGAGAGAGAGTCCCAAGCACACTCCCCACTGAGTGCAGAGCCCAGGGCAGTGCTCGATCTCATGACCCTGACATCATGACCTGAGCCAAAACCAAGAGTCAGACGCTTAACTGACTGAGCCACCCAAGTGCCCCTCCATTGCCATTCTTTTTTCTCTTCCTCTACTTTCTCTATCTCTTCCCTTCTTTTCTGCTTTTTTTTTTTTTCTTTTTCTCTCACCTCCCTTTCTAAATAAATCAGGCCAATAGGTGAGCTGAGCAAAGCAAGGCTCCATGGGGAGGCAGGGGGATAGGACCTCTATTACCTGACACAAGGTTTGAGACTAAGCAGGATGAAGAAATCAATGCCAGGGGTCCAGCCTGAGGCATTGGAGACTGAGCCGGGTAAAGAGAGTGTCACCTTAGGAAGGCAGACAGAGCAAGGTGCAGAAGTGTCACAGATGGGACAGCAATGACAGTAGCCTGGTGCAGGGTGCTGGAGTCCAATCAGGTTGAGGAGAGTATCCATGCAAGAAGGCGGTGGTAGAGGTGGCCCAGCATTGGGTGTTGGATTCAGAATAGGATGAGAAGGGAATCTCAATGGGGCATAAAGCAGAAAGAGCAATAGGAGACTTGTTATATGTAGGAGGGTGTCAGTCAAATAAGTAAATATTGAGGATAATGGGCTCCAGATTCCTTGGTATCAAAGATTACAGTTAAAAATATGGGAAAGAAGAAAACTGGAATGAAATCTATAATGTTGGATTTAGATTGTTTATCTGGTAAGCACAGAGAGATCAGTATAGAGAAGTAGATATAGAAGTAAAAATGTAAATGCGAGCTATATACATGTACAAAATATGTCTTAATGGATGTTGGTATGCATTGACTGTGTCCCCTCCAAATTCATACATTGAAGCCCTAATCCCAATGTGATAGTATTGGAGCTAGGGCCTTTGGGAGTAATTAGGATTAGATTAGGTTATAAAAGTGGGACCTTCATGGTAGGATTAGTGACCTAGTAAGAAAGGAAGAGACACAAGACTCTCTCTCCATCAGCATACACCGAAGAAAGAGCATGTGAGCACACAGGAGGCAGCCGTCTACAAGCCTGGAGGTGGATTCTCACCAGGAACTGATTCTGCTGCTACATTGGTCTTGAGCTTTCTAGCCTTTAGAACCGTGAGATATAAGGGTCTGTTGTTTAAGCCATCCTGACTATAGTAAGCTAAGAGATATGCACATAATAATATGAACATGTGTCCACACACACATGCACACATGAGCACACATAAGTATATGTATATTCATTAGCTGTCTCTTCTGAGCCTAGGAACAGCACCACCCCAATAGAAATCAGGACAACTAGCTTCCAGATGTTGTTTTCTAAATGTCATTCTCAAATTAAACGAATTGGGGCTTCTGGAGAAATAGTTTTTGCTTTTTGTTTTCTAGGCAGGGCTACAACAGGGAAAATAAAAGATGATTTCTGGGACATTTTTTTTTTTTTTTTTGCCAGAAAGCAAAGATTTCCCAATAAATGATGCAGACATATCAAAATGACACAGAATCTAGCTTGAAGAAGCTCCCAGGAGGAGCCAAATCATGGGCATTTGAGTTTCAAAGTAAGTAGTTATAATAAAAGATTATAACTCATTGAATGTAATTTAAGCCATAAGTCCATATTTATATAAATAAATGTTTGAAAGAATGAAGACTAGAATATTTACATATTTTCACAAAATATACCCTTCAAAGTACGTATTAAAAAGGAGGAAGGAAAGAGTAACTTCAAAGTGGAAAACCTACAGACCGTACCTTAACCAAATGATCAAAGTTAACTTTATCTGTAATTTTACAAGTTGAAATTACCTGCTAAATGATAGAAGAAAATGAAAACCCAACATCATTTCTGTAATACTCTTGCCTTAGATGTATAATTGTAATGTTTTTATGAGGAAAGATCACAGAAAGCCATATTGAGAGACATTCTATAAAATCATTTTCCTATAATCTTCAAACCTGTCAAGGTCATCAAAACCAAGGAAAGAGTGAACAAAAACTAAAAGACATAGCAACTAAATGGAACATTTGATCCTGAGCTGGTTATTTTTTCTTTAAAAGACATCACCGAGACAACTGGCAGAAACTGAATGGTGGCTGCAACATAGATAGTATTAATGTGTCAATATTAATTTTCTGATTTTGGTGATTGTAATATGATTAGATAGAAGAATATAAATGTTTATAGGAAATACACTAAGGTGGTTAAAGATGACAGAACAATCTGTCAGCAAGTTAAGCTCCACTGATTGAGAAAAAATGGTTTTTGTGAGTTTTATGCAAATTTTCTGTTTGTGACAGTTTTGAAATAAAAATGAAAAAACGTATTGTCATATATTTCATGAAATAAAGAGAAATTTAAGGGCTATTTATATTCACTCCATGACATTCAGTGACCCCTTTTTATCTGAGTTATGTGTTATAAGATCTGATAGCCACATTCCTGAAATAAACATATTCCAGATGCTAATTTTAGGTAAATGATTACTGTTTCATGCAGCCCTAGACTTCACTGGTTGTGAAAATTCATTTTCATTTTGGTGAGGTGTTCAGTTAAATCCATCAATGCAGATAATCAATCTGAACTTTTTAGTTCGCAGGATCCATTTTGGTGCGTATCGTCAAGGAAGGACATCTAATTAGTACATCTATTTCTGTTGGCTGTGACAAACTGATAAAAAATTCTTATGTATGAACACTTGCTCAGTCTTGGCCTATAGATTTTGCCTGCAAGAGGTTTTAACTAATTAATCAATGAATATTTATTGTACAAAATAAGTAGAAGAAAACATGGTAAGTGCATCATTTTACATCTGTATGTATAAATATATTCATAATGTTCCTTCTTAAAAAATTAAAAGCATAGAGTAAAGGATCAGGATAAAGCCATAACAAACTAAGAATTTTGATTTTTTTAGATATTTACTTATTTCATATTTTCATAGACATACTGTCAAATATTTGCTATTCCCCTAGTCCCCTCCATATTCTTAGCTATCTAATTTATAGTTTTCCTCATCCTCTCAGAGTAGTTATCTCTGGCTGGCAGAAAGCTGAATATATTTTTCAGTGGGTTAGTTACGGAGCTGTTTCATAAAATATAATTTAAAGCACTTTTTATTTATTTATTTATTTTTTCATCAGTAAAGTTGTAATCATTCGAACTTTAAACAACAACAACAAAAATAGTAATTGCTGTGTTAATTTGAACAAGGTTTGCTGTGAAAATCAGTGAATTCCTAGTATCAGTCCCCTGGAATAGTTTGTATAAATATTTTTTAAAAATGCTAGCAGTGCAAAAAAAGGGTGACTATAATAGGGTATGTTTAAATTTTTAAACATTTTTGAACTAAAGCTTACTCAAATTGTAGAAATGAGAATATGTTCAATTTTGACTCTTTCCTAAACCTTGAAAACGTGAGATCCTTAAGCTCTTTTAGTTCAAACATAAATTAATTCTTTACATTATTTTGTTTTCCCATAAATATTTACAGATAAATGTTTTCAAAAAATTTTTTGTACAAATCACACTTCTCTTGCTTCTGTGAACCCAATCAACTTTTTAATAGTGTTAAGTTCTAATTTCCATATACCTAACAATATAAATTGATAATGTGCTTTATCAGTAAAGAAATTACTCTTTGACTACCTCTTCGCAGGTATAAATACCTTTCACAGTAACTTTCTTCTGGTTTGGTTTGTTTCATGGTAGCTCTTTTAATGGGACAGAAAGGGTTCAGCTTTTCTTAAAACTTGATATCTAATCAGGGGATAGCCATGCAACAATTTACTAATAATATAAGATAATATAAGTAAATGACAGGTCCTTTACATGTTCAGAGATTGATAAGACAACTGTGGGTAAATTTTCATAAGTGTGAGATTATATTTGAACCTGGAATTTGGTTAGATGGTGCTTTTAAAAAATGGGCACTCTAGGAGCAAGGACAGTGGAAGCACAGAAAATATGGTAAAAAATGGTTCTAAATTATTCGGTGCAGTCACAGGTTCTACTGTAGAGATAATAAAGAGTTACAGACTTACTTTCCAGGGTAAAAATATAATGTGTATTTCATTTTACAGAATCCATGAGGACTAAAATGCTCATCTGTCACTCCCTTTCCCTCACCCAGATGGCCT
Source organism: Potos flavus (assembly GCA_028534135.1). Taxonomy (NCBI): domain Eukaryota; kingdom Metazoa; phylum Chordata; class Mammalia; order Carnivora; family Procyonidae; genus Potos; species Potos flavus. Next base: position 60,184,181 of record CM052885.1, read on the forward strand.
AGGACTATGTACAGAGATGTACAAATTCTCCTGGAGAAACTAAATTATGCTGATTACTAAAAGCTAAGGTAGACAAGTTAACAATTGAGAGGGTGGCAGGCCTTGAAGGTTAGGACGATAATACAGAACTCAACAGATGAGCTCGCTGAAGAAGCCCTCACTGTTCATAAAGCTGAATCAGGGTATCAGCAAAAGAAATATAGAAAGGTTACACTCAAAAGATAAATGAAGATTGTTCCTTAAGCTCCTCTGGAAGATCAAATGGACAGACTTTTTTTCTTTTCTTTTCTTTTTTTCTTCTTAGCTTTATTTATGTATAAACTCTCCTATTCATAGATATCCAGAAATAGAGTACCTTTATTATGAATAATAGGACTATTTACTTCACTAAAACTACAATGGGACTAAAGGGGCCATGCAGATTTAATAAGGAATGATTAACATTGATTTTAGGCCACAACACATTACTATGGTTTTGTCTTTACCCATAGTCTTTATTTCCAAGGCACTGCAATAATTCAGATCATCCGAAGGAGCAATTAATTCATTCATCAATTTGCATACAAGTCAGGAACATTGCTGATTAAGTATAGAGATGAATTGAATAGGGTCTTTGCCCTTGGGGATTCACGTTCTAGTTAAGGAAGCAGGGATATAAGACAGTGATGGGATGAGACCTGCTTGCCTATGCCTAACTCCTGGGCAGCAATTAGCATTGTCCTTGCCTGGAAAACCTAGAAATATATCTTTAGTTCCAGCAAATAAAGAAATGACCAGAGTTGCTACAGGTGTGAGGCAGTTATCTTGTCATGGAAGAACTGCCCCCTAATGAACACAAGACCTGAGCCCAAAAATACTTTTTAGGCATAAAGACTTTTCTGTAGCCCTAAAACTAGTGATTCTACCATTAACAAATACCACTTGTTGCCATGTTCTGAACATCTGATTTATACCAAGCAAGGGTTTCTAAATGTCATAGTCTATAAACAAATACCAGAGATCAATTTCAACAAAGTAGTCTAGAATCATCTGGTACCGGTAAAGTAGAGCAAGAAAGTTTTATAAAATGCATGTGTTGAAAATTAAACACAGTTTGAGAAGTAAGAGCATATTATTTTGAACTAAGGCAAATAATTTTACCAATTGAGAAGAGATTGACTCTAATATGGTTGATTTCGTGGAGTCTAAAATCTAATATCACTTTAAGTTAGCTCTAATTTTAAAAAGATAATAGTACTCGGAAGGAGAAAGGATACCTCATACTCTTTTAACTGTTATCATCTTTCATGATAGAATTTAATCTTTATATCACGTGCATTTAATTTAATCTCATGCAAGCTCTTGGTAAGTGAACTTATCTAAAGAAAATGAAAACTTTCTGGTAGGGAAATGTCTTCATAGCTTTGAAATCCAGCTCCTTTCAATTAGCTCAGAAAAACAAGACCACCATGCCTATTTTAATTACTGTTGTTACTAATTACTAGTCAAATTCTAAATGCTGACCAAAAACTAAGCAAAATAGGTAATAAGAAAAGTAATGGGTTCAAATAAACAGAAGCTGTCATATGTTGATGACCTAGACAGTTTAATTTTACTTTTCTCTTGTTTTGTTTTTTCTTGAAATAATATTAGTAACACTGGAATTGTGCAAACTTTGGATAATAAACTAATGCATATTTGTATGCATTCCACAATAGAAAGGCAGAGAGAGGAATTATAAAGTGTATCAATATATGGATCTCATTGTTTTTCTTTTCTAGTACTCCTATATTTGAATTTCTGAAGGTAGAGAATCTTGTTGCATAAAATATAAAATCATATAGCCATTGTTTTCTTTACTATCATGTTTTTTAAAAGTTAATATAATATTCAGACAAGATGAATTTAATTGAAAAATTACCTTTGGTATATGTTGAGTTAAAGAAAATTAAAAGCTTATTGTAGCTACTTCCCCAATTTTTAAAAACTATATGCAAGATGGATAGCATAGATAATATGCATGTAATAAAAGTTAGGAAGGGATATAGTTCACTTTTTTGAGTTAACAATGTATCATTGGTACATTTTCAGATCTATACATAAAGATCTAGCTCACTCTTTCTCACTGGTTGCCCAGTATTTCTTAGCATGTATAAACTATCAGTAATACAATGTTTATATTAATGGCCTATTTCCAAAGTTTGCTATTATAAGGTAGCCAAGAACATGGATGTACGAATAGCTTCTTGTAATCCTCTTCTTTAAATAGGATAGAGTTCTAGTGGTGGGTTTGCACATGCAAAATTTACCCACTCATATATATTTTCATTCATTTAACAAATAGTTATTGAGTACATAATATGTGCCAGGCACTGCTGAAGGTCCTGAAGATACAGTGATTAAAAAAAAAGTGCTCTTCTGGAAACTACCTACTATTAGGGCGCAAAGACAATAAAGATGCATGCAAATAAATAGAGAATATAAGAACATGTAGTAGTAAGTATGGTGAAAATTTTAAAAAGAAAGGCCAGTAAAGCAAATAGATGATGGTAGGGCATGAAATTGCTATTTTTATATAGTATGGTAGGCAAAGTCTGAGGAAATAATACTCAGGCAGAGTCCTGAGTGACTTGAGGCAGACAGCCATGCCATGAACAGAGGCAAAGGATTCCAGGCAAAATTAACAGTAAGTGTAAAGGCCAGATTGAGGATACTGGTTTGAGGTACAGCAAACTGGTGAGTGTGGGTGGACTACAGAGAGCAAGGGCAAGAGCAGTTAAGAGATGAAGTCAGAGAATTACAAAGGGCTGGATCATGTAAGATCCTGTGTTAAAGAAGATACAGGAGAGTTTTAAAGGGAAGTTAGGGGCAGGATCATGGTGGGTTGGGGAAAAGGTGACATGACCTGACTTGGCTGTTCTGAGGAGAACACCACAGGGAAAGACATTGAATAAAGGGGTCTCTTCGAAAGCTACTGCATCAGTCCAAGCTAAAGGCTATGATGTCAGACTGGGACTAAGTACTATAAGTATTAGTGCTCTCATAATATTTTTTAAAGAGAGAGAGAGAATTTTCTTATAAATCAAGTAATAAGTATGAGAGAAAGTAAGAAGAATAACTTCAAATTATGCACATTTTAAATTTTAAATAATGTCTATTTATTTAGCAGAAAAATTTATGCAATCACCAACAGGGAACAAAAGAATTCATTTAATTGCACACTATCAGTACTAGATTTGTCAATATTTCCAACTTTTGCCAATCTAATGGGGAAAGAAATATTATTTTAAAATTAGTATTTTCATGAATATTATAAGGATTGGAGATATTTTGTATGGTTACTAGAATCTATTATTTTTAAGTTACTGATGTTGATGTCATTAACTTATAGAAAATAAATATATTATTGATATTAACCTCTTCTCTTAAATGGTTTATAATAACTACTTCATTGTCCTTTGATGTAAACCTTATAGTAAGTCTTGAAATAAACAACTTTTAAGTTTCCATGTAACCAAAAACATTTTTCTCCGCATTTTCTATCAGTTTTGTGTTTTGATACTTGTTTTTGTTGCATTATTATGAAGATCTTACCCTACTACAGATCATTATTTCAAAATCCTATTATTTTTAAGAACACACATAGTAAAATTCATATAGAACCACAAAAGACCCCAAATAGTTGAAGCTATCTTGAGAAACAAGAACAAAGCTGAAGGTATTAGACTTCCTGATTCGAAATGATTTTATAAAACTAGAGTAGTCGAAACAGTGTGATAAGGCATAAAAACAGTCACAGAGAACAATAGAATAGGATAGAGTTCCCAGATATAGACTGATGTATTTGCAGTCAACTAAATTTTAACAAGGGCACCAAAAATACACAATGTGGGTAAGATAGTCTCTTCAAAATACAATGGTGGGAAAACATATGCAAAAGAATGAAATTGGATCCCTATCTACATGATTCAGAAACATTAACTCGAAGTAGATTAAAGAATCAGCGTAAGACCTAGAACCATAAAGCTACTAGAAAAATACCTAGGGAAAAATACCTTGACATTGGTCTCATCAGTGAGTTTTTAGATATGATACTAAAAACACAGGCAACAAAAGGAAAAATAAACAATAGGATAACATCACACTAAAAAGCTTCTGCACAGCAAAGGAACCAATCAACAAAATGAAAAGATAAGCTATGGAAAGGGAGAAAATATTTGCAAACAATCTATCTGATAAGGGGTTAATATCTAAAATATATAAGAAACTCATACAACTCAATAGTAAAAAAAAAAACTCATTACAAAAATGGACAAAGAACATGAACATTTTTCCAAACATGATATACAAATGGTCAACAGTTGTATGAAAAGATGCTAAAAATCACTAATCATCAGGGTAATGTAAATCAAAACCACAATGAGATATTACCTCACACCTGTTAGCTATTATCTGAAAGACAAGTGATAAGAAGGCTTGGTAAGGATGAAGAAAAGGAAACAATTGTACACTGCTGGTGGGAATGTAAACTGGTACAGAAGTATGGAAAACAATATGGTGTTTCCTCAAAAAATTAAAAATAGAATTACCATATGATCTAGCAATTCCACTCTGGATAGTCATCCAAAAAAAAACAATAAAACTACTCAAAAAGATAAATGTACCCCCCATGTTCACTGTAGCATTATTTATAATTGCCAAGATATGGAAATAACCTATGCGACTGCTGACAGACACACAGATAAAGAAAATGTGATACACACACACACACACATATATGTCTGTATACTATTTGTAACAACATGGATGAACCTGGAAGTCATTATACTAAGTGAAATAGGCCAGACAGAAAAAGGCAAGCACTGGTATCACTTTTGTGTGGAATTTTAGGAAAAATTCAAACTCATGAAAGCAGAGAATAAAATGGTATCTGTCAGGAGCTGTAGAGTAAAACGGGGGGATGTTGGTCAAAGGATACGAACTATTAGGCATAAGATGAATAAGTTCTGAGGATCTAATGTGCATAATGATGAATAGAATTAATAATATATATTGAACACTTGAAATTTGCTAAAAGAGTAGATCTAAATTTTCTCACACACATAAAAAGCAACTATGTGAGGTAAGGGATGTGTTTATTAACTTGTGGTTATCATTTTACAATGTATAGATATATCGAATCATCACATTGTACTCTTTACATACATACAATTTTATTTGTTAACCCTACCTCAATAAAATCAATCGCTCAATCAATTATCAGAGAACACAGAACATTCCATACATGGTCGGAGAAGAGTTAACAAAACAGAAGGATAATACTGAGAAGAGAGAGTACTTTAGACTGATGAGAGGGTATTACATAACTCCTCTCTAGGGCTGTTGGTTAGTATCAAGAATTTTATCTCTAGGCTCCTTTGGTGAAGCCAAGATTTGATATGAAATCCTTTAAGTGCCCTTATGTACCGGTCACTGTATGGAGATACAGGTGATAGAGGCAGAGGAGAGTCGGGCTTATGACTTCAAACAGAAAGAAAGTCTGTGCAGCTGACAACCAGGGAAAAATTCCCAGGCCTTCGCAGCCTCTACAGCTGCAGAGATACTTTGAGACTAGATCAGGCCCTAAGTAATTATCTTGGCATTTGTGGTAATCATTCAATAATTCAGCAGACAATCAACATTGCTATGTAATTAAAAAGTAGTTACATGATATTTCCACCCATAATTTAGTAACTAAAATTAGTGTCTCATGCAATTGTTTAAGTCATTGTAGACCTATTTCTTTCAATATATGTTAGCTTATACTAACTTTTCAAATGATACTTTCTCTTTATAATGTCTTTATTGAGATTATAATATCATTAGGAAACCAAGAGATAGATGAAATCATTTGGTCCTAACTCCCCTTCCCTAGTCTCTAGCCCTGCTTTATTTTCTCCTTGAAGGAGGTCTATATTTCCATTCAAGAGGGAGTTAAGTAATCAGTTAACTAGGTGTAGGTAATTTAGAACTTCTTCATAAATAATATTATTCCACTTTCTGTAACAGGGAGCTAGTATCAATGTGTAAAAATGTAATTTTTACATCTGAATGGTGGTAGATAAATAGAGATATAGATATTAATAATTTATCAGACTTCATGCATGCCAAATTCTTTAGATTCTAAATTCATAAAGATAAGCATATTTTCCTAATTAGGGAGACTGTTCTTATGCTTTCAATCAATTTAAATCACATTTTCTAAACCTTAACTTTTTTACCTTCAGTGAAGATGTTGAGTGTGCTTTTGTTTTAAAAAGCTCTATTCCAAAATATCATTTAATTTAAATAAATGCCTTATATCAGAACACTGGCACATTTTTAAACGAGGTTAAAAAACTGCTGTCTAAATGAAATGAAACTATTTAAGCCAATCCATTTTCCCTTTATACCTAAAAAAAGAAATCCTAGTTACTATGATCTAGCCAATTGCACATAGCAGATACAGAACATTAGTTGACTACTCATCCTTTTAGAGAGTGCCTTTTCTACATAATTGGTGACTACATATGAACAAACTAAATACCATCTTGCAAACAAAAACTACTGAATGCAAACAGGAAAAAAAATCTAGGTGTCTCAGATTCTTCATATCGCTTGTTAAAATAACAGAAGTATCTTAATACTCTACAAATGGAATTAGTTCACATTTGGCTTCATACCATTACATTTTATTAAATCAATTATAATAACTAACACAGCTCAGTAACTTTGGGAGTTTCTTCATATTTTGGTGAATATTACCAGAGCTAAAATAAAATAAATGCCCTAGAATCTTGCTATACAAAATGTGGTCCATGTACCAAGATCATGGGCATCAACTGGGAGCTTATTAGGAGATCTCAGGCTTCGATTCAGACTTAGAGATTCCAAATATGCATTTTAACAAGATCCCCAGGTGATTTCTACACACTTCAAAGTTTGAGAAGCAACATCCTAAGAGACATGGATAAATACAGATTCTTCTCTTTTCTTTCAATCTCCTCTACTCCAACTCTCTGATAGGTCTCCATTTCTATTCCCACAGCCCCTGGTTTATCACATCAGTTTACAAAAATTCTCTGGGTCCATTTACTTATTGTAGTTCTCCTCTCTTTCAGCTGACTGTCTGGGTACACTGACCATTTATCCTACCCATTCTCTGAGTCTATAACCAGTCTCTATTTGTCTCATACTTTGTTGGTTTCCCTCATTTTACCATCCCCATCCTTTGCCTCTCTCTGGCTACTCCACGTCTAGCACACAGAAGCATACTTAATTTGATTTGTCTTCTTGGCCTATACAAGATATATTTTTGATTACGTTAAAATATATTGAAGCATTTACTTCATAATTAGAAAAAGAAAAAAACACATCTGAGAAATTAAAAAGAAACACTATTTGTTTTCATGTATACCTAATGATTTGAAGAAAAACTGAGAACTCTTTGCCATACCAAAGATTTTAAATTGCCACTTTGGAAGTGCAAATACAAATATAATCTCTTTAAAAATCAAATGTCAAACAAGGTTTAAAACAAAGACGAACAACTACAGAATTTAATAGTGACATTATTATACTTTAGTTCCAAAGTCAGTGTTGATTGGTCAGGCATGCTTTGTGTTTCTGTCTCTAGCATTTTGAAAACTTGACCAGTACGGTCTGGAGTGAAGCTAAAGTATATTTTGATTCAAAGCTATTTATCAATAGCTAATAATAATCTATAAACCAAATCACAACTAATTCCATTTAAAAAATTAACTTGCTTGATGGGGAGAAAAGAGTTTTTATTGATTTGTGAATTTATTCAAAAATTAAAAAAAACTTTTTTGAGCTAATAAAGATACTTGTCTGTAAATTTACCAAAATTTTTATTTTATGTATGACAAAATACAATGATAAGACAAAGTATTTTATCAGTAGAGTTCTGCACAATATTTGTCACTCTTATGAATGTATCTTAGCTATTTAGACTGATGTGTCCATTTTTTCTGAATTATTTTATCTAATTTCTGCTATAGAATTGTATGTAAGACTTATCTATGAACATCGTTAAGCCATAAATAAAGTTCTTGGTTGTGTAGATGAAATTATGAGCTGGCACTTAGGAGACTTGGATTCTGGTTCAAATCTCAAGCTCTAGGAAGTATGATATCATTTCTGCTCATCAATTTCCTAACTGCTAAATTCAAGGTTTCATATAGACATTCTATAAGGTCTTTTTCTGTGGAAAACTCTTGCTTTCCTATCATAGCTAAAATGTTCAACCTTCTTTCAATTTGGTAGAAAGTATTTTCAAAGCATTTTTTGTGTATGTCTGAAAACTCTTCCTTTTTGGCCATATTTTCCTGCCGCACTTAGTTTATTGCTTTGGATTTCTGGGCATGGAGCCTACTTTGGTTTTATTTTTGTTTATGTTCATCATCTCTATTTCTATTTTTGAAGCTGGAGCTTCATAAATATATTATTACACACTATAAAATTGGATAATAATACTATAAAATTGATTTTCTATATTTGCACATTCCTTGAGAACCTTGGGTGTTTACTGCAATTAGTCTAATTCTTCAAATCAGAGCTGTCACCTCCTCCCTTGCCTGAAGCAAAGCAGCAGGAAGTACAAATCACACTCAACAGCTTGACACCAGGAGGAGGAAATAAATACCTTTGCATAGAATTTACACATCTGACAGTATGTCACCCATACAGAAATGGGAAAAGAGAGTTTTTATTTTAGAGAATCCTGGCACTCTTTCTAATAATTGGGACAGCAAAAAAAAAATCAGTATCCACTTAATCAGTGGAAAGACACTTTAAAGATGCTCTCTGTTGGCTCCTCTTTGTGGCCACTGCATTTAGTATAGTGCCTGACACAGACTAGGTGCTCAATAACTGTTTGCTGAACAAATTAACCAATGTTGTTTTGGATTAATGTATATTGTTAAAAAACAATAACAACTGCATGTAAAGAGCTTGGAAGTCATCACCCCCATCCTTACAACAACAACAAAAAGGTAGACAAACCAAAAACTAATGCATTTTACTGCTTTCATCAGAAAACTGAGGTTGCAGGGCAAATAGCCATCTTGACATATGAGACAGAAGATTATAGAGAGTTACAGCTGATATTTGCTTACCTGGCGCAGAAACCTCTAGAGTCATAAACTGGGAGGAACACTTAAATGGTAATTATGACAAATTGCTAGAGGCTGACTGTGGATTACAGCCAAAATGAAGGACCCCCACCCTTCTCCCAAGAATCCCACCAGATTCCTACTGTGACTATTTAAGAAAGATCTCCTTGTGAGTCTGACAGAGGAGGGAAACAGCAATCCTTGTGAAATATTCCCAGACGTTTTCTCTGTAGCAAAGGGCTACTCTCTAGAGGGAAGAGCTCTTACCAGAGCCTTTTCCAGTCATGGGGGAAGAACATTCTTCTCAGTCCAGTTTCCTCTAGCCTTCCTGTATTATTTAATGGGTTAGGGGCTGAAAAGTTATACAAAAAGAAATGCTTGTGAAGGTCACAGGCCACTTACAGGCCCAAAGCAGCGGCCCAATAAAAGACAGATATTCAGTTGGGAGATTATGGAATAGTCCCTATTCCCCACACCTTACCACCATACCAGTAGTGCCTCAGGGTAAGAGTAATGCATCACTATTGAGACAGCTGCATGACACAGATTCTCTCTCAGGAGTATAAAGGGAAGTTCAATGTTAGGAGGAGAGACAAAAACAAGAACGGTAGAGGAATTTGAAGCCTCTGATACCCAAAGCTACAGTATCATTAAACAAAGTCTCATTCCTGGCTGGATTAAAATACAGCCTCACAATTAAGAGACTTATTCACCTTAGTTCCTATTACCTGATATGCCATGTCTGACTCTCAATGAAAAATTACTAAGTATACCAAAGGATAAGGAAAAAAAAAACACTTTTAAGACAGAAATCAAGTTTCAGAACTAGATGCAGATATGACACAGATGTGGAATCTCAGACAAGAATATTAAATGATTAATATTAAATATTAAATTAATTAATATTAAATTAATATTAAATATTAAATGTGGTTAATGTAAGTATTCTAATGTAATAAAAAGTTGGGTAATATAAGCAGAGAGATGGAGACACTAAGAAAGAATAAAAAAGGAAAGCTAGAAAAAAAAAGAACTATAATAGAATGTGTTTCGTTCATAGGCTCATCAGCTGACAGGACAGAACCGAGAAAAGGATCAGTGAGCATAAAAATTGGTCTAAGAGAAGATTCCCGAACTGTAAAAATGAATAATAATGAAAAAGAGTAGGGCATTCAAGAACTGTGGGACAATTTTTAAAGGATGTAACATATGTATAACTGGAATGCTAAAAGAGAAAAAAAAAAAGGAAAGAAAGAAATATTTGAAATACCAAGATTAATTAAGTATTATGGCCAATAGAAAAAATAATGGCCAAGAACTTTTCAAAATTAATGACAGACAACAAACCACCTATCCAGGAAACTCAGAGAATAAAAAGCAAAAAGCTACATGGAAGGATATCATATTCAAATGACAGTAAACTAAAGGCAAGTGGAAAATCTTGAAAGAAGCAGAGGAAAAACTCTTGTTACCTACTGAGGATCAAGGATAAGAATTAAAGCAGATTTCTCATCAGAAACTATGTAATCCATGTAAAACCATGTAAACCATGTAAACCATGGAGTACTGGTTATTATATGTAAGTGATGAATCACTAAATTCTACTTCTGAAACTAATATGACATTATATGTTAACTAACATTTAGACTTTAAATAAAAACTTGAAACATTAAAAAATGCTATATATGTATATATTTCTCTCTCTATATGGAATGGAATAGAATGGAAAATAATGGACTATTACTCAGCCATAGAAAAGAATGAAATCTGGCCATTTGCAATGATGTGGATGGAGCTAGAGAGTGTTATGTTAAATGAAGTCAGTCAGTTAGAGAAAGATAAATACCATATGATTTCACTCATATGTGGAAAATAAGAAATAAAACAAAGGATCATAGGGAGAAAAAAAGAGAGGCAAACCAAGAAACAGATTTTTTTTAAGTAAGCTCCACACCCAACGTGGAGCCCCATACAGGGCTTGAACTCATGACCCTGAGATCAAGACTCAGATGCTTAACTGACTGTCACCCAGGCACCCCAACAGATTCTCAACTGTACAGAACAAACTGATGGTTTCCAGAGGGGATGGTGTTGCAGGGATGGGCTAAAGAGATGATGAGGCTAAGGAGGGTTCATGTGATGAGCACAGGGTGTTGCAGTGAAGCACGGAATTACTAAATCTTACATCTGAATCTAATATTATACCGAATGTTAACTAACTGGAATTTAAATAAAAGCTTAAAATAAAATGTAATTGGTAAAAAAAGGAAGTGAATGGAGTGAAAAATGTAAAGGGTTATAAGAAAAAAATCCCACCATTCTAGAATTTCATATTTAGTGAAATTATCCTTTAAAAGTAAAGGAGAAACATTGTTTAAGAAAAACAAAAATTGAGGGAATTCATTGCCTGCTGATCTGCTCTGTAAGAAATGTTAATATTTTCTTTAGAAAGTAAGAAAATGATATTGATCATAATGTGAATCTACATTTTTATTTTTAAAAGAGTATTGAAGGAATAAATCAACTGATATAATAACTACTATGTGAAAATAATTTGTCTGATTAAATGTTACAAAATATGTTCAATTCAGTATTCAAAAATAATAGACTTTGGAATCAGAACTACTTTTGTTAGGATTGAGTGATCTAGAATATATAAAGAGCTTACATAATGTCTGGACTTGATTATCTATGCAAGAGAATTTTGTTCAATATCCTATTTAAAAGAAGTATCGGTAAACCTTCTTGATAGTCACATATTGCTTAGGCAAAATACACAAGATACAGCCACATAGTTAATATTTGGAGTAAGAATAATATTGCTGTAAATAAGAGAAAACATGGCCTGAGATTTCTAATTGCCTTCAAACATGAGCCAAAAGAATTTAGAAAAGTTAAATAATGGTAAGCTATATAATGTAAGGTAATATAACTCCCTGACATAATATAATGAAATAAATAACATAGTAACATAGATGGAGAAATGGAAGGAAAAGAAAGAAAGAGTTAGCTGAAGAAAAACTATAAAATTCAACAAAATAATAAAGAAAAACAAAGGGCCTTGAATTACTTATGGTAAAGTAAAAAGGTAGCCTTAATTGATGAGATTTAATGGATAATATGAAAAGCTTATTTCATAACTTCAGTAGATAATTTAAAATCTATGGCTACAGAGAGAAAGATAACTGATGACTAGTGTGCCTTTTTCCTCTCAACTACACTAATCCTTTAAATGAAACTAAAATATTTAAGTCAGCAGACAAGAAATATAAAATTATAATTTGAGATTTACCTAATCACCCTTTCCCTGTACTTCTCCCCAAATGTTACTTATTTTTTTTTTATTTTAAAGATTTTTATTTTTTATTTATTTGACAGAGAGAGAGAGAGATTGCAAGTAGGCAGAGAGGCAGGCAGAGAGAGAGGGGGAAGCAGGCTCCCTGCTGAGCAGAGAGCCCGATGCCGGGGCTTGATCCCAGGACCCTGGGATCATGACCTGAGCCGAAGGCAGAGGCTTTAACCCACTGAGCCCCCTAGGAGCCCCCCAAATGTTACTTATGAGTTATAAATAAAGTTTTAAAATATTTTTGTACAATTTTTCACAAAGCTCTTTCCCAGGGCAATAGCTCACTTCTAAATAAACAGAAACATAATCTATCAGTAGCCCTAATTGAACACCTAGTGTGTATAGAATGCTTTGTCCAGGTTAAAGAATGCTACCAATAAGAAAGGTGCTTCTCTTCATGATCCAGGAAGGGAAAATTCTCTGAGGGTTTGTAAATATATCAGTTACAAAGGGTTACCAAAGCAATTAATAAGAAGATAAAGGCTGATACAGTGGAAGTGAAAAGAAAATTATAAAAGTAGACGTCTAATAATAGATTTACATGGGAAGGCCTCCTGCAGGAGGTAAGTTTTGAGCCAGATTTTTAAAATTACCAAAACCGTTTTTAAACAGTTCTAAAGAGTTATTTTATTTTAGGAACAAGAATACCTGAGTCACATTAATTTCAGTCATCATCCAAGACTCAAATATAACGATAAAATTGTTTATATGGGTCTTAGAATGCACATTTCCGGCTACTACCTGAAGAACTGTTCTACAAGCCTATCTCTAATATTTGAAGTCAGATTTTAAAATCGTGACCTATTAGTTCAACTGATGACAGATTTGACTAAATATTTGCCTATTTTTTTGAGTGAAATTTTTGTTCATATAACTAACTGGTTTTGAATATCTTGTAACCAGTATGAAATGAAAAAAGAACAGGAAAACTATGTAATTTTTATGTGAATGGATTAATCCTTAATTCAACCTTGCTTCATTTTAGCAACAGAACTATGAAAGTTAGTCAATATATATCATCACAATGTCCTGAGGAAATTTTAGTAAGTTAGTTAAATTCAAATTTTAGTTGAAATAAAATTTATCTTTAAAAAGGAAATTTATAAATTATTAATTTTAAGAGAAAAATCCAAAAGCTATTAATATTGCATGATCTTTCGACAGGTAGGTAGATAATACATGCTGAGAACAAATTTCTTAAATGAAAAATACATTTATAAAGATATGGACACAAGTATTTGATCTGTTGAAATAAAGGGTATACCAAATGTAAGGGTTGGCTCTTAAATATAGGATCTGTTATTTCCAACTGAAAGAGCTGAGGGCTTTAACCAGAGAACCAATAGCAGCCTGAATTTAGGATTGCTACTGGGGCAGGGACAGGGAAAGGGTGGGAAAGGAGGAGCTAGAGCCAGAGTCATATAAATAAGATACTGCTATGGCTGGCGGGGAGGCAAAGTTCTAAACTGCTAATTCACAAGGAAATCCAAACAAAAGAAAATAAAGCCACTAGACTTAAGGTGGATCTGAGATCATGAATAAGAGATGATGGTAAAGGCTCCAGTGGTGGAGAACCACTCTTGTGTACTTCGGTCCTATGGGACAGGTGGGAGCCACGCAGTTCAAGTCATCTATGAGCAGGGGGTGTTGCTGAGGTTCGCTCACCATGGATTGCCCACAGTGAGACCAGAGCAGACTCAGTAGGGAGTCTGGGAATACTGACAATCCATAGCACTTCCCCAGATTGAGGATACACTAAAAAACTGCTTCCTCTTTAAAAAGCAGCCTTAAATGAGACACTTGAAAAAGAGTGTTCAGAAGAATGAGTTATAGTTCCTGAAAAACTACAAAATCCTCTTCCTGCTTTTTCTTTTTTTTTTTTTTTGGTTCTTCCCTTACCCTTGACTGACAGACTGATTGACTTCCTTCCTCCTTTCTTCCTTCCCTCCTTCCTCTTCTTCTTCTTCTTCTTCTTTTTTTTTTTGTAATCTCAGGAATGCAAATGTGAAATGCTGTGAAAGCGATGAAGTCATTAGGCTTGGATTCATTAGCTTAAAAATAGTAACCTGCCTTGGATCAGGGTAACACTGACGCCATTTACCAGCATGGGAACATACTTTTATCCCTCATGAAAATGTTAGTAGAATATGTTAGTATTAATTTATTTAAGCAAATTCACTTCAAAAAAAATGATGCCGGGTAACTGTGTCAGTCTGTATAAACTGTACAAATAATGGGTGACATACGATGTTTCTACTGTGTCATAGAATGATCACAATGTGCTGAAATATGAAACAATGAGGAATGCAGCAGAAGGAATGGTCTAATATAAGGCCTGCATACATCATAAAATATTTCTCTAAAGTAGTAATTTTGCATGAGAAAAATGAAATAAAATGCAAGTCAGCTGCACAGTTTATCTCCCCCTCCCCACCATGCCCCTCTCCTCTAAAGCTGAGATAGCATCACTTATTCTCACTGTATTTCCTAAGATTTTGAACCTGAGTGATCCCACTTTCTACTCTGGACTTCAGCTTTATGAGTTAGCAGAAAGGCAACCCTTCCAGCCACACTTTCCAAAGGATATAATTACAAATATAACATAAGATTCTCCGCTTTCCAGACTTTTAACATTGTTGTTTTTAGAAAGTAATTGGTTTTTCTTTTGCTTTTTTCCCCCCCCTCCCAATGCTCAATGCAATCTATACTGCCTGGAAGCCAGACTTTAAATGAAGCAGATGCTCCAAGTTTAAACTCTGCACTGATGGTAAAGCTGTTTCCTAGCAACATGAAGTTATGAAAACTTCAAGAGCACTACTTTGCTCAATACGGTTTCTCCCATTTAGTTTCATGCACTCAGTGGGTTATTATAAAGAATTGAGTATCAAGTCAAAACCAACTTGATCTTGCATTAATAAGAATGAAAACCACTCCATTGATTTTGAACTAGAGACATTTTCAAACCTTGGGCAGACAAAATCATGCTTCGTATAGGTTCTCTGAAAGAAGGTTTTTCAGAATGAATTTTGGGAAGGACTTCATAGAAAGGTGATAGAGTTAGGCCATACATGTATCTGAGATACATTGTTTTAAAACATCTAGCTTCTCTAAATAACCCCAGCAGGTGAAATGGTGCTTAGTTGAAATGTTCTACAGGGGATCTCAAACATTTTGGTCTTAGAATGCCTTTACATTCTTAAAAATTATTGGGCTTCCCAAAGTGCTGTTGTTTATCTGAGTTATATCTATTAATAGTTACCACATTAGAAATGAAAACTTGCAGATTTTAAATCTTGTCTTATTCAGTTTGAAATAAACATGTTAAAATAAATAACATACTCTATGGAAAATTTCAAAACAAAACCAAAGACAGTTTAGTGAAATGAGTGGCAATGTTTTATCTTTTACAAATTTCCTTAATGTCTAGCCTAATAGAAGACAGCTGGATTTTTACATCTTCCTTGGCACTCACTCTGTTATCACACATCACAGAGCCCCCTAGAAAACTCTACTGTGCACTATTGAGAGAATGACAGTGAAAAAGCAAATAACTTTCTTCTCTTCCTCTTCCCCACCCCCTTCCTCCATCTTTTTCTTCTCCTTTTTCTTCTTCCTAAATTAATTTGTATCATAGTTTGAGAACTGCTCTTAATAAGAATATTTATTCAATCTGTACGATTTAGATGATTTCTTTTTCCTTAGCCAATTAGAATCAGGCAGTATGGTAAAACGATCACATTTATGGTATGTTACAGTCAGCTTGCTTGAGTTAGACTGCTCTCTTGCTCTGTGACCCTGATTAAGTCACTCTTAGGTCTCGCTTCTATCATTTATAAAATTGGTCTAATGGTTACATCAGTCCCACAGTACTATTAAGAGAAAATTAGGTAAGAAATAAATGGAAAACCTTTGACATACTTCCAGCCCATTAAAAGTCACTGCCTAATAAATATCGCCTGTTATTATCTCTGATTTTAAGATTGTAAAATGGAAGACTGAAACAAATGCATCAATAAAACACTCAAATAACCATCACTCCCCCACTCCTGAAAAAGAGGAAATAACATGAACCTGTAATTATCAGATGCTTATGCGCTTTTGTATTTAGAGTTGAAGTTTGCTTTATTTTTTAACATCAATGGAAACATATCTAAAACTATGTGTTCTTTTGTATTTGCTTCTTTCCCAGCACAATCGTTTGATATCATCTGGTGAAGGGACAGAGGGGTGAAGATGAGTACTTTAAAGAAATAGTGAAAATGAGCACTAATGCAATTTGAAAAAAAGTACAAAAGTACACAATTTGGTTTTGATGACTGATATCTAGTAAATTGGTAATTTATGCTTGTTTTGACCTTTTCTCTGGTTCATATGATGGTCAAAAACAAAAATCAAAATGGGTTTGAATCATATGCTGATTTCTCTCTTACAGGATCAATTCCAGCTACACTGTGTAGGCCTCTGTTTCCAGCAGTTGCAGGACCGATCACATTTGCAACATGAGTATCATCTTTCATTCCATAATTTCAAAGCACTCTTAGTATTAACCCCAATTTTTATTATAGCTTTGAGACTAGATATGTAGTAAACATTTTTTTCTTTTTGCTTTGGGACATAGCTTAAGACAGTAAATGAACTGAGATTGCACAGGGTCTTGCAAAGACCTGATAGGGGAGTCCTGAACTCTACAATAAACATCTCTTTTTAAAAGGAGAATAAATGGATGTTCCTGAAAGTCAAATCTTTAAATAGGACCTTAAATATTTTTTTTAATTTTAAACATTGGCAAGAAATATTAAACAATGTTACAAAATGCAGTTTAACAACTGAACAACAATCATACTCCTTTCATAGTAGGCATGTTAAAAAACATGCTATTGCTTGTTATACCATCCAAGTCAGTATGACAGCCTTTGTTAGATACATGAGAGGTTAGGAGACTCTTTGAAACCTGGGTATTTAGCCTTGTCAATAATGGCTTATAGAAGTCTTGAAATATCTGAGCATAGAGTTTGAATTAAAAAGAAAGTAATGTTTAATTTTCTGCCACATTATGATGAATTTTATGATGTCAAAGTGGAGAACCAAAGAAAATGAAAGGTCATTGGGCCTTCTCTCACTTATTTTCTCTAAGAGAAGCATTTGACTAAGGTGTTTTTCTTTGGCAAAACATGGTAGAGTCAGAAACCTTGTTTTCAGATGGTTGGTACAACGGCTTACAAAATGAATGTTCAGAAATGCATTTTTGAGCTTCTCTGAACTGCACATTCCTATAAAATAATAGTATGATAAACATAACTACTTTGTAGTTTTATTGTAATAATTGAGTAGGTTAACAGTTATGAAAGAACCACCCAATTCTCAAGAAAAGTAATATTTCCCTGCTTCCTTACTTTCTTTTTTCTTTTCCTACTTTGTTTATTGCAGATCATTTCTTTTGTCTTATTTTTAGTGTTTGGCCTTTACTACGGAGGCCAGTAGCAATCAGATTCCATGTACCCATTTTCTTTAGCAGTGCATTTAAAAGAGAAAATTTTGGAGCCCCAGTTTTTGAATTAAGTTATAACTTTGTTAGGACCTGTACATTTTTTTTTAAATGTTGCCTAACTGTTTTAATCAAGTTGAAGGAAGTGCAAAATGTTTCCAAATAGCAACAACAGTGTTATTATTGTCATTCCATACTATAGTACTATATATAAAATCTATAATACTATAATATTATCTATAGTACTATATTTATAGTTCTTATCCATAATACTATAACAATATAGTAATAATAGTAGTAGTGTAGTATTATTATACTATAATAATAGTAATATAACATATTATCTCAATTTTACAGAAGGAAGCCCTGAGACCCATACGAGTACATTAGTTTCTTTAAAGTCATGGAACTAATAAGTGTAAGGTCCAAAAGAAATTGTTTTGTTTCATTCTGGGCAATCAACCACTGCACTAGATTAACTATGTTCATTTGTTTGAATAGCTCCCTCCAGAAGATCAGAAAAACTAAAAAACATTTTTTGTACTCTTCGGTTTACTATGAGGAAAACATGATAACAAAATGGTTTTGGTTTGGTAAAGGTCACATAATAATCAATACTGAGACATGTACTAGTGGCTCATAGGATGAGGTTCTACCCACAATTAGAGGTCTCTACTGAGAAAAATGATCATTCCCAACGTCAACTATCCAGGGAAGAAATAAAATTCTAGGACTAAAATCCAGAGCTTGAAAGGTGTAATACAGAATAAGCTCAGGAGAGAGAACTTTCTGTCTGAGCTTTTTTCTCCATGTTTTCCTCTTTTCTGGAGGTTGTCCAGCAACTCCATAAATGCTGGAGAAATGTGTTTCTGTCTAATGGAACCAAGATAAGAGCTCCTAGAAATGGAGTCTGGAGGTAGCAGGCAGGCACATTCCAGAAAACTTCAGAAGGATATTTTATAGCCTGTGTGCTTTGAGAGAAGTTTGAGAGATTAAAATGAGGTATAACCTATTCCCTATGCTGTAATTTCCTTCCACTACACTAAGTAAACATCTCCAAATATAAGTTAATTTTGACCCAGACTTTGATATATTGTGAGTACAAGTAAGATCAGAAGAAAAATTAAACTTGTATTCTACAGATTCAAAGGATCTGTAAAGTTTATTTATAAATGTAAACATACAAGAAAGTAGGAGGATAAAGGAGATGTAATTATTATTATCAAGAGGCAAAAAGATTTCCACTTTGGGCGAGGATGCATTAACAGAGACTGGATTTATAGCTCTACCTTGAACAACTAGAAAACTGGAGAAAACAGAAAAAAATACAGCTTTGGGACATTAAGCAATGCATGATTATGATCCATGAGAGAAAAATAACATTCCCTAATAAACTCCCTAGAGCAAGATTTGTCAATCTTGGATATGAATGACATTTTAGACCAGATCATTCTTTGTCATGGGGCTGTCTTGTCCATTATAGGATATTTAGCTGTATCCTTGGCCTTGAGCCCACTATATGCAGTAGCATCTCTACTCTAACTAAAAGGTTACTAGATAATGTCCACTAGAGGGCAAAATCACCTCAGACTGGAAACACTGGCCTAAAGTAGTCCCTACAATGCAATACACAGAAGGTAAACCCAAGTAGAAGAACCAAGAAAACTTGTCTTTGAGGAGAGAGATTAAAGGCTGAAGAGGCCAGAATGGCTAGATTTTGAAAAACAGTCTACATGAGAGGAGGGAACTCAGAAAGGGTGAGACCAGGGAGCAAGAAAGTGTGAGAAAGAATTAAAAAAAAAAAAAAAGCTCTCGAATCTATCCAGGGGTTTCCTAGCTCTGATCTACACATATGTGAGAGGAAACTACCTGAGCAGGGAAAGAATAAGTGGAAATGAGTAGTAGAACAATTTGCAGAACCCGCAAGACTGGGATGGTTTTTTTCTGCCCATTGGCCAGAGCCAAAAGATCTTTAGTAGATAGGGAAACTTCAGAAGGTACCACTCTTAAATAGAGAGATTAGGTGGGAATGCAAGATGGTGCAGTTACTTTGGAAAACAGCGTGGAGGTTCCTCAAAAAATTAAACATAGAGCTACCCTAAGG
The DNA here is from genome assembly GCA_028534135.1 of Potos flavus. Taxonomy (NCBI): domain Eukaryota; kingdom Metazoa; phylum Chordata; class Mammalia; order Carnivora; family Procyonidae; genus Potos; species Potos flavus. Next base: position 60,204,247 of record CM052885.1, read on the forward strand.
CCCAGCAATTGCACTACTGGGTATTTACCCCAAAGATACAGATGTAGTGGAAAGAAGGGCACATGCAACCAAATGTTCATAACAGCAACGTCCACAATAGCCAAACTGTGGAAAGAGCCGAGATGCCCTTCAACAGAGAAATGGATAAAGAAGATGTGGTCCATATACACAATGGAATATTACTCAGCCATCAGAAAGGATGAACACCGAACTTTTGCATCAACATGGATGGGACTGGAGGAGATTATGCTAACTGAAATAAGTCAAGCAGAGAAAGTCAATTATCATATGGTTTCACTTATTTGTGGAACATAGGGATAGCATGGAGGACATTAGGAGAAGGAAAGGAAAAATTAATGGGGGGAAATTGGAGTGGGAGATGACCCATGAGAGACTATGGACTCTAGGAAACAAACTGAGGGTTTTAGAAGGGAGGGGGTTGAAGGGATGGGTGAACCCGATGATGGGTATTAAGGAGGGCATGGATTGCTTGGAACACTGGGTATTATATACAAACAATGAATCATGGAACACTACATCAAAAACTAATGATGTACTGTATAGTAACTAACATAATAAACATAATATAAATAAATAAATACAAAAATAAAACAAAACAAAATAAATAAATCTTTACCCCCCTCCAAGAAATGGAAATAAAAAAAAAATAGATTAAATTTACTTTCAACTAATGGCTGGTCAAATACATACTAAGAAACTTAAAAGAAAAGATTCAATTGATTCTGGGTAACTTTATTGTGCACCAGAATAGAGTTCAACATTACTTAAAGAAATGCAACAAAATCTAGTATTCAAAAAGATAAAATTCACAATATCAGGCATCCAATCAATGAAGCTGTAAAATATTCCTTAAAATCAATAAGAAAATGTAATCAATAGTAACAGAGACAGAGAGTAATAGTGACAGAGAAGAAAGAATCAGAAGAAAAAGACATTTACAAATATAAGAATATTATAAATATGTGCCATAGATTCAAGAAGGTAAAAAAAGACTATGAGCATGAGGAAGAGAGAACTAAGCCATATAAAACATTACAAAATGAACACGTATAAAAAATATATATAAAATAAAAAGTACCCTGAATGGAATTAGTAGCAAATTAGACACTACAGAAGAAGAGATTAGCGAATGTGAAGGCATAGAAGTAGAAATGAAGCAGAGAGATTAGAGAAAAAGACAGTACATAAAAACAGCCACAGTGAGCTGTGAGACAATAATTGTATTCTAACATGTAATTAGATCCAGAAAGAGGGGAAGCTGGAAAGGTAGTTTTGGAAAAAAAAAAAAGTAGAGAATTTTCTAAATTTGGTTAAAACTTTATGCATCTAAGACACTAAACAAATGCCAATCAGAATAAACATAAAGAAAACAACACTAGAACATATATAAATCAAAATGTTAAAATCGATGACAAGACAGGAATCCATCAAAGTCTTAGAGGACAACACAGGTAGTAACCTTTCTGACATCAACCATAGCAACTTCTTACTAGAAACACCTTGTGAGGCAAAGAAATTAAAAGCAAAAATAAACTACTGAGACTTCAAGATAAAAATCTTTTGCACAGTGAAGGAAATAATCAAAAAAACTACAAGGCAAACTTTGGAATGGGAGAAGATATTTGCAAATGACATTTCTGATAAAAGATTAGTAGCCAAAATCTATAAAGAACTTATCAAAGTCAACACCCCAAAACCCAATAATCCAGTTAATTACAGTTAATTACTAAATCCTACACATGAAACTGATGTTACACCATATGTTAAGTAATTGGAATTTAAGCAAAAACTTGGAAGAAAAAAAAAAATGTCAGTGATGAAAAGAAAAATCTTAAAATCAGCCTGAGGTTAAAAAAAAAAAGGAAGGACACCTGGGTGGTTCAATCAGTTGAGCATCTGACTCTTGTTTTAGCTCAGGTTATGATCTCAGGGCCATGAGATCAAGCCCCACACCTGGGCCGTGCTCAGAAGGGAGTCTGCTGGAGATTCTCTCTCCCTTGGCCCCTCCCCCCACTCACACTATCTTCTCTCTCTCAAATAAGTAAATCTTAAAAAAATACTAAAAAACGAAAGACCTATTACATACAAAGAAACAAAGTTAAATGTGAAAAATCCTCTTCAAAATTTATGCAAGTTAGAAGAAACTGTAATGAAACCATTAAAGTACCAGTAAGGGGGGAAATTTTTTGAACTCGGCTGGTTAAAAACATAAAACAAAGAACCCCAAACACTTTCAAAAACAAAAGTGAAAGAAAAATTTATTCAGACCAATAAAATCAGAGAGATCTCATCATTAGCAGATTGAAAGCATAAGAAATGTGAAGGGAAGTTCTTCAGACAAAAGAAAAATGATATCAGGTAACAATTTAAATACATGCAAATGAAAGACTAGTGCCAGAAATTATAATTATATAATAAATATATTTATTTAAATTCTTTAAAAAATAATTTATTAGAAATAGTTGATTGTATGAACAAAAACAATAAAAATATATTGTGTAGGTTATAACACACATAGAAATACAAATAACATCAAAAATACAGAAGGGGTGAAATGGATGTAAGTCTTGTCATCTACTTTTAAAAGATAGGCAGTGGCATTATATTTAAAGGTAGACTGTAATAAGTTGAAGATGTATACTGTGAACCCTGGAGCTTTGCAGCAAGCAAGAGTGATAAGACAACAGAAAAGAAAAAGTTGAATTGTAAGAGTATATGACTAATCCAAAAAAAGGCAGAAGAAGAAGGGGAAAAAAGGAGCAGAGAACAAATGAACTAATAGAAAACAAATAGGAGGATGGTAGATTTAAAGCCAACCATATTGATAAATTATATTCAACCTAACTGAAATGATCTAAAACTCCAATTTACTGGCAGAGATTAAGTTGGATAAAGAGCAATAACCAATCATATATGGTGTATAAGAAACAAATAGTAAATGTAAATATACAAGTAGGTTAAAAGTAGAAGGTTTTAAAAGATGTATCATAAAAACACTAAGCAAAGAACTGGGTGAAATTTATTAATATCAGACAGAGTAGATTTCTGAGCTAAGGATAATATCATAGAAAAGAGAAATATTTTATACTGATGGGGAGTCAAATTAGCAAGAGAATAGCAATCTTAAATGTGAATGCACTTAATAGCAACAACAAGAAAGCTTCCAAATCCACGGGTCAAAGGGATACTACTGAAAGGGGGAATATACAGATATAGTTGGACATAGTTAAAATTTTTTTCTCAGTAATTGATAAAACAAGTAGTAAAACGAATAAAGAGGATTTGAATAACACTATTAACCATTTTCCCCCTCAACCAACAACTACAAAATAACAAAATAGCAAATTAAATCTAGCAATATAAAAGAATAAAACATAACCAAATATGGCTGATATCTGAAAATCAACAAACGTATTGCATCATACTCATAGGCAGAAAAAAAAGAAAAGAAAAAAGAGTACTACTATCTTAATAGAGGCAGGAGAATTATTTCACAAGACTCAAAACTCTATTTAAAAATTCAACAAAGTAGGACTAGAAGCTAATAACTCAATATAATAAAATATATCTTCGAAAAAAAATTACACCTAACATCAAACTTCATGGTGAAAACTTACTTTATCCCAAAGTAAATGACATGTTAAGTTGTTGAAAATATTTTACATGCCTTGTGATATAAATGACTGCCATCTCCAACTACTTGGACATAATTAAAGTACCACTGGATCATTTCTGCTGAAGAAATCTATTTTAAGGCATAAGGAGCTCCTTAGGAAATGACTCAGCATGAAAGAAGAGAGAGTATTGGCACAGAGGTTTGTCAGTGTTGTTTAACAACACAATAGAATTAAAGTGAGGTCAGTCCCTATAGATTTTATTCATCTTATCCAAAAGTTAAAACTACTGAAAAATTCCGCCCTCGTTTGGCTATTGAGTCCTAAAATGAAAGGCAAGAACAATAACAACAAAAGATTTAGTAAATGCTAATCGAAAGATTATAGCCTATTTTCCATGAGACAATGAAGACTCAAATATAAGCGGCATGGATTTCAACAGTTTGGCAGATACAGAAAACCCTGTTAGTGTTGTTGAAAGTAATAAAGCCTTCGTCTTGATGTTGATATGGCAACTGTGTTGTCAGGAGGCTTCTCTCCCTAACACCAGTTCATCTCCTCCTCTTCTTCCATGTCACCGTTAACAATCACCAGCAGTGCGTTATCATCGTCAGACATTCATTACAGAGCTGCATCAGTGAATGGAAATTATTCACTATTTGCAGTTATTGTTTTGTGTAAAAAACATTGAAAAATCTATTGATAGTGAGCTATTTTATTTCAGGAAGCATTGTGAAAGATGCTTATAGAGGCTTTTATAAATTCACTCATGATCTTCCTTGTACTTATTTTTTTCAGTAAATTCCTTAATCACTTATACTTTTATCATGAAATTTGGGAGAATCTAATGACAGATGTTGGAACATTCTGACTTATCTGTTTATTCCTTATCAATAAGAAGCCAATAGTTATGAGTAAATGGCTTCTCATACTAATGTTAATTTATTTTCAACTTCTCGGGGGTGGTCAGAAAAGTTGAGATTACACCATTTTCCAGCTTTATTGAGATATAATTTTTAGAATACATTATTGGAGCATAGTTATCATGCAAAGTTATATTAGTTTCAGGTGTACAACACAGTGATTTGACAATTCAATATATTACTCGATATTCATCACGATAAGTGTAGTCAACATCTGTCATCATACCAGATTATTACAATGTTATTGATTATATTCCTTATGCTGTACTCTTCATCTCCATTTCTTGTTTATTTTATAATTGTAAATTTGTACCTCTTAATACTCTTCACCTATTTTATCCATCACTCCACTGAACTCCCCTCTGGCAACCAGTTTGCTCTCTGCATTTGGGAGTCTGCTTTTTTGTTTGTTCATTTGTTTTGTTTTTTTAGATTCCACATATAAAATAAATCATATGGTATTTGTCTTTCTCTGATTTATTTCACTTAGCATAATACTCTCTAGGACCATCCATATCGTCACAGATGGCAAGATTTTATTCCTTTATAT
>CM052885.1:60209854-60258865 GCA_028534135.1 Potos flavus
TGAACTCCCCTCTGGCAACCAGTTTGCTCTCTGCATTTGGGAGTCTGCTTTTTTGTTTGTTCATTTGTTTTGTTTTTTTAGATTCCACATATAAAATAAATCATATGGTATTTGTCTTTCTCTGATTTATTTCACTTAGCATAATACTCTCTAGGACCATCCATATCGTCACAGATGGCAAGATTTTATTCCTTTATATGGCTGAGTATTACTCCATTTTATATATATACACCACATCATCTTTATACATTCAGCTATCAATGGACACTTGGGTTGTTCCGTATCTTGGTTATTGTAAATGATGCTGCAATAAACATAGGGGTGCATATATGTTTTCAAATTGTGTGTTTTTGTTTTCTTTGGGAAAATACACAGTAGTGGGATTACTGGATTATTTAGCATTTCTATTTTTAATTTTTTGAGGAACTTCCATACTATTTTCCATAGTGGCTGCACCAGTTTGCGTTCCTACCAATAGTACACAAGGATTCCCTTTTCTCCATATCTTCGCCAACATTTGTTATTTCTTATAGTTTTGAATATTGCAATTTTGACTGGTGTGAGGTGATATCACTGTGGTTTTGATTTGCATTTCCCTGATTAGTGATGTTGAGCATCTTTTCTTGTGTCTGACTTTTGGCCATTTCTATATATTCTTTAGAAAAATATTTATTAGTTCTTCTAGACATTTTTAAATCAGATTGTTTGCTTTTTTTTTTTTTTTTTTGGTGTTCAGTTGTATAAGTTCTTTATATAGTTTGGATACTGAGCACTTGTCCGATTTATCATTTGCAAATATCTTCTATTTAGTAGGTTGCCTTTTCATTTGATGATGTATTCCTTTGCTGTGCAAAAGCTTTTTATTTTGGTATAGTACCAATAGTTTATTTTTGCTTATTGTGTCTCTTGCCTGAGGAGACATTTCCATCAATATGTTGCTGTGGCTGATGTCTAAGAGATTACTGCCTATGTTTTCTTTTAGGAGTTTTATGGTTTTAGGTCTCACATTTACGTCTTTAGTTCAAGTTTATTTTTGTGTATGGAATTAAAAAAAAAATGATCTGGTTTCATTCTTCTGCATGTAGCTGTCCAATTTTCCCAACACCATTTATTGAAAAGCCTGAATTAGTGTAGAAAAAAAAAAAAAATCCTAACCCTTTGTTAATCCCTGTGAACATCACTTTCTTAGAGCATGTACAGAAATTGAGTACACAATGTGGACCTGACTCATTAAGAAATGATTAAATGATGCCCATATGCTCTGTTTAGAAATACAGTAACACATTTAATTTTTCAAATCATTGAGGGCTTCTGCAATTCAATTACATTTAAATGAAATTTAGATAAAATTTACTTATTCAGAAATCTCTGCTATCCCTTGTCTCACTCACCTAAATAATATAATTCTTCAAGAGTTCTTTACTAGTAAGATTTCACTGTAATTTGATAAGAAGATGCTTTTGTATGGTGAAGTAGTTGGCTAAAAACTAAATAGTATCAGCAAACAATTCACTAAATGTATATTGCATGTGTAGATAATTGGGATAAAAGATTTCATTATTATAAATGAGTGTCCTTTTGGACACATTAACTCCTACCTTGAGGTAGCATGAGGTTTTTTTATTTATTTTTCTTTTTTAACTTGTTTTCAAATTCTCAGGAAGATAATGAACATTAATTGAAATGTTTCCACGAGAATATATTCTATCTAATAAGAAAAGAGAACAAAGTTTCTTTCTCCCTTTCAATACATTTTATTAGAGATTTCACATATTTATGTTAAATGTATCACAAAAGGGCTTAAAATGTAATCTTTCTCCTTGAATGTATTTTTATAAGATCAAAGAAAGACAAAAGAAGGCAAAACTTTTGATTTGGCATTTTAATCATGTTAAACAAGATGGTGTCTATACAAAATATGAAAGAAAAAAATCTAACAGTAGAGATTTGTGCACTATTGCTCCTATTCTGACTTCCAGAGAGGCTACTCAGCCTTTCACAACTGAAGATCCACTTCACTGTTGAATAGAGTCACAGAGGATCTCAAAATTGCAAGATATATTTAGCTTCATGAAAGGGCTGTGTTGAACTCTATGTGGTCTCAGAGTTTGGTGGTAACAGGAAAACACCGGGGAGTATATTTAGGAAAGCTGTCTTAAGGTTTGCACTAAGAGACTACAGCAAACAAAATAGAAACAGATGGGTAGCATCCTCAGTGCCAAGTGATATGGGGATTCTACAGATCATCACCTGCTCTCTCTCTCTCTCTCTCACACACACACAGCTTCCTCAGCATGAGAGCTGCTTTATTAAAAGCTGATAAGTGTCTTGGTGAAAGAAAAACAAGAACCATAGATATTGTGATTGCAGGAGCATATTAAAGAGGCAAGGGAATAGTCAAATTGATGTACTCTTTGTAATTATGTTTTCAGTACCTTCCGCCATCAGCCAGTACACTATCCAAATTATCTGGAGATATGCATGCACACATTTTCTGAGGTTTGAAAGATAATTATATTGTTTCTGATTTATATTGATCAGGCTACGAAAAACATTGCACAATAAAAAAACCAAACTTTTAGAATAGATAAACAACAAAGAATGTATTTCTGTACATGATTTGTGTAGGACCCTCCAAGGGGACAGAAGATTTTCTAGTTTGGAAGCAATATCCCGGAAATTCTAAATAAGATAATTTCATAATTCTTCTCTGAGAATAGGAGGGGAAAAGCAAAAAATTATAGATGTTAGGTGTTGAAAGATATAATTTGGTTCACTAAAACACCTGCCTCACCTTATAACACTGGTTTAAAGAGCGTGGCTGGTATAACTGACAACTCCAAGTCATCGACACCTAAAGGACAACTTCAAACAAATCCTGTTGAATAATGCATCAATCTGTTGTGTTCCTCCAAAATACCCAAGCCAATGATTTTCTTAAAAAAGCATTTCGAAATGCCCATGAAGGATTCAATGGGCTTGTCATGACTAGACAGTCCTCAGGCTGCCCATCAAATAAGAGATGGAAATTAAATATCAACTATCATAGCTTTAGTGTGGCACAGTGGCTTCAGTTTTCTCTATCTCCAGATTATAGGGGAGAACAACAGAAGATTTTGGAAAAAGACTATAATCTGTTCGTGAAAAGCATAATGGGAATGCCACTTGTTTTTCTTTTTTTAATCAGGAAAATTATGTCATGAATTAATGACTCCTAAAAAAAGAAAGGAAAATGTATATACATCAGTAAGATGAGCTTATTAAGGGTCTAAGAAGGTTTGAATATGGTTACAGGAAATAGAGCACAGAGTTAGTGGTGGCATAGGGAATATGAGAAGCAGTTTAATATTTTCTGTGTGTATCGAGGCTGAGCACACAAGTTGAGGTCCATCCACTCAGCTAAACAGCCAAGTCTTCATAATTTCTCTACCTGAATACTCCTGCTGTCGGGGGAAAAAATCATTCACTAGGTCAAAGATAAGGCTTCAAAACAGGTATTTTATGACTAACTTCTTAGGTAACTCTGAAGCTCAATCAGGTTCTGGGTAGGACAAAAGCTTGTACTAGAAAAAAAAAAAAAGCAAGATTTCTCTTCAGTTGTTCTTCTGAGATAATCCATTTCACATATTAGGGGATAATGTCCCTGACTCTTCTGATTTCTGTGAGGTGGGCAATTCTGTCTGATTCTGGCTGTCAGCTTTAGGAATCCTATTCTAATGCCAGATTTATTTGGTAATGGAGTTTATATTTGCTTCTCCATCTGCCCACTACGTTGTCCCTCTATCGCTTCCAAACGTGGGAAGGAAAACAGAAAGAAAACAAAACAAAACATTGCAAAATAGTTTTACTAAAAATCTATTTTTGTCTGAAAGCAAAAGCAGAAAGCCAAGTCACTTTGAGAACAATAAACCAGGATACAAATTCATGGCTTTCTTTAATTAATGATTCAAGCACCATTTCATAATTTGCTTATTACTAAGCTTGATGTTTAGGGGCTACAAATAAATACTAGTTGTCATCACCTGAAGAGAGACCTTGTTTTACTTCTCTATGCCACTTGTTGATTTTTCTGTCCAGCATGACTTTCCTTCCAGAATCTAATCCATCTTCTATATCCTGCATTAAATATCCTAATACTCACAAAAATTTCCCTAAACCCCTCCCTTCAGCTGCAGATACATTCTTCCACAAAAACCTCATCGAACTTTTGTTATTTCTCTAATTCACCTTGTATTTTTATCTGTTTATAGGGTTTTCATTACTATTAGAGTCTTTTTTCTACTATTAGAGTATTTTGAAGGAAATTACCAAGCCCTAGTGAACTTTGTAATCTCCAAGGTTAATCATCACAAATAACTGGAGTCGAAACATGTGTTAGCTTTAATCAAATGTATACAATGTAGATTCGTCACATGACAGAATAATGATGTTTGGGAGGGTAATATGATAGTGAAACAAAGAGTGCCTTTAAATGAGAAAAAATGAGAACATTGCTTCAAACAGTGCCAGACTCATCTGAAGAAATATTTTGTCAAAACATATATTTAAGACCAATATCTTTAGCTATATTAGGGGAAGTTTCAAATGCAAATGTCTGCCATTCAGCATTTTGTAGAGTCTAGCTGATTTGTTTTTAGTCTCATCCTGCCTTTTTCTATAGTCATCTAATTCTCCCAGGAATATCTTCTGATAATAAATCATACTGTGGATATAAAGATATCTAAATGGATAAGTTTAGATAAAGATATCTAAATGGATAAGTTTCTGGAGTTATACAAACTTAAAGCGATGATTATGATAGTTATATTAGCAATGACAAATATATGCCAATCTTTTTTTCCTAATATATACCAATATGCCATAAGAAGCAATACTTAAAATTAACACCTCACGAAAAATAATATAAAAGTCAAAAGCTTCTCTCTAAAATAAAGAAAATCAGTCACATAATTTAGTAAATACCCAACCTGACCATTGATTTTGTGACTTGAGAAATCAGCTGACCTAAAAGCAGATAGACATAAATACATATACAAATTTATCTTTTCAGTTAACTTCTCTTTTGTTTTTCACTGATATTTAAATTATTTATTTATGTCATTACATATTTCAGTTGGGGGAGCTCTCTTCACATAGAAGTTTGAGTACTCTAAATCTGGGAAATGAGAATTAAGAAAATAGTTCAATGACAGGAGGATTGCCATAGTGACCCAAGATTCATGTTAACATCTTTCCTATTCTACCAGGGTCCACATGTGGCATTTTACTATTTGCTACTTTTCCCTTCATTTTTGTCCTCCTTTAGAAGGAGCAACATATCTGTTTTCTATAGTCATTTGGGTATGTGTCAGATGCCTTACCATTAGACATACGTGCAAATTAGATAAGGTATTTCATCCTCAATGTCAGATCCGTTCTCAAGCTTTGGTCAAAGCAGAGAATACCAGTATGGCTGGCATTAGGCCATACACTTATCTACTTGCACAAAACCTAACTGTTTTGGTTTTCATCTGACAACATCATGGACAGAGCTCCTCAAGCAAATTCAAAGGACATAGGTTTGAATATTAGTCTTTGGCTAAGGGTTTGGCCTCAGTTTTTTTTTTTTCTTTTTAGTCTTTCCTGTCCCCAGTTAGTATTTTTTACTGAAACCATAGTCATCTGGGTTGGGGGAATACAATTCATACTCTTAAGAATAGCACTGGGTTCCATAGACAAAGAATCAATTACATCCTTCTTCCTAAAAGAAGAAAAGGCAAGGAAATCATTCACTCATTCTTTAATTTATCCTATAAAATTAATGGAAATAACAAGCAAAAATGAAACGTGCTGTAAAATGTTAGTTGCTTAAGAAGACTAACGTTTCACCTTTGGCTGAGTTGCCGAAGAGGAGGAAAAAGCACTTAAAATTAGATAAAAGGCTTGGGGGCAATGCCATAGCCACAGGATGATAAAGGTTTTCCCTGCAAAGAAGACTTTGCTCCAAAATACAGTACCCAGTCATTCGACATGAACTTAGCCATGAGTCCCAAAATGTCATATATATATGACATTCAGAGAAATTTATCCCATGTTTTAAGCAGATAAGCAGGAGGTTCTAAGTTGAGAAAGGATTAGCATTTGGGGCAGGCAGCGATATTATGGATTTGGGGGATTAGTCTTTTAAGAATATGAAATTTAGTTACAGTTTGAGTGATCAGAGGTGGAATAACCTAGAGAATTTAGAGAATTGGAGTGGTTAAGATTTGTGCAGGTTTGGGGGCCATGACTCAACTGCTGGGGAGAGTATATGTTCAGTTCTAGCAAGGAATTTTAACTTGAACTGTCAACTGAAGAATGAAGGTTGAGGATTAAGATAACACTGGGGGACTCAACTGGTTGAGGTCACTGCTGCCACCTCCAACACCACACTTTCCTCAGCATCACAAATCTTAGTCTTTACCTGATGCCTAGTCAGGACAGGGGGCTTATCCTGAGGTACAGTCAGCACATCAGTAATTATAACTACTGGGCTAGCTAAGGTAGAAACTGAAAAGGGGTTGGTAAACAAGTCAGGATCTTCACACTATAAAGTCACACTGATTAACCTTTATTTGTTTTAATACATCAGGATCTTTCATTAGCTAATTAAAGAAAGTCTCCTGACCGCAAAATAAGTCAAACAGAAGCAAAGGCAACTCTAATTTTATCTGGGCTGATTTGAATTATCGCATGTGGACATTGGGCAACTGGTGTGATTAACGTGTAGATCTCTACCTACCTAAATTTTTATGTAAACTTTTTTTTTCCTTTGCTATAACAAAGGAGTGGTGAGAAAATCTGTATATGTGTCCTGTGAAAGAGGAGTGATAGGAAGGAGGGCACTGAACCTGCTTTTCCATCTTGGACCATATTCAAGCCTCTCTATAAAGGGCTTTGTAATCATGGAAGACTTGATGATCAATTATGAGGGCATAGACAAGGCTCCTCTGGACTAAGAGACAGGGTCGGGGCATTCTCACTACTTCTGTAGGGACCAAAACATATCTTCTGAGTCACAGTGAGGATGTTACAGTAATATGTGAAAATTCGACGTTTTTACAACTTTGCAGAGAAGGAGCAGCTGTGGGTTAGGTGAGTGTTCAGCACACAACAGGGAGAAGAGCAGCAGTGTCCAGCTAGAGCAGATTTGTTCTGTGTAGGCACATGGGTAGCACACGCTAATTTCTTCTGCTGATTTCAGCACAAGAAGAGGAGAAGGAAGAGGAAACATTTTAAAATACTACTTTGTTTTTATCAGTAATGTTCTTTAATTCAGTCTTTCAATTTGATTTCCCTAAGGCCCTGTGAGTCCAGTATTAACATTCCCATTTTAGAATACCTTGCCGAAGATCTCAAAATTAGTAAGGCAAGCCTTCTCAGTTGTACTCTCTGTTTGACCCTACACTCAGATTTGCCTGGGCTTAAATGTTAATGCCTCCTCATTGACTTTCAAAAATGATCCAGCTCAAATAATAAATTATATGGTCACTCCTCTGTGAGCCTTTTGTAACCCATCCTAGATCAAGTGAATCAAAACTGTGTGACACTAGGGACCTGAATTCTAAACAAATAATGTAGCCTATCTTTATGTAAACAATGAAATTGGGATTCCAGACCAAGCCTCTCCAAATTCAAAGCCTGTATAAGTTTTATTATACAATACTGGCTCTTAAAATGATGTCTATATTTGTGTTGGTACCAAATTTCAAAATATAGACGTTGATGGATTTACACTGTTTACATCTATGTTTGCGAATAGTAATCCAAAGCTGCATTTAAGACGTAGTATGTTTTGGACATAGGGCTAGAAGCTTTCTTATACTGGAGCAAAGGGCCATTTTGCACAACTTGCTCATATAAACTTTCCTACAATTATTCTAAGACATGTGCACAAGAGAGGCCAAATTATGACTGTGTAAATATGTGATTCATATTTATTAAATATATTTTGTATTTCATCTTGTGTTAGCTGAATGAATAGAAGACTAGGTACAAGATATTTATCATTAGTTTCTCTATTAATTTATTTCATCACCAGTGAAATTTCTTTGAACTTTTCATGTTCTAAAATGGGATATTAAGACAAGTGAAGGGGAAGCCTGGGTGGCTCAATCATTTAAGCATCTGCCTTCAGCTCGGGTCATGATCTCGGGGTTCTGGGATCGAGCTCCATGTCGGGCTGCCTGCTCAGCCAGGAGCCTGCTTCTCCCTCTGACTGTTGCTCCCCCTGCTTATGCTCTCTCTCTCTTTCTCACCCTCTCTCTTTCTGTCAAATAAATACATAAAAATCTTTAAAAAAAAAATAAAAGCGAAATTAAAAAAAAGTTTCCTTGGCAGGTGTGACATGAAAAATTGGCACTTTATACAATCTACAAATAAAGAAAATTGATCAAAAAAGGCATATATTCTTCAGAATGATTCTGAATACAGTCCTGGCCCTCCATCATTTAACTTTCTATGGCTTTGGTAGCATATGCTTCCTGGTTTTGTTTTTTCTTTTCTCTCCCTTTTCTTGACATTATCCAAAATTTACAGAGCTTCAGATTTCAGTATCCAAGCTGGGCTAATTATCACAGTCCAGCAGATGGTGTGCTCCAAATGGTATGTAACCGAAGCTGCGTAATATCTTTTCAGACCAGGCAGGCCAACAGAGCACCATTTCCTTCTACTTTTCTACTGTGAGGTTTTATCTTAGGAGTGCTGGGTGAGAGACAGAGGAACAGCAGCAGAGGAAAATCCTTGCCTGCCTTTTGGGACAAAAACCAGGAAATTCATGGCTCCCTAAAAGAGTCCAGCTTTCAGGGACCTTTGGATCTGTCCAGGAGTCTCCACCAGCTGATTTGTTGTGGGAATAATTAGGAGAACGTTCCTGATTTGCTAATGCTGGGAGATCTGGAAGTGAACTGCTCTTATAAAATACACTAGTCCCAGAGTGAGGGGCTGGGATAAGAATGCCTTCTTACTGTATACTAGGAAACAAACAAATGAACAAACAAAAAAATAGAACAAAACAAAACCCTAACAGTACAGAGAAGTCTATCCCTGATGTTTTAGCAAAAAGTACACAAGTGCACTGAATGAATGAACAAAACTAAATAAATGTAAAGCAAAAACAAACAAAACCACAGCAATACCCTTTATTTTATACCACAAGATACTAGACTGAAGAATCTGATCTACATGCATGCTCAAGAAATACATATCCAAGAGTCGATTTAAAAATACATATGTAAAGTGCTTATAGGGATCTTGATGCATGAAAAGGACAAAGATCAAGATGAATAACGAGGACAGATGGCACCTATGGAGCTAACACAATAAAAGCACAAAACAAAAATTTCAACAAAAAAGATCGAAACATCAAAGTGATGCCATTAGAGCACAAAAATTAATTTGTAGAAGAGAACCATGGCTGAGAATGAATAAAGTCCTATAATAGCAAATGGGAACAAAAATTCACAATAGAGGACTTTTAAAAAAAAATAACAGGAATCCAAGGGCCACAGGTGGGGCAGAGGCGCAGGGATCCCTGACTGTGAGCCCGGGTCGACTGGAACGTCCACTAGCGCTGTGGAGTGACTGTGGACTGGTTTCCAGTGGTCATGGAGGGGCCAGAGTTCTTGTTGGGGCAGAGGAAGTGGGGACAACAATAAGAAAACAAGCACAGTGCTCCTTTCCCAGCAGCCACGCTCTCACCTACACCGTGCTGCCGGAAAAGCCAGCAATCCCTGTACCAATGGATGAAAGATTACTCCAAAGTTTGCTGTGCAAGAGAGGAGAAGGCAAGGGGATCAATGGTCAGATGAAGAACCTTTGTGCTTCTTTGCTCCCGCTTTTATTGGTCCTGCCTGCAGGATAATCACAAATCCTTAACACTGTTTCTCAAGCACATAATGTATGACAAAGGGTCTTACTGAAACTAGGAGGATCTGTTTACGGAAAGAGACAATATGCTAATTTGTGGGTTCTTTGAGTTCTGCTAAACATAGCCTAAGGGACAATGCATACATCTCTTAGATCCCAGGGTGGCTGTTGGGCTCAGAAAGCTTCCAGGAAGGCAATTCCCTGCAGCGTTCCTACGCCAGAGTGGTCTGCAGGCCCCGGCATTCCAAAGGCCTATGCCCTTCTCCAAAACCTTCCCTAGCCCCCAGCAGTCTGTGTGTTACACTTTACCAAGCTAGCTAGGTATTAAGGCAGATTTTAGGCTCTACATTAATCCCAACACTCTGAAAAGCCAAGAGCAGCAGGGAGGGAACCTGCCCCACCCCTGCCTAGTCTCTGACTCCCTGAATGTCTACCAAGAGAACGAGAGCTTAAGCAGGGCACATTTACACACAGAGGGAGGAAAAGGTGAGATAGTTACTGTCCAGAAAGAGAAAGGGGGTCTTGTAGATGTGCAACCCTCTGCATGGATTCTCTTAACTCAGTGCCGACTAGTGATAGCTCAGCACCCGCCCGTCCCCAAATCCTCAACTAACAGACCTCAGAGGAGAAACACTCACTGCGTTGGGGCACTGTGGATGCTGGACACTTGCCCCGAGAGCAGTAACTCCATGATGGAGGGCCTTTGCCCCCATTACTTGCCTAAGCAGTCCCCTGCTTCTACATTCCCTAGAAGCAGGAATGCCCTTTGGTGTTGTGTTGGTTTTTTTTTTTTTCAAGCACTTGTGAGAAAGCCTAAAGGTAAACGTAAGGTTGTGCCTCTGACCTTACAGAGGCATCGCTGATACTTGCATCCAGAGCACCAGGGGCCCTGAGGCAGGGGTACTTTTTAATAAATACCTCTAAAGATCAATCAATCGATCAGTATTAAAAAGAGAATAATAAAACACAAATGAAGAGTTATAAGACATATCAAGAAAACTAGTCATTTAAATAATAAAAATTCCAAACTGAGAAATGCAGGGAAGATAGAGGAAAAGTAATAATTAAAATTTTAGTATTTATTATTATAAATGTTTGCCTAACCTAAAGAACAATGATATTCAAATCTCTTGCACTGAAAGCCCTTGCTGAGTGTATAGCATAGTGAAATTTACTAGTCTATATCTTAGAGATACTTTTGAACTTCAAGAGACGAAATTTTGCAAAGTTATCTCTAGGAAGAACATGTTATTTGCAAAGAAACAAGAATCCAAAACAACATTAAATTTCTCATTTGCAGTAATGCAAAATAGAAAATGATAAAATAATGACTAAAGACTGTTGAAGAAAATAAATATAATCTAAAAAAGGTTCTGTACAAAATAAAGTGTTACTCTTTGAGGAGGAACCCTAGAAGAAAAGACTATATTGTCCTGTACTCTAAGAAAGATACACAAATCCCTACTCCAAGGAAAATGTATTCTAGTATGTAATCAATATATATAAGAAATCTAGTCGAATAGAAATGTATGATGAAAGTTTGACTTGGAATTTGGGATATGCGCTCATTAATTTTCTTGAAATAGAGTTGGACTTCTTATGACTAGGACCAAATAATTCTAAATTATGTCAATCAAACTCGGGCTTTGAGGTGGGAGGAAGTACAGTCTTCTTAAGTTCTCACTCTGTAGGGAAATGGGTCTGGAAGTACAATGCCTTGCTCTTAGAGTAAGCATGGCACATATCATAATTTAATATTGGTGCATTAATGCATAGGTGCAGATTAAGTATAACTTTGGAAATTAGAAGAGAATCATCCATAGGCTAAAATGATATCTAAATTAACATGACCTGGTAAGAAAATATAATCAGGACAAAACTAGAAAAAGGACCAAATTGAAAATAAGAAGCAATAAATCTAAGTGATTTTAACCATAAATGGAAACTGAGCAACAATTCTAAGTATATTTTTCACAAATTATCATCGGCCTTAATTCTCATGTCCCAAGAACGCCTGGACTGATTTGGAATAGGCTCTGATTAGACTTGCTGTACTCAAACCTCATCTAGGCCAGATGATTCAGCAGAAAATACAATCCAAAAATGTATGATGTCGCTGCAACACAGCAAGAAAGAATGTCTTCTAGTTATATTAATCTTTGAATTTTGATGTGCCCATCCAACTACTTCAAATACAAGGCCATAAGCATGTGGTTCCAGGTGTTTCTAATTTGGTGAATCTTAGTTCAATATGGGCAGCATAGATACTAAGCCTTGACTATGACTTTGAGGGCAATAAAGGAAGCTCCAGGAAGATGAGTCCTGCATACATAGCTCTATCCTGGTTTCTTCTGCTGTGTACACATCATTACAGTGGTTACTTGCTGGTTAGAGAGTAACTCGATTTGAAACTAAACTTGGTAGTATCTAAGACTTTATTCTATTAATTTTCAAACTAGCCTTAGTGACTTGGCCTAGACAACATTTTAGTTCTACCCTGTTCTCATATGGCACAAATTAGTCATTAATCATGGTTGTCTTATAAAGTCTGAGCTTGTTTGAATTTACTCAAATGCTCACCAAATAATATTTGCTCATAACGATTCCTTCATCCTACTTTCATTTCCTCTCCATCGCCCTGAAGTATTCTGTATTAGGTAGCAACTGCTGCAATTATGTTGTATAACAAAATTCTTCAGTGGCTTACAACAACAAATATTTACTTTCCTAACTCATGAATCTGTGAGGCATTTGGAATATTTCTGCTTCAGGGTATGAACTGGGATGGGTTTGGTTCTGTGATTGTGGTCAAGTTCATGTCTGTTCCATAGGTATCATTGCTGGGTCCAGGTTAAAGGGGAAACAGGTACTTGGGGCTTATATTCCTCAAGGTGATCACAGGACCGTTAAGAGGCAAGCCAGATCCCACAAGAACATTTAAGAACATTGAAACTTTCTGCTTCCATTATGTCACTTATCATTGGCCAAAGCAAGTCCCATGGCCACACTCAAAATCCGTGGGCAGAGAATATATATCACCCATAGTGGAAGGAACTGCAATGTAAATTTCTAACGGGGAAGGAGAGAAGAGATGATAATAACAAACAAACCTACAGCACAACATTTAGTATTTCAAGAAGTTCTGAGAGGAGAAACTTTGCCTTTGTCTAAAACTATGTCATTGGAGTCCTCGATATTACATGAGTATAGAATTATAGGTTAACGTAATTTCCTTTAGGATGTTAATTTGCTTTTATTCTCTATTCTTTCTTTTCACTCTCTCTGTTTCCTTCCTTCCCTTTTGTGTATATTTTTCTTTCTCTCTCTTTAGGATTCTATTGTTCTTTTGAGACAGTAGTTGCCTTTCTATTCCTTACATTGTAAATAAGCATCCTTTTCTTCTAAATTACTATAAATTTTTGATATGCACATGTGTTAATATTTTTGTGTTATGTAACTTCATTATAATATGTCTAGATGTAAATTTGTTTAAATTTATCCTCCTTCACTCTCACTGTGTTTTATGATTCTGGAGAGTGGTGTCTTTTATTAAATCTTGAACAAAAATCAAAGCCATTTATCTTTCAAATATTGCCACTTTCATTTTTGGTTCCATTATACCCACTAAATCTCTTTTCAGTTAAATTTTTAGGACTTTTCATTTTCTCTAACATCTACCTTAACATTTCTATAATTTCCGCAGATTTGTCCTCCTGTTCTCAATTTTCTTGACTTTCTCTTTGAATTACTACCATATTGATAAGATACATATGTTATCAATATATATTTGTATTATCAATATACATGTGTGTGTGTGTGTGTGTGTGTGTGTGTAATTACTTTTCAGAAAGCTTATTAGTATTTCACGGTATTCACAAAACCTGGTTCTCACTTTGTGGTTTAGATGTCTTACTGAATTTAAATAATTTAAACACATCCATTTATTATTCTTTTTTATATATTCAAGGATCAGTTCAAGTTTGGAGGGTTCTAATTCTTCTAAATGTGTCTGCTTCCTCCTGCTTGAGGTGGCTTGCTTCTTGGTAAAGGCATTTGGAGTATTTAAATTATGACCACATATTCTGAGTGACTTTTTATTTCTACTTAATTCCTCTGTGACTTGAGTAGGAAGATGTGATCTTCTAGAATAGCATGGCATTTACCTCTGTCAGAGCCCTTGAAATTTTCCATCCCAGAAAGCCATTTTAAAAGATAAAATCTTAGAATGGAAAAGAACTTTACCGTTTGGCCAGCAGAATTCAATCTCTATCCATGTAGAACTCTCACCCTGTTCTTTGAATTCTCACAGGAGATTTTTATTCTTTCACTTTGAGACCTGGAAAAAATGAAATAGTCTCTGACTTTCTTTTCAACAGTGCTGCTTTGTTTTTAGTCTGCCCTTTTACTGTGAATTCAGATCTCAGAGGGCCCCAAGGCCATTGATCCTCTCTTAATTCTCTACTTACTGGGACTGATTCCCCCTCCACCACTCAGAGCAGCTCCGGAGTGAAGTTAGGTATCAAATACCCCAGGGTTTGGTTCTTTCTTTGTTTCTAATTTGAGCCTTTAAAGATTTCTTAAGTGAAAGCTCAGCAATGTATTTAAATGGGATTTGTTACATCTATCCATTATTTCTAGATGTTTGTAGCAGGATGGTTTACACAGTAATCTTAATCTACCAAATATCCGGAATTGGAAATATCTAATCTTCAATGTAAAGCTATTTATCTCGGCAAAAAATAATATATAATACTTGTTTTATCCATAAAGTATTTCATTTATATGCGTTTGGGTATGTATGTGTATGTCCATCTCTACATATTTTAACAGATAAAATTAGCTATATTATAGGCCACATTCTTTGATCAGACTTAAAAATAAGAGAATATTAAATGAAAAACATGATAAATATTAAAAGAAATGTGCTTCTTCCAAAGAACCCAGAGATCAAAAGTGAATTGTAAGATACTTAGAAGTTAAATAAAAGGAAAAAAAAATTACTTTATATCAATACTTTAAAAATGCAACAAAATCAGTTTCCAATGAGAGAAAAAATGTATAAACTGTATGTATTTTAATAATTAGAAAAATATACTAAAAGTGAGTAAGTTTAATATTTAAGAAGTTAAAAATTAATAAAAATAGAGAAGAATTTTAAAAATTAGTGCATGATTAAATGAATACATAAAACGAAAATATTAAAATTAATCTTAAGCATTTAAAAAAAGCCAGTGAAGTAAATAGACATCCAGAAAACTTCTCAAATTAAAATAAAATAACAAAAACATAGAATTTTGCAAGAGAAAAAAAAATCACTATAAGTGTGGATAGGTTTGTAAAGAGTTGGAGAATATTATTTCAATTTATTTTGAAGTATAAAAGTATAGACTAATTATTCAATTTGGCCTCAAGTTGATTTTCTGTTTGGTTTTGTTTACATTATTCCTGTTACTGTTATTGAAAGATAAATCAATTAAAAATTCATAAAAGTTTTGAAAGTGATGATTTCATAGGGACATACCCTACAGAAACTATAATTATAAAAATATTGTTAACAAAATGGAATGACATTCACATGGGAGAATACAAATTATTAAACAAACAGAAAAAAAACTTCAGAAAATATATAAATTTAGGTTAAAACTTGAAATATGGCAAACGTATCTTCATCCAGAGGCTACTTGTGTAACTAATTTAGAAAAATATGGTGTGCTTAATAATAATTTATATTTATTATTTGTAGTGGGTAAGTAATTTGTAGAGAACAATCTTATTTATTCTTTGAAACCACCCAAGAGGTAGGTGATATAATTCCAGTTTTAAAGGATTATAAAAAGTCATGAATAAGTGGCCTGCCTTCTACACTTTTTCTTAGTCAAGGTGTTACATTGGTTGGTTATCACTGATAGAAAACAATGTTAAACCTCTCCTTGGTGTCAATTATTTAGTTTTTTCAGACAGAATAAAATCGTAAATTTGGAAGAAAGAATTCTGAAAATATACCCAAATGAAAAGAACAATTACTTAAAAATTGGGGCCCAGGCATACCTTTTCAAATAAGACAGGATGTTCAGATCCCATGAGGTACAAGAAAATCATGTTTGACCCAACAATAGTTTGATAATTTGAGTGTCAAAGGATGTACTAGATAACAGCAAAAGTAAAAATAAGAGAAATTAGCAAAAGTAAAAGTTATACACTTGAAAAATTATTTTCAAGTAAAAATAATAAAATGACAAATATCTTCCTTATATATCAATTCTTCTACATATTTAAAAGAAACTTTTCAGTAGAAACATTAATAGAAGTTATGAACAAGCAAGTCAAAAAAGGTGAATATAATTCAGCAATAAACACTTTAAAATTTTCTCAGCCTTAATACTCAGGAAAATGAAAATAAATCCAAGTAGATGCCATTTTTTCTCATTAGTTTAAACAAATTTTGAAAGAAAAATTAAGATCACTATTGGGGGCATATAAGCACTTTCATACATTGCTGACAGGAGCAAGGACCTTAAGGAAAGAAAAGCAGCAAGAGCTGGTAATTTTAAATATATACTCTTTGCCATGCATTCCTGTATTTTTAAATGTATTTTGTATTTTAAAATACTTAGACATAAGCACCTAAACCTAATTACTTAGACTGGCAAAAAATATGAAACAGACACTTCCATTAATATGAAAATAGTTAGATAATTAATGATATATTATAGAACCTTATGCAATAATTAAAATAAATATACATCTTTGCCTGGGAAATGCCCAGAGAAAACTGTTAGATGGAAAGTGGTGTTAGACTATATTTAAAAATGTACAAAACTATATAACATGTGTGTATGCATATACATACATACAGACATATTTTTCAGATCCTTAAAGGTTTTCTGTATCTAATTTGTGACTTATCTTAGGTATATAGGCAGTTTAACTTCCAATTACTGGCCCAACATATGGAGGTAGATATGGGGCTATAGAAGAGAAATACAAAGCCGAGGAGGTAGGAAAGCAATCTAGGCTAAGAAATGTCAACTGTCTCAATGTCAAGCCATTCAAACAGAGAAAAATATCAGGTAACACATACTCAGAATGTAGGGATTCTGAGAATCTGAATTTTCTGGTTAATTAAAGTTAGTGTAAAATTCCTTTTAGTCTGTAACAGAGTTAAAAGTGTTCGAGAAATGTGTGCATTTCTCTTACTGTCTTAAAAATGTCATAGAAAACCTTTAATATTTGGTTGTGGTTTCTTAAAAGTCTTACAATACTATTGCTTATGTTTATAAACATAGTTTTTCTAACAGATGTTACAGCTATAGACATGAGTGTGAAAGAACATAATAGATTAAATACAACTGAGCCCTATGCCATAAAAGAGGGTATTTGGGGTCTTGAAGTTTTAGTAGAGTCCAGACAGTTGAAAGTTCAACAGTTGTGATTGTCAATGTAGTTATATATCATAATGTAACTGCAGAGCTTTAAATATAGATTAAAAATAGAGCTTTAAATCCAGTTGTTCAGACCTCGATCTCCTTCTCCTGAATTAGATAAAACTGAGATGTGTAGAATCCTGGTAATGTATGTTTTTCAAAACTCTTGGTGAGTCAGATATGCTTTCTTTGTTAAGAACAGCTCATTTCTTCAAGTACTCCCAACTGATAGGAAATTAGGTCCCAGAGGTGCTGAAAATGAGACAAGGACTGTTTCCGGACTCTCAACCCATTTAGTCATTTTAATAATTCGTTCTTGGTATTTTGCTTTTATTTGATTGTACAGGTACCTAGGTTCTAAGTGTTATGACTCAGCAAATCAGTGTTGTTTTCTGAATCAGTGGTGCTTTCAATGATGTGGCATCTACACAAACATTGACACAGGTGAACACAAACATTCCCATCGTACATCTTCTGCTTCAACTCAAAACAACATCTCTGATCACATGCACTAGTTCTCAGTTTCCACTACTAGCTGTTTTTCCTCTCTTTGCCCCTCCCCTTTCAGACATTGCACAAGACACTGCACTCTTCCTCAATTCTCATATTCATACCCCCGCCCTTTATTTGCCTAGCTCCTGCTCCTGCCTTAGGTCTTCACTGAAGTGTTACTTCCTGGAGGAGGCCTTCCCTGTCACTGGGTTAAATTAGGTCCCACTGCTCTGCACAGTAATTTTACCACCCCTCATCAAAATATACATCTGATATTTGGAAGTTCATACATTTGGATGCCTATTATACAGTAATTCATCAGTTAAGTGGTTGTTTACTAATCATCTCTGCTTCTGTACCAATCAACTAGTTAATAGAAATCAGCAAAGTAATTCCAAATACATTTTAGTATTACGGTAATATCCTGAGAAATTTTCCCACATTGACTGAATAAGTAATTTGATGTGTACTTTAATTGACAACTAAATAGATGGCTGATGGCAATTCCTAGGGATAGAACACATTCAGAAGTTGAGACAGCAAATTTACTTGCATTATATGCCCCCTGCCCAGCATGACATGGCCCCAATCTACCATTCTAGGTATCCATAGAAAAATCCTATATATTCTTTGGGTCCCTACTCATTTGAATTAATTTTAATTTTTGGTGCCTAAGCATGCCTTGCACTTTTTACCTTTGGAACATGTACTCATCCAAATCTGGTCTGAGATGACTGGGGTGTTTTCTCCCCCACATCCTCTTCTACCTCTCATATCCAATTCCCCACTTTTGTCTATCAATACCTTTATTTGTTAATGTCAAGGACAGCACCAGACCCTTATACATCTCTCTATATACTTCAGTGCTCCATAGGATTGTTGGAATGGAGGAAATTAAACTCTATAATAGTTACACTTGATATGAGTAGCAGCCATGATTTTTTTCTATTGATCACTTACAATCTGGTCAAACGACAAAGTGCCTCATGCATCTCTTTTTCCTTTTGTGTGCTAAATTCTCTGGAAGGGCAGGAGAAACTTATCTTATTAATTTTTCCACTCCTCTGTATAACCGAGACAATGCCTTGCAATAACAGTACATCACTCTGTAGTTAAAAACAATTACTTTGATAAGGAAGGATCTTACTCCTTGGCAAATAAGCCTCTCTTGAATATGGAAGATATTAGTACAGTTTATAAAAACTGTGAGAAAAATAAGAATCCCATTTAGAAAACCATTGAATTCTTTCAGAGTGCCAACGTCTGTTCAGGCCTAAGGAGTCTGTGCTTCCAAAAAGAAATCAATTTCCTAGTTACTTAATGGAAATGCAAGGGAAAATATTAATGCATTAAGAGAGTTGAGCAGAAAATTTCAAAGTAAGTTTAATTCAGTTCAAATGGTTATGTGTTACACACACGTACACACGCACATATACACACAGAAAAAGTTAAAAATTGCCACGAAGTTTTTTAAAAAATGTAGTTTATTTGCATCTTGGCAAAGCTTTTTGAGACTGCTAAGAAAGCCTCCTACTAGACAATATATACTTTTTTGGAAGAACAGATAATAGGATTGTAATTATAATCAAATAATCTTGAGAACATGAACACAAATGGCACCTCAAAATATTAAAGTTTAAACAAACAAATAAAATTTCCAATTAAGAAGTTATGACTTACTGGTCGTGTATACATGAAACCCAATGTACCTGTTTAAATGTGAAAATATTCAACTAATTATCAAGGCACATTGTTATCAGGATGCAATGAAACTGGTTCGTTTTGGCTGATGGCCTATTGACATCACGTGAGTACAGATTAAATGTCATAAAAACAAATATGAACAATTTTTTCAAGGTAGAAAAAGGTATGAAGGCATTCAGTGTCAGCTAATAATGATTGAGATTCAGAAATCAACAAAGTTACATCTTAATTAGTAGGCAAGCAGGAAGGAATTTAAAATGAACAGCTTACGGCAAATGCAAAGTACACTGACTGACAATAAAGATACAATTTCTCTGAAAGATTGTTACCTAAGGAAAATGTAAAAAAAAATTTATCATGAAGTTATATAGACTTGTCGAATGAATAAAAATATATGAATCATATAGTTTTTGATTATTCTGACTTGAAATGGTTAAGGATTTAAGCATGTACTATACCTCTTCATAATGGTCAGTTATTTAGGGCCTAATATTGACCCAAATGGATTTTCCAACATTCTATTTTCACATTTTTCTGGCAGTAGTGTTCTAAGTCTTCTATGTCTGCTGATCTGAAATCATGTTTACTACTTTATTTTGTAAAGATTAGCAAATAATACCTAAAACACAGTTAGAACTTAATATGTCCTAGGGGATGAACAAAAGTTGATAAGCATTATCTTGAAGTAAACATTACTCCTAGACTTTCCAAATTCTCAAATTTATAATTTCATGGAGAATAGCCACAGATTCTACTTTTATTGTCTCTTCTACTATGTAAGTTGTTTGGTTAAAAAAAGAAATCCTGGTTATTGACTTTAAAAAAGGGGAAGAGGGGCCTTTTAAAAGATTTAACACAGTATTTTTCTGTTATTCATCAAAGCCGTAGGAAGAAGGTATAAAATGAAGTCAAGGGTCAAAGGCAGATGCCTGAGGTCTTTTCCTATCTTCATGACCTTGGGAAAATTAATAACCTCTTAACACACAATTTTTCAAAAAAATGTAACTAACAATTCCTACTTTGTACTTATATTGTGATTAAGATAATTCAGAATGGAAGCTAGAATTGTGATTGA
Organism: Potos flavus; assembly: GCA_028534135.1. Lineage (NCBI taxonomy): Eukaryota > Metazoa > Chordata > Mammalia > Carnivora > Procyonidae > Potos > Potos flavus. The sequence goes on from CM052885.1 coordinate 60,230,435, forward strand.
CACATGGTAGGGGATTAAAAAATTGATTTTGTTTAGTATTTAGTAGTATTAATAGACATTTTATTTCAAGAAGTATTGAATGAGTTTTGTCCCACATGACAGTGACTGGTAGAGCTGCCTAGGATCTTGTATTTGAAACACCGTTGACATTGTATCTAGACTGAGATCTGCATAGTTCATGAAGGGCTGTGGCAACATGAATGCAATATATATTTTGTTTTTGTTGAAAAGTTGTTCGATTTGCTTAAAGTGAAATAACACCTTCAGAATTAGAAATAAGTTCTCTTGCTTTTGGATTCATAAACATTCAGGATGGAATGCTATATTTGTTGAGACAGACTTCATGGATGTAACTGGAAATGATGGACATGTATGAGACAATTGATACAGCATATCTGAAGATGGGTGAGTGCATGTGACCATCAGTCACACCTAAAATAAAACAGTGTATCTGCTATAGATGGAGTTTAAAATCTATTAGACCAAGTGACATTGCTATAAATCTTGGTAAAAGAAAGGTATTATTACAGTTATTTATTTCTATAGTTACCTATTTTAAGAAATATTTGAAGCAATGTGTTTGATAAATTTAAGTCAAGGAAATTGGCCAGACACTGAAATGAGTTTAGTACTGGTAGTTGCACTCAAATAGGAATAAGGGCAAAGTAAATAGCATGCTTTTTCCCTTTTGACTTTTGCTTTACAATTGAACTGGTTCATTCTAAATATATACTTTCATTAGCAGCTGTACACTAATTTAGAATTTTTTAAACCCTGTATAAGTTTTATTTATAAAGACTGAAATATGTAGTTATATCTTGAATAGTCCCTGGAACGTCAGATCTTTAGAGTCCTCAGGCAATGCAGTATTAATTCACCAAATACTTATATGTTCCTCTTATGTGCCAGGTACTATACTATGTACTTGGATTGCAACAATAAATGAAATAGAGACCTTCACTGTGGAGCTTATATTCTGAAGTGGGGGCAGATAATAAAATTAAATATAATAGAAAAGTAAATTATGTAATGTATTTAAAGGTAATAAGTGCTATGGAAAAAAAAGAAAAAAATAGAAGAGAGTAAGGAATAAGTTTCAATATTAAATAAAGTGGTTGGATTAAGCTTTGTTAAGAAGAGAGATGTGAAGGAAAACTTGATAGATGTGAGGAAGTTAGCTATTTCATATATTCTTGACAAGCTTTCCAACTGGAAAGAACAGCTAGAACAGGGGACCGACAACTAGAGTATACCTCGCATGAAAGGGTCCAATGTGGCTGGAGCAGAGTAAGGGAGGTGGAAGCAGTAACAGATAAAGTCAGGGAGACAGGGGCCAGGTCCTATAAGGGCCTTGTTTTTGTTTTTTTGTTTTTTTTTTAATTTATATATTTGAGAGAGAGAGAGAGAGCACAAGCAGGAGCAGGGGGAGGGTCTGAGGCAGAGGGAGAAGCAGACTCCCCACAGAGCAGGGAGCCCAATTTAGGGCTCAATCCCAGGACCCTGAGATCATGACCTGAGGTGAAGGCAGATGCTTAATTGACTGAGCCATCCAGGTGCCCCAAGGGCCTTGGTTGTTGATGGACTTTGACAACAAGCGGGTTCTGAGCAGAGTAGTGACATGACATGGCCTGATATTATAAGCATCATTTGATCTTCTATGTTTAGAACACATTAGTGAGAACAAGAGTAAAAGTTAGAATAGCTAGGAGTCTATTGTAATGATCTAGGCAAGATATCCTGGTGGCTTCAGTGAGTAGCAGGAGAGATGGCAAGGAATAGATGGACTCTAAACATATTTTGAAGTCAGAGTTAACAGGCTTTACTGAAAAATGTAATGTGAGATATAAGAAAAACATCAGGAAAATTTAATATTTTTGATCCAACCCAATCAGTTAGAAAAAATGAGTAACCTTTTCCCATATAAGGATGGCTATGCATGGAACACTTTTTTTGCATATCAGGAATTCAGTTTTAAACTGGTTTTTAGTTAAATACTCTATTAGATAATTTCAATTTTAGTTAGATATTCCAAAGAGGACTTGGAGAGATAGTGGATATATGAGTCTGGAATTTGGAAGCGAGGTTCGATCTGAAGATATAAATTTGGAAGTAACTGGCAGGTAGACGATGTTAAAGCCATGAGTTTGGCCAAGACCACCAAGACAATGAGTATAAATAGAAAAGGCAGAGGAATGGTTCCTAGAGCTTTCCAAACTTTGAAAGTTGTTATCCTATCCCTTGCTTCAGAGACCTTGTGAAGCGGAAATACAATATTATTCTAAGTGTATAATATTTATCATTTGGATATTGTGTATAGAATAAAATTTCTTGATGCAGTTATAAGATGATTAAGTCTCCATAGGAAGGACTGTCTTTTGAGCTGATGTACTTTCTTTTTGACTTTCCTGTTGAAAACAAATCTTCTTATATATCTTATATATCTTTATGTAGAACTATATCCCTATCTAAAAGTCTTATTCATTTTGGAAGTCCAAATGCCTATAACCTACCACACTACTCATTTACTATTTACCACACAAGTGTAAACACATATATACTCTGTTAAGGTAAGTGACCCACAGTGCAGTGGGTGAGGAATATTTAGAGAATGGATGTTAAAAGCAAATGGACCTGAATATAAATATACACTTTCCTGAGCTACCTTAAACAACTTATTTAGCCTCCTCAAGCCTTAGATTTCTTAAGTATAAAATGAAGGTAATGATAAGCAGTTTTCTGATTTGTCATGAGTATTTATATTAGTGGATGCTAAGTCATTGAGAGGCTGTTTTGCTTCTATTGTTTTACCATGCTTATTATTACTGATCCATTACTCTGTATTCAATTTTTACCTGGTTTGGTGTCTGGAGCTCTGGTTTTGTAATTATTTCTTTTGAAAATATACCTACATGATTTAGGGTGATTTTTGATAAAACCTTTTTTTTTTAATATACAGAATTTATTTTTTTCCCAGCTCACCTTGGCAGAAGCAGTGAAATCTACTATATTCAGCAGTTATTTTCAATGTCAGTATAGATGACCTTCACAAATGTAAATTTTTCTCAAAACTGACTCTCTACTTCCCCCCGAAAGACATACATTACCTTGACTTCAACTTTTCTGTATATTTAGAAATTATTACAATAAAGTGATGAGGAAAATAATCCATAATCCTTGAAAATAATGGGCAATTCTGGGGTATTGGAATAGAAATTTGGCTGATAGACAAAGAGATTCATATTCTCTCATTTGACTTTGACTATTGGAGAGTCTTTAGAACAGTAGTGGTAAGATTACGGCTTGGCTGCATTGCACTTCCTCTCCATAAAGGACAGGAAGAAAATAAGAGAACTTAGGGACCTCCCCTCATCTGGATTTAGTGTGTACTGTCATCCTCACAGTGGGGGTGTCAGCACTGCCTATCACAGCAAAGTGATCTGAGGATGAGTCTTACAAAGAGAAGTCTGTGGGGCTGGGATTGCTAGGCCAGCACTTCTCCTGAGTGGTTTACTTTGCTTCAGGCCTCTTACATTTTTCTGAAAAAGAGGCTACTCTACAGAGTTCTTCCCCTCTAAAGAGATTCTCCCGAGATGGGAAAAAAATATAACCACATAATTACTGTCTCTATTAATTTAGTCATCCACCCATTCCTCCAATAAGTGTTTCTAAAAACTTAACATGTATCAGGGACCTCACCATGAGCAAGGGAGAGAGAAATCAAACAAACTGTGGACTTTACGCTATGGATATTTATTCTCTATTGTGGAACTTAACAGAATCTGAGCACTGAGGAAGCACAAGTGAGATTCAAACAAATCAAGTGGGATTCTATCTTAGGAGATAGTGTCTAAGCTGAGTCCTAGAGGATAAAAAGAAGTTGCCCAGGTTAAGGGGTAAGGAAGATGAGAACCTATTCCAGGCAGAAGAAGTACAAGCATGAAAATAAAAAATCCTGATATATTCATTCGCCATGGAGGCTTGTCAAGTTTTATTAGCATTCTCCCCAGCACCTAACATTATAGGCAACCTGTAAAATACTGTTGCAGCTACAGGGGCAGGAATTGCTCATGTTTGTACCTTCATCTTCCGGTTTAAAAACACTGCCTTCTTTGCAAACCTTGGTTTCCATCCTACTACTCATAAGTGGATCCTTTCTCTTTCTTACCTCTTCAGAGAGAAGACTTATGAAAATATTAGTTTGGGTTTGTTTCTATCAAAACTACTGTTTCTTAATTCGCCTCTCATTTGCTATAGGTCTCTCCAATGCACTGTAGCCCAAAGAAAACTCTTATTCTGCTTAGATTGCCAGGACAATGCACATAGATTAAAGCCTCAATACATACACCTTTGGTATTTAAAAAAGAGACATCATCATTCTTTGAGGGGTCTTTAGTTGCTCCTATATCTGAAAATAATGAAGATATTATAAATGCTATTTTAGGCTTTTTTTTTAAGCAGGATACTACCATCTTACTTTTTGTGCCTAACTGCAAATATATATATATGCATATATATATATATATATATATATATATAGACTTAACCAGAATCTATAGGATTATGTCCCTAAGCTCCAATATTAGGTATCTTGGTTTACTGCCCTTTTGATAAATAAGTGTAAACTTCTAGTTCTCACTGAAGGACAACAACTTTGCAATAGTATGGACAGAATTTTCTTACTCTAGAGGATTAGGGTGGTCTCTTTTAAATTAGAAGTGATAAACTTGAGACTGTCATGATGATTCAGAATCCCAGGGATCTTCAATAACAAAATGAGTCACTTTCATACACCAACTTTTTACTGTGGGCCTTCATCGGATGCACAGTGATGGCAAGAGGAATAATGCAAATTGTTAGAAGGACAGGAAAACTGAAAAATGCCCAAAACTCATAAGGCTTTCACCAGTACAAGGAATAATGCTGCTCACTGCTGGGAGCAGGAAGGATGGGGAGAGAAACAATCATAACATATGCCAGGTCTTCAGAGTACACTGCAGAAGACAACCATAGGCTGAACTTCCTGAGAAACAGCAAGCCAAGAGAAGGGATGGAAAGCAAAGAGAATTACCCCAGAAAGTTCTTTGACTTTCTATTGTCTATAATGTGAAGGACACAGAGAAAGAGAGAGAAATTAAGAGATTTAGAGATTGAGAGAAAGAGAGAAATATCTTTGGAGTTTTAGAAAACTGGTAATTTGGGAGTAAAGAAGTAAAGATTTCTCACTAGTGCTCACAGTCCAAGACCTGATAAAGCAAAAGTTTTACTGCTTTAAGATCTTTGAACCAGAAATGTGCTAAATCTATCTAATGGCACAATAAATCTGAGACTGAGCTCAAACGCAGATAAAAATGATTCAATCCCTTTCATTAGCAACCTGATAGAGCAAGAGTCATGCTTTTTGATAAGGAAAAATTACATTTATTTTAGTTTCTACTCATTCTTTTAAAATAGAAAGATTTTGACAAAAATATATCTTTTGAGATACACAAGGAAGTAGGATAAAGTCTTCTTGTTGTATCTTCACATGGCAGAAGGAGAAGGAAACTCTGTGGGGTCTATTTCACAAGGGCACTAATCCCATTCATGAGGTTCCACTCTCGTTACTTAAGTACCTCCCAAAAGTCCTGCCTCCTAAGACCATCACACTGGGAATATTTAGGATTTCAATATAATGGGTTTTGGGGAGAGCATGAACATTCAATGGAAAACAGTAGTGTTTATAGAGAAAATTATAACATTAAAAGGATATAAGAGAAGAGATGAAAACTTTTAAATAAAAAATTTTAAGCATCTACTGTAAGAAGCTAGAGAAAAAAAAACCACTAAGTCCAAAGTACATAGAAGAAAGCAAAAAATAAACATAAATGTAGAAATCAATAAAAAACAGATTAAAATATTAAAAAAGGAAAATAAAATTTAAAATATTAATACAATTTTTATAATGAATCAAATAACACAAAGAGAAAGCACAAATAGCAATATCAAGAATTGGAAGACATTACTACAGATTCCACAGACATCAGAAGGAAAAAGATATCAAGGTAAACTATATAGCAATATATTCAATACCAAGAAAAAATGGAAAAGTTCCTTGTCAAAAAATTGGAATTTTAATAAAAAAATTATTACATAAAAGACACAACAACCTCTTTCCCAAGTGGCTTGACCAGTCAATTCCATCAAAGATTAGAGAGGGAAATAATATCAATATTATTCAAATTCTTTCAGAAAATAAAGAAGATACACTTCCTAATTCATTTTATGAGTTACCTTTCTGCAAATCCCAAAACTAAATAATGAAATTGTAATAACAAAATAAGAATAACAACAAAACATTCCAACATTCCTCATGAGCACAAACACAAAAATCCTTCACAAACCCTTAGTAACTTTAGTCTGTAAATATATAAAAAGGATTATGCAAGTATATTTTTCACAGGATAGAAAGGTTGGTTTAACCTTCAAAAACAATCAATGTAAATCATCACATTATAGAATAAAGGGAAAATGATTATGATTAATTAATAAATTCAGAAAAATTATTTGATAAAATTCAGCACTCATTGCATTAATCTTTTAGCAAACTAGGAATAGACAATATCTTCTATTTTATAAAAGACATCTGTGACAAAAGTCTATAGATAACATACTTAAATATGAAACATTGCATGTTTCCCCCTAAGATCAAAAACAGGATAAGAATAAAGTCTAGAAATAAAAATCACAAATATACAGTCAGTCAACTGTTTTTGAACAAAGAGATGAAAGTAATTCAATGAGAAAAGGAAAGTCTTTTTAACAAGTACTACTGAACAACTGGATATCCATAGGTAATAAAATGAACCATGACTTCTATTTCACTCAATAGTCAAAATTTAATTGGAGATGGGTAATAGAGTTAGATGAATCATAGCTAAAGTCATAATGTTTCTATAAGAAAACATAGCAGAGTATCTTCAAAGCTGCATCTTGAATAAATACTTACACAGGACAAAAAAAAGCACTATCACTCATATAAGAAACAAATACTAAATTAAAAATGATCAAAACTGAATATACGACTCCAGAAAAAGACACAACAAAAATAAGCACGCAACCCACAGAGTGAGAGAAAATATTCTATTCCTAGTACATATGTCCAACAAAGGCTTTTTATCCAGAATATATAAAAACTGTATAAAAATCCTATTAATGTTATGAACATTATTGTTTTAATAGAAAAATATATTAAGAATAGTAAAGCAAACAACTGAATTATAATAGGAAAAATATTTGACCAGATACTTTTCAAAAAACACATAAAATTACCAATAAACCCATGTTAAGATACTCTACATCATTATTCATCAGACAGATATCATTTCTTTAGGAGAGAATAGTTCACACTCACACCAAAGATTAAAGTAAAACAGTCATACAGCCAAGTATCAGTGAAGGTGTGGAGCAAATGGAACTTACATATTCGGTAAGGAGTGTAAAATGGTACAAATAATCTGGATAAATATATGGCAGTTCTTATAAAGCTAAGGACTTGGCAACCATATAATCTAGAATTCTACTTCTTGGTATTTACTTTTCAAAATGAAATGTCCACAAGAAAACTTGTAAGTGTATGTTCAGAGCAACGTTGTTCGCAATAATCTCAAACTTGAAACATGCCAAATGGCCATCAATGAGAGCACAGTTTAGCAAATTATAGCTTATTCATATAGTGGGATATTTTTCAATAAAAAAAAGGAATTAATTATCCCTGCCCCCAAGACAAAGGTGGGTGATTTCCTTTAAGATTTTATTTATTTAATTTAGAGAGACAGACAGAGAGAGAGAGAGCAGGGGAGACACAGAGGGAGAAGGAGAGAGGGGGAGGAAGATAAATTCCAGCAGACTCTGAGCTGAGCGCAGAGCCCAATGTGGAGCTCCATTCCAGGACCCTGACTGAGATCATGACCTGAGCTGAAATCAAGAGCACTCAACTGACTAAGCCACCTAGGCGCCCGAAGAAGATGAGTGTTTTCTAATAATTATCCCTGGATTGTACATATTTTCTTTTTTTTTTTTTAAACAAGTAACACTTTTTATTTTTATTTATTTATTTTTTAAAGATTTTATTTATTTATTTGACAGAGAGAGAGAGATCACGAGTAGGCAGAGAGGCAGGCAGAGAGAGAGGGGGAAGCAGGCTCCCTGCTGAGCAGAGAGCCCGATGTGGGGCTCGATCCCAGGACCCTGAGATCATGACCTGAGCCGAAGGCAGAGGCTTTAACCCACTGAGCCACCCAGGCGCCCCGGATTGTAAATATTTTCTAATAATTAAATATCTAAGACCTTTAGTCTTTATTTCTATATAAATGACTACTAAATATATACCTTCAGCATCAAGCCTTAATTTACACTAGCTTTCCTGATTATTCATTCGACTATTTATTTATTTACTTATTGCTTACTTAGGATCAGCATTATTTCTATAGCTATATCTGGAAACACATAAATAAGATCCCTACTCACATGGAGATAACAGTGACTAGAAAACTATAATAATAATTTTACATTTATTAAAGGTGTTATAAAGAAAAACAAAATGGAGGAAGTATGAAGACATATTATAGTGAGAGGGAATATGTGGCAAGAACGGGGATTAATTCTTTAGATAGCTTAGAGGTAAACACTATAAAGACTGAAACTTTTACCCTGATGCCTGCATGATGAAAATAAACTATGCAAAGATCTAGAGAACAAGAAGTGAAAAATATTGTAATAATTTAATAGGTAATTCGATCATCAGTAGTATTTTTGAGATATGGTTGATTTTATTTTCCACAATGATCCCTACTGTCATTATGTAACATTTCAATAACAATGAGCGAATTCAATACAGTCTAAATAATATGCAACAAATACATTTGCCAGCTTCAATTCTGTATTTTAAGAGATTATCAGCTAATAAACCTGTAATTAAATAGTTATCATTAAAGCATTTTAAAGAATTAAAGATAGATATATTTCATAAATGGCAAATTTTATATATTTAAATGACAAACCAAGATATTTTCAAGAAATTTCAAACAATTTAAACTAGTAAGCAGGATAGGCAGTAAATCTTGTTTATAGTATCCTTTTTCCCAGAAAGAGAGAAAAAGTTTCTATTATTCTAACAACATGGTAAAAAAGAAAACCTATCATAACTTTCCAAAAGAGCATAAAAAATTACTATAAAGTTTGCCTAGGAAAACAACATTCTAGAAAAAAAAAAACAACAACAACAATACCAAGCCGTAAATACAGACCTATTAGTTAAGACTGAAATAACTTACAAAACTTAAAGATTTCAAAAATCTAGACTAAATAACTCTAATACCTTCACCAGGATAAATATTTATTCCTGAACACATATCTCTCTCGGATTATTGTGTCATACTCTTTGATTAATCAATTCAGATAGTTTATCTTGGTACATAGAAATGGACTAGCTACAAAAGACATAATTCCTTCTGGATACATTTTGTTTATTTTCACCAGTGAATAACAACTGTACACATCATCATTAGCTTAGACACAAACCATTTTCTTTCCATGCTTCCCTTGTTATTTCTTCACATTCCCTGAGTTTAGAAACTTCACTATATCATGCTGATTTTTGAGGCTTTAGGTAGCAGGCTATTCTTGAAAAGTCTGTATAAATCATAGAATAGCCAATTTCCTTTTGGCATGCCAATGATTCTGTAGCATGTCTGTATTTCTATTTTTAAAAGCCAACCTAAAGATCTCTATACAAAGTTTTCCTCTGTCAACATGAGCAACTCCTGAAGTCTTTTTGTTGATGCTTTGCAAATCAACATATGCTTTTGAGTCAAGGAAACCTCTGAATATAACTCTTTTATAAACTTGTAAATTGTGGAAGGTAGGCTTACATGTGTACTGCTCTGAAATCATGCTGTGAGCTAAATGTGTTATGATACATTTCAGTTATGAGATATGATCAAAACTATCAATGAATTTTTTATCTTTTAATGAAATTGCTTAGTAATTATAAAATAGGTATATTTTTAGACTTATTTATCTTTATATTACAAATTTTGCACTTGAAATAACATTATTTTTATTCTACTTTAGTAATATTTTATAAAACTAAAATTTTACTAAAATAAGTAAAACTTACTATCATGTAAGTTACTGGGGTCACTCAGAACTGCACGTGTTTATTTGCTTTTATCAGAAAACCTCTAAAGAATTTTACTCTGTCAAAGCTCATAAGCTTCCAATGAACTTCCAACCAAATTATTTATCTATTCTATTGATGAATAATAAACAACATGGAAGAAGAAAAGAGCAAAGTGAGTTCAGGCAGACTAGGGAAGATGGAAATAAAGTCCCAAAGGATCTGTGGAGAACAAAGAATATTTTCCCAAGGTGTATTGTAGGTGTGACCTGATCTGATCCTACATCACACCTTTGTTTTCTTTAACTGCAAAAATGAGTGCATTGCTTGTTGCTGGCCCTTCTTGCTGTTGTTTTCGATTCCCATATTCAGATGCTTCAGGCCCCTAGAGTGTGTTAAACGTTCTGAAAAACTCATGATATATTTGTCTTTACTAATCTTCTTTATGCCTTAACACTCTTAGAAATCATTGCATGGTTAGAATAAAAAAACTGTGAGTGATCTAGATAATACTTAGATGCTTAAAATATTATACCCATGCAAGACCCTAGAGATCATATAGTGCAGAACTTTCTTTTTTTTTTTTTTTCTTTTGTCTTGTATTCCTTTGGAAGTCTGGTAAACCCGAGAATGCTAAGGGCTGTTTTTCAAATAATGTTTTTACATGTATAAAAAGTACAACATGATATTATAAAGAAACCAACACAAATTACAAAATATTTTAAAACATCTAATTTGTGGCATAGTAATACATGTCACCCACATACAGGGTGAAAATCATAACAATAATATTTTCAGATATCTGCAATATTTATAATGTGATATGAAAACATGTATAACTCTGATTTCTCATGGTACCAAATTCAAAGATGCCATTAATACTTTCATGATGCTCTTTCCACATTTGTAATGGAGGAACATACTAGAGTCCCATTAGAAGAGAGTTAATGAGATTTTTTCCCCCATTCAAATTCACAGACCCTGTGAATTCTACTAAGGTACCTGAGAGTTGGTGGGGGGGGGGGGTCCCAGATTTAGAACCCCAATCTAGTAAAACCTTTCTTTTATGTGTGAAGAAATGATGGAGCTTGCCCAACATCATAAATCCTCATTAGAAGTGTTGTAATTAACAAAAGTGTTGTAATTAACAAAAATCACATGTTCTCCCACCAAAGTCAGCATTCTGAACACCACACTCTGCTAATTCAGGAACTTTCATTTTCAGATGGTCACAAATGTTAATGTGTAAATTGGAGGAATATCTTCATAAATCCTCAGAAGGCATCCTGTAAGTGGAGGATTTATGACATGTGTTCACCTCTGTCTGGTAAATTACTACCTACACTGGCCTGATCTGGATATTAATCTATCTACCCCAGTAGCCAGTAAACTCTCATAGAAAAGTCACTGTGAGATATTTATCTCATTACCTCTGGATCCTTGTATTGAGCTTGGTGTGCTTATTGGAGCTGAATTTAATTTACTAATTGGTTGTTTATTTATTAACCACTGTCCTTCATAGTTTGCTTTTGTTTCCTGGGACATATTGCTGTTTCCTCACTGGGCAAAAAGCTCCTGGGGACAGACAATGCTTGCAGACTTCTATACCCCTGCAGTGCTTAGCACAAGGGTATAAACACTTAATGAAGGATTCTGCAGAGGAAGTAAAGTATTTATGAGAAGATAATTTAATGACTAAGATGAATTAAAACCTAATTTTTAAATGTTTCTCAAATACTATAGAAAAGTTAATAGTGAAAATTTGCTATTAATGAGCAGCTTTGTCTATTTTATATATTTAATGCATAATTAAGATGTAATATTTTAAAACTCTTGAACGAATGTATTGGTTTGGAAAGGTCAATACTTTCAAATTATTCTCCAAACAGAAAATCTAGACAAAGAGTATTTGCTAGTCTCACACTTCCCAGAGAATTAGCTACTATATTTCAAAATATGGCATTCCAGAAATAAAAGTACTATGCATCTTGGGATATTTAAGAAATAAATTTAATTTGAATTTCCCACCAACCATATTTTTCTCATTTCTTCTGTATTTGGATGCCATCTAATTTCACAAAGTTTTATTTTCATTACTGTCTTAGGGGAATTAGCTTCTTCACAAGTACAATTATCTATACCATTGTGGTGAGTGGTTTTATATCTTACTCTCATGCTGTTAGCCAACTGAGTTGACTCTATAGGATTCTGTTATTGCTGTATCAGGTCAGGTTGAGATTCAAAAACAAGTAACAAATATAGCACTGGATATTGGATTTTAAATAAAGTATCATTCACATGGGAAACATGTTCTAGTCCTATCAACTTTACTTATTAACAATTTTAATACCTTTTAAGTAAGGATTTTTTAAAAATTTAATTGCCATTTGACATATGGCAGTAATAGGAGTTTATAAATGGTCAGATAGCTTTTGCATATTTTTCTGTCTTCTTGATTGTCTTTTAAGATGGAGATTCCATTATTTCACTTTTAATTAATTTACTTAACACCCAAGTCAATGGATTTTACTTTATGTGATGGTAGGAATAATATCATCACATAGGGAGAGATCAAGTTGTTGGGGGGAGGGCAGAGGGAGAGGGAGAGAGAGAATCTTAAGCAGGCTTAACATCCAGCATGTGAGTCAGACATGGGGCTTAATATCACAACCCAAAGATCAGGACCTGAGCTGAAATCAAGAGTCAGAGGCTAAACCAACTGAGCCACTCAGGCATCACTTTATTTTTATTTGAATTTAAAACTGGCCAATTTCAAATGTAATACCAACTTTTGAAAGTAAAGGATCATGAGATACTAAAATTAGGGTGTTCGATGTGATTTTGAATTGTTCTCATGATTTAATAATTAGGATGGGACTTGAAAGTTTTCACTGTATTACAGATTCTTTTTGGTTGGTGGGGGAACTACCATAATTCCACTACTAGGTTTCTCTCCTCTCCTCTCCTCTCCTCTCCTCTCCTTTTCCTTTCTCCTTTCCTTTTTCCTTTCCTTTCCCTTTCCCTTCCTTCCTTTTCTTTCCTTTCCATTAAAAGTACATTAATGTACATGTATTAATGTACATTAATACATATTAATGTATCATAGGCAGATACATTAAACAAACCTACTTTTCATTCTTTCTTCTCTTTCTTTTTCTTTCTTCTCTTTTTCTTTCTTTCTTTCTTTCTTTCTTTCTTTCTTTCTTTCTTTCTATTGTTATTTATCTTATTAAATGTTCACAATGTAGTAGTAGCAGTAGCAGTAGTGGTAGTAATTCTACACAATGATTTACAAATTTACATCATTATATTCTTTTTTTTTTTAAGATTTTATTTATTTATTTGACAGAGTGAGACAGATCACAAGTAGGCAGAGAAAGAAGGGGAAGCAGGCTCCCTGCTGAGCAGAGAGCCCGATGCGGGGCTCGATCCCAGCACCCTGAGATCATGACCCGAGTCGAAGACAGACGCTTAACCCACTGAGCCACCCAGGTGCCCCACATCATTATATTCTTATGATAATCTTGTATGATAGGTATTCTGTCTCTGTCTCTTTTTAAAAACTTATTTACTCATTTTAGAGAGAGAGAGAGAGAGAGAGAGAGCCCATGGAGAGAGAGAGAGACAGAGAGAGCCCATGTGAATGGAGGAAGGGGCAGAGGAAGGGGAAGAGAGAGAGGATCTCAACCAGATTCCCCACTGAGCAGGGAACTGGACCTGGGGCTTGATCTCATGACCCTGAGACCAAGACCTGAGCTGAAATCAAGAGTTGGGAGCTTAACCAAATGAGCTACCTAGGTATCCTTCTCTCTTTTTTAAGAAGAAATATCCCACAAGATAATCATCTTTCCTTTTTCATTGCTCCCTGATTCTTCTACGTTAAAAAAGGTTGGTCATTTAAAACTAATTTGTTTTGAGTTTAAATTGTTATTTTATCTTTTATTTTATTTACATTTAAAAAGATTTTATTTATTTGAGAGACAGAGAGAGAGCATGAGTGGTGGGAGAGAGTGGGAGAAGCAGATACCCCACTGAGCAGGTAGCCTGACACATGGCTCAATTCTAGGACCCTGGGATCATGACCTGAGCCAAAGACAGACACTCAACTGACTGAGCCACCCAGGTGCCCCTGATCTTTTTATTAAGCCACTCTTCTTTAGGGTAATAAATATTTTTATCTATTATCACGAGGTAAAATAAATAATTGATTTAATTTATGAATGCAATTTGTAAAATTTCCCCCAATTTTTAAAATGTATTACTCGGGGCGCCTGGGTGGCTCAGTGGGTTGGAGCCTCTGCCTTCGGCTCAGGTCATGATCCCAGGATTCTGGGATCGGGCCCCGCATCGGGCTCTCTGCTCGGCGGGGAGCCTGCTTCCCCCTCTCTCTCTGCCTGCCTCTCTGCCTACTTGTGATCTCTCTCTCTGTGTCAAATAAATAAATAAAATCTTTAAAAAAAAAATAAAAAATAAAAAATAAAATGTATTACTCATAAGACACTCCATATTTTGACCATAGTCTCATCATAATTTACTTCTGGATTTCTTTTTGTTAATTATTGAAGATGGCAGAGAGACATCATTATATATGATACCACATATGTTGTAGGAAAAGTATGTATCATTCAAAGAACAATGATGCTGGGTTACCTACATAACCTTTATGCATTAGGCATGAAACAGCAATCAGTTTAAAGTTACACTACATATCACAAACTCATACATACCAGAACCACTCCTTTCATTTTCCATTTTCCTTTTTCTTTTTAAAACTTCTCTGTTGTTTTAAAAGAAAAAAATCTCTCATATCAGACCTACAAGTCAAGGGGAATTAGTAATCTACTTTTAATTTTAATTTTTTATTTATTTTTACTTTTTTTATTGAGAGAGAGAGAGAGCAGGGGAGAGGGAGGAAGAGAGAGAGAGAAACTTAGGCAGGTCCCATGCCTGTGCAAAGCCTGACACAGGGCTTGATCTCAGGACTCTGCAATCATGACCTGAGCTGAAATCAAGAGTTAGATGCTTATCCAACTGAGTCACCCAGGTACCACACTAATCTACTTTTTAAAAAGTTGAAAAAATCTGATTCGTTACATGAACATTATTTTCAACCTTTTACGCCAATCTCCCTTTAGAACAAAAGTTCTTACCTTCCTTTAATGTTGCTCAAAATTCCAAAATGGGCTATTTTTTGGTCAAAAGAAATCAAGGCATTGATACTTTAAGAATATCTGTTTTCAAAATATATGTGTACCTGTTGTAACACTGATTAAAAGTCAAGTAGCACATCTTACTATCAGACTAAATATCACCATCATAGGCAGATACATTAAACAAACCTACTTTATCATTGAATGTAAACATTATATTGTATTGCAGTATTTATTTAGTCAACAAGTATTTATTAACTATCAACTATACAACTTTCTAGGTGCTGGGGATACAAAAAATAAACAAAATGGACAATTATACCTGGATTATTCAGAGGTAATATATCTGAATGGTAATGTCAGAAAAATGAAAAGTACTTTGAACAAAAATTAAGAAAATAATAGGTAAAGACGTTGCTAATCAGGAGGTGCATTTTGTCTAAAAGACAAAATGGTCATATTTGAGTTTATTGTGAAAGTAAATTTTTAGCAGAAACTTAGTAAGTGAGTGAACATTTGAGGAACTTCCCTCCAGGCAGAAGAAAAAGTAATAGAAATGGCCCTAAATCAAGAACATGTTCAGTGAAGACAGTGTGGCTGGACCAGAATGCACAAAGTGGAAATAGTAGAAAATGAGTCCCAAAAGGTAAGGTGAGAAAGTGACCTTGTAGGGTATCATAAAGACTAATTTTTTTCTGAGTGAGATGGGAAGCCATCAGAAGCTTCCGTGAGAGAAGTGATTATACATTTAAAAGATTACTGTGTCTCCTGTATTGAGAATGTAGTGGTATGTGGAAGAGAGGTGAGAGGAGGGAAATAGAAGCAGTACCAGTTAAGGGGATGTTCTTATAATCCACAGGAAATATAAAAGTGTTTTTTGCTAAGGCAGTAGTGGTTAAGGTTCTATGAAGCTGCCAGATTTGGTGTAGATTTTGAAGGCAACATCAATAACATTTACTTATAAATTACCTGTTATCTACAGACTGGATATGAGGTATAAGAAAAAGGGTCTGGAACAATTGGAAAAATGGAGTTGCTGTTTTCTGGAATACTGTGGGAGTATCAGGATCTTAGGGGAAGTATTAAGAACTTGGTTTAGGGCAAGTCAAGTAAGAGATGAGAATTAGATATCAAATGGAGCTGCCAATTAGAAAGTTAGATAAATGTGTCTGAAATTCAAGTAACAGGTCCAAAATGTATATATTAATTTGCAAGTCATCTGCAAAAAAGCCATGAGACTAGATGAGACCACCATGTAAAAAAATGTAGACAGAGATGAGAGGAAGGGCCATGTAAGAAACTGTGAAGAATTTTAGCATTTAAAGTTTGAATAAGTAAGAACAAGTAAAGGGAGTTAAGGAGGAGTGGTCAGTATGGCCAGAAAGGAACCAGGACCGCTGTGACCTAGAATCAAGAGAAGAAGATGTTTCAAGGAAAGTAAACAACTGTGTTTCTATTAGGACAGGTCACAGGACTGGTATGCCAAGTTACATAACTACAGATTTTACCAGTGTGGAGATGAGCAGTTTGATGGAGTATTAAGTATGAGGCATCAGGAAGAGATAAAAATATAGATAAATATATAAAAGAATTTTGCTGTTAAGGGAAGCAGGAAACACGGTGGTAGCTGAAAAAGGACATGTAGTGAAGAAAATTCATTAAGAGCTATATAGTAAATTTTTATGCTTATGACAATAATCCAATAAAGAAATTAATAGGACTTGCAAGGAAGATGACAGAGTAAGAGGAATGGAGGCTCAACTTGTCCCACAGATACACCTACATAACACCCGTATCAGTATAAATAACCCAGAAAATCACCCAAGGAGTGGCAAAACAGACTCTCCACAGTTAAATGTATAGAAGAGGCCACATCAGAGAGGGTAGGAAGGATGCAGATGTAGTCAGGAGCCAAAGTGACCCAGAGGACTGCCTAGTGGAGGGAGGGACACCATGGGCATAGAGAAAGAAGGGGAGCAGACCCTATACCAGGCACCCAACGCATGGGGAACTTGTACTGGGAAGATGAATCCCTATAATATTTGGCTCTGAAAACCAGAGAGGGTTAACTTCAAGAATTCTTATAATCAGTTTGGCTTAACACCTAGTACTTAATTTTTTAAAAATATTTTATTTATTTATTTGAGAGAGAGAGTGAGTGAGAGAGAGAGCATGAGCAGGCGTAGGGGCAGAGGGAAAGGGAGAAGAAGACTCTTCTGCTGAGCAGGGAGTCCAACACGGGACTCGATTCCCGAATCCTGGGATCATGACCTGAGCTGAAGGCAGACTCTTAACTGACTGAGCCACCCAGCGCCCCACACCTGGAACTTTAAAAATTAGCTTGGCTCTGGGAGAGATGGAGGGCAAGAAGAAACTGAGTCCCCACCCTTAAAGAGACAGCAAATGAATAGCCCTGCTGACATACAGCAAAAGCAATTTGATGAATGCCTAGAGTATGTGGGAGGAGGATTTGTTTACTATTCTCAGATATATGCTGGAAGGGCAGGGATCTTTGGGAAACTTCTCCAAAAGCAAAAGAGCTGGCGGGAGCCATTTCCCTCCTGGATCCCCAGCCTGAATACATGGACACTGGTGGGAAACAGTACAGTGGGAATACTCTCAGTCAAGCTTGCTAACAGCATGCCCTGCCCTGACATTCTTTTATGGACTTGCCCTGTCCAAACAGACTCTTTATGAGTTTTCCAAAAAGAATACAGGTCCCCTCCACAGAACAACTGTGCACAACTTGCTAACAGCACACCTGTCCCCATATCCTCTTATGGACCCAATCCATCCAACACTCCCTCAGCAAGAATACATCCAAAGTGGCTCCACAAGCATGCTGTGTGCAAGTAGCCCAGACAGGAGCCAGCACCATTCCAAAATGACTCTTGCCCTGGGAAGAAGGGAAGAAAAATACACACACCAGCAGACATCTGGTCTGACTGAAGGCCCCACCCTCCAATGAAGGTTTCTCAGAGGATAACACAGGGAAAGTGCCCTTCAGTTTGGTGTGACAGCAGCTCTGGAAAACACTTTTAATTACCCAACCCAAGCCCAAAGTGGCCCCAGACTGGCCTGTTAACAACATAGGGAACAAACCCTGCCTACAACAGGCAAAGAGAACCATTTCAGATACCTGAAGGTAAACATGACTCAACCACAAGAGTAGGTTGCATGCTACACACGTAGAAGACACCCCTGAAGCAGGTTCTGGAGAACAGAAGACACCACACAGAGGACACTATAGGACCTCTTCTTCATAAGGCCACTACTTTCAAGAGCAGGAGATGTAGCTGAGGTTCCTAACACAGAGAAATAGACACAGAGAGTTAGATAAAATGCAGTGAGAACATTATGTTTCAAATGAAAGGAAGGACAAAAATCAAAGCAGGAGAGCTAAAAAAATGGAGATAATATGTCTGATAGAGAACATAAAATAATGATCAAAAAATTGACTTGAGAAAAGAGTGAAGGATTTCAGAGAGACCCTCAACAAAGAGGTAGAAAACAAAAAACCAATCAGAAATGAAGAACTCAACAACTAGAATTAAAAGTATACTACAGGAAAAAGTAGTAGACTAGAGGAAGGAGAACAGAGCAGTGACCTGGTGCACAGAGTAATGGGAAACAATCAAGCTGAACAGGAGAAAGAAAAAAGAATATTAAAAAATAAAAATAGATTAAGGTTACTCAACAACATCATCAAGTGTAATAACATTTGTATTCTAGTGATCCGGCAAGTGAAAAAGTAGACAAGAGGGCAGGAAATTTATTTGAAGAAGAAATAATAGCTGAAAAATCCCCAAATCTGGGGAAACAAATTCATATGCAGAAGGCACAGAGATCCCTCAACAAAATCAACCCAAGGAGGTCTACATCAAGACATAGTAATTACAATGGCAAAATATAGTGATAAAGAGAGGATTTTAAAAGCAGCAAGACAAAAGAAAACAGTTACATACAAAGGAAATCTCATAAGGGTATCAGCTGATTTCTCAGCAGAAAAATTACAGGGCAGAAGAGAGTGGCACGGTGTATTCAAAATGTTAAAGAAAACAAAACAAAACAAAACTCTGCATATAAAAATACTCTATCCAGCAAGGCTATCATTCAGGTAGAAGGAGAAATAGAGTTTCCGAGACAGACAAGTTAAAGAAATTCATGACCATAAACCAGCCCTACAAAATATGTTAAAGGGGACTCTTTGAATGGAAAGGAAAGACCATAAGCAGGAATAAGAAAAGTAGGAAGCACAAAAGCAGTAAAATTAAGTATATCTAAAAAATCAGTCAAGGGATTCACAAAATAAAAGGATGTAAATTATGACACCATATACCTTATATGTGGAGAAAGAGAGGTAAAGTTTTAGTGCTTTTAGAATGGGTTCAAATTCAGGTGACCATCAACTTAATATAAACTGCTTTATGCATAAGATGTTATACAAAACCTAATGGTATCCACAAATCAAAAACCAGTAAAAGATATTCAAAAAATAAGGAGAAAGGAATCTAAGTATATCACTAAAGAAAGCCCAGCAAACCATGAGAGAAGACAGCAAGAAAGGAACAGAGAAGAACTACAAAAACAACCATAAAACAAGTAACAAAATGGCAATAAGTACATACCTATCAATAACTACTTCGAATGTAAATGGATTGAACACTCTAACCAAAAAAATGCAGGGTTAAAGAATGAATTAAAAAACAAGATCCATCTATATGCTGCGTACAAGAGACTCATTTCAGACCTCAAGACAAGTTCAGACTGCAAGTGAAGGGATGGGAAAGCATTTATTATGCAAATACAGGTGAAAAGAAAGCTAGGGTAGCAATACTTATATTGGACAAAATAGACTTTAAAGCAAAGACTGGAACAAGAAACACAGAAGAATACTATATATCATCATAAAGGGGAGAACTTGACAAGAAGATATAGCAATTATAAACATTTATGCTCCCAACCTGGAACAACCCAAGTACATAAAGCAGCTAATAACAAACATAAAGGAAATAACCTATAGTAATACAATACTAGGAGAGGACTTTAAATTCCCACTTATATCCATAATAGATCATCCAAACAGAAAATCAAAATGGAAAGAGTACCTCTGAATGACACATTGCACTAAAGGGATCTAACGGATAGAATAGTCCACTATAAAACAGAAGAATATACATTCCTTTCAAGTGGACATCGAATGTTCTCCAGAACAGATCACATATTAGACCACAAAACAAGTCAATAAATCTAGAAAAATTGAAGTCATATCCATGTATCTTTTCTGAGCACAATGCTATAAAACTAGAAATCAACCACAAGGAAAAATCCAGAAAGAGCACAAATACATGGAGGTTAAATAACATGCTACCAATGAATTGGTCAACCAAGAAGTCAAAGAAGGAATAAAAAACTACATGGAAATAAATAAAAATAAAATTACAACAGTCTTTGTAATTTTATTTTTATTTAACAGATGCACAAAATGCATTTGACAAAGTGCAACATATATTTATGACAACCCTTAACAACGTAGGTTTAGAGGGAACTAACCTCAACATGATAAAGGCCATATATGAAAAAAACACAGCTAATATCATATTTAATGGTGAAAAACTGAAAACTTTTCTCCTAAGATGAGGAACAACACAAGGATGTCCACTCTCACTTTTATTTAACAGAGTACTAGAAGTTCTAGCCACATCACTCAGACAACAAAAAGAAATAAATGGCCTCCAAATTGGTAAAGAAGAAGTAAAATTTTCAGTATTTGCAGATGACATGATACTATATATAGAAAACCCTAAAGACTCCACCAAAAACCACCAGAAGTGATAAATGAATTCAGTAAGATTGCAGGATACAAAATCAATATACAGATATCTGGTTCATTTCTACACACTAATAATGAAGTAGCAGAAAATAAAGAAAATAAGCCCATTTACAATTGCACCAAAAAGAATAAAATGCCTAGGAATAAACAACCAAGGAGATGGAAGACCTATACTCTGATTATAAAACATTGATGAAAAAAATTGAAAAAAAAAATTGAAGATGACAAAAAGAAATGGTAAGGCATTCCATGCTCATGGATTAGGAGAACAAATATTATTAAGATGTCCATACTAATAGATTTAAACATACTAACAGATTTAAAACAATCTTTATCAAAATACCAACAGCATTTTTCACGGAACTAGAATAAGCAATCCTAAAATTTGTATAGAGCCACAAAAGACACTGAAAAGCCAAAGTAATCTCGAAAAAGAAGAACAAAACTGGTTTCAAGATATACTACAAAGCTATAATAATCAAAACTGCATGGTACTGGCACAAAAATGGACACAGAGATCAAGAGAACAGAACAGAGAGCCCAGAAATAAACCCATGATTGTATGGTCAATTAATCTATGACAGAGGCAAGAATATGCAATGGAAAAAAAAGACTGTCTCTTTAACAAATGTTGGAAAACTGGAAGGCTACATTCAAAAGAATGAAACTCGATCACTTTCTTATACCATACACAAAAGTAAACTCAAAATGGACTTAAATGTGAGACCTGAAACCATAAAAATCCAAAGGAGAGCACAGGCAATAATTTCTCTAACAACAGCCATAGCAGCATTTTTTCTAGATATGTCTCCTAAGGCATGGGAAACAAAAGCGAAAATAAACTATTGGGACTGCATCAAAATAAAAAGCTTCTGCACAGCAAATAAAATTATCAACAAAACAAAAAGACAACCAATGAATGGAGGAAGATATTTGCAAAGGATATATCCTATAAGGGGTTAGTATTTAAATTACATAAAGAACTTATAGAACTCAACACACAAAAACACATAATCCATTTAAAAATGGGGAGAAGACATGAACAGACATTTTTCCAAAGTAGACATAGAGATGGCAAACAAACATATGGAAAGATGCTCAATGGCACTCATCATCAGGTGATACCACCTCACACCTGTCAGGAAAGCTAAAATCAACAACACAAGAAACAGGTATTGGCAAGGATGTGGAGAAAAAGGAACCCTCATACATTGTTGGTAGAAATGCAAACTGGTGCAGCCATTGCAGAAGACAGTATGTAGGTTGCTTAAAAAATTAAAATTAGGGGGCGCCTGGGTGGCTCAGTGGGTTAAAGCCTCTGCCTTCGGCTCAGGTCATGATCTCAGGGTCCTGGGATCGAGCCCCGCATCAGGCTCTTTGCTCAGCAGGGAGCCTGCTTCCTCCTTTCTCTCTGCCTGACTCTCTGCCTACTTGTGATCTCTCTCTCTCTGTCAAATAAATAAATAAAATCTTTAAAAAAAAAATTAAAAATAGAATTACCATTACAGTAATTTCACCATAGGGTATTCACCCAAAGGATATGAAAACACTAATTAAAAAAAAATATATGCACCCCTATGTTTTTTGCAGCATTGTTTACAATAGCCAAATTATGGAAGCAACCTAAATATCTACTGATGGATGAATAAAGAAGAGGTGATATATATACAATGGAATATTACTCAGCCATAAAAAAGAATGAAATCTTGCATCTGCAACAACATAGATGGATCTAGAGGATATTATGCCAAATGAAATGTCAGTCAGAGAAAGACAAATACCATATGATCTCATATGTGGAATTTAAGAAAGCACAAATGAACAAATAATAAAGAAACAAAAAACCTGACTCTTAAATACAGAGAAAAAAAACTGTGGTTACCAAAGATAGGTGGGTAGGGAGAAAGGCAAAATAGGTGAAAGGGATTAAGAGTACATTTATCATGATAAGCAGTGAATAATGTATAGTATTATTGAATCACCATATTGTCCACCTGAAACTAATATGACATTGTAAATTAATTATACTGAAATTGTTTAAGAAAGTAATAATGGTAACACAGGATAGAGATGAAAGAATTGCCTGAATGATGTCCTTGAGTAGTCAAGGAGAAGGATCTACTGTTCAGGTGGAATATTGATCTTGGATAGGGGACAGACAGTTCATACATAGCATGTATTCTATTATACTGGTGACTAATGCTTTTAAAAAACTAGCTGCATGAACATTTAAGTTTTTTATTTCAAAGAACTAGATCTCGTAAAAATCATACAGGAAAGAGTATTTTTATTTTCCCTACTCTATAGATGAGAGAAATTAGAGGTAAACTAGATTCAGGAACCCATTACAGTAATGAAATATTTCAATAAAAATATATTTTTATCAAATATTCTAATATTTCTTAGGGATTTTAATTATAAATTGATTTAGAGTAGCCATCAACCCAGATAATCTAGATCCACAGGATACCTCTAGTGGTAATACTGTTCTCATATTTGGCTGTACAGCAAAATCACCTTTGGGATTCCATTTTTCTTTGTTTTGACATAGCATCTTTGGTCTCAATCTTTGGATATTCTCATTCAGTGGGTTTGGAGAGGGAATGGGTCATCTGTGTTTTAAAATAAAGTATCACAGCTGTTTTCAGAGTGGTTCCACAGTTGAGTAACAC
This sequence comes from Potos flavus, assembly GCA_028534135.1. NCBI lineage: Eukaryota > Metazoa > Chordata > Mammalia > Carnivora > Procyonidae > Potos > Potos flavus. Next base: position 60,254,246 of record CM052885.1, read on the forward strand.
TGTAGTGTCAGACATCCACACTGTATCAAATGGTTTTCTACATATAGATATCCTCTGCAAGCTGGATACATTTTCATCACGAGGAAAGATGACATTAGGAGAAGTTCAGAATGTAGTTTTTATGATAAAAAGACCTTCAGCAGATGCTCTTTCAAAATTTATAATGTTAGATACATGGGTTTGCTTTTTATAAAGATTGGGGGAATAATCTGGTGTTAGAGAATGGTAAATCCTAATTCATGTGTTGGTTTTTAGTTCTCTCCAGGGAGCCTTACACTGGTGAGGAAGTAGATCAGGAACTGAGTCAGGGACTCTAAGGAAGACTGGTCCTAATTTTAACCATAATTATCTTGCTTTCAAGGGTCCTGTTTAATATTTCATTTCAAAGAATATTTATATTTTATTCAAATGTTTAAAAAGAATGAATTAGAGATGGTATTCATCTAGGACTCAAGACTCCAAATACCCAAATGCTTGATCAGCTTTCTAATACCACTGCAGCCTCCCTTCAGAACAATATCGTCAAACATCACTCATCAGTCAAAAAATGCTTACTTACCAATTAGTCTCACACTCACTGAAACAACACACTAGACAAATAGTATCATCTTTCTGGGGACTTCATTGAAATAAATCTATTTGATATTTTTTCCTTAGGGTAACTGGAAAGACTTACATGTACTGAGATAAAAGTAACCAAAAGTAATCCTTATCATTAACCTGAATATTACCTCCTAATTCTACAGTACCCTTCTGATAAGCTGGGCTAGATGTGGGCAACTTTAAGTATTATTTGTACAGAGTAGGCAGATCTAATGCTTAGAACAAAAATCAAACTTCTGTGACCTTTCCCCCATTAAAATCTCGCTCTTATTCTGGCTATTTAAATCTTACACATCTGATTAATAAATTAATGAGATTTAATTTAAAAAATATACAGAAACGTTTCGTGTTAGTATAGGTTCTCTGATAAGCAGAAAACAGGGTAGAAAAATTAAATACCAAGAAACTTATTATGGAAAAAATCTGAGACCTAAAATGGGGGTGGGAGTCAGAAGAAGCTGAGAGAGCCATCAGGCCATCTTACATGTCTAATCCAGAATGAAGAGAAAGAGAGAAAGGAGGAAGGAAGTTTGGATAGAAGTTTGGATGGAAGAAGTGCAGTTCTAAGGAAATTTGGCAAGGCCCCCAGTGAATTCTTGAGCCAAAGTCACCCAGGAAAAGAGACCACCTCCTCCAAGAACAGGCTGCTTTTACATCTCTACCACCATCAATCACTGGCAGAAAGCAGCCTGGGAAACGGGGCCTCTGCACCAAAACTTCAACAGGTTATAGAGGCTGCCACTTGAGTGGTCAGTTATACTTTCTGCAGTTAGAGATTTGACAGGCACATTCACATGACCATCACACATTTATATTCTAAGGATGTGCACTTGTATGTCTGAGTTTGTGTTAAATTTATTCATCCATTGTTACTGACTTCAGCTCAAATCTTTGCCTCCAATAGCTGTGGAAGCTAGAGATTACCCTGAATTTAGCACAAGAATTGAACCAGAGAACTTGACATTCTTTTTTCATACTACCACATAAACATATTTTAATGTCTAGTTTTTCTGTTTCTTCCTATTATTTCTAGAAGCAAAACCACAGGGGACATGGAATGTACTCCTGTTTCTATATAAAGGGAAGGAACTTTTCCCAAAAGTGTCCATTAAGAAAGACTGAGAAGGTTCCAGCCCTGAGGCTGTGTGAACTGAGCCGATCTTCACACAGCACCGACTCCTCTCCTTCCTCAACCTCACCAGCTAATGGAACGTGTCACTCCAAGGGGCAAGATTTATTCATGAAATACCTCCACAGAAAAATGTAGAGGAGGGAAGCAGTTCTGCTGTTAGAGTGATGGAATTCTTTATGCTCTGTTTGTGAAGCGACTGGTGTTTACGTCCAGCTATCTCTGTGCATTGGCTTTAATTTAAGATTACCAGGTGTCTGCCTTTCCTTGGAAGAAATTCGAAGATATTTGAAAGAAATGAGAAATATTCCTGAAGTTACATTCCTCCTCTTCAACAACAGACCTGAACTGGTTCTGGAGACGCAAAGATGAGTATACATGCTCTCAGGCATACGACTGCTCACAAATTCTTTAGAGATTTAGAGAATTTGTATTCTGGAAGGTAGATAACTGTAATGATGTTTAGTTATCTAGAGATTTTTGTTTTAGTCTCAGTTCTGCTCTGTGACTGAGAAAATAATTTAGACACTTTGAATCAGGTTTCTTATCTAAACTGGCTAAACTAGCAGACCAATGTGAATGATGCCTCCAGGAATTTTATAATATGGCAGCCTACATCATAGTTTTTCTCCCAAGTTTCAAAATCTATTATTTCAATTAGTAACACAGGAGATCTCAGAGTAGAATTTCTATGGCAGTGTTCAGCTGAGTGTGTGTGTATGTGCACATATATACATGCATACAAACATACATATATATGCATACATATATATATATATATGTATATGAGAGTGGGGTGATTTTAGGAATGAAGAAATAATCTCAAATTATAGCAGAATGACTTTTTTTGAAATAGTTTGTGGGAATGAAAATAAAGGAAGGAATTTTGGAACCAGGAGATATTTTAGTCCAGATTTTTATTTCTAAACTATTTGGTTTTGGTCCACCTGTACTATAAGCAGTGATATGTTTTAAAGTATGATTACCTGGCCTCACCATAGACTTGATAAAATTTTTTTTTTACATGGAGCCTGGAAATCTTAATTTTTGACAAAGTCTATGGATGGTTCATTTACATGTGAGTGCTTGAGAATTGCTCATCTAATCTAAATTCTGCATTTTACAGATGAAGAAATTGAGGCTCAGAGATGACAATGTATATTTATTTGAGCGAATTCATCAAAATAATCCAAATAGCTCGTATTTAAACTCCAGGTGAAATATTAATATCATTCACTCATTCATTCATTCATTCATTCCTCTAATAGCAATTTATTGACTGCTTACTCAGGTATAGTGCTAAGTGTCTAATATAGATCAGCTTATCTAATTCTTAAAATATCTCTGTATCATAATAACTCAGAAGTTGTAATTATTTCTCAGAGACTGAGGCTAAATTCTTTCAATAGTTTGCCTGTGTTCTGACTCCTACTGAGCTGGTGGTTTTAATTCTAAAACTCATGCTCCATAACCAACTTGTGTTTGCTCCAAAGACAGAGAAAGAACTAAAATTTGCTGAATGCCTATACAGCAAGAACTTTTATACATGCTATATAATTTCATCTTTTCTTCACTGAATCAGATTTTATATAAATATATACATATATTTATATTTATATTCATAAGTTTTACAAAACAGGAAATTGAGACTCAGAAGCTAAAATGAATAGGACCAAGATTACACAAGCCTAGGCATTCGACTTCCAGCCTTTGGGAAGTAATTTAATGGGATTTTTAGGACTAAAGACTATGATTAGCTACTTGAACTTTCTATAGGTGGGTGAGGATCTTGACCTTCTGAAAGTGTATTGTCTCAGAACCTGAGTTTCTGACTCCTGAACTGCATGCATTACTAACAATGCTTCAGCCCTTCCCCACTGTGCTGGAAGGTCCCTCCCGCCTGTCAGCTGAGTTATCAATGGCTATGTGTTTCAATCAAGCAGTGAAATGGAGAGAAAATGAACATGGTTATTTCCTCATATTTTAGTTCGCTGCCTAGGAATACTGTCAGCTGGGACCATACATTATGCTAATGTTATTGCAGCATTGTCTTCTTTGCATTCCAAGGGGGACTGCTTTTGTTCTCCCAAACTGTGCCTCACTAAAATCTGGAAGTACCTGGTTTACATATTCACTGCCACTCCTGGCTTCCTCAGGGACCATTTCAAAGTACTAGACAATGGTAAGCAAATTAGTTATTTGATTCTGATGAACTGAGGTCAACATAACATCTGTTTTTCTCAACTTTGCTATCACCTTTATTTCTGCAGTGTTTGCTTGTATCTGTGATTTATTCTGTCATCTAAGAGCTTTTTCAGTGACCTGAAGCCTCTTGTCTTTCCTGTCAGTGTTTTCTCAAGTTGCTTTTTGCCATAGCCTGGCCAACAAACTGTAACTGACTAACCAATGAAAATTTCTCAAATTCTGCTGTTTTCAAACTCTACATATGTCCTTTTCCTCCAGCAAATTGAGCAGTGATATTTGACAGAGTGGATGTAAACATTTTTGTTGTCAGTCTGGGGAAAGGAGGACAAAAGTCCTTGGTCATCCACTTCCATATCAAGTAACCATACAGCAATGCATTCATTAAGTATTTTATAGAGCAAAACATCTACTGAACAAATGGTTTAGGAATAATTTTACTTATTTTTGAAATCTATGCTCTTTAAGAATTAGGAAACTGAGGGGCACCTGGGTGGCTCAGTGGGTTAAAGCCTCTGCCTTCAGCTCAGGTCATGATCTCGGGGTCTTGGGATTGAGCCTGGCATCTGGCTCTCTGCTCAGCAGGGCGCCTGCTTCCCCCTCTCTTTGCCTGCCTCTCTGCCTGCTTGTGATCTCTCTCTCTCTCTCTGTCAAGTAAATAAATAAATAAAATCTTAAAAAAAAAA
>CM052885.1:60259365-60444710 GCA_028534135.1 Potos flavus
ACTGGAAAGTAGAGTGCATTTTTATAGCCATTCTTTTTGATCTTCTCTTTCCAACACTTCTGCCTCACCCCATGGAGTACCTCATCATTTTCTGTCAGTCCCACTCTGTGCTATGCCTTGAATACCATTGCTTTCCTCTAGCTGACCTACAATATCTCTCAGTCTCAGTCAGAGCAGACATTCGCATGAGCCCCTAATTTGTTTTCGAGCCTCGGTTATTGAACCATTTCAATTGCATGGTCTAAATAGTACTTATAGTCAGTTGTATATTTAGAATGTAAATCAGATCATTTTCTTATCCTGCTTGAAATTTTTCAATAGTTCTTCATTGCTCTCTTACGGCTTTTCAGGTCCAGCATGATTTTACTTCTATTTGCCCTTCCCTCCTCATTTGATACTTTCATGCCTCACTTTCCTATTTCATTGCACGTGAGTCACACTTGGCTTCTTTCTCTTCCTTAGGTATGCCCTTCCCAACACAGTATCTCTGTACTTTCTCATTATCTTACAGTTCTTTCACCAGTCATTCAAATGACTGACATTGGCACCATTCTTTAGCTCTCTGACTAAATATCAGTTTCTCAAAGAACACACTCTGACCAGTCTTTCATAGTAATCTCCTAACACTGACATTTTGTTCTCTATCACATCACTCAGGTTACTTCCTTATACCATTTATTTCTACCTGCAATGCAAGGAATTCTGTGTAATGGTCCACTCAGCCTCCAATCTGCCCTCCTTCTGATGTGGGAAACAAAGGCAGAAGAAAAATTATTAAATTTCCTTACTACTTACAGCCCATTGACAAGTTCTTAAAACAGGCAGAGTAATATTCCTCTAGGGAATCAACTACCTGGATGTTGGCACTTTGCTAAGGGCAAAAGGCAATCTTAGCCTGGCCCAGGATTCTGTAAGTCTACTTTAACATAAAAATTCCTTTGGAAACTTCCTTTATCTCTACTACCCAGGATACATGTTGGCAATCATCCCCCAAGCATATGACCCACCAATATACATCGGAAGGGTCTCACAGTGAAGGTTTTATTAGACAGTAATAAATGACCTTTCCCAACAATAGCTAGCCCCATCAATGTCCTGGAAACCTTGCTTCTAAAACTCCTTAGAGACTTGCACTATCCATAAACCCCTCTCAACTTGAAAGTATATAATGGCCCACTCCTCATGACCCCAGTGCACCTCTTTCTGCCTATAGGTCCTGTCCCCGTGCTTTAATAAAATCACCTTTTTGCACCAAAGACGTCTCAAGAATTCTTTCTTGGCCATTGGCTCTAGACCTCACCAACATTTCAAAACTATCTCATTTGGCGACCACAAATGGACCCTTTTCATTTTAGAGAGCTTTCTTTCTGTTCTCAACTTCACTTAATAAACTATCAGTCCACACTTTTGTGTCCACAAGACTCACTCTTCAACTTGGCGAGACAAGAACCCTGAAAACCCTGCAACACCCCTAGGTTGCCTCCTATTCTGGTAAGCTGAAATCTGTACTTCTTAGACTCCTTTGCACTAGGATTCTAGGGGAAACTAAGTGTTTTTTGATATTTGGGAAATAGAAATCAGGTACATGCTCCTTTCTTGCAGCTTTTGTTGATAAGCAAGGCCGTAGAGATGTGAATACCAAGACACTACTGAAAAGACTGAACTTTGTGTTTCAATGTATATGCTCTAGTTTTATTAATGTCAGAGGCAATAGTGATGCAAAACCAGCTTCTGGAGTGCAGTTGAACAATCCTGGAGTGCTCTGGAACATAAGAACACCAGTAGCAAACCTCTGATTTTCATTTCTTCAGCCTATCAACCTATTTTGCATTTTACTTCTATTAATTTCTGTTTTAAACCTCTTCTGTGTAAAGTACCTAGGGTGTTTTCCTGCACTGAGCACTCACCAGTTAATGTACTGATTTTATTTATTTGTTTACTATTTATTTATTTTTTGTCTGTCCCCAATAGAATGTAAGCTTAGAGAGGACAGGGACATATCTTATTTAGCATTATACAACTGTTCAACACTAAAACAATTCATCACACAAAGTAAGGATTAATGAATATTGATGGCACACACGAGTGAATAAATAATACAAATGAACCAAGTTCAATTCATTTAAGAAATAGGTCAAAGATATCTAGACCATAATGTTTCTGGTACTGATCTCTGTGTATTTATTTTGGACTTATGTCATGTTAGGGAAAGAAACTACTTTAGAAACCAAGATTATCATGCCCATGTTTTTGCTTTTCAGGATACATAAATGTTAACAGTTTCTACTGAATAGGTTTTCATTTAGGTGTCAATGAATCCCAGTGAAAAAATATGAGAGCTGGATTAGAAGCTTTCATCCATAGCAGTGGTTTTCAATGCAGTTATTGCTTTTCTGACAATCTGCATATTCATCCTGGTGAATAAAATCCTATTTTCATAATTTGTGTTTTGCATGAGAAATCTGGAAATAGCACACATACTGTCTGTGTTGCACACTTCTGAGTTACTCTGGCTCAGGCTTATAGCCTTCCTTCACTTCCAGGTTTGCTTCCTCTCCTCCCTTCATCTCTCCTCTCCTTTTTTCCTTTTTTTGAATATGAATTAATGCCACCCGACAGGATGACTAATGTAGTTTCATTATCATCATTCACAGAAATGAGTCAGCATCTTTCACTAAGCAACTTTGTGACAGGAGGAAGTTTTAGATATTTTAAAATATTTGACTTTTTTAAGATGGAAAGGGTCTCCTCCAATCAAACGGAACTGCTGTTTGTTACTCTACTCTCTCACCTGCAATGCTTCATCAGGTCACAAGGGCCTCTTGTCTTCTTTTGTTTTGTGTATTTAAAATGGATGCGCTGCCCATCACTAATGGGCAGATTCTAAGGGTTGGAAGCTGCTGCTGTTAATGAATGCATTTATGAAAGCTCTGTTTTCTATTTGTTTATTCCTTTATTTTTTAAGTAACATGTAGATTTCTAGTACCTATATAGATTATATATATATATATTAAGATTTCATTTATTTATTTGACAGAGAGAGAGAAAGAGAGCGTGCACAAACAGGAGGAGCGGCAGAGGGCAGAGGGAGTTGCAGACTCCCCACTGAACAGAGAGCCTGAAACAGAGTTCCCCTTGATCCCATGACCCTGGGATCATGACCTGTGCCTAAAGCAGAGGCTCAACCAACTGAGCTACCCAGGCACCCCTAGATTATATATTTTTAACTGGATCTTCTCAAAAAAAATGTAGATAAAGAAAAACCTGTCATGTCAGACTAGCTCAAAAGCTGCATAAAAGGGAAAAACAATCAAACCACTTTTTTTTTCCTAAGGCAGTTTTGTGAGCTCCGAAGAAAAGAGCAATTTTAGCCAATAAAAACTGATTCTCTCAAGTGCAGCAGGAAAATGTGGCTCATTGCAACAGAGGAGGGAGCTGGAAGCCAGAGGATTGATGTTGCCTGCTTCCATCCATCGGCTTTCATGAGCTCACTCAATGCCCTTGTGATGAGCAGCATTCAGTGTGCAAAGAGCTGAAGAGGCACAAGAGTGTGCATGCTGATGAGCATAACCACTCATCATTCATCAACCCAGCCTGCTCCTTCAGATCTCCTTTTGTGTTGAGAGAAGAGAGAACACAAGAATATGTGTTTAGAAGTTCTCTATTTATGTTGGAAGAAATAAAGAAAGGAAACTGGCTGGGGGATTGAAATAAACCAACAAACCAAAGAAGAGCTAAGGGAGAGCAAAGGAGAAAAGGGCAGAACCTAAGGAAGTACATTTCTCAAACACTGATGAAATTTGCTCCTTATGTTCTTTGTTCAAAAGAAACAAACAAGAGGGCTGATTTCGCATTGCAGGCATGGAAGGAGAAGTAGAAGAAACAAGAAGTGGGTTCTGCTGATACCTCTAATTTTAATACATATCTCCATGAAGAATGATTTTTATCAACCCTACTCATTTCCTTCCTCCCTCATTTCCTCTCTTTTTCTATTACAGGACTGCATCTAGAAACTACATGGCCCAGCCTCCTCCTCTGCATGTAAAGGATTGGACATCTCTGAAAAACTTAAATGACCAACCAAAGATAGCACTCTCAATTCCTATAAGAGTTGGAAATATAACTTAGGCTCCCAGATTTCCATTCCAGTGCTCATTTCACTGTACGATCCAGTATTATTATTATCACTAATAGTAGTTGGTATTTCTTTATGGAATTCAAGCATCCTTGAACATTAACTGAAATGACATTTTCCTAAAATTTAGTATTGTGTAAAAGGCACAAATGACATTGATAAAATATGTTTTAAATAATTTTTAAAAATCAGTATTGAAATGCAATGAGAAGTTACAAAGTTATATTTTCTGTTGTCGGGAACTCAGAATTAGTCCATCTGGAACCAAGATCAAACAGTACATTTTTAATCATTTGAAGAAAAATCCATTCCATGTTTGATATTTCTGAAGTGCATAAGGGAAGATGAGAACTATTGTAACCCTTTAAATTTTCTGCTAAGAGGCCATGACTGAGTTCCAAAGAGTGGTATTTTGATAGAACTGAAGGATAAGGTAGATTTCAGGCATAGGAATGAAGACTGTGGCAGTGAAAAAGGAAGTGCCTTATATCAGGGTACTGGTGATTTTTATATTTTCAGAAATATTTTTTAGAAAATAATGAATATTCTTTTAAAAAATTAGGTGATTAACAATGCCATATTTAAGCAATGCTCTTGACACCTCAGGTCAAATAATATTTCTACTTAAAATACACAAATAATTGAAATAAAATGTATGTTGTTCTAGGAAGGAATCAATCCAAGAATGTGAGTCAATATCCAAATCTTCAATTTACATGTCATAACACTACCATAAGAAATATCTCAACATTTTAAAAAAATTATAAAAATGGGTTAATGTATCAAAAGGAAATGTTAGAAGGATTCTCAAAATCCCGTAATCCAGACTCTTAATCTGGTAAGGAAGAAAATTTAACCTAGAAAGTAAAGTATATCACAAAGATGTTAATTGACTTGCTTGTTCTGAAAATACCTATTTTCAAAGGTAAGCTAGAAACCAATTCAACTGTGTTCTCCACAACATTAGATACCAAACAGTGGGCAGAATAATTCTGGAGAGTCACAGCTTTATTTCAAGTGGTCTGTTAACCCATATGTACGGCAAATTTTATCTATAATCTTGAATAAAAAGTGTTACTGAAATATATACTCTATTTCATAGATAGATAGATAGATAGATAGATACAGTATAACGAACACCAAAGCATTTACAACTAGTACTCAGCATTTATTACTGCTTTTTTTTTTTACTACTACTGTTAATAGCAGTTTCCTCATATTTTTTAAAGCCCATCAAGAATCAATATATTTCCCAAAGAGTAACAATTATCATTTGGTTATCTCTCAATACTTTTGATACTTAAATGGCTCTCATATTTGAAAATATTGAGAAATACTGTTCTACTCCATGAATGAATTATCCTTACCAAGTCATGACTTAATGTTATGGTTTATCATTTTATTTTTTGGGGAAAAATGTTGCCAGAAACTTGGCTTTGGGGCTCAATTTTAACTTAAAATCATCTGGAAATTGTCCTCATTGGTTCCTACTTGTTCGCTACTCTTTAAGCATTGTCATGACCAAATTTATGTTATATTTTACTTACATGATTTTTTTAAAGTGGCAAATATGATGAAAAATTACATTCAGTCAAATTTCGGATGACCTTATATATCAACTAGCAATTTTTTGTTTTTTTCAAATCAATATTTTTGTGAAGTGTTCTTTTCCTTGCCTGAATTCCCAGCTATCTGGGAACATAAACATACTAGAACTGTCTATCATGATTGGCATCATGACTCTCAGAATGTCTTTAAGAGGTAGTTTTGAGAAGTTTAGCTTTGCATAATATTAAATTACATTTTTATACTCTGATTCTAGGATTCTCCTGGGAAGCATCCAAAGATTTATTAGCCTCTGGACCTTGGGAGTGCCTAAACTTTTCAGTGTAGGGACACCTAGTGGACCAAGATTCTATTTGTTGGGGTTACACAGTGGTACCCAACTTATTTCACAATAATTCATCAAAAGCCAAGTTTGGCAAGAGTAAGATTTTCAAAAAATTTTGATCACCTCAATTAACCAAACCACAGGTATTCAAAACAAAGCAATTAACAGACTTAAATAACACAGGATGGTAGAAGGCAGTCATTAGTTTGGCTTTCATAATATCATGTTTTTAATCACTGGTTGAGTGAAATGCAGCTTCTATGGAGTTACATGTAAAAAGCCAATGGAAGTAACACTTTATGGTCCCCCTAGCAACTGCTTCTTCAATCTTGGTACCTCTGACTGTGTCAAAATATTTTAATTATCTAAATACACATTTCCACTTAAATGTAGGGTCCAAAAGAGTGTTTCTAGTATGACAAAACTAAGAGAGAAATTTAGAATATCACTCTTGGGTAAAATTTAGATATATTTTGCTAAAAGTAAACCTGGGTTTAAGACTGGAGGTGGGGGAAGAGGAATGGGGAAGATGGCCTAGATAATCTAGAACTCAATATATCATATATTTCACATTTATATTAAACTTGGGCACTGGTTTTTAAATAGAAAAGGAAGATAACTTGCCAGAGATACACATAACAGATTATAGAAACAGAGAGAGAGCCTTGAGGTTAAATCTTGAGTTATTTACTAGCTGTGTGGTTTGGAACAAAGGTTTTGGGCTTTTTTTTTTTTTTTTAATTTTTAATTTGATGATCTGTTCATTTTCATTTGCAATATGGTATTCTAACAGCTTTATAGCATTGTTGAAGTATAAAGTACAACATATAAAAATAGCACAGATTAGACATTATTTTAGAATGAGCTGTTGCTGCTTTTTTTTTTTATCTAATATGAAGACTAACCTACCAAGGTGTTCCATATAAAGTTATTTAAAAATTAACACAAAGCTCATACATGTTAGATATGGAAGGGGCATTAAAAAAAGTCACTTGCTTCCTACTTTTAAAGGGTTAGGGTTAGCAAACAAACAAATAAAAAACCAACTTGAGGTTTAGAGTGGTGTTAAAGAAAAAAATATTTATGTCACTTGTTAAAGTTAGTAAGGCAGAAGTTATTGAGGGGGACTGTTACAATGGATTTTGTAGGAGGGGAGAGAGAGCTGGCCCAACTTTGAAAACATTAAAGAAAAGTGGGAATTTATAGCCAAGGAACAGAGTGGCCATCAGTGGACAAAAATTACTGAGAGAAAACATCAGAGGTAAGGAGGATCTAATAGGATTCTTGCTGAATACAGGCCAGGGTGATCAGATATTACAGATGGATGATGGAGTACGAGGAACCCAGACAGATGTGAAGAATGATCAGACATCAAGGCTGGGGGACTCTATCAAACCAACTTAGGAAGATGCTTCCTAAAATTGTGGAATAAAAAGATGATTACAAAATCCCAAAAGTCAGGGCCTAGTCAAGGAAAGAATTCAGAGAGCCTAACCAGTTTGGTCAAGGGAAGAACTTCTATCAGTGGTTAGGTGACTTACCGACCATGGGCTTAAAACAAATGTCCTAGAGAACACTGGGCATTGATTTAGGTTCAAGCCATACCAGTAATAAAGAGAATTAAATGTTTTCCCTTGGATTTTTCTAATTCTTATGAACTACAAATATTTTAAATGGGATTTCTTTGTTTCACAAAAAGATTATTTTAGAAAGATATCAAACCCTGGCAAAAAATAAATGACTGGAAAATACAAAGAAATCATTTCACATATTTTCCTATGTTGTAGAGACAATTCTACACAACTCTATTAAAATACTTTTTCATAGAAATTTTATTTATCTCTATGAGGTTATGTTTATTTAAACACTATAAAAATATACATTTATTCTAAGTTTGACTCCTTAATATTTCTTTCTGCCAATGACAGTTTTTAAATGAAATAACAGTTAATTTTAAATAATTCTTTTAAAATGAGTGATGAAAATAATTTATTTTAAAAATCTTCAAACATAATTGTTAATGGTGAAAAGGTAATTTTAATTCAACCAAATTAAAGGAATGAAGATGGGGTATATTAAATAATCAAAGCAACATTCATTTTAGGAGAAAGCATAATATAAAACAAAATAAACCTAAAAACGTTTGCAATGGTTTCTTTTCCAGATTCTATAGAAACATTTTACATATACCAGAAAACACTTGCTTTCTATTGCTAATAGATATTCAATAATGTTCACTGAATTATCTAAAATTCATAATATCTGATCAAATTGATTTTACAAGAGTTTTACGAGCTGGAAACTGAATACACAGAGAGATTCAGCATGGTCTAAAACTTAAACAATTTATAGTTTTACGTAGGAAGTCAGGCTTGAATAGTGTAGGGGCTTGATGGTAGGCCACCACCCCAAGATGGGCTACTGTAGCATAAAGATTATTCTGAACTGAATGAAATCAAGACCCTGTGGGCTCAAGAGAAACTTTTGCTCCTCCCTTAACTATATAGGGGAACTTAAATTGAAGGGTCTTTCCAAAATAAAGGTTAGTACCAAAAACAAGTTTTATCGGAATAACCCATCTATATGGCAGGTCAAAATGTTTACCTAATATTTACTCTTTTTCATCTTACTGTGAATGGCATTTCTTTCATCCGAATTCCTAGACTCCTACCCTTTTCTCCTTAGTTCAGATGACATATATGCCTCATTTTGCCCAAATGTCTTCAGAATTTCCAGGTCTATATGGAGTCCCCATTTACATGCCATTAAATTTTATTTTCTCCTGTTTATCTGTCTCATGTCAATTTGATTTTTAGTCCAGGTAGAAGAACCCTTGAAAAGGACAGGAATTCTTGCTGACAATAGCTAACCACAATTCAACATGATGATTGCCATGATGGAGCTAAAATATAGTATAAGTAGAGTAGAAAAAAGGATTAATCAACTGCCTTACAAAAACAAAAAGCCTTCATAAAGGTGGTGTTTAAGCCAGAGTTTGAAGGTTGATTGTAATATTCAAATGAGATTAAATTTCTAGGGGTTTGCATTTTTCATAAGAAATGAATGGGGCCATTTTGAGATAATTCTCTTCTAGAATTTTATATATGATTTTGTGCATAAGAGAGGAAGAGAGAGATGGTCAGGTGATTTGAGCTAAATTGTTTTAAGAAAATTTTAAAATTTCACCCACTGGTTTAAAGATTTCAAGAGGAAAAATAAACCTGCAATATTTTTAAGTGATGAGATTTGCTACTTGAGTTTCTTTTTAAAATAATTGCAAAATTACACGAAATTTAGGCTAGACTAGAGTTCCATTCTACCAATAGTTTTTGACTTCTTTCATGTCACTGGACCATAAAATAGCAATTTAATGCTACTAATTTTATAAATTAGAAAGGAAAAACAAAACTATGCAATGTGATCTGAATGCACATGTTTTATCTCCTTGACATGTCATATACTTGGGGACCAGTTATCAGTATCTGCTTCACAAACATGTTTTTAATTACTTTTGGTATAGTATCTTACGTATCAAAGTAATTAACTAAGTTCCACACAAGAGTGCTATTACAGGTCAGAGTGAAGTCATACCTGGCCAACAGAATTAGAAAAGATGTTTTGCAGGAGATAGTATGTGAGATGGACTTTAAAAATTGATAATTCTAAAGAACATATACAAATAGCCAGTAGGAACATGAAAACATGCTCATCATTAGCCATTAAGGTAACAAAAATAAAAATCACAATGAGAGACCACTTTATACCCACTAGGATGGCTATAATCAAAAAGAAATATAATAATAAGTATTGAGGAAGATGTAGAGCAATTGAAACCTTTATATAATGCTGGTAGATATACAAATAATACAGCTGTTTTGAAAAAATAATTTTGTAGTTCCTTAAAAGATTCAACAGTCCCAGTGTGACCCAGCAATTCCACTGGGTGCAAATTGAAAACATATGTTCACATAAAGACTTGTACATGTTCGTAACAGCATGTTCATAACAAATCTCCATCAACCAATGAATGCATAAAAAAACCGTGATATATCCATACAAAGGCATATTATTTGGCAATAAAAAGGAATGAAGTACTGATATATGCTATAACATGGATAGACCTTGAAAACATGCTAAGTTAAAAAAGCCAATCATAAAAATAGCATATGATATGATTTTATTTAAATAAAATGCCCACATAGGCAAATACATGGAGAAAGGAAGTATATTGTAGTTGCATAGGGCTGGATGGGTATAATGAAGATTGAATGTTAATGTATACCATATTTCTTTCTGAGGTGATAAAAATTTGCTAAAATTAATTGTGGTGATGATTGCACAACTCTCTGAATATAGTAAAAACCACTGAATTATACATGTTAAGTAGGTAAATTATGTAGCATATGGATTATATCTCAGTAAAGCTATTAAAAATAAATATAATTTTAATACTTTCACTAAAACAGGGTAAGGACATTTCAACTCAGAGGATGGTATTGCCCATGCAGAATAGAGCTGCGAAAGATTAGGACCTTTTGAAGAAATTGCAAATAGCTTAACGTCTAGAGTACATGGTAGGTAGAATTCTAAGATGGTCCCCGAGAGTCTCCGGCCCTGGTGTACATATATTCAACCAGTTATTTACCCAAACATGAATCTAGGTGTTGCTATAAAGACATTTGCAAAAGTAAATGTAGTCCCTAATTAGTTGACTTTAAATTCATCAGAAGGAAGATTAACCTGGGTGCACTTGACCTAATCAAGTCAATCCTTACAAGAAGTCAGATTCTAAGCAGCAGTGATTTTCCTCCTGGCCTGTTGCAGAAGCAACCATGTTCTCAACTACCTATGGCAGCAGTCCATGTTGCAAAGAGCTAAAGTGATATCTCTGAGCTGAAAGGGGACCCAAACTGATAGCCAGTAAGTAAATGGGACATCGGTCTTACATTTGCCAAGAACTGCATTCTGACAACAGGTGAGCTTGGAAGAGGAGCTCAGATGACAACAGGGATTGGCTGTCATCGTGATTTCAGCCTGATGAGATGAGAAGCAGAGAGAACACAGGGCCTATACTTAGATTTCTGATCCATAAAAACAATGAGATAATACATCTATGTTGTATTAAGCCAGTTTGTTTGTGATCATTTGTTACACAGCAACATAATACTAATACAAATGCGTAGTAGAAAAATGGAAGACAAGTCTAGAAAAACAGGTTCACTCCTGCTTAGAGCCTTCAGAGATTAGTTGTTTGTAATTAAGTTCTTTCTCTTCAAATTTGCTAGCATAAAAATGATGATGGTGTTACTTAATTTAATGTGTCTGCCTTTCAAATTGTATTTAGGATACATGTGAAAATTTTTATTAATTCCAACTTTTTTTGACTCAAGCTGTGAAATTATTTTTACTACCTCTTTTCTTATGATATGTACACATGTTTTCTTCTTTGCAGATAGATAAAAAATATGTTGGACATTATCAATAATGTGCTGAAATATTTCATGCATATTTCTGCTTTGGGGAATTCGGAAACATTATTTTCACATACCAATCTTTGATTTTAAAAGATAGCTTATTAACATCTCCTGCATAATCTTCTACGAGTAGTCTATAAAATCCAAGTTATATTTGAAATAAAAATAATATTTATTACTTTTTCTGAGCATTTTACATGTATTGCAGGCATATTGTAGAAATGTTGAAAACTTTAGCAAATAAAAATTATTTGGAACTGGAAAATATGATTTATCTGAACATATGACTAATAAATGGTTGATCGTTACGTATCTTTAAATTCTTCTATATGTATGTGTGTCTCTCACATTTAAATATTCCAATAAGTTCTAAATGCTTTTGTGTCTGCTTTTTTACCTAAACATCATAAATAATTTACATGTTATTTTTATTCCCTAACATCATACTACTTAGAGATCTAGATATGTAGTCATTATAAATGTTCTTTAAAGAAAAGTGAGAAAATACAAATAATCTAAAAAGATTGGATTTTAAAATTGTGTGTAATATTATTTCCCTGAAATATGATGCTTTTATATATAAAAATGCAATCATACCTCTCATACTTGCTATATTTCCTATTGCTGCTATAATAAACTTGGTCTCTTGAAACAATTCAAATTTATCTTGCAATTCTACAGGTCCAAATTCCAAAAAGGGTTTCACTGAGCCCAAAGTGTTGGTGGGGCTACCCTGTTTTCTGGGGACTCTTGGTAAAAATTAGTTTCCTTGTCTTTTTCAGCTTTTATAGGCTGCCAGTACTGCTTGGTTTGGGGCCTCCTTCCATCTTCAGATCTCCCTCTGACTCTGACACTGACCCTCCTGCCTTGTAAGAACCTCTGTGAAGACATTGAGTCTATCTGGATAATCCAGGAAAATCCCCCCATCTAAAGATCAGCTGACTAGCAACCTTAATTCCTGCATTGCCATGTAACATAACTACACATAAGTTCTGAGAGTTAGGGCGTGGCCATTTTTGAGGGGCCATTAATCTACACATCATTCCTGATATTTGCTTTTCAAAAAGCAATATATATTCTCATATCTACATACATTCATTTTAGAGTTTAATTACATGATCTTGCCAGTATAACTCATTTTTTTTTTCCCTGAGGATTTCATTAGCTAGTGCTTATATAATAATGTAACATGGTTATACATGTAAGTATTCCAGTGTTAGTTCTAATTTTAATGAGAATAATTTAGTGTGACCTCGTTTTAAAATTGTGTTAGCAGTTGATTTGGAAAAAAAAGGTTTTTTCTTCATTTATGGAAATAAAATTCTTGATAGGATTTTAAATTATTTATATGATTCATTATTCAAAAATGTGTGTTGGCTTTTATTGAATTTGTATCTGGCATCTACTGGGATTCTTATGGATTTTTTTTCTTTCTTCATGATCTATGAATATAGCAGACATTAATATATGTCCTAATATGTAATCATCCAGAAAAATGCTTACTTTGTTTTAGACTTAGCTCTGTGTTTTCCTAGAAGGAGATGCACACTTGGTAATATTTTATTGGATAATGCAATCCCAGTGTGGCAGACTCAAAGAAAACATAAATGAGGCAGAGAAGGAGGAAAGTAAATATAAGGTGGTATGTTCTTGAATGGTTTCAGCCTAGTAATAAGTGAGGCTAATTTTTAGTTTTGCAAGGCATTCTTCAGAGGCCTGATGGAATATGGCATCCAGGGGACAAGAAGAGAAAGAATGTGTCCTTTACCCACTCTTTCCTATCACCCATATTTCATCGGTAAGGTCCACTCTAAAGGGCCTTAAATCTTGCATTTTTATGTTGCCTGATCTGTCTCAGGTAGCCACTGAAGTAAGACAGGATCTCTGAGTGGCCATGTTCCCAGTGCATGGATGCAACATGTAGCATCCTTATTGGGTGGCAATACCAGCCTGTGAAGCAACCTCACTCTGTGACTTTGGAAGCAGTGGGGTGATCTGTATTTAGGAAATAAGCTTGGCAAGAGTGTGTGTTTATGTGTGTATGTACACATTGGTTATGGGGAGGGAGTGACCAGTGATTTTATTAAAGATTACCACTACAATTATGTGGCATGAGTCTTTAAATATATGTTAGATGGCTTTTTAAAAATTGAGTATTGATCTAAATGCACTTTTTTTTCTTTCTCCAAATTTGTATTTAAATTCCAGTTGGTTAACATACAGTATAATAAGTTTTAGGTGTAGAATTTAGTGATTCATCACTTACATACAAGACTCAGTCCTCATAACAAGTGCCCTCCTTAATCCCCACCACCTGTTTAACCATCTGCCATTCCCATTTTCCCTCTAGTAACCCTCAGTTTGTTCTCTATAGTTAAGACCCTGTTTCTTGGTTTGCCTCTCTTTTCTTTCCCCCTATGTTCATTTTGCCTTGGTGTATTTTCCAAACTCTGTATTTTTATTTTAATTAGTATGCATGAATATTTTAGACATCATGTATTTCTTTTTTTTAAAGATTGTATTTATTTGTGTGTGTGTGAGAGAGAGAGAGAGAATGAGAGAGAGAGAGAGCACAAGCAGGGGGAGCAGCAGGCAGAGGGAGAAGCAGGCTCCCCGCTAAGCAAGGAGCCTGATGCAAGACTCAAGATCATGACCTGAGCCAAAGGCAGATGCTAAACCGACTGAGCCACCCAGGCATCCCCATGTATTTCTTTTTTTAAAAGATTTTATTTTTAAGCAATCTCTACATCCAATGTGGGGCTTGAATTCACAACCCCAATATCAAGAGTCTCACGCTCTATCAACTGGGCCAGTCCCAATATTATATATTTCTTTTACATTGCTCCCTCCCAGGACTCTGGGACCATGACCTAAGCTGAAGTCAGGTATCAACTGACTGAGCCACCCAGGTGCCCCAATAAAAGTACTTCTTAAAACCATTGCAAAGTTTATGCTCAAAATTGTTTTGTGTTCTAAGTAATTTATTTTCTATTATAGTATATCATGATCAAATTTTATTCAGTGACCCTAATGTCACTGCTGATGTGGGGTATAAAATAAAATTTACTGAAGGAAAGCCACAGTAAAATTGGAAGCCAGGTATACTAATAGACCATTTATGGCCATTCTGAGGAAGAATGCCAGGCAGGGTACATTTCTGTCATAAACTTAATTTAACTTTTGCTTGAAGTTGTTTGGAAAGCTAAATGATTCAATTTGGGGATGTTATCTCTAGAGAGGATTTATGTTTGCTTCCGTTAGACATCAGATGTTTACCCCGCCCCCATCCCAAGGTTGGGACCATGCCCTTTGAACAACTTGGTTAAAGTTGAGTAGTCTCAGGTTGATCTTCCCTGACTCTGCTGCTGGACCAAAACTTAGTAAGTGCTCTTATTGACGGAATATACAGTTTCACATAATTTTTTTGAAGGACGGGACAAATTCTTGAATATTTCCTTTATTTTTCTTAGAAGCCCACTAATGCATTTTGTAGTGAAAGTTTCCCTCCTAGTACTTGGCCTTTTTTTTTTTTTTTTTTTTGACATTTTATATGGGAAATTTCAAATATATACACAAAAAAATAGACTAATGTAATAAACCCCATGCAACTATCATCTAGCTTCTGCAATTATCAAACATTCACAATCTTGTTTTATCTATATACAACCCACTTTCTCATCCTGAATTATTTGAAATAATCCCAGATATCTCATTGGTTACCATATGTATGTGTCAGGAATTTTCAGCCTATGTTCTACAATGACATATACACCCATCTATACATGTGATCCACTTATGGACCCTAGTATAGATCTGTTACATTAATATATTTTTTGAAGATTTACTTATTGGAGAGGGAGAGAGAGAGATTGGGGGGAGGAGCAGAAGGAGAGGGAGAAAGAGAATCTCAAGCAAACTCCCCGCTGAACATGAAGCCTAATGTGGGGCTTGATCTCACGACCCCGAGATCATAACATGAGCTGAAACCAAGAGTCAGAGGTTTAACCAACTCCACCACCCAGACAGCCTAATATTAATATTTTTGAATGAATAGTTGATCATACAATTACGCACAATTCTAAGATGATTAGCCCCACATCTGCTCTCATTTCTACCATTCAAGAAACATATTGAAATGCATGTAAATGAGAGCAGTGTTACAGGCATAATCTTTAATCAGATCCAATATACATCAAAAAGCATATTATTCTTTTCTTTTTTAAAAAGATTTTATTTATTTGAGAGAGAGAGAGCGAGAGCATTAGCACAAGCAAGGGGAGAGTCAGAGGGATAGAGAAAGGGAGAAGTAGACTCTCTGCTGCGTAGGGAGCCAGATGTAGGACTCGATCCCAGGTTCCTAGGATTATGAGCTGAGCTGAAGGCAGATGCTTAAAACTGACTGAGCCACCCAGGTACCCCCGGCATATCATTCTTTTATATATAACACTGCATAAAGTATTTATTGTAGGCTTAACAGGCTGTATTAAAATGAATAGAGCAGTAAGATCAGAAAGAGTTTTTCTCATTCTATTCTCTGCCTTCAAATCTGTTATGTGTCTCCCTTTCCGACCCATTGGAAACAACTTGGACAGATTTCATAGCTTTCCAAGCACTTAAAACTATAACAACTCTGTCATTTTTAAGTATTAAAATGGCCAGACTAGTGATCATCACTTTCCCACTTACTTTAGAATCACAAGGGAAGGGACATGTGGTTTTTGGCCTTTTCTTTTCTTCTTTGTGCTCAATCTTTTCTTCTCTATGTCTTTTTCAACCTTACCCTCACCATCCAGGGCACTGAGTTCAGGGTAGGGAGAAAGGATAGGTTTTGTACTTTTTATTTTTTGTTCCATGTCCAGCTTCATGGCAAGCGTTCCAAAGCTCATTCATTTGGGGGGAACCCCGTGGTTTTGTTTTTCAGAAATCTCAGGAGGCACCTCCACAGTATAAAATTATTTGACAAAGGTAAAAAAACTGAGGTGAAACTACACTTGATTCTACAGCCACTCTCTCTCTCTTGCTCTCCTATTGTGCCTAGATTCTCTTACCTCCAGACTTTTCCATCTGAAGAGTCCTGTCTTGATCATTCCGAACTCCAGAAAATTGCTGTCAAGTGTTTTTAATGGATTGTATCATATACTACTATATGGATATCAGCACAACGTAGGTTAGAATTTTCTGCAGGTCATCAAATGCAGTTGGGGAATAGGAGGGAGGTTCCCTAACCTCTCCCAGTAGATATCTTGGGCACCTTCTCCTGTGGCACAGGTGAGAGTCCCTTCTTCTCTTACTCAGTGGGGAGGAAAGGGGAAATGTAGCACTGCTCTCCATGCCTGCCCTTTTCTTCCAAAAACTTCCACCCTCTTTAATAACGTGTCAGTTCTCTCCTAGGTAGTGTCGAAGAATGTGAGGAGGATAGATCAGCTTAGTCATTTAATAGCGTCAAGCACTTCTCCTTTGAATATAAAGTTTCATATCCACAATTGTTACTAACTTTGGGGTCCAGAGAATAGGAATAACCCCTTCCACTTAATGTTGTAATTATTACATATTATTTGCAATTTTCGTCACATATGACCATGGTCTGACTGTGTGATATAGCACTCTAGACTATATTTTATTTCTTTAATAAACAGAAATGCAGCTCACTTCACATTACTAAAGAACAATTACCAGCAAGTGAATACCTTCTAGGTGTTGGTATCATCCTAATCATTTTCACAGATCACCTCATGTAATCTTGAAAATAATATTGTAAAGTGGATATAATAGTTATGTTTATCCTCTTTTAATAGAGTTAACTTAGAGCACACAAATTATTTACTACTACAGTTAACCAGAGGTCGAGCTACGATGTGGATCCAAGAATGTTTGCATATTGGATGTGTCATCTTAAAAATCATAGTATGTTGCATATGGCCTTTGGCTATACAATATTTCTTTTTTAAAAACTTAATTAATTAATTAATTAATAGAGCATGAGCAGGGGGAAGGGCAGAGGGAGAGAGAGAATCTGAAGCAGCCTCCCCACTGAGTGCAGAGCCCAACATGGTGCTCGATCCCATGACCAAAGATCATGACCTGAGCCAAATTCAAGAGTCGGATGCTTAACTGACTGAATCACCCAAGTGCTCTGGCTATCCTATACTGCTGAAGACAAGGTCTCATATGGTATGCTTTAGGAGTTCTTAATCTGATCATCCATTCACTCTCTTGTGAGAATAAAATGATCTTCCAATCTTCTGGATTTTTAAACTTAAAAAATTTAAAAAATATAAAAAACTATTTTTTTCTCTGAGGCGTAAGATAATAGATTTTATTTATTTGATTTTATAATATACTTAGAGAAGCATATGATGAATTACCTCTATATTTTTCATTTCTAGCATTGTTTCTTTCTTCCAGTTTGGACTCCTACTCCAAGAGAATAGAAGGGTTGAGATGTTTAGTATGATTCTTATCATCTCTTCAACAATAAACATTTACTTGGCAATTATGGTGTGTGAGTCACTCCACTAATTACCGGAATGCAAATAAATCTATGACATGATCTCTGGCCTCACAGAGTTAAAAATCTAATAAAAATTACACAAAACCTATGTAAAGAAAAAGGTAAAAATATAAGCTAGCTTACAATAAATTTCTAAAAGACAATAAATGCTTTAAGAATTCAGAAGTTGAATTGAATCAGTATGGACTGTTTAATCAGGAATAACTTCTTAATCAGGATAATTATAATTGACTATTATATCAGGAAATAATGGTCCTAGGAAAGGCATTTCAAACAAAGAGAACAAGGAATGCCAAAAAGAAGGGCAGGTTTACACAGGTTCTGTTTGAAGAAAGTCTTGCATAGTCCCTGTTGTAAAGCAGTGGAGATGAATTTGGAAAATTGGACCTAATTTTTAAAGTTCTTAAATAACAACTTAAAATGTGGAATAACTCCAGGATCATTATATAGAGAAGCATAGATTTAAGAATATTAGACTTGTAGTGGGATGGAAGGAAAAAAAAAAACCAAATGAGGAAAATAATGGGAAGCTATTTATGGTAAAGAAAAGATTGTGGGAATCTACCCTTCATTTTGGAGTCATTGAAAAGCTTATCCTTATACATACATGTTACGCTTTTACCACCCAATGCAAAAACATATTGGTGATTAAGAACACACAAAACCACACTACCTGGTTTGAAACTCTGTGCATTAGTTTTTTCATCTTCAACCTAGGGATAATAATAGTAATATCTCGTAGGGATGTTTCGAGGCTTAAACGAGTCAATATGTGTCATTAACTAATAATAATTATATGCTAGGCATCTGTAAGAGGGAGTACATCAGAGTAAATATTCATTCATGGTTAGCTATCATTATAATCATTTCTCAAGTAATATTTCAAAAGTTTCAAGATTTTTAGCAGATAGTGAAAGACTTAAGACTTTCCGGTTATCTTCCCATTCCAGTATATTTCAACTATTTGTTTATGATTAGAGCAAGATCTGTAATCCTAAAACTCATTCTCCATTAGAAGGAACTAAATATTCATCTTACATAATAGCCTTTATACTCTGAACAACTTATGATTTCCTACTACCTAGCCCCTAGCAATCACCATTCTGTTTTGCTTTTATGATTTCAGTTATTTTAGATACATCGTATAAGTGGAATTATACAGTGTTTATCCTTCTGTGACTGACTTAATTAACTTAGCATAAAGTCCTCCAGAGTCATTCATGTTGTCACAAATGGTAGGATTTCCTTCTTTTTAAAGGCTGAATAATATACCATTATGTATGGACAGCATCTGCTGTTCAACATAGTACCTATAGTTACAGTATGGTTTTGTACACTTAAAAGTTTGTTGAGGGTAGATCTAATGTTATGTATTCTTAAAAGACATATCTATACACACACACACACACCCCTAAACAAAATACCAAAGGGCGCGAGAAAACTTTTGGAGGTGATAGATATGTCTGTTACCTTGAATCTGGTGCTGTTTTCATGGGTGTACACATATATGTAAACTCATCAAGCTGTATACTTTATATATGTGCAGTTTTTCGTATATCCATTATACCTCATAAAGCTGCTAAAAAAAGGAAAATGCTATGGCAACATTTTTCTAGCTATGTCTCCTTAAGCAAGGGAAATAAAAACAAAAATGATTGGGACTACACCAAAATAAAAAGCTTCTGCACAATGAAGGAAACAATGAACAAAACTAAAATGCAACCTATGGAATGGGAGAAAATATTTGCCAGCAATTTATCCGGCAAAGGGTTAGTATCCAAAATGTATAAAGAACTTCACAACACCTAAAAAACACATAATCTAATTTTAAAAATGGATAGAAGACATGAACAGCTATTTCTCCAAAGAAGATATACAGTTGGCCAACAGACATAAGAAAAGATGCTCAACATCACTCATCATTAGGGAATGCAAATCAAAACCACAATGAGATACCACCTCATACCTGTCAGAATGGCTAAAATCAACAACACAAGAAACAATAAATGTTGGTGAGGATGGAGAAAAAAAAGAAACCTTCTTGCACTGTTAATGGGAATGCAAACTAGTACAGCCACTGTGGAAAACAGTGTGAGGTTCCTCAAAAGTTAAAAATAGAACTACCTTATGATCCAGTAATTGCACTACTGGATATTTACCCTCAAAATACAAAAACACTAAGTCAAAGAGATACATGTATCCCTATGTATGCTGAAGCATTATTTACAATGGCCAAACTATTGGAAGCAACCCATGTCAATTAAAGATAAATGGATAAAGAAGATGTGATATATAGGGGTACCTGGGTGGCTCAGTCATTAGGCGTCTGCCTTCAGCTCAGGTCATGATCCCAGGGTCATGGGATCCAGCCCTACATTGGGCTCCCTCTCCCACTCCCCCTGCTTGTGTTCCCTCTCTCACTGTGTCTCTCTCTGTCAAATAAATAAATAAAATCTTAACAACAAAAAGATGTGAGATAGATAGATAGATAGATAGATAGATAGATAGATAGATATATGATGGAGTATTATTTAGCCATAAAAAAGAATGAAATCTTGCCATTTGGAACATGGATAGAACTAGAGAATATAATGCTAAACAAAATAAGTCAGTTACAGAAAGACAAATACTATATGATCTCATTTATATGTGGAATTTAAGAAAGCAAACAAGCAAAGGAAAAAAGAGAGAGAAACAAATAAAGAAACAGACTCTTAACTATAGAAAACAAGCTGATAGTTACCAGAGGGGAGTTGGGTGAGGGGAATGCATGAAATAGTGGATGGGGATTAAAGAGTACATTTATCATGATAAAAAAAAAATGTTTAAAAGAGAAATAGTGAAGTTACTATATACATTAAAGAAAATTTTGAAAAATAAATAGTATATCAGTGAGGCCTAATGCATGCATGATAGGTCCTCAATCATTACCAAGTTTTTATTTCTGTCCGTCAAGGTTCAGTCAAGAAAACAGAAAGTACAGCAGTTATTGCAGCAGAAAAATTATTAATATAAATATTTATTTAGCCAGGTATTGAAAGCTAAAAATGAAAACTCTGACTTTCTACAGAAATTAAGTACAGAAGCAGAAGCAACTACAGGAAGCAGCTCCCCATCCCTAGGATGGGGCAAGCAAAGACAAACAGTGGGTAATTAGAAACTTGGAGGAGGGATTCTGAAGACCCAACTCTGAGAGGGAGTGTTTCCCTGCTGGTGCTGGTGCTTCAGGAACTAAGAGAATGAACCAAACAGAGCTAGAACTCAGACAACTGAAGAGAGGGTGTAAGCCTTATGATGCTCCTGTCACTATGGATGTGGTGCAGCTTGTACTAGGAATCAGAGAAAAGTTGGAAATTAATTGCTGCAACTGGAACCAAGTCTGCCAGGAGGGGCGCAAGTAAGAATTGGAAACCAATAGAAAAGAATAATTTCTTTAACTTTAATCCTTCTCCAGCTGCCCAGTCTCTTTTAGGGCTCCCTAGTGACGGAATTTAAAATGAAACCACCCAGTAGAGGAGACACTGGTTTGCTCTCTTAACACTAGCATCAACTTAGAATGCAGATCAATGGGTTTGTAATTGAGAAATAGTAGCTTACTAATTCCCACATTTTTCCCTCTTGATCTACCAGTTTATCACATGATAGCTGTAAGTAAAAACTAAAATATGTTAGCGCGTATGTATGTGTGTGTGTTATGAATACCTTTGGAGTTACAGGATTTACAATGTAGTAAATGCTTTTGAGGGAGCAAAAAACTCTGGAGTTTATATATTTTTACTATTTGGCAAGGAAGGATGTCATCAGTTTGATGGGAGCAAACTCAATCTCTTGCATGCTCATGCAAAATGACTCAATTATTTTGTTCTTTGGGGACTTAAAATTAAGTTATTGTTAAAATTAATATTAAAAATCTGGATGACTATTATGTAATCAAAAGACCACCGGTCAGAGATAAAAGGGAGTGGTTGAGAGTGAAGAGAATTGGATTTTGATCCAACTTTTGTAAAATTAGTGGATATGGAATGTGGTATAAATTGCTTATTCTTTCAACTCCTACTTTTTGATCTGTTGAATAACTTAGCTAGAGAAGGTGATCCTTAAAGTCTCTTCTGGTTACGATATTTCTATGTACATTTCCCGTAATGCAATGCAGCAGGGTTTATTTGTTCATTACTTAGTTAAATAATTTTAACTTGAAACAAGGATTTCATATAGTCACTTCTGGTCCTAGAAAGCTGGTGAATAACATAGTTACACTATACTGAAAAATTCATTTTTTATATTTTTAGCTTCCTTTTCATATCTATTTTCATCTTTCAAGCTATTTGATGGTGTCATGGCATGTTTTCATTTTCCCTTCTGAATTGACCACAGATGAATAGCTAGAATGACTACAGATGAAGAGCTGGAATGACTACTATAGACATTCTCTAGCTCTAATGAAGGTATTTATAAAATTATTCCTAAAGGTCAGACATGTGTCAAGACCAAAATTAACTACTATCTGCTACTAACATGTTGTTATGGTTTTATAGTCTGTACTTTTTACGTATTTCTTTAAACTTTCTAAGAAAAAAATAAATAGGAAAATTTTCTTATCAAGGACTACAAAAAACCTTTTTAAAAATATTTTTATCAAGTAGGAGTTGTTTGGTTAGAAGTCTGGACACAGGCAGCAATTCCATTTGAAATACTTTCATAGTTTTTCCATTTTATTGTTAAGTTGCAGAAGCAGATCCACACTTTCCTTCAATTTTTTTCTTGTTGGTAACAAGATGTTTAATCCCATGGACTGTGATTAAATCTATATAAACATATGAACTTATAATAAACTTATATATTTTCTAAGATGCTTGAACTTCAGTGTCTTGTTTATAACATATTTTGCATTGTTTTTCTCATATCTAGAATTATTCAAGAAATACACCAAGATACCTTTAAACCTAAAACAATGGAATCTAGTTATCTTTTTCATTTAGCATTGGTGCAATTACTCTAGTTCTTCTTTTCTTCAGAAGATATGAGCTGTGGTATGATCTGTAAGTCATTTGCCTTTTCTTCTTCTTCCTAGATGGCTCTCTGTTTTTAAATGGTATCTATTGCTTTGAAGCCCCCTGTGTATTTCAGTTTTCTTTTCTTCTAGTCTTTGAGTACATATTATGTTGTTTAGTGAGAGAAAGTGTAATCACAAATTATGATGGATGAAAATATGTCACCTATTGAATCACGCAAATGGTATTTATATACTTTTTATATACACAATAGGTGAAGTTCAGTAGAAACATAGTGATGGAACAAGAAAATCGTGGCAGGATATAGGCTGTACTCTCTGAAAGTTTTGTAGACAAATGGGTTTTCAAACTCATCTACATAACAACAAAATATGAATAATATGAGTGTTTGGGGCAACTGAAAAACTCTAAGCGATAAAAAAACATATATAACAATTGGCAAGAAAATTAAATACACTTCCTCAAGGCCACAATTTCCAGCTTTCTAATTTTAGTTTGATTTAAATTTTTCAACACTCCTAATTAGACATTTCACTCAAAAAGCCACTTGAAGAACTGCAACATATTTCTTCATGGCCAAAAATCCTGAGAAAATGCTTTTTTGTTAACCATCTTATCTAAATGGTATATTGGTTAAGAGGAAGAGAAGAAAAAAATTAAATCAATACATAATGTTGCTGTAGGTACCTATGCTATCAAGCTAAACTAATTGTTACAACAATCTCAGCCTTTAGTGGCTTATATAACTACACGACTATCTCTCACTCCTGTCACAGTCCAGCTGAATGTTATGTGGCTAGACTGCCATCTAGGAGAGGACTCAGCGACTTGGGTTCTGTTGTTCCCTTATTGCCACTGGGTCTTTAGCCTCTAGTCAGGAAACCAGTGAAAAAAGAATGTGGGGGAAGGCTCATAGGGGAATATTGTGGCCCAGGTCTGTAAATGATGGTTTATCACTCTGTCCACATTCCATTAGACAGAAGGTTAGGACATGGAGTTTAGTTCTCTGTCCAATGTCTGTGTTGATGCTACTAAATCTCAGTATTGGTAGGTAAGTATTTTCAGAATTTTTTCTTAATATGGGATCTAAGTCTTAAAAACATTTGTGGGGATCAATTCTTCCTGCTTTGCCTGGGACTTACCTGATTTTATTGAAACACCATCCTGTCCTGGATAAATTGGGAGGGCTTGTTACTGAGCAAACCATCTAGTGCTTAAAATGTTAGCAGATTTAATCTGTTTCTAGATTCACTACAAAAATGCTATGTCTAGGGCGCCTGGGTGGCTCAGTTGGTTGAGCGACTGCCTTTGGCTCAGGTCATGGCCCGCATCGGGCTCCCAGCTCCACGGGGAGTCTGCTTCTCCCTCTGACCTTCTCCCCTCTCATGCTCTCTCTCACTCACTCTCTCAAATAAATGAATAAAATCTTTAAAAAAATTAAAAAAAATGCTATGTCTATCCTGGTATGGGTTCATTAACAAATAATGGGGAAAAATGAGAGATTCAGAGAAAACCTTAAAATAAGTATTTTTCATTATAGAATAAATAGTGGTCACATCTCACCTCAGTTACTGGCCCAAAAGGAACCTAGGATCCTATTACTCAGAGCATTTAGAATTCTCAAGAAGGAAAGAGCTCTCTAGTGATTACCATAGGGGATTAAGTGCTAGGGAAATTCAGAGAATCTCTCAGAAAAAAAATGCCCCTGCAAATAGATTTATGTAGGTCTCTGAAATACAGCCAATTTTGCCATTTTATTAGGTTGTAGGAAATACAGAATCAAATTCTGGGCTTAGGCATATTTATCAACTCTTCTCAAGGCAGAGAGATATTCTCTGTTCCTGTTCAAAAAGTTCCATTTGTTTTTAATCCTAATTGTTCTATTTTTGAGATTTCACTTTTAAACTGCCTCAATGGAAGAGTGGGATATTTGAATTAAAAAAAAAAAAAAAAAAAAGAACTCAGGGAAGAATTATCTTTGACTTCTGGCTCCTGACAAGATGGCAAACGAGTGCAGGAATCTGGCTCCTTTCCCAGAGCTTAACCTTGGAGATGCCATGAAAGCAAGAGGGAAGTGGACTAAACTCAGAACAGTAAAACTCTGAAGAATTCCCAGAGAGGCAAAGATGCTAGGTTTCTGGCCCTGGCTTAGAAAGCCAGAGGTACCATTGGGGACTGAGAGAAGAGCATTATTGTTGTTCCTTTTTTTTTTTTTTTTCTTCTCTCTTCCCCAAACTGCCTGAGGGTATCACTGCTGCCTGTTCCATCACTGACAAGATCAAAAAAGAGAAAAGCAGTGAAAAAGGTGGGACAGGAACTGGGGGAAAACAGAGCTGGCTGTGCTGGAGGACATGTAAGAAGAGATGGCGTAAAGTAATCAGCCTCTGCTATTTCATTCCTTTCTGCCTGTCATCTTCTCTGCCCTCAGTCATTTAGATTTTTGGAATTCAGAGAAGAAACCCTTGGGTGTGAGTATTGTCTGCCGGGAGCAGAAGTGCAGAAATTCTCCTGGTTGTTTATGTGTTAAGGGCAGTAAAGTAGGCTGCGTTGGTGAAATCATATTGCAAGGAAAGAGCAACTCCACCTTGAGGCACATTCTCCACACTCACTTCCTAAATTCACCTTGGAAGGTATAATTCAAAGTCTGGATAATATCATTTTTGCTGGGCCTAATGCATTCCCAGCCAACATAGCTGCTATTCCCAAAAAAGTATGAACTCACAGGATAAAATTAGAGATACACAGATTAGGAAATAAACAAACAAACAGATGAATGAATAAACAAGAAAGCAAAAAGAGAACAGGACAAAAAGAAAAATTTAACTGAACAGATCTCCTCTGCCAAATCAAAATAAAGTGTTATAAATAACCCCAGATAAGTAAAAGTGATGGAAAAATTAAGCAGAAGTAAGCAGTTGTAGGAAATTACCAAATGAAGATTGTGTAAAAATTTAAATAGACTAATAGCCAAGAGTTCAAATGAATGATAATGGAATACTAACTTTTGCTTTATATAAGTTATCAGTAAAATAATCCTAGGCTCAGATATTTTTACAGATGAATTTTTCCAAAGTTTCTAAAAATAGATAGTCCCTTTCTTTTATACATTGTTATGGAAAAGAAGTATAGTTATTTAGGTTTCACATATAAGACAGAACCAATTATTTATATACGTTATAAAAAATTAGCTTGTCTGGAGGGGGCTGGCTTATGAAGTTTAGTCCAAAATCTTCAGTGTGGGCTGACTAGCTGACCAGGAGAACTGAGGATGCAGATGAAGTCCAAAAGCAATCTCATGAAGAATTCCATTTTGGTCCTTGGGGTTGGAAAGGGGTGGTTTTTGTTTTTGTTTGTTTCTTTGTTTATTTGTCTACACAAACATTCAAATCTTCAAATGATTGTCTGAGGCCCACCTACATCATGGGGATCAATATGCTTTACCCAAAATCCACCAATTTATATGTTAAACTCATCCAAAAATATCCTCCAAGTCGACATATATAATTAACCATCACAATAGAAAAAGGTCAGAATACATTCACCTAATTTATAAAGCACATTTAAAATTCTGATTTCTAACCAGAAGAGGATAGCATGAGAATATAAAAGCATAGGCTCATTTCATTTATGATAATGGATGCAAAATTTCTAAGTAAAATATTAGCTTTCAGTGGTATTAAGAATGTTTTATGTGTATTAAATTAGAAAAATATCAGTCACTTCTTTATTCTAAAACAAATCATTACCATCAGAAGAAAAGATACTTTACATGCTAAAGATATTTTTTGTGCACAAAGCATGTACCAAGAATCTATATTATCTTTTCAAACATAAAGATTACATTGTAGGTGCTTTTTGACACCTACACATTGAAGGTATTATAAAAAATTGAATATAAGGAATTTACATACCTAATAATTAGTTTTTATTTTTACTTTAATATAGAGCAAGGAATCTCCCTTCAGGTGATTAATCAGCTACTCTAAGATCTTTCTTTAGTTTTAAATTTGTTTTTAATCTTATCTGTATAAATGGGGACAAATATATTTCTTATTGAATATTTTTCTTTACAAAAAGATATGTTTACTTCCACATATTTGACTCCAAAACTGTATTAAAATTTATCACATTCCCTTATGTTTTATTCCTAGAATGCAAGCATGTTTGATGTCTTAAAAATCTCGTAATATAATTTGCCACAAAAGTTGTATGAAGGAGGAAAATCATGTAAGAATTTTCCCAACTGAAATAGAAAAAAAGATAATATACCTCAAACACCAAGCCATGATGAAAAAATTATTCAAAACTAAAGAACTTGCTTTAGTTTTTAAATTTACCTACCAAATGTGTGTACATGCACACAGGTGCACCATATCAACTACAAGCCTGATATTTATGATAAAAATAATTAACACAAGACATATTACCTCTGAGGGGAAAAAAGTACATTATTAACACTATTTTTCAACATATACTGAAAATCCTGGACTAAGTACTAAGTCAGAGGAACCAAGAAATAGAGGTATAGAATCCAAATGATAGAGTCAAGATTGTCTTTACTTAGCAAGGATACAAATCACTCTTCACACAGCTCTGTAAATTCAACAGTTACCCTAGCCAAGATCAAATTTCAAAATCGATTGTATTCTAGGAGTTTTACTTCTTATATAGCCAATTACCTTCTATCAAACCAACTTTCCCTGACAACTAAAAACAGTAGACAAAAATATAAAAAGGAAAAAAGCTACTAGAAAGCACAGGGGAGTATCCAGTAACAGGCAGATGTTGGTGGGGAGGAGGGAGGTTGACATTTTGTAGAAGGAAATGGCACTGAGTGAATTTCTTCTGTTTACAACTTTTATTCTAAGAGCAGCCTGTTGAATTCCATTAGAAAATGTGCTGGCTTGAAGAACTGAAATTCTGTCATTATGGAAGCTGCAGTGACTAGAAACTAAGACAGTGAAATTCAAGAAAGGAGATAGGGAGAAAAAGAAGTCTCAGTTGTTGCTGCAAATTCTGCCCAAACTAATGACTAAGACATAAACTGTAAATGCAGAGGGAAGAGTCCAAGTAGCCCAGATAAACTGAAAAAAAAAAAAAAAAAAAAAAGGCTAAAGTGAGCCGCTCTCTATCACAGGTTCAGAAAGTTTGCAGTTTATCCAAGTTATGTGCCTGTTGTACCAAACAAAACAAAAACAGAAAAACACACAAAAATAGCCAAATAAAAAGAGAAGTATTTGTCAGAAGAACATAATAGAATTCAGAGTTTCCAAAATGCCATGTACAGAATGCAATCTGAAATTTCCCAACAGAAGAATGTGTCTATTCACAAGAGAAGGGCAATCAATGAAGACCAACCCCAAGATGATACAGATATTGGAATTAACAGACAAGAATTTTAAAGCAATAGTATAATGATACTTAATTAGATAAAGAAAAATATGATCATAATAAATGAAAAGTAGTAAAATCTCATCAGAGAAACAGAAAATACATGAAAGAGCCAAATGGAAATTTTAGAACGTAAGTACATACTATTTAAATAAAATATTCACTAGATGGATCTTAGAGTGAAATTGGGATAGCAGAAGAGAGTTAATGATGTTGATGATTAATCAATATTAAATATGCAATCTGAACAAAGAAGGACACTAATATCTGGCTTTAACTCTGATATGTAAAGAGGATGGAAGTCAGCACTTCAGTCCTCCCCAAAAGAAAAATGCTGAGAAAACTAAAAATCAATGACCTTGATGAAATTGACCAATTCCTTGAAATAGCAAAATGACCAAAACCCACACAAGGAGTAGTAGATAATCTGAATAAATGTATACTTTAAGGAAATTGAATCAATAATTAATAACCCTCTAAACAAGAAAGCAGTATGACCAAATGGCTTCAATGTTGAATACCACCAAACATTTAAGGAAGGAATTAAAGTTAATTATAATTTTCTATAATATCTTTCAGAAAATGGAAGCAGAGGAGGCACTTACCGACTCTCTGTATGAAGCAAGCATTATTCTAATATCAAAATCAGGTAGAGACAAGACAATACAAGAAGGGAACATTATAAGATCAATAGCTCCCATGAACATAGCTACAAAAACCTTTAATAGAATTTAGCAAATCAATCCCAAAACATATAAAGATAATTATACAACATAAACATGTGGGACCTAGTCCAGTGAGGCAAGGCTGTTCTAGTATTTGAAGGTCACATAATATAACCTTCACATCAATAGATAAAAAAGAAATTATCATACCAATATGTGCAGAAAATGAGTTTGATAAAACCCAATACTTATTCATGATAATCTCTCAGCAAACTAGAAATAAAAGGGACCTTTCTCAACCTGATAAAGAATATCTACAGGGGCGCCTGGGTGGCTCAGTCGGTTAACTGTCTGCTTTCAGGCAGATCTCAGGGTCCAGGGATAGAGCCCTGTGTTGGGCTCCCTGCTCAGTGGGGAGCCCGCTTCTCCTGCTTCTTCCCATTCATGCTCTCTCTCCCTATCTCTATCCCTCTCTCTTTCTCAAGTAAATAAATAAATAAATAACTCTTAAAATAAAAAAAGAATATCTACAAACACCTATATCTAATACCATACATAATGGTGGGAAACTGGATGCTTTTACACTGACATCTATAAAAAGGCAGCACATGCCCTGTCATCACTTATATTCAGTATCATAGTAGAAGTCCTTACTAATACAATAAAACAATAAAAGGAAATAAAAGATATACATATTGGGAAGAAAGAAATAAAACTGTTTTTGTTCATATGTGACATGATTAGATGTAGAAAACCACAAAGAATTGACATATACACTCCTGGAACTAGTAAGTAGTTGTAGCAAGGTTGCAGGATACAAGCTTAATATACAGAGTTCAATTGCTTTCCTATGTACCAGCAATGAAAAATCAGAAATACATTTGAAATTAAAAAAAAATAGCAACAACAAAAAAAATTACTTAGGTATAAATAATACAAAATGTGTATAGAATATATATGAAGAAATCTACAAAATTCTGATTAAATAAATCAAAGAAGATCTTTAAAAAGTGGATAAATAGTCCATGTAAAGGATAGGAAAACTGAGTATTGTTCAAATGTCAATTCTTCCCAATGTGACCTATGGATTCAATGCAAAATCCTTGCAAGTTACTTTATGGATATCAATAAACCGATTCTGAAGTTCATAGAGAAAGGCACAAGACCCAGAATAGCCAAAATAATATTATTAAAGAAAACAACAAAGATGGAGGACTGACTCTACCTGACTTCAGGATTACTATAAAGCTACAGTAATCAAGACAGCCTGGCATTTGTGAAATAACAGACAGATTGACTGAACGGAAGAGACAGTTCATAAATAGACTCACACCAATATTGGCAGCTGATTTTTGACAAAGGAGCCAGGGCGATACAAGGAGAAAGGAGTCATTCAACAAATGGTGCTGAAACAATTGGACATGAATATGTTAAAAGACTTAATAAAATAAAACAAATTATTGAGAGTTTGTTTATTTTGAACTAA
The DNA here is from genome assembly GCA_028534135.1 of Potos flavus. Classification (NCBI taxonomy): domain Eukaryota; kingdom Metazoa; phylum Chordata; class Mammalia; order Carnivora; family Procyonidae; genus Potos; species Potos flavus. Next base: position 60,289,931 of record CM052885.1, read on the forward strand.
TTCATGTATTTATTTCTGTATTCAACACTTACTCAATGAGTGCCTTTCAAGTGTCAAGCAGTTTTGTTAGGTACTAGGAATATAGCATTAAAGAAGACAGCAAAAGTCCTATAAAAGAAAATCAATAGAAGGAAAATATTGGCTGGGTGTTTAGGGCGCTCAGTTTAAAAAAAATGGTCAAAAGACTTGAACAGGAATTCTCAAAAACAGTTTACACTTCAAACTACTAATAAATTAGTGCAAACTAGTTACTCTTCCTAAGGAATGCAAATTAAAAATACAAGGAGATACCAATATACACCTACTAAAAGGACTAAAGTTTTAACAATAATTGACAATATCAAGTGTTGGGGAAGACATAGATGGGTTTCTTCTACATTTCTAATAGGCATGTCAAGTCGGCAGTCCCACTAAAAATAAATATGTGTCTACCCTTTGCCTCAGTAATTCTACTTCCAGGTGTATATCCAAGAGGAATAAATGTGTATGTCTAGCAAAAGACTAGAACAAGAATGTTCATAGAAACTTTATTCACGATAGCTCCAAAACAGATACAACTGAATGCCCATCAACAGATAAAAGGATAAACAAAGTTCAAGAAAAGATAAAACTAATTGATATTCATAGAAGTCAAATTAGTAGTAATCTCGGACAGGAGTGTGAACTGGCAATGAGCACAGTGTTAATTTATGAAGTGCCAGAAATATTCTGCATCTTGTTTGGGGCAGTCGCATGCGTATATACAAACATATATGTGCATATATGTGTATAATAAGATATGCACTGAAGATTAGTGTATGTTATACACTTAAATGTATATAATATATATTACTATATATATATATATATTACTATATATATACACATATATTAGAGAGGGAGAGATTGGTGTTAGAGTGTAATTTTTCATGAACGAGTCCTTGAAGTGGTAAAGAGGAATATCATTCACATAACTATTCAACAGAGATTCCATTTAATTTTTTAAAAGTAGGTAAAAGAAAACAAACAGGAAAAAAAAAGACAATAAACAAGCAAGAACAGACTCTTAACTATAGAGAACAAGATGATGGCTACCAGAGGGGAGATGGATTGGGGGATGAATAAAATAGGTAAAGAGGATTAAGAGTACATTTACTGTGATGAGTACTGAGTAATGTATAGAATTGTTCAATCATTACATTGTACACCTGGAACTAATATAACATTGCATGTTAATTATACTTGAATTTAAAAAAAAATAATAAATAAATTACAATGACCTAAAAAAATAAGTCAAATTTATCAATGATACGTAAATTTGGGGATTTTTTTTTCTGATTTTCTTTAAGGGGTTTTGGTTTTGTAGTAGGTTTTTTAGTATTTATTAAATGCCAGGTGGATTTCTGGCATTTAATTTTTAATTTTATTTTTTTTAATTTAAAAAATTTTAATTTTTTAAATTAATTTTTAAAATATTTAATTTAATTTTCTGTGTTTGGCTACATATTGAGTATGAGGATATGGATAGAAAATATTAAGGAAACAACAACAAGTGCTCTGAAAAGCAGAACAAGGGTTACTGGCTAGGGGTTAGAGAATTTTTAAAACATCTCAGTACAATTTATGTTTAGTTTTGCTAAAAGCCAGTGTGTGGTTTTTTAGAATTATTCTTGTAGCATGGTAGTATTAGAATAATGCCTCTAAAATAGCAGAAAAATTCAAACTCCTTTACATAGATTGAGACATTGTGAGAGATGTCCACTCAGAAAACTACAAATGAAACTAAACTGAACCTATATAAACCAGCTTACACTATGCTTATCTATTGGAAGACTCAATATTATAAAGACACCAAATCTCACCAACTGATCTATGGAAAAGTACAATCTCAAAAAAAAAAAAACCTATGCAGATTTTTTATTGCATGGAAACAGATAAATTCGTTCTAAAATTTATGGAAATGCAAAGAGCCAAGCAAAGATAAGGCAATTTTGAAAAAGAATTAACAAAGCTAGATAAGCTAGATAAGTTACAGTGTCAGATATCAAGACCTATTATAAAGCCACAGGAATTGGAAGAGTTTATGATTGGTACAAGTTAGATATACTGACCCTGGGAACAAGGTAGATTATAGAAACAGACCCAGTTGTATACTTGATTTATTTTTAGAAAGTGAAATTAAGGGGCATATTTCAGCATATGTTCCTGGATTGAATAAAAAATCCATAAAGGAAAAATAGCTATCTGAGTTCCCACTTCACAACATACACAAAAATAAATTCCACTTGGAGTTCAGATATGAAATCTGAAATATGAAACATAAGAAAGTTTTCGAAAGCTAGCATAAAATAAGATCTTTGTGAATTTGAAGTAGCAAAGATTTCCTAAACAAGATACAAAATGTGCTATCCATGTGGAAAAAAATGATAAACTGAAAAGTTTAGGAGAATGAAGTACTTTTGCTCATCTAAATATTTCATTAATAGGATAAAAAGGCAAGCTGCAGAGTGAAAAGATATTTACAATTAAATGTATTTGTCAAAAAACACATTGTATACAGAATATGCAATCCTATTTTTAATGTCTATACAAAGGATTAAAGTTGATCTATGAATCCTATAAATCAAAGAAAAGAGAAAGAAAATCTAATGGAAGAAAGGACAGAACACTTCAAATACACTTCACAGTACAGAATATACAGAGAGAAGATACTTCCCATTACCAACTATGGATTAATACTAAAGTGTTAGGAATGCTTTTAAAGTCCCTGATCATCTGGCACCATTTTTTATTTTTATTTTTTATTTTTTTTATTAACATATAATGTATTATTTGTTTCAGGGGTACAGGTCTGTGATTCACCAGTTTTACACAATTCACAGCACTCACCATAGCACATACCCTCCCCAGTGTCCATAACCCAGCCACCCCATCCCTTCCGCTCCCCTCCCCTCCAGCAACCCTCAGTTTGTTTCCTGAGATTAAGAGTCTCTTCTGGTTTGTCCCCCTCTCTGGTTTCATCTTGTTTCATTTTTCTCTCCCTTCCCCTATGGCACCATTTTTTAAAATAGAACTTTAGACAGTATGTTTCTCCTACCAAAAAAAAAATAGTTTGATATTAGTCTTTCTGATTTCTTGAACAGCATGATTTTTTTCTTTTTCTGCCTCCATGTTCCTTCTGTTCCCCTTGTCTGTCTTCCCTACCTCTTTCCCTTCCTTCTTGGATGCAATAATGTTTTAAATAAAGGGAACAAGTATTCATAAAACAATTACTATGTATTTCATATGATATTCATACTTGAATACTCTTCTCATCTTTACTGTGCAATTGAGGAACAAGTCAGTGAAGTTTATTTGCTCAGACCTTGTAGAAAGTAAGGGGAGGGAGATCCAGTTACTATTGACTCTAAGAACCTTAATACTGATACTTAATACTACCTTGCTGTAAATCATAACAATGCTGTATATTTACTGTAATAAAAGCATTCACTGTGTTTAACACTTCACCTATTTTATCTTTTTAATTTTCACAAGAGTCAGAAGACTTCCAGTAAAAGGACTTGACAGCACCATCTATCACACGTAGTTAATCCTAAATTTGTATGGTATTTGGGGTGACCATCTATGGTAGTTAATTGGCTTCATCAAAAGGAAAAATAAACTTCTATTGTTATTCAGGAGATCATTTTGCAACTTGGAACAAGGTGCCCACTAATGTTAGTCTCCTATGGTCTTAGACAAACTGGAAGATAACCTTTCTTCATTACTACATTTCAAAAATATGTTTCTTAAATCTTTGAGAAAGACATTCCTGGGTCCCAAAGCTAGCAAGAGATTTACCTTGTTTTCCAAAAGATTTACCTACATTTCAGAGAGACAGAGAAAGACATTATAATTACAAGTTTTCTAAAGTTAAATGCTCTAAGACAGGGAAGGTGGGGAGAGTATCTCTTTTGGTGCCAGGGAATATTTTTTTTTCTTCTTAAATTTGTTTTTACTCTTACATGGTCTCTATTCTATAGTATGTAATTTTAATGTATATTGTATACTTCTATCCAAATTGTTTAATTCACATCATCAGTCCTAATTAGATTGTACCTTTTTTATTCAAGGTAGGTATGTATTACTAAATTACAGTTGTGACATTTTATTGAAAATTAGGGAAGACTAAAAAGGGAAGAGCCACTAGATCTCCATTCTTTGAATATCAAAGTATGTAAAAAGCTAACCAGAGTGAAATAGTTTCCTAACAACAGAGGTAGTAAAGTTGGAAAATACTTTAAAAGTCAAGAAATTATCGGGATATGGGAGAAGAGGCAAAAACAACACAACAACAACAAACTATTACACAGTGAATATATGCAAAGATCGAACAGTAGCCAGTAATCATGATGAAAAAGTGTTAGCCAAACAGTTTATTAAAATGTGTATTTGGAAAGAATAGAAAATGCATAGGATAAAGACTATCATGAGCCTCTATGTTCTTTAGAAACTACCTGAAAGAAATCACATTAAATAGAATATCACATAAGCCCATGGAAATTTGCTTTAAATCTCCAAGAAATCAGGTAAACTTTGACAACTGAAAACAACATTCAAGATTGCATTCTATATATTTCAAGGCAAATGAGCTAATGCATATCATTCAGTAAGCACATAACTATAATCATCCAATTTAGAGTCATTTCATAAAAAATAATAAAACTGGAACCTTAATAATTTTTGAAAAACCAACTATATGCCTATTACATGTTCTTGTTTGTATTTTTATGTCCCTTCAGATATATTATTCCTATAAGAAAATTGAATTATAGATAAGACAGAGGCAGGCAACATTTTGGAGAACTTTTGGATGATGCCAGTTAAGTGTTTAAGTAAATTAGTATCTTACTGTTTGATGACATCGTGTAGAAACCAAATCCTGTTTGTAAATGAAAATACAATAGGATATTTCTTTTTTCTTTTAGTTGGCTATTTGAAAGTTGCAGTATTCTGGGGTTTTTTTGCAGTCCTTGATATAATGTCAATAGAAATATGAAGTTGTAGAAATGTCACCAAGACAGTCTGAAATCATTATATAGAACCACTTCTATAAAAGCTGAAGAACCCTGGGCCACCAACACAAATCAAGAGCATGAACACATACTAAATGGTGCAGCTCAATGCTTTGTATTTATTTATTCATTTTCAGTTCAGACTATGGCCAGAGGAAGGGGTTTTCAGCCTCAAAATAATCAGGGTAAAAAGTAACTCTTCTTATTGCCCACTGACGTAAGTACATTTTTATTAAAATAGTGATTTAAATAAGTTATTGGTGACAATTAGATATGGGATGGTTTAAATAACAGAAGGTAAAAGAAATGAGTCTACCTATAAACCCATACAATCAAACAGACATAATTTCTTTTTTTTTTTTTTTTAAAGATTTTATTTATTTATTTGACAGAGAGAGAGAGATCACAAGTAGGCAGAGAGTCAGGCAGAGAGAGAGGGGGAAGCAGGCTCCCCACCGAGCAGAGAGCCCAATGCAGGACTCAATCCCAGGACCCTGAGATCATGACCTGAGCTGAAGGTAGAGGCTTTAATCCACTGAGCCACCCAGGTGCCCCCTAAATATATTTTATTTTATTTTATTTTATTTTATTTTATTTTATTTTATTTTATCTTTTATTTTTTTTAAAGATTTTATTTATTTATTTGACAGAGAGAGAGATCACAAGTAGGCAGAGAGGCAGGCAGAGAGGGAAGGGGAAGGAAGCAGGCTCCCCGCTGAGCAGAGAGCCTGAGGGGCTGGATCCCAAGACCCTGAGATCATGACCTGAGCTGAAGGCAGAGGCTTTAACCCACTGAACCACCCAGGTGCCCCAGACATAATTTCTAAAAGAAAAAACAAAACAAAACACAAAAGTGCTGATAATTACTTAATCATTTTTAAAAATTTTTTAAAAATTTAAAATTTTAAAATTCATATTTAAAAATTTTTTAGATTTTAAAAATTAGTTTAAAACAGATCTCCTCAATCACTGATGTTTAAGTTCTAAACACAAAATAAGCTTAATAAAGAGAAAAATAGCAAAGTCATAAGATAGGAAATGCAGAATACAAAAAATTACAATGAGAAAGGACTCAAAAGACTTAAACATGTGAAATCAGAGGATTAAACAGTATAGCCTTATTTTAGTGTGCTGTTTAAAACCAACCACAATGCTATATATATATACATATATATATATATATGTATATATATATATTTTTTTTCAATAAATCCATCTTCTCCAGGACAGAATGATAAAGCAAATCAAGAAAGTTTGTAAAGGTAAGATTGGCCTTGGAAAGGGGCCAGAGGAGTGCTCAAGGGGGATTTCTCTCATTCTGACACTGATCAGCATACAGATGTCGAAACTAGCTAAGAACTGGGGACTTTCTCAGAGTTCACAGTCTCTCATGGTTCATCGCCCCTCCAATTTCCTCCAATTCACAGACTGAGGGTTTCGGAGGGGTGGGGGTGGGGGGTTTGGTGGGCCTGGTAGTGGGTATTGAAGAGGTCATGTATTGCATGGAGCACTGGGTGTGGTACATGAACAATGAATCTTGTAACACAAAAATCATAAAATAAAAGTATTTGGGGAAAAAAATAAAAATAAAAATAAAAAAAAAAAGAACTGGGGACTTTCACATCCAGAGAATGGATTGTATTCATGTAGAAATGTGTAAATGAGCAAAGGAGATGGTTTTAGGAGGTGAACCAGTGAAATCCCACTCTTATTCTTAGTAAGGAAAACAGATATATGTTACCCATTTCATGCCCTGAATTATGATTTCATGGAAACTTTAAATGTTCTCTCAGTCCAAATCAATTTGAAAAGCAGTATAAAGGCTGACCATAGTTCTAGCATATATTGCAAAATCCTCAGGATTTGAAACTCCCTTTATGCTTTAGGCCTACTTATGTTTGTTGTAATTTGGGGAAGACTACGTTTTTTTAAATCATTAAATCAGCTCTAGTTCTCTCAGACTCTGTGTTAAATGCTATAATGAATAAAGCAAAATAAAAAAAAGACTTTTAGGAATATTTCACGTTTCTATTTTAAGATAACATAAGATTAATTGTTCCCTACTCATACCTAAACTTGTTAATACTGGTCATTATAAAGTTAGCTCAACCCTCATACAATAGGTTCCATTTTTTTTTTTTTTTACTGAACATCAAAGATGCACTACAAAAGGCAAAACAAACTCAAATAAGAAACTGATTGTTTTTCTTTCTTAATCACAAATAATTTGTTTGGGAGTGATATGTTTTATTCAGTATCTATATTTCTCAAGCTTCCTTGTGGATAGATATGGCTTTATGAAATGATCTCGCCAATTAGAAACAGGCTGATTACTTGTGGGTTCCCCCCCCCCACATTTCAGGACATTTAATTCCTAGCTGATAAAATGCCATAAATGATGGGTTGGCTAAGTATGCCCCAATTGCCACATCTTATCATGCACCTGTTTTGTAAAATAATGCCAGAGCCTAACCTTGCCCATTCCTTTCAATATGTCTATGGCTGCTTTCAAGCTACCCTGGCTGAGTTGCGACCATACAGACACAAAGAGACCATACAGACACAGAGCTAAATTATTTACTATCTTCTCTTTTATAAAAAATACTTTCTGATTCTTGTTCTAGAGAACTTCTCAAACACAAACACAAGGAGAAATGTTTATGGAGGACCAAGTGTTTGCAATGGTCATTTCCTACCCTCTGCTTTTTCTTGACTAAACTTTAGTCAGTCTTCTCTCCTTTCTACAGAAGGAATTCTGCATGCCCCCAACGAAGAGCAAGCACTAAAAAACTGGAATCTGTCCCTTTTATCAGCTTCTCCAGAGAATCAACTGATCACAAGACCCTTTCCATGGCAGACCCCACTAGTCATTTCCCTTTGCTTGTCCAGCTGCCCCTTAAAGATTCTGCTTATATCTGCTTGCCCTTTCTTGATCCTATGAACAAAAAAGCTTTTCCTGTTGGGTCATGGAATGCTTGCACATTTCTGAAATTGGAGCATGCTCCCTATTGCAGAAGTTTTTTTGTTTTGTTTTGTTTTTTCTGAATAAAGCCTCTAAATCTGGATTTACATGTTTTGTTTTGTTTTTAAATTTGTTTTTAATTTGATAGTTTCTGGTGCCATGACATGGATGGAGTACTGACAGACCCTTACACCCTGCTGTTTTTACATAGGCATTCATTCTGGCTTCTCAAACCCCTGGGTCCTTCCGGGCTAGGGAAATCAGGATCTATGGTAAATCACAACTCCTAATCCAGTGCTCCAGACATTTTCTCTGTAGTAGCATGCTAGGGAGTTGCTTTAAACTATTAAATTGAGCTCTTCCCAGTTCTTTTCTATTTGAGTAGGACTTCCTGGTTCTTTTTGAGCAGGATTTTTGCTGTGTCTTTTTTGGTCTAGTGAGGCTTTTACTGGGTAAGGGTTTTCTTGGTTCTTTTTGATTTTAGTATATGTGCTGCCGAAGCAAGCACTCTTGGTACTTTTTGAGTGAGGATTTACAACTTGACTTTCTGGAGGGAAATTCTCAGCTTTTTTGTGATGCCTCTCTGCTTTTCCTAATTCCATGTTCAAGGTTTGCACAGGGCTAGTCTTTCAGCTCTTCAAGGATAGCACAAGGGACCATTTTGGCTCTCAAGTGAGGAGTGTATATGGAACTGATTTTTTATTATCTGTCTCCTCTTTCTACCTGATCCTGATCCTTCCATGGATAACTCTCTACTTCCCAGGATTGAGAGTAGATGAACTCTACCTGGCTATATGCTTTGCTACTACTAATTTTGCCAAAACTTTGAAAAATGGCAAAGTTTTACTAAGAAGAACTTGGAATTGCAATGGCCACATTGGGGTTTTGGAGACCTCCCTAATTTAGTACACCTTCAGGGAGCTCTTGAATCCTGGGTGTCTAAAATACTCTCCAATCAATGGTCTGGTGTTTTTTTTTGTTGTTGTTTGTTTTGTTTTTGTTTGTGTGTGTGTGTGTGTGTGTGTGTGTGTGTGTGTGTGTGTGTTTGGTACGAAGAAGCCAAAAAAACTGTCCTCCTAATAAAATTTCAATCACACCCTTTAACAATCTCACTCTATTTTATCAGAAGCTATGCTAGTCAATCTCTTGAGGAACCACCTGTTTTTCTCCAATGTTATGTCTTTTATCTCCTTCTCTAAGATACTTGTGCCCTCAACACTCTCTACTCCTTTCTCTTTTTTTCTTTTTTAATGATTTCACTTATGTATTTGAGAGAGAGTGAGAGAGCATGAGCAGGGGGGAGGAGCAAAGGGAGAGGGACAAGCAGACTCCCTGCTAAACAGGGAGCCCAAGGCGGCTGATCTCAGGACCCTGAAATCATGACCTGAGCTAAAGGCAGACACTTAACCACTGAGTCACCGAGGCACTCCTCCTTTCCCTTCTGCTCTTCCAAATTTGTACAAGTCTTTCCCACAACCATGTTCTCATTCAGTTTGTGTTTTATCCTCTACTTCTTGATCCTAACCTTACTAGCTTCTTAATTCTCCATAGTGTCCTGTGACCTTAGTACTGTTCCTACAATGTTAAGACTCTAAGAACAAGAAATTACAGAGACCAAATTACTCCCTCGCCAGCAGATTACTTTTTTAACATTTGTCTCAAGCTGATCTGTATGCTATAATGAATTTCCTTGACCCATGTAAAAATAGAGACAAGTCTCTATACAATTCAGATTAATCTTAGGGGCATCCTCTAAGGGACTCATATCTCTACCAACTGGCTCAACTTCTTTTGGGTTGGAGACACCTTATTACAATTTGAAAAATCTAAATTGGATCTACGAAGAAATTAAAATAACCCAGGAGGCTATAACAGAGCTAAGGAAATGGGAAAAAAGCTTTTAGGCTCCTTGATAATACCTAGAAACATTATTTAGATCCAACTCTAGATGGCCAAATGGCATCTGCTTTGGTTATCAGTTTTGTTAATAATGGATTCCATGTAGAAATATCCTACTATTCTAACATTCAAGAATATTAGATTAATTGGAGAAATGTCCCTGCCTCTGAAATCCATTCTTTAACACAGTACTATGAAGAGATATGAGCTGATAAAGCTACGTATATAAAGTACAAACTCATGACTCTCTAAATTAAACAACTTGAGGAAAATTATTCTAAGACCTTAGTACTCCTCAACTTTACTAGGCTTTGGTAGAGACATCTGTGGCCCTTGTAAGGAGAAAGGACAGTGGGCAAAAAAAGTCCTGAGACACAATCCTCAGAGTCTCGATGACTCTCCTCTGACAGATCAGCTTATATCTACCCCAGATACCTTTAAGTAAACTGGGGAAATAATATCCCAGTCAATGGGCATCCCACTACCTTTCTGGTAGACACCAGGGCCACTTGCTCTACATGTGACACCTCACAATTTTCCACCATTATCCCTCAGAGTATACAATCTCTGTGTTGCAGTTAAATAACTTACTACATTTTGCCCCTTTTTAAAACCTCTTTGTAAGTCTCTTGGGCCTCATCATGCCTCACATGGCTTTTTATTAAGTTCTACAAGTCAGTTCACTTAATATGCAGAGCCATACTTTCTAATTAGAATGATAGTATTTCATGTTCATGTGAGGTACGAATCTTTGAAATTCAGGATTCCCCTTCTACCCATCTTTGTTCTCTGATAGCTCTCATCAATGATCTCAGTTTTTTTGCCCCTTTCACAGCTCCCAAGCCCTTGACAATTCCTACATTTAAGACATGTTCACTCACATTTCTGATTCACTTGAGGCTATGGAAAAACAGACTTGGGCCTTACCTGAGTGGCAGAGTCCTTAATGGTGAATGTATACCCTTTATATCCTTCCCTAATACCATTCTCTCTTCCAACCTTCTCCTCTGATGTCACTTATTTTATTGTTGCCTTTTATTTTGCTTTCTTCAGGATATCCTTTAATCCTAACTACCAGTATCTATTTACTTTTACATGGGAAAAATCAACAATATACTGGAACAGTCATGCCCCAGGAATTTACAGAATCCTTTACAAAATTTTTCTGAACATTAAGTGCAAATCTAAAAGATTTGATCTTCCCTTGTAATTCAACCTTCATTCAATATGTAGATGACCTCCCTCTTTGTTTTAAGACTTTCAGTAACTCTTTTCATGAAATCTAATACTTACTAAAAGACTTAGTTCAAAAGGGCCGGAAGGTTTCAAGAGACAAAGTTCATCTCTGTTGCCCCCAAGTCCACTATTTAGGTCACAACATTCCCCCTGAGGGAAAAACCTGAACCCCAGGTCCTATCAAGATCTTATTTAACAACCTCTTATCTGAAACCAAAGGATAACTTCAAGGCTTTCTGGAATTGACTGGTCACTGTAGAATGTAGATCCCTAACTTCTCCGCTATAAATATCCCCCTTTATAAGGCATGGCTAAAGGAACTGTATCTGATCCTCTGAGACTTGCCTTCTGTCACATGATTTGAATCCCTTTCTTTTTTCCCATTTACGGCTTCTTGACTACTCTTTGTTTTTCTGTTTGTTCATGGAAAAGAAGGACATGCCTTAGGAGTTCTTCCTCAAAGACATAATAGAAATCAGAGGTCAATCAGATATTTCAGTCTTAACCTAGAATCCTCAGCTCAAGCTTTTTGTCCTTGCTTGCTGGCAAGAGTGGCAAGTGCAAACATAGTTCAAACCCCATCCAACCTTGTGCTAGGGCATACCCTGAACATTATGTCCCTTGTGCAGTTAGGACCCTTTTCCTGATCGCTCAAGTTCACCTACTGTGAAATTCTTCTACTTTTTCCCACCCATGTCACAATCTCAATCCCGCTAGTCTGCTCCCTCTCTCAGCTGGAGGACAACTGTATGATTATGTTAGGGACAACCAAGCCTAAATATTCTCCCATTCTGACTCTTAGATATCCCTTGAAAATCCAGACCTTATCCTCTTTGTTGATGGTTCATATCTTCATAACTCAGAAGGTAATTTTCAACCAGAATATGCCATTTCTGATTTTCAAAATTCTATTGAGAGTAGGTCTCCACTTGGTGCAAAGTCAGCTCAGATCTCTGACCTCAGGGTTCTCATAAGAGCCTTCTCTTTGGCTACAGATAGGAAATTTGTCATTTATACAGACAATAAATCTGTTTTCTGGACTAGTACTTTATTTAGGTATATTAAGGCAAATCAGAGGATTTAAGTCAATAGCTGCTCTTAGGGGCCACAAAACCGCTAAAGCAGAAGGAAATTCACTGTTAGATATACTAAATTGTCATAAAGCTGTTACACTCTCACTTCAATCAGGTAAGATCCTAAATCTACTCTCATTACGTCTGATCCTCCAACTGCAGTACTTAAAGTCTCCTAATTTAAAACCCTTGAATATTAAAAGGCTAATTGAAAAACAATCTGGATGTCTTATCTAACTGGATGAACTTTGGAAATACCCAGATAATTGCCTGGTCTCTTCTCAGCAGCTCACCAGAAATTTACTTTCTGACCTTTATAAAATACTCACCAAGGAAGAAAAAACTAAATCAATTCCTTTGCCAACACTGAGGAAACTTCAACTCCCAATCTGGAACAAGTGGCGGCTTCTTGACCCATGTCTGGAAAATATAATCCTGATAAATTCGCAAAGATAGGGCAAGAAAAGAACCCCTCAGCAGGAACTTTTCTTCACTGGCAATTAGATTTACTGATTTCCCTTGATATCATGGATATGAGTATCTTTTTATTGTCATAAGCATGTTCTCTCATTGGCTTGAAGCTTTCCCTGTAAAAGGACTCCTGCTGCTATTTTACTAAACTTTTTTTGGAACTAGTATTCCCTGCATCAGAATTCCACTTGCTTGTTCAAATGACCAAGGGACCCATTTCATTTGTGAAGTCATCTAAGCAATCCAAAAAGTTCTTCCCTTATCTCCAAAATGACATCGTCATCTGGAATGATAAGAGAGTTAATGGATCATTAAAAGTAAAGCTTGACAAACTGATAAAATAACTCAGTCTCCTGTGGCTTAAGGTTTTACCATTAGCACTGATTACCTTCTAGGTGTCTCCTAGAGCAACACAGCAACTATACCAATCACAGCAACTGTACCAATATGAAGTAATAACTGATGACCTATGACAATTCATTTTTCTGTCTGAGCTCTCAAAAATTCTATCCTCATCAATTCAAACATCCTAAAATACTACAAGGGAGTTATTAAATATATCCATTTCTTCATTAATAGGATGAGGCTTCTATTCCTTAAGTTCTTCTGTCCAAAACACTCTACATTCTAGAAATTAGGGACTTAGTTCTCTGGAGCTGACATCAACTGAAAATTAATATCTCACCCCATTGGAAAGGCCCTTATATCATCTTCCTTACTGCTAACACTGCTGCCCAACTCTAGCAGTCCAAACCTAGATTCATGTTCTTCAACTGAAAAGGTATAAATGCTACTCTGAATGAAAGTCTAGTCTAAATAGAAACCTTAAACTGAGGCTCTTCAAGAGTCCCTAGAAGAAGAGTGAACCGCAGAATAGATATCTTTATGACAAGCTGATGACATAATTAAGTGGTCAGTTTCCACCCAAGATGTCAAAACATGGCCTACTAGCATTCCCTTAACTACTTCTATTGTCCTTCTTGGCTCCTTCTTCTTTATCTATACCTGTATCACCTTTGCTATCCATGTGCCTCCTCACTTTGCAACCAGAACTTTTCACAATGAGCTTTATATTGTATAATTTCTTTCCCCTCGCACTACCTGTCCCTCCTTTAATAATTCCTCTATTCCTGCAAGGACCCCAGAATCTATGACATTCTTTTACTCAGTTTATAGCACAACCGCAAAACCTTTGTTTTTTCTTTAAAAAAATTTTCTAGTATAATTAATATTGCAACTCTACTTTTGTTTGCTGGTTATATATTCCCTTTCCTTTGGAAGCTTCTGATTTCCCATAAAATCCTATACTATCTCAGATTTAAGGGCATCCTTTGTCTTATCATTCAGGGACCTTTTTACTTTCCACTCCAGAGTTCAAACAAAACCTCCTTCAATTTCAATACTTTTCAAACAAGGCAATCTATGCTTCCATTGTAATATAACCAGGGGTCCTCCTGGGACTAAGTATTTGCAATCACACTACTTTGCCATCAACACAAATACCTACACTATTACCATGAAAAAGCAAAAGTACTTATTTCTTGCCCTGTCATATGAATCTAATAGACCTAGATGATTCTAACCATAATTTTACCCAGTATGCTTGGGACTCTTTCTGTAAGCAACAAATTTATCACTTTCCTCTTCCCAGCCTGATGAGACAACAATTCTCTTAAAAGGGTTCACATGAGTCCCAAGACACAAATCCATGGGACATTTATTTTGTGAACCCTGGATAGCCCCTAATGAGGTACAGTTGTGCCTATTGGCATCTGCCTGCTAATTGAACTAGATCCTGTTATCTGCTAATCTAATTAGACTTCCTTCGCTTCTCACCTTAACTGTTCCATTACAGGTTTCCTCCGCTATTTGAAAATACAGAATTCCTATAAAACCTTTCATAAGCTAAATAGTACAAAGTGAAATGGTAATTACCTATTAATTTATATGGAAAAATTTTTGAACACTCCCAGACACCAAAAACAACCTCTCTTGGGTTTTTTCTGATACTTTAGGACATGTCTTGCTAACATATGCACAAAATAAATAGAGATAAAACACAGATGCTCACAGACACAGTTCAAAGCTATGGCAGTGAGATGATGAGTGTAGTTCTTGGAAAAGGAGCTTGGTGGTGCCACTGTAGCTGCTGGGATGCACAAAGTCTCTGTAATAGCTCACTGCAAAACAAACACACTGAACACTATTTTTGCTTTTGCCTTTTTTTTTTTTTAATGAAAATCCTCTGGATTTCTTTTGGTTAGTAAAAACAGGTACTAATATAAATCTTTCATAGAAGACAAGTGGTCTAATTCAAACTTGTGAAAAGTGAGGATACCTGCATCTGTAAGCTTTCTAGGTACCAGATGAGCCCAAAGGTCTATATGACTATGTTAACTACAAAGTTAGACACGTATTGCCAGTCCTATAAGGAGGCTGTGAAATTTTCACAAGGTTCTCAAAAAGCCTTAGAAGAAGAGGTTAAGAGATTGACAGCAAACCTACAAGACTTGACTGCTGCTGTAGATTATGGTGGACAGTCTGTATCTGGAGCTATTGTTTTGTGGGGCACTTGGGAAGTTTGCCAAAACTCTTCCATCTTCTTTGCTCTCCTCTAGGAAATACCCATGACGCTATACCAGAAGTTCCAACATCACTGCTAACTACACTGATTCCAGCTAGTTGCCCTTCACAATTGTCTGGCATCACACATGACCCTTGCCTTCTGAGGGGGCATTTACACAGTGCTGTCTGTAGTGCTTGGGAAGACTGCTGTGCATGTTTTAGAATACTCTCTGATGTCCTATGGCATCACCAAAAATATTCAGACTGTCAATTGGGGAATTTGTCAGACTGCCACTGCTAA
This sequence comes from Potos flavus, assembly GCA_028534135.1. NCBI lineage: Eukaryota > Metazoa > Chordata > Mammalia > Carnivora > Procyonidae > Potos > Potos flavus. The sequence goes on from CM052885.1 coordinate 60,305,471, forward strand.
CCTCATTCTACCATCTGAATGAATATGCTTTCAGACTCAACATCTTGGGATCTTCTCAGTTGACTCCTCCAAATACAAGTCTTGGTTTTACTCACTTGTTCAAACTTTAATAGTTATTCTTTTAATTTTATTCCTAGATATATCTTTCATTAAATATCCTTCCAACAGTTCTCAGTCTGATAGTACACTCACTATGTAACATAGCTAGTCCTTCAGGCCAATAAGAATGTGAAGGGTGCTCCACCCCTGAAAATTATATGGATCAATTTCAACCTTTCAAGGATTCTTATTCCATTCCTAAGAGTGTCTAAGGATGAACTTTGTCTCTTAAGCAGTTGGGCAAACTGACAAAATGTTCACTATTGCCCATTTCTTATCCTCTGCTTTGTCTTAACCAAACTTCAGTCAGGATTCTCTCCTTCCTAAAAGTCCCTATACTCTGTATGTCCCAAGCACATGAAAACACTCAAAATGTGGAATCTGTATCCCTTATCAGCTTCTCCTGGGACTCAACTTATCACAGCAAGACCCTTTCCTTCTCAAACCCTACTGGTCATTTCTCCTTACATGTGTAGCTTCCCCTTACAAGATTCTGCCTCTCTATCCTTTCCTCTCTTCTCTCTCCTAAAATGAGAAGGTTTTGTTTTGTTTGTTTGTTTGTTTGACTGTGAGATACCTGCAGTTCTGAGACCACAGTGTTCTTCCTATGGTAATTGCCTTTCCTCTGAATAATACTTCTCCTTTCCAAGTCTGAATTTGTTTTTATTTAGCAGTATTCATTGCAACATAATCTATAATACCAAAATTAAACAACAAATAAACATAAAGAAGAGGGAAAAATTAAATATCTATAAAGAATGGAAAAATAAAATTGTGATTTATTAATTCATACAAAAGAATAGTAATCAGTAGATAAAAAGAAACAGTTACGTTAATTCTAAAACAATATTGCCTGAATGTATACTGTTGATGGAGAAAAAGAAAATGGGGAAAAACATCATCGTACGATGCAATTTATGCAAAATCTACAAGTCTCCAAATATTCTATATTTTATATGTTTATACATATATGCATATGTAGTAAAGGTATTAATATAGAAATAGACACCAACTCTCTCTGAGAAGAAAGGGAAGGTAATATTCATGCAAGGAGACAAAGTAGGTATAAGTTGTATTGGTAAATCTTTTATTTCTATGAGAATAATATAAAAAACAGCACGATGTTAACATTTCTTAAATCTGGGTGATAGGCACATGGGAATTCATTATGTTATTCTTTTCATGTGTTGTGTATTTCAAGTATTTCATAACAAATCAAACAAACATAGAAACAACTCTACAACACCAGGGAGAGCTGACAAGTAAAAAGTTGTCTCTGAACAAATACTCCTTTAGCAAATGCAAAATGTAAGAACTTTACCAGCAATTTTTCCTCTGAGCCTGAAAAAAGAATCCACAGAATTCCTAGTACCTTGTAGTCAATTCTCTGTTGAAGCCTATACTAATTTTTCCGTCACTTTGACTCACTTAGTAAAGTTATTAACTGTACATATGTGGGTATTAGCAAATTAACGACCTCTTCTATTTTATTGAAACAAAAATCAAGAACAGATTATTTTTAATCAAACGATGATTAAAGAAAGGAATATTTGTATATGCTATTTACTTTGGTCACTTATTTCAAATAAGGGATTTTGCTAATGTATAATAGAAAATAGTTACAGATCTTTAATTCTATCTGCTTTTACTGGTCAGGAAAAACCAGCTACCTTGAAAATTTTTGATCATAGAACCTTCAAAACAATATTTTAAAAGTATGTACTTTCTCAAGTGTTTTTAAATTTCCATATAGATATAGATTATAAATATAAAATCTTGTCCTTAAGTAGATGCTGAGATTGTGTTTTTTGGAGCTAGTTAATTCTGTTGTTGCCTGATTTTGCTTGTATGACTCTTCAGTACCTGCAAATGAATTTCAAAGGAATTCAAGTAAATTTAGTCCAACTACATTGCTTTTGTTATGTTTTACATTAGCAAAAAGAAGTGTTATTATTTTTTTTTTAAATTTTACTTTGTTGGTCATCGTGAGTATAAAAAAGTAGATACAGTTTTTTCCTTGTTAGAGGACCTAACCTCACAGCCATTATTTTCAAAATTTGACTTATACACTATATTAGCACTTGTTGGAAGCAGAATTGACTGAAGTGAGAAATAAGATATTTTATATCAGAGGTAATTAAAGAATGGAAGCGTGCTTAAAAAATTAAATTTTCCCTGCAAGTGAGACTATTTACAACATTTTATACATTATTGTAAAAAGGCAATGTTTCATACTTCCATGATACTTATTTTGGAAGTCAAATGGAAGAGGCTGCAACTGTGTAAAAACAAACAAAAAAAAGTCTGTGTACAGACACAGTTCTTTCAGAAAATTTAGACGTTTAACTTTGGTTAGAAATGTACTCAATTGATCTTTGGCTTCATCAGTCACTAAATAAGTATGTGAACATACTTATCTAATTTACTTCTCTAATCCTTCACTTTTCAGGCTTGTTGTGAGACATAAAAGGCAGTCATATATGGAAGCATTTTATAAATGCAAGGTGCTGGTGTTATCCTACTTCGACCTAAACTGTGGCTAACTTATTTTCCCTTATCTGATGGATTATAGGAATTTATTTAGGAAATTATTATTTCCCTGGAAACAATAATTTTAACATGTTTGGTCATGAAACAGTAGATAGGCACATTGTTTTTTGTAAATATTTTTGGTAATACTAGTTTTACCTAAAAGAATATATATCTTCATATAGTATTATTTGTAGGAGTAAATCATGTGTGAATGTGTGTGTATATGTGTATGTTCCTGAAACATGAAGAGTGTTAGAAAAGGAAAACACTACAAAAATGAAGTAAGACATGTTAAAAAAATATAACAGTTAAAAAAAAAAAGAAACCTAATAGAATAAATGTTTGAACTACAAAAATTTATCAGGTTTTTTTTTTTTCCTCAGGAATCCTGGTTAACAAAACAAAGATATAGATAAGGGAAAAATAAAAATAAATCAACAGAAGAGAACTTCTCTAGTGAGTAAAATATCTGTTAAAATACTTTCATTTAGATCTCTACTAGAACAGGTCTATTTATTGTTCATCTGCTTCTCAACCTCAAAAAACTAGCAAGTACAATCTGAAGAGTCTTACAATGAAGCATACAGCTTGAACAACAAAAAGAAAAACTAGTAATTGAGAAGACAAAAATTATAAATTTGAAAATAAAATGTAAACATTCTAAAAATTAAAAAAAACACAATTGAGGCCAGATATTATATAATACACACAATGACAAAAAAAAAAACCAAAAGCACGTGAATTTAATTGTGATTATCTCTGATTGTCAAGCAAGTATAAAAACATATGTTTACTGTTCTCAATTTTCAAAGCAATTTTTAAAGGAATTACAATACAAGCTATAGTAGAAGATCAACATAATACGTCTTTTAACAGTACCAATTCGGATATAATCGGTTTGGCTGGAATTCTGCACCAAACGTTCTTCCAAATACCTTGTGCTATGCAGTTGGAGGATGGGTGGGCTTAGTGGAGAGGGAGGGGAGGTGAGACCAGGAAGAAGACAGTCAACAAAGAGGCAGGAAGTAGATCTCCCAGTCTCTAGTATTTTCTAGGCTTAAATCCCTACATAAGGCCAAAGATTAGAAATAAATGAGTTTCAAGATTTTGAATGGATTGATGCTACTCTTTTTCAAGTCTCAGCCAGCCAGAAAACTCACAGTCATTCCATTCATATTTAACTCTAAAGAGAAACCAACTACCAGGTTGCTCCCAAATGCAGGTGGGACTGCCATTTAAATAGCTCAGCCAAATGCCTGGCCTGGAACTCCCAGCCAGCAACTTAAACAAGTTTCAATGGTGCATTTCACTAAGTATGCAATAATACGGCCACTGGGTTTAAGTTTTGTAATTCATGAACCCTACTTATGTATTTTTGTGCCCCCAGGCCAACACTCATTTTACCTGCAACTGTGTTCAATCATTCCTATGCTGGGGGAGAGCATTCCATTTTAAAAGCCTGCCAAATCTCCAATTTCTTTTGCCTCAGAGTTTTTCCAAAACCATGAGATCTTGCTCAAATTCATGCAAGGCAACCTAGAAGTTAATGAGATTTAATACACTGGGGATGTGGGTGGGTGGAGGGGATGGGAGATTGGAAGGCACTCCTGGGCAAAGCTAGTATATAATTTCATAATGTAAACCCTTGTCCTGCAGTGATTCCCCAGTGGAAGTGAATCCCAGTCGTCTATATAAGTAACTAGCTCTGTAACAACACTTTATCTTCTTTTATTTATCCCTTGTTTTACTCTTCAATTTTCTCACTCTTGCTGCTAGGTACCAGCTGTTTAAATAAACTATCTGCTCCCAAGTCTTTGTTTCTGGCTCTGACGTGGCGGAGACTCAAACTAAGACACTGTAACAGCAGAGTTTTACTGTATGTTTTCAGTACTTGAAAGTCTAGCACTAATTACTTATAAATGCTCCTTCTGATTACATATTAATTTTACATTACAAAAAGCAAAACAAAACAGAAGGGTAGTTACAGAGAGATTGGCAGGAACCCTAAGATAGTTAAGAGAGGTTTCAATATGTCCTAATCTATCCTGCATGATCTGGGGCCCACCTGCTTTTCTGATCTTATTGTTTATATCTACTTCCCTTGTTTATTGTACACTATATTATCTGTGTATTTTCTTCTTCAGGGCTTTTCCATTTGTTCTTTTTTCAGGAACATTATTGCTATATCATTCAGGTATCTGCTATTTTGACACTCCTCAGAGAAGCATTACTTGACAAGCCCAAAGAGTCACACTCTGTTTCTTCATATCTACTTACCCTACTTAATTTTCCCTTGTATCTCTTAGCACTACTGACATTTGTTATATATTTTTTCTAGGAATATTATACAACCCTTCCCTATACTATATGCCTTCCAGGAACGTTAATACCTCTCTAAAGAGAGTTAACAGCTTCTCAAATCTCTTTAAGTTTTGGTACATGTCTGGTAATCAATAAGAAAGTACCAGGTTAATTTCTAAGGATATAGTCAGGAGACATAAACTACACAATAATTTGTATGTGTTAATAATTAATTAAGAACTATAATAGGAGATTAGCATAAAGGAGATTAGCTATCAAGTCATAAAGAGAACTCTGAAGAATACAAGAAGAGCAGATATTGTTAGCAGCCACTACCCCTTAGGACTAAGAGAACAAGAAAGAAATCTAAGAGAGGGGTCCTGCCTCCAAGGCTGGCATCCAGACTTCAATGTAGACAGTAAGGTGATAGGAAATAGAAGAGCGGGGGAGTTCTGTAGAGGATCTGTACTTGTGGAATTTTCTGGGACTCCATGTTTGGGATGATGGAGATGCCATATGGGGAGATGTTGTGCTGTGAAAATCACCCTCTAAATTGCAAGGGAAAGCTGTCAAAAAGGAAGCAGTACAAAGAGAATGCACCACTCACTGTCATGGTGCATTAAGAGTCTATGATCTACCATGTTGGGGGAAGCTGCCTTGGCGAGCTACTGCACAGACTACCACAGACAGTAAGTTAAAAGAGAGCATAAACAGGAAGCAAGAAGAGACCCTTTTCCTTCCAGATCCGCTGAATATTCTTTGCTGACAAAGGTTAATTTTATTCCCTCTGACAGGAGAGAAATGTTCCAGTATCAAGAGCACAACAATTAAGAGGGGATTGGTACCTAGAAGCAATATATTTGTTAAATGATAGTCAATCCCTTTGGCTGCTTACCTTCAAATGCACCCTTCTGCTACAATTGAATTTCTGGGAAACAACAAAACCATACTAGGTTTTCCACCAGCAAGATAACAGCTACCTTTTTGCAAGCGAAAAAATTCTCAAATTTTTCCCAAATGAAGAGTCTCAATAGTCACTGTATCTAGAACTTTAGTTACAATACCACTGAGTATTATGTTACTTGAACACTAACTCGTAAAGCTAATTGACGAAAACTTCATATTGAATTACAATGTAAATAAGACAGAAGAGAAAATGGAATATACAAATAAGCACATGTAAATTATAAACACAGAGAAAAATTGCATAGCAATTGCAGTGTTCACTTCTTTACTTAGTCAAAAGATTATAGTTGATATTTACAGATTCCTTCCCCTACTACCAATTCCTTATTTCCCCTAATCTTAGCCAGAACCTTGGTTTAGGTTTCTTACTTGGTTGAATGACTCAAAACCTTATTCCCAAAGGTTCCGTATTGTTAAATGACTTGCGCCTTCTTTTTTCAGTAGCTTGATTTTCCCTTGACCTTTACTAACAGGCATATGAATATAAACAGGGACCCTAGAGAACCCTCTGGATTGCAGATACTGTTCTTCTTGTCATCATTATATAGCAGCAACTTTATTTTTCCTTTGTAATTGGGCATGATCTCTTCAGCCAATAGATGAAGCTTCTGTCCTGCCTATTGTTTCAGGGGCACAAGGATCCAAATTGTTAGGTATCAGTGTGATTTTCTAATATACAACCATTGTTGTGTTCAATGGTTAAAGTATTCCCTCCTTAAGAACTGAGACCTCCACACCAGCAAAGTTAAAGGCTTCTGTTACAGGAAATAAATATTCTGATAGTAGGTTACTACATTTGATAGTGAGAAGAGCCACTCCTTGATCAGAAGCAAAGCTATGTGGAATTCCATGATGGTTTACAAAGCATTCTCTGAGTTTTTAAAAGGTAGTGCTGCCAGAACATTAAAAGAAGGAAGGAAAAGCTAGATCCACAATATGTGTCTATTCCAGTAAGGAAGAAAAGCTTCCCAATCCATGATGAAATAAATCTACTCTAAATTAGTTGCCACAGGTGACTGGCTTTTACATCCAGGCAATGATGACAAATTTAGAGCTCAGTGTTCATTTCAACTGTTGGAAAATAAGATCTCAGCAATATCATTACTCAGGCTATTCTTGACAAAAGAAAGTACATAGTTGTTGAGCTGCATAGCCTCTATTCCTGTCCAAACATCTCTGTGCATAGATTTGCTGTTCAAACACCAGGAAGACTGGGGAAAGAGTATGACTCAAATCCATAGAGTGTGCCAATTGATTAGGAAGAGCCTACCCTACAGGTGATGCTCTTTGCTGGACTTCAATATGAGATGCAAGTATCTTCATAAACCCTGCCCGTTCTGAAAGGGTCATCTTCTTTGTTACTATTTGTCCATTCTGTTCTTTTCACGTCTTTCACCAACCAGCCAACCAGTTAGCAACTCCTCACGAATTAGTGTGGATTCATGCTTCTGGCTCTTACTCAGACAAAGTAGACAACCAAATGTAAATGCATTGTTTGAAGTTTTTCCCATTGGGAGTATTTATTATATTATATTATTATTATTATTTATTTTTATTATTATTATTTTTTACCATACTTCTTAAGGATTATCCCTGATTGGGACTACGGTGTCTTATCTGTTCATTTGTCCACTTTTGGGTAATACTGATATGTCATACTTGAGGTGTTTTTTTTGCCCCTCTCAGTCAACTGGTCTTAAGGAATACCCCAAACCCCAAGAGCTCATGGATATAAACTAAAGATGAATCAATGCCAAAAGAATTGATATCAAAGGAATCTGAGCTACCTTCTTATGTAAGTTAGTTATACTGTCTGGACCTGTCCCATCTGTTTTTTAATCAGAGAACTGTGTTATGATTCTTTTATTGTGCAAGTACAATATAACATTCCTATTCATCAAAGATACTATCAGTGGATCTGCAGTATCCTAGGGTCCAAGTGGTAGAGTGAAGTATAGCCTGAACTTATTGCAGAGCCTCCTCTCCTCTGCTCCTTACTTGAAGTTGGCAGATATTTGTGTCATTCTACATAGATGTAGATCTAAATCTCATACTCAAGTATCATATCTGTTGTCTCTAAAATCCAAAAATGTCTATCAAGTAATTTGCCTACTATTGTGGTAGGAGGTATAAGGAGCAGCAGTTTGTCTTTTACTGTGTAAAAGTAAAAGACATCTCAACATGCTCTAGACCACCAAAGTTTTAGACAGGAGACAGAGATTGTGGGAAACTTCACTGAAATGGGGGTCCTCTGAATGTTTATAGGGGTAAGAAAGGATCAAAGTGATTTGAGGGTTCAAGAATGTTTCACCATTTCAGGATCCCTCTCTTTCAGAATGAATGTGTTAACCTTTACACAGAAACTCTGAAGACTGTGAATTCAACTGACAATGTAATTCAGCAACCAGCACAATTGGATTTTATGTTTGATTTTTCAGCAATATTAGCCTCATGGGTGGGAGAAATAAGAGACTAATTTAGGGCTGTCATGGAAGTTCTCTGGTTATCAGACAGTTTCTAAAATTGAAATTAAAGGATCTTGTCATTTTCTTTCTCTTGGTGATCCTATTCACCATGTACTCGGTGCCTTGCACACTACAGTCCTGGTAGTCATCACTACTGCCATAAAGGTCAAATGTGGCATCCAACTGGGCTCCAAAGAAATTTGCTTCAATGGGCATTTCAGCCCATTGAAATGCCATACAGCCATAGTTTATAGTTTGATTACTTGTAAAGTCACTTTATGTCATTTGTTACCAGCAACACATTTCCAACTGGCAAGGATTTCATAACTATGCCGAAGCCAAAATCATGATCAAATACCATCTTCCCTGTATCAAGTATATATTAGTCAGGAGCTAATCAGGAGCCACAAACCAGAAAGCTGTTTGCAGAAATATTTTTATAAAGAATTATGAACAATAACAAGAAATTATAGTAATGGGGTGTTAGCTGCCAAGGTATAAAGAGAATTCTAAAGGAAAAAGGGATATCATATATAAAAAGAAGTCATCACTCTTAGGTTAGAGCAGAGCAAACATTTAAGAAACAAATCTGTAAGAGTATGCCCCCTCCAGACCTCTTGAGAGACAGTATAGCTATTATCCATGTGACAGTAAAGACATTCTTTGAGTTGCAGCCCTAGTGGAAATCTCTAGGAATCCCTCCTTTGGGGTTTGAGAAAACCAACTATATAAAGCCTCTGTGCTATGGAAGTGGCTAGGGATCTACCCTCCAGGGTGCCAGACTATGCCATTAGTAGGGAGATTCTGTACCTAGAATCCATTGGCAACTATGGGGGTCTTGAAGGGAGTTGTGCATGGGGAAATGGCATGCATGGAACTCACTGGATCATAGCAGTGCCCTGAAAGGATTCCTTTTGGGATTTGGGGGACTGTTGCCGGTGGGGAGGTGAAATGCACTAATGACTGCTACTTGATGAGGAGCCTATCAAAAGAGTGCACAGAGGAATCAGGAAGAAGTTCCCCTTCCCTTTCCAGCATTCCTCTAGTGCCCTCTACTAACAAAGCTTAAAATTATGGCACCTGGCAAAGAAGAAATTTTTCATATCACAAGCAGAGCAACAACAGGTATATTTGGAACTGATAGGCATTTTAAGAAACAGGACCAAATGCTCTAAAGCTAAGAGAAAAACAGCAGAATAACTAACCAGTGGTGACACAGATGATTTGGCATTGGCAGACTAGAGCTTTATGATTATTATGTTCAAAAGATAAAGGAAAGCACCGATAATGTTAAGAGAGCTCTGGAATCTATAAGAAATCAAATGCATATTCTGTAAGGGGAAATAATAAAAACTAATTCTTATTAAAATATGAAAACACAAAATTAAGAATACAACAGAGAGAATTAATAGCTATTATTAAAAAGCATATAATTAGAATACTTAGTAGGAAATATCCCAAATTAAATACAGAGAGGGGAAAAAAAGGAATGGAAAAGCCAGTAAAGTCTATATGACATGATATGATGAAAAACTTAACACATATATAATAGAGAAGAGGAAAGAGCTGGAGAAGAAAAAAATAATGAATACTGGCTCTGCTTGCCTTATCTGGAATGGGTGGTCCTAGCTTGAAATTATCTCTCTTGAATTCTAGAATCTGTCTTTTCACAGAAGATTAAATGTGTCAATTTTCTCCACCACATCAGTTTAAGAGAGTATGTAGAATTTTAGGATATGATGGACAGAAGTTGAATAGGTAGGAATTTAGAAGATTTCAATAGACTTTCATCATAATTATACCATAAAGGGATTATTTTTTTTGGTGGTCTGTATTTGCTTTTCTATCCTGTGGAGTGATCACCAGTATAAAAGTTTCTATGTAAATTAGGTGAATGAACAATTGCAATGTCTGTTCCCAGTAGTTTGAATGATGGCTAATGATTTCCTAATTACCCTGGAAGAAATTGGGATACTACTGAGCAAATAAAGGCTTACAAAGATGGGATTAGATGTTAGTTTTTGCCTTTAGACCAGGTAAAGTTAGGAGGTCAGACTCAAAATGCAGGATATGAAACTCCTTTCTGAACAAATCCATTTCCTGTTCCTTTTCTTGAAGATTTCATTTCAGATAAAATTTTAACATAGTAAAAAGTGTAATATTTGGATTATAGATCTTTCTTTGAATTTAAGTAAATGCTGATTCACAGATAGTACATAAAAAAAACCCATTTATTTGTGGTTTAAGCAAGAGATAAATTATGAAACTGCTTATATACCTCAGGAGAGTTAGTCTTCTTTGATTTAGTCTCTGAAATCATTGTGAATAGAATGTACCAAAATGTGACTCAAAGATACTGAAATTGTTTACAAATGACTCAAAAAGTAATTTCAACTTTTCTGATTTTATTAAGTATGTGGAAAGAAGAAATTGCCACTCAATATTTGAAATAAAACTCTTGTTTATTTCTTGATCAGCAATGCAGAGTTGTGCTTTGAAGACACAGTATCTCTGAAGAAAGAACATTGCTGATCTTATATACGGGTTTTGGGAAACATGGACATCAAAAAACGGTAGGCTAGTAGAAGCAGAAGTGTCTAGCAATTGGATGAATCTAGGCCTCAGTTATAGGATTGTTGCTGACACCAACTCGTTGCCTTTCACAGTGTGGGACAGTCTCTGTGGGAGAGCTGAAGTTCTCATTGGTTGATTGGGAGGGTTTTAAAATCAGTTTTAGAAGTGCCTTTTTATTAAAGCCAAATAATGACAAATATTTCTATAGAAGGATAGAAACTTTTTATTTTAAAGATTTTGTTTATTTACTGCAGAGATAGAAGGGGAGAGAAAGAGAGAGAGAGAGAGAATGAATGGAGGGAGGAGCAAAGAGAGAGGGACAAGCAGACTCCAGGCTGTGTGGAGCCTGATGTTGGGCTAGATACCAAGACCCTGAGATCATGACCTAAGCCAAAAATCAAGAGTCTGATTCTTAACCGACTAAGCCACCCAGGTGTCCCTAGAAAGTTTTTATTTTAAAATATAACAACAAAAAAAGAATGTATCTTTGAAATAATTAAAGAGGCATCTCCTTTGGCTGATATACTAAATGTTAGAAGTAACAGAGGAAAAGAAATTGTAGGTTAGTTTACAGATAGAAGATAGTAAACAAATCTGAGTGGGAGCACAGTCAATAGTCAAGTTTCTTTGAACTCTATATAGTTTGTGCTTGCTGTGAATTAACTGCAGTAACTTTAAATTAAAGAAAGCAAATTTACACAGCTGCCTTGTTACAGAGAATGAAAAAAAAGCTAGCTATATACATATGTATTTTTATTATATATTCAGTAATGAACTACCCATCATATTTTTCAGCCATCATTAGAATATGTCACATTCTCCTATTGATACCTCTCAAGTTCAAATGTATACAAGAAGCTAAAACCACAATTAGAGATTTAATTCCTCTATGATGAACAGATGACTTAACAAAAGTTTGTACAATATTTTACCAAGAGGCTGAAATTCCATTTTCCTATAGAGATTCCCTTATTATCTCCTTATAATGTTCAAAACTTAATGGTTGTGCTAAAGAGTTGAAGAATGTTGTTGTGTGAGAGATGGAGAGAGGGAATGGAACTAAATTTTATTAAACCCCTGCTATTTTTCCAGGTGCTGTTCTATATAATCAGCTTGTTTTCTCATGTTATCTATTTAATTTTCACAGTAGCTATCCTATTTTTTACGAAAAACATCACAGATGAATAAATAATCCTTATTGTTAGACATTTTACTGATGAACAATCTAGGACTCAGAGATATGATAAATTTCTGTAGTCAAAAAATAGATTGTGGAAGCTAGGACTGAAATCCAGCCAAACATCTAAGCCCTTGAGAGTTCTATGATGAAATAAAATTAAAACTCATGGCCTCTATCCCATTGCATTGCAAAGTAATCTTATTCTTCGTGAATAATTCTATGCTGTGAATATCAAGAATGTTTAACTATGGGGCTTTTTAATTTCTGTTATCCTGTATATGATTTTGTGGGGAAAAAAAGTGAATTTGCCAAGTAGGTTATGTTCACTGTGACTCAGTTACCCTCTGGGGCAAACATTATTTATGGAGTTTCCCCTTGTTGTGCAAATTGAGCCATATACCATGCACACTAAAGTGCTTGCCCTGGAGGAACTCAAGTAGGACAGCGCTAATAGTCTATTTTGTTTTTTAAAGTGTTGGCATTCAGTTTACTGGAAGGTACATGATAGAACAATGCTTTCCACTTTCCCCCTCTTCAGGAAATCATGCCACATTTGTTGTTTTCCAATTTTCTAGTTCTCTGTAGTGCTCCATGACTTTCCAGCTGCAATTGTGACTGTGCTGGGAAGTTCATTAGTCAATTCCCTGAACACCCAGGGATCCATTTTATTTGGTCCTGCTGGTTTATGTATGTTCACATTTTTAAAAAAGTATTCCCTGGTGAGTTTTAGTCAGTAGTTATTTTTTCATTTCTTCCCAATTCTGCAAACTTCATTTTCTTTGCCAGCACTGCTTTCTTAGGTTCTTATACTGTCTCCAGTTTTTATTTTCTTCTTGTTTCCTGTGAATCATAGGCTTTAAAAAAATCAGCTAATTTTCTCATCTCTTCAGAGAAACTTCTCATTTCTCTACTTTTTTTAAATTTTTGCTATTGGAATTTGTATTTTCTGGCATTACTTTAAATTCTATTATTACAAGTGCCTCTTTGCCCTCATTCCAGATTCTGTTCTGTTTATTCCCTTTATCTTTATACCATCTTACTACTGAAACACATTGGAGTTTACCCTTTTACTCATTAACAAATGGATACTTCAGCTCACAACTTTTATACTTAAGTTCTCTATTAAATTGCTAGCAGAAAAGAGACCAATGTAGTATATGGCATATACACGCACGCACGTCCCTATGTAATTAACACCGGGGATATAAATCACGAAAGAACTTTATGTTGCCTAGCATAAGTCCAAGAATTCAGATGCCTAAATTTATTATTCATGAATCATGGCCCCTACATATTAACTCTGTTTTGGCTTTTGTATTAGGACTCCTTCACACATACCCTGCTGTTTTGTTCAAGGCAAATTATGCTCAGAGACTGAGAATGTCTTTGCCAATAATTTAACACAGGTTCACCACAGGAATTATACCTTATGATAATATTTCACAAGGCAATAATATCTCTGAATAAGCCAATAAAACTAACATACTCCAAACCAGTAATAAATCAATTAGACTGCTGTTTAAGGCGAAGACTGGATATAAGAAATAAAGTCAAAATTTAGTTGAAGCATACCTTTCAACAAGTTGGTTCTCAGAAGAGTTAGCTTTGCCAACCAAGCGCTGCTAGTGCCAGAGCAAAAGTCGCTTGTTGCTAGAGCAGGTTCAGGTTGCTAGGGAAAAGAAGGTGCCAGTGCTGGTGGGCAAGATGATTTCCTTCAAGGGGCTGCTGCACGATTTTCACCACTACTGACAAATAGTTGCTTTGCTGTGGCAGAGTTTGGAAATACCCCACAGTCGGTGGAGAGCTATTTAGATCAGCAAAGGGTAGTCTTGCCCAGACTTGAACACTCTTGGTAAGTCCTCACAAACTCTTGGTATTTAAAGTTTAAAGGTCAGTTACATCCTAGCTGCTCTTCCATGTGTTCTTACTGATAAGTCCCCAGCAGCACCTGTTGACAGTTGAGCAACTGAGTACTTAATGAGAATAACAAATGTTGGTAATAATATCCTGATACAGCTTTCTCAATGTAAACAAATTCACCCTTAGACACCAACTTCACCTGAGTCATAAAGAAGTCGCTTTGAAAGCATAACAAACCAGTACACAACACCTGTTTAGCAAAAGGAGAAAAGCAACTAGTAGTGAAACAACTGAACCAGAGTAGGCATGGCTCCTATGGAGCTGTTTCTGACCTCATATATTGGCAATTACTTTTCCATTTAAAAAATTATTTTGGGGAACCAGCCAAGTTAATTCCACAGTGATTCACACAAGTATTGACATTCCTTTCAGGTTTCAGAGAAGTTTATAGACGTCTATAATGTCAAATGTCTTCCCCCACAATCTATACTTGGCTTCTAAACTGTATTTTCTTTTTTTTAGAAAAGCAGTCTTTTTTTTTAAAGATTTTATTTATTTATTTGACACAGAGAGAGAGATCACAAGTAGGCAGAGAGGCAGGCAGAGAGAGAGGGAGAAGCAGGCTCCCTGCTGAGCAGAGAGCCCAACGTGGGGCTCGATCCTAGGACCTCGAGACCATGACCTGAGCCGAAGGCAGAGGCCCTAACCCACTGAGCCACCCAGGTGCCCGTTTTTAATTTTTTTTAATCTACCTGAAGATGCTGTAAAATTTGCATTTGAAAATATAGAATTATATTCTTCTTGGGTTTCTTTTTATGTATTTACTCAGTCTTGATGAGTCAAAAGTCTTTGCTAGGACGCTGAATACATGGCAGAATGAGACCTCACAATAGAAGCTACACACATATTAAGAATAGCCTTGGGGCACCTGGGCGGCTTAGTAGGTTAAGTGGCCAGCTCCTGATTTTGGCTCAGGTTATGATCTCATGGGTTGTGAGTCAAGCCTCATGCCGGGCTCTGCACTCATTGTGGAGTCGGGTTGGGAGTCTCTGCCTCTCCTTATCCCTCTGCCCCTCCCCTAGCTCATGCTCTCTATCTTCTTCTCTCTCAAATAAATAAATCTAAAAAAATGGTAAAGCACCTGTTGGCACAGAACATTTTAGTATAGGGTACAGACTGTTATTGGCTTAGAGCTTACGGTATAGTCTACTGGGCTAGCTATTACTAATTGAGAATGTAAGAACCACAATCAAAGCACAGGGAAATTATATGTTGGCATTGTCCTTTAGTGGCATGTGTGTATATAGTTAATCATACATACTCTCTTTCTGTGTCTGACTCTCATATATCTATACTGATATATCTATACATATATATAAGTATATGCATGGATGATATTTGATGAATGTACTTAAATATTGTTTTGGAACTACTTTAGAGACAAATAGAATTTTATGCATATGTAAAATATGGAGAGTTTTAAAATGCGGTATGCATATCTTTGTTCACATATTCAATTAACATTTACTGGGTACCTAGACTATATCATTTGGATCACATACATTATCTCTCTTAATAATTATGATTACATTGAACATGTGATCATATCATCAAGGCATATCATAGAATGAAGTGGAACAAAACAGAATATTATCATTGTCTTTGTGTGAGGTACTCTCAGGAAAAGTAAAAGACACCTAGATATGCAGTTTGAAAAAAAGAAAAACAGAACATCTGTTCTTAAAGTCCAAAATAACGAATGTAAGTTACCCAAATAAGAAAGAGAACAGGAAAAAATATCAGATAATACAAGATAATGTTCCAGAGTTACAGTACAATTGACATGCCCACCATATGCCCAGACAGTAATGCAAAAGGCCATACCTAGCCATAACATTTTGACAACCAAGTTTCTAGAGCATAAAATTAAAGAAACAATCTCTGTCAATAAACAATTAAACAAAATGAATGAAATAAATAAACCAAAAATGCAATCTACAAAAGGAAAAGAATCAGTCCCACATCAAACATATCACTAGAAAGACTTGATACTAAAACCCAATAGATTAATTCTTTTAAAGTTCTATGGGACTTTTACTTATTTTTATTTTTTATTTTATTTCCTTTTATTATTATTATTATTTTTTTTAAAGATTTTATTTATTTATTTGACAGAGAGAGATCACAAGTAGGCAGAGAGGCAGGCAGAGAGAGAGGAGGAAGCAGGCTCCCTGCCGAGCAGAGAGCCCGATGCAGGGCTCGATCCCAGGACCCTGAGATCATGACCTGAGCCAAAGGCAGAGGCTTTAACCCACTGAGCCATCCAGGCACCCCTTATTATTTTTCTAATATAAATTTTAGATAGTTAACATACAGTGCAATATCTGTTTCTGGAGTAGAATTCAGTGATTCATCAGTTACATACAATACCCAATGCTCATCATTACAAGTGCCCTCCTTAATGCCCATCATTCATCTAGCCCATCACCCATCTACCTCCCTCCATCAACCCTCAGTTTGTTCTCTGTCATTAAGAGTCATTTATGGTTTGTTTCCCTCTCTCCTTTTTTTTTCTTTCCCCCTTTCCCATAAGTTCATCTATTTTCTTTCTTAAATTCCACATACGAGTGATATCATATGGTATTTGTCTTTCTCTGACTGACTTATTTCACTTAGCATAATACAATCTAGCTCCATCCATGTCATTGGAAATGGCAAGATTTTATTCTTTTTAATGGCTGAGTAATATCCCATTGTGTGTGTGTGTGTGTGTGTATACACATTACATCTTCTTTATCCGTTCATCAGTCAATGGACATTTGGGCTCTCTCCATAGTTTGGCTATTGTTGATAATGCTGCTATAAACATCAGGATGCATGTATCTCCCTTTGAATGTTCTTATCATAGGAAAAAAAATTCTATAACTATGTATGGTGATAGATGCTAACTAGAATTATTGTGGTGACCACTGCACAATGTATACAGATGTAGAATCATTATGTTGTACACCTGAAACTATTACAATATATATAATTGATATATTATACTTCAATTTAAGTAAGTAAATAAATAAATTACCATGGGAAACCAGTATCAACAGTGAAACTGTACTCAAATTTTTCACTCAAATATGAAGGTATAGTAAATATATTTTAAGATATGCAAAAACTCTGAACATTTCATAAAATTAAAAAAAAAATTCTGTTTAAATGTCTCCACCATAGTATTTACTTGATATGACATTCCTTAATTTAACATATATCATAATCAGAGGTGTTCCTGGGCTCAACTGGTAAGCATCTGCCTTCAGCTCAGGTCATAGCCCAGGGACCTGGGATCGAGCCCTGCATTGGGCTCCCTGCTCAGCCTGCTTCTCCCTCTCCCTCTCGCCTGCCACTCTCCTTGCTTGTGCTTATGTGCTCTCTCTCTCTTTCTCTCGCTATCTCTCTGTGTCAAATGAATAAATAAAATCTTTTAAAAAAATAACATATATCATAATCATATACAGTTTTATTCTTTGTGTGTTTGTTTGATTGGTGATTTCTGGTATACTTTAACCACACTCCACTCCCCTTTTCTTTCCACATTGTATATTTAAATACAGCCACTCTTATGTTTTCTAAATATGTCCCTTTATCATAAATGAGTCCCTAATCTAATAGATCATGTCCTTAAAAGAGACAGTAAGAGTCTGTGTGCACAGAGAGGCCCTGTGAGGACACAGTGAGAAGGTGGCCATCTGTAAGCCAAGAAAAGAACATTACCAGAAACCAACCCTACCAGCATTTTGATCTTGGACTTTCAGCTTCCAGAACTATGAGAAAAAAATTTGTTGTTTAAGCAAAGACTCAATGGTATTCTGTTATGGAAGCCTGAGTAAACTAATACAATATTCATACTATATATATCTGACAAAAGACTTGTATCTAGAATATAAAAAGAATTCTTACAAGTCAAAAACCAAAAGACCAACAATCTCATTTAAAATGGGAAAATACTGGGACACCTGGGTGGCTCAGTCTGTTAAGCATCTGCCTTTGGCTCAGGTCATGATCCCAGGGTCCTGGGATCGAGTTCTGCATCAGGCTCTTGGCTCAGTGGGGAGCCTGCTTCTCCCTCTGCCTGCCACTCCCCCACTTGTGCTCTCTCTTTCTCTCTCTCTGACAAATAAATAAATAAAATCTTAAAAAAAAAAAAAAAGGGAAAATACTTAGACACTTCATAAAAGAAAATACCCAAATAACCAATAGATATATGAAAAGATCCTCAGCATATTTAGCTATTGGGAAAATTCAAATTAAAATCCTGCTATAGTACTTCACATCCACTAGAATGGTTAAAATTTAAAAGTCTGCCAGTACCAAGTACTGCCAAGTATGAGGAACAACTGGAATTCTTATACATTACATTACCAGTGGAATTATAAATTGGTACAGTACTTTGCATAACAGTTTGGCCATATCTATTAAAATAGGCTAAACGTATAAATAATTTATAAGCTACCTATACTACCAAAGGACATATACAAGAATGTTCATAACAACTTTTTTCGTAATAGGCAAACACTGGAAAGAACCTAACTGTTCAATGAGGGAATGGATATATTCCTCAATTTTCAAACAAAGGAATAATAATTCAGGGATAAAAACAATAAACTGTAGCTACATGTAACAATATAGATTCATCTCACAATCATAATAATGAGTGAAAGAAGTTAGTAACATTATGTGTATATATATATCCTATATATATATGTATATATATAGATAGATAGATAGATAGATAGATATCCTGGACATCTAGATTGCTTCTTTTGTATTGTTCCTTGTACATGTTCTTTTTATATTTTCTCTGGGATATTTGGCCCAAAGTGTCATATACTCCAAAAAATTGTAAAGAAAGAAGGGAAAAAATTAGAAACAATATAAAATATAATATTCAAAGAGAAGAAAAAGCAAAACTGATACGAAAGAAAATATAGTCAATACACTCTGGCTATACAGCAAACTGTATGTTCATATTCATAATAACTGAAACCTTCATTAATTTTCAACATTCAAATTAGCTCATAAACAAAATATAGGAGGCTTAAAATGATTCAGGACAGAATATTTACATTACATATCTTTATTTATGTGTATGTTATGTATGTGTGTATGTTATATAACTTTATAATATGGAAGTAAAATAAAGAGCCCAGTGTGTGGAGTAGAAATGCTAGAAGAAAGGAAGAGAGAAGTGTCTTCAAGTAATAAAGGTGAACTCAAGAGAAGATGTCTATGTTTGATGGAACTAGAAATAAGGTTTATATATGCATTAAGTTATTGAAGTACATGGTATAATTATTTTTTAAATTTTTTGTTAGGTTTTTTTTTTTTTTTTAACAGAGAGAGAGAATGCATGACCTGGGTGGGAAAAGCACAGGAGAGGGAGAGAATCTTAAGCAGGCTCCATGCCCAGCATGGAGGGAGCCTTATTCAGGCCTCAATCTCATGACCCTGAAATCATGACCTGAGCCGAAATCAAGAGTTGGATGCCTAACGGACTAAGCCACCCACTTTAGTTATTACGTATAGTGAACAACTATGTTGAGAAAAGGAAGTTGGCAATCATTTGAGTGACTAAGAAAGTAAGACTGTATGAAAAATCCCCATTCGTCATAATAGATTACATAGCATCTAAAATGTGTTAATCAATGATATAAATAAAACATAATTTAGAGATGTGGAGGGCCCAATTCCAAATATTAGAGAGTAAAGGTTTCCTACCACAACTAAGCAATTGGATACTCTACTGCTGTCAGAGAATTCAAATCAGTTCTGACGCTGTCTACCCAGAGACAGTATCAGATTCCACAGGTCAAGGATTCAGTCCTATAAGACTCTCCCCTATCCCCATCCGATGCCCATCACAAGCTTAGGCTGTCACCTGTGCTGGCCTACTGGCTAGACCAGAGGTTCCAATGGCTCCCTCCTGCTCAGAATGCCAATCACAAACTCAGGTTATGACCTGTACTTCTGACCTAATGACTATAGATTGGAAGTGTCTATGATTCTCTTCTTGGGTTTGATTACTTTGCTAGAGACTCACAGAACTCAGAGAAACAGTGTACTTACTAAATTACTATTTTATTATAAAAGGACATAACTCAGGAACAACCAGAAGAGAAAGATGCCGAGGGCAAGACCTCTCTGGGCATGCCATTCTCCTAGAACCTCCGTGTGTTCACCAACCCAGAAGCTCTCTGAATCCTCTCCTATTTTGTTTATTTATGGAGGCGTTATTTATTACATAGGCAGAGTTGATTAACTCATTGGCTGTTGGTGATTAATTCAAACTCCAAACTCTTTACCCTCCCCCAAAGTCAGGGGGTTAGGACTAAAAGTTCCAACCCTTAAAGCACATAGTTGACTTCACTTGCAACTAGCTTCATCCTTAGGTGCTTTCCAAAAGCCAGTTAATTAACACAACAAAAGACGTTTTTATAGTTTGGTTTACTTAGGAAATTCCAAGGGTTTTAGGAGCTCTAGGCAAGTAACATGGATGAATACCAAATATATTTCTTACCCTAAATCACAAAAACAAAGGAGGTAACTACCAGAAGTTAGCACAGAGATAAAAGGGTTAAAATTTGATCCCTTTTTAGAACAGAACAGAGAATGCAAAAAAATTAAATAAAAAAAATACAACAAAGGCTTGTTTTTATTATGAACCCTTCTTTATAATTAAATATTTTTAATGATGCACATATTTTATTTTGATTATTAAAAAGCTATTTATATAGTTGCTTGCCAACAATTCTTGCACATAAATAGCACAAAGGGTAAAATCTATTTGGTAGGCAGTTTAATAATAACCATTTGAATTAAAACACATATACTCTTTGACCCAGCAATTCCACTAACAAAACTTCATCATACAGATATTTCTGCATGAAAGCACAAAGATATAAGTATGAATATTCACTGCAGTGTTGGAATAAAGGACTTAAATATCCTTCAATAGAAACTCATTAAGTGATCTTGCCACATCCATGCATTGGATTATTCTATTTTATTTTATTCACTGTGTGCTGCTTTGGAGTATGTCAAGATTTATTGTTATTACATTAAATGAGAAAAAGATATGGAACATCATTATAGTGTGGTTTAATGTACATAAGATAAGTTTATTATGAATATACATATGTATATACACAGCATTTACTTGCAAAAACATTTTTTGGGGGGAGGAAACTGAGAAGTAATTATTAATTGAGAAGTAATTGCTAACTATAATTCAGAGAATGACACTGTGGCAAGAATGGTAGGGTAGAGGAATTTTTTAGGAGTGGGGGGGTGATTTCCTCTGCAGTGTCCAAATTACTACCCTGAAAATAAATTATGTTTTCTATTATAAAGTAGTTAAAAACAACTTCAGAATAACCTATTCATCTTTGTATTTTGGGGCTGTGTAACTCAATTCTTTGTATGCAGCAAGTGCTCAATAATGTCTGATTATTTGAATTCCAAATGAAACATGCCAGCAGAGAGAAAGAGCCATATGGCCCAAATGGAGTCTTCTACACTTAGACTGAAGACTCCGCAGTGATTTCCTGTCTGAAATATCCTCTCATCTAGGTAGTAGTTAACCAACATAAAGTGCCTTAAGAACTAATTGGAAGGATGGCCAAGGTCCTTGTGAGAGAACGTGTCTGTGAATTTCATTGTAATTAGGCTTAATGAGGCCATTACCTCCCTGTGTCCACAATATCATATTATTGGTCAAAGGACACCAAGGCTCATGTAGTTCTACGCAATTTGAATCAAGATTACTCTTTTCTAGGTAGAAATTTCATTGAGGTCAGAAATGTAATGGGAAAGACATAAAGGTAAGAAAGAGTCATGTCCCCCTACCCCGCAACTTTTTTTTTTACAGCCCTACCCATCTGTGACCATTGCTGTCTACATTCCTCATGAAATGAGGTCAGTTCATCACTCTTACCTATTAAAAGCCTGGGTTACAATATAACTCTTAAGCCTCATACCTTACCTATTTCAGAGACAAAAATGGGGTGCTTGTTTCAACTATAAATGCAGTTAAGATAGTGGTTAAGAATATAAACTTTGTTCAGTTTGATGACCTGATTTTGAATGTTAGGTCCCTCAGTTACCAGCTGAACAATTTCAGGAAGGTATGTAACCTCTCAGAGGTTTCATTTACTCATTTGTAGAACATTGAAAATAATGCCCAAGCCAGTAAAATTGTGGTAACAAATACAAATTTTTAGAAAAGTGTCTTCACAGAGCTTTGAAACAGTAGTTATATATAAACTGCAATCAGACACAAAAAGGGAGTACCTTTTCCCAGTAGGAAAATACATGTTCATAGCTTCTCCTGGGCAAGTGATATTTTCAGCATCAAAAAAATGGAGTTGGCAGGATGATCTTTCTTAGGAGAATCATCATATATTCAGGACAGAGGTTAACTGTCCAATAATAACTTGGAAAAAGAGAAATAATAAGCTTGGAAAAGATACTGGTGATTATAAAAGGACTCCTTAGGCTTGGTGTACCATATCCTTTTCCATGTGCCAGGTAAGTGTATACATGACCCTGAAAAATCCATAAATGCAGAAAATGTACATAAAACTGTCAAGCAAGACAGAAGAAAAAAATTAGTGACCAAAACTTTGGAAGCTTGTCTCCAAAGCATCAACTATGTGATCTCACGCCTTCATTCCAAATAGAACATAAAAACTTTTTGTCTTATTATAGTGCCTGATTAACAATCATTAATTCAACAAAAGTTTACTGAGCACTCACACTATGCTAAATCCTCAATCAAAACAAAAACAAAAAACCCAAAAAACAAAACCCCAAAAAACAAACCATAAGGGATGCTTCTTATCATGTAGCTCTCAGTTTACAGGGAGAAAGAAACAATGAACATGTAAACACAGAAATAAATCTACAAAGACTAATTCTAATACATGCCATGAGCTCAAAACTCAGCCCTCAATGGCAGACAGAATGACAGCTGTGGTGGGGGGCAATGTTATTTATATAGAGAAGATTTTATATAAAGCTACCCAGCACCCAGGTCAATTTATTCTATGTTCAATATGAATTAGAAATGCCTTAAATTCTCGAAATTTACATAAGCCATGTAGTTTCATAACCATTCATCTTCATCAAAAGAAATGAGTACTTTTCAAATTCTTATTTTTTTATTACCGCTAAATTGAAATTCAGTGCACCAAGAACCCTCAGCTTTATCTCACTGTATACGACTGAAGTTCCATCTGTCACTTTAGAGTGTCATTGATTTCATTTAAAGCCGCAAATAATGACTAGATGCCAAAATTTTCTTTCAGCTAATAATGCTTAAAAATTAAAGGAAAATGTTAGAAGTAATTATTTGAAACTGCTAATTTGTTTATGGTTTTCCAAGAAATTTTGCTGTTTTGATGCTTTACTGGAAAGCAAGCAAGGAAATAATAAAACGTAGGTCTGGGGAATTGATACTGACAAATCTAATTGCTGATTGAAACCCCCTACCAATGAATAAGATGGCAACTTGCAGCTATTTGTAGAATCCCTCAGCTGGTCCATTACTTGATAGTAAATCAAGCTCTAAATTACTGATTTTCTATGCCAAGATCCTTATTATTGCTACCCCATCTTTTAAAAAAGACATTTAAAAGGAGCAAAAAAAATGAAGACTAAATGAAAGGCAATGAGGCCATTGGATTATAACTTTGATCCCCTCCTACAAACAATTAGTTCTATTTGTGCTGGAAAACTAAATGAATCATTTGAATAAGTACTAAATAATTACTCTTCCCACCTCCTCCCTCCTTCCTCTGTCATCTTTTGCTAGTTTGAAGAATTTAATCTCTTTTATTTTCTTGTTTTGAACATTCATTCTTCTCTCCACTAAAAATTTGAGTTAATATTAGGCAGAATGGGTTTCTCTGTCCCTTAATTTTCCATCATCTTTCCTTCAATAAAGGTCACAGACGTGGTTGTTTTCTTGCCTATTCTTGCTTTGTGGTTGTATGTGATTCATGGGTTGGCAGTTCTGATTGTACATTTTACTGATGATTTCTGTCCAAGTCTGTCATTTTCATTCAATTCAGAGTTGAAGCTTGTAGAAGTACATAGTTTTGTTACCAGATGAATCTTGAAGGCTTTTGAAAGACTTCTTCTAAAGTAGTCAAATCCATTTTAGTATTCAATTGCTCTAACTTTCAAGGTTAAAGCCCCATTTCTCACAGGCATAGCTTTGAATGCTACAACAGAACACCCTGGGTCTGAGAAGTAGCAAGTGACTGATGATGCTATTGATTTTAGCCTTGGTTTCTATAATGGAGGTTTGCAATTCTCATCAAGTATATAAAAAGAAACCAAAATAAACTTCCCAGAGCAACAAAAAAATTAAAAAACAAAAAACAAAAAACAAAAAATTAAACACTATTTACTGACACTTCCAGCTCTACAATATTAATAATATACAAATGGATTCAACTTTCTGGAAGCTCAACTTAGTCATATAAATGAGATAAATATTTTTTACTTTTCTCAAAATTATTCTTTTATCATTGTTATGATATGTGTTATATTTTATAATCCAACTATACCCAAGAGACAGGTAAGTAAGATGGTATAGAAGTCATGCATGTCTATTATTTTATAATTGTTATGAATGTCTGAAGTTCTTCTGTCTTAAAACACCTATGAAGAAAAATACTTCAAAAAATAAATTATAGATCTTCTTTCTGTTCTATTCATTGTTTTTTTACTTCAGTTAACTGTAGATTTTGTAAACATTGCATATGCATATAAAGTAGTATTTTTATTTAGGCTGTATTTTGTTATTTTAGATTACTTTAAAATTTTGAATAATATAATTCATATAAAAATCAAAGCACTAGAAAAGGTACACAAAAGAAGTCTTGTTCTAATCTTTGTCTTGTTCTATCACACTGACTCCCTATGTAATTACTCCCATTTTTAATTTGTGTTTTTTCCCAGTCTTTCCTTCTGTAAATTTTAAGAAATACTAATATATATTCTCTTCCCTTCTTTGTAATACATTGTCCTAATGCTTTTTTTCATATAAAAATATATTCTCGAGATCAATGGATATCAGGACAGAGAGTTTTATCATTTTTAAAAATACTGTACAATATTTTGATGTGGAGTTGTACCTTATTTTTTAGTTTGCTTCAAAGAAAACAATGCCACATGATTAACTTTAAACACTTGTTATTTTGTACAGTTCAGGTATATCTACAGGATAGATTCTCAAAAGTGAGACTGCAGAATCAAAGGATAGTGCCTTTGTAATTTCAACAGATGTTGCCAAATTTTTCTGCATAGGAGTTGCTTCAACTACACATTTTTTTTTTATTTAAATTCAATTAGTCAACTTATAGTACATCATTAGACCCAGTTTAACAATTCATCAGTTGCGTATAACACCCCGTGCTCATCCTATTACATGCCCTCCTTAATGCTCATCACCCAATTACCCCATCGCCAACTCCCCTCCCCTCCAACAACCCTGTTTATTTCTTACAGTTAAGAGTCTCTCATGGTTTGTCTCCCTCTCTAATGACTTCCCATTCTGTTTTGGCTCCCTCCCCCTTTGGTCCTCTCCCCTGTTTCTTATATTCCACAAATAAGTGAAACCATATGATACTTGTCTTTTTCTGATTGACTTATTTCACTCAGCATAATATCCCCCAGTTCCATCCATATTGATGCAAATTGTGGGTATTCATCCTTTCTGATGGCTGAGTAGTATATATGTATGTATCTATATGTAGTATGTATGTATGTAGTATGTAGTATGTATGTATGTATGTAGTATGTATGTATGTATGTATTGTATATATGAATGACATCTTCTCTATCCATTCATCTGTTGAAGGTCTTCTCAGATCCTTCCACAGTTTGGCTATTGTGGACATTGTGGCTATGAACATTGGGGTGCATGTGCCCCTTCTTTTCACTACATCTGTATCTTTGGGGTAAATACCTAGTAGTGCAATTGCTGGGTCTAGGATAGCTCTATTTCTAACTTCTTGAAGAATCTCCATGCCATTTTCCAGAGTGGCTGTACCAAGCAGGAGAAGAGAAATTATAAAGATTAGAACAGAAATAAATGAAATAGAAACCAGAAGAAGAGTAGAACAGATTTATGAAAGTAGAAGCTGGTTCTTTGAAAGAATTAATAAGATCAATAATGCCCTAGCCAGACTTATCAAAAAGAAAAGAGAAAGGACCCCAATTAATATAACCATGAATGAAAAAGGAGAGATCACAACCCAACACCAAGGAAATACAATTTTAAGAACATATTATGAGCAATTATATGCCAACAAGTTAAGCAATCTGGAAAAAAATGGATGCATTCCTGAAAACCTATAAACTACCAAAACTGAAACAGGAAGAAATAGAAAACTTGAACAGACCCTTAACCAGTATGGAAATTGAAGCAGTAATCAAAAATCTCCCAACACACAAGAGTCCATGGCCAGATGGCTTCTCACGGGAATTCTGCCAAACATTTAAAGAAGAACTAATACCTATTCTTCTGAATCTGTTTCAAAAAAATAGAAATGAAAGGAAAAATTCCAAACTCGTTCTATGAGGCTAGTATTACCTTGATCCCAAAACCAAAGACCCCATCACAAAGAGGAATTACAGACCAATATCACTGATGAACATGAATGCAAACATTCTCACCAAGATACTAGCCAATAGGATCCAACAGTACATTAAAAGGATTATTCACCACGACCACTGGGATTTATTCCTGGGCTGCAAGTGTGGCTCAACATCCACAAATCAATCAACATGACACATCACATTAATAAAAGAAAGGACAAGAACCATATGATTCTCCCAATAGATGCAAAAAAAAAAAAAAAAAAAAAAAGCATTTGACAAAATATAGCATCCTTTCTTGATTAAAACTCTTCATAGTGTAGGCATATAGGGAACATACCTCAATATCATAAAAGCCATATATGAAGGCCCATAGAAAATATCATTCTCAATAGGAAAAAACAGAGCTTTTCCCCTAAGGTCAGGAACACAACAGGGATGTCCTCTCTCACCACTGTTGTTCAACATAGTACTGGAAGTCTTAGCCTCAGCAATCAGAAAACAAAAAGAAATAAAAGGCATCCAAATCCACAAAGAAGAAGTCAAACTCTCACTCTTTTTACATGACATGATACTCTATGTGGAACACCCAAAAGTCTCCACCCAGAAATTGCTAGAACTCATACAGGAATTCAGCAAAGTCACAGGATATAAAATCAATGCACAGAAATCAGGTGCATTTCTATACACTAACAATTAGGCAGAAGAAAGAGAAATTAAGGAATTGATCCCATTTACAACAGCACCAAAAACCATAAGATACCTGGGAATAAACCTAACCAAAGAGGTAAAGGATCTATACTCCAAAAAACAGAGAACACTTATGAAAGAAATTGAGGAAGACACAAAGAAATGGGAAAACATTCCATGCCATGGATTGGTCGAATAAATATTGTTAAAATGTCTATGCTATCCAGAGCAATCTACACATTCAATGCAATCCCTATCAAAATACCATCAACATTTTTCACAAACCTGGAACAAGTAATCCTAAAATTTGTATGGAACCATAAAAGACCCCAAATAGCCAGAGGAATGTTCAAAAAGAAAACCAAAGCTGGTTTCATCACAGTGCCAGACTTCAAGTTATATAACAAAGCTGTAATCATTAAGACAGTATGGTACTGGCACAAAAACAGACATGTGAATCAATGGAACAGAATTGAGAACCCAGAAATGGACTCTCAAGTCTATGGTCAACTAATCTTCAACAAAGCAGGAAGGAATATCCAATGGAAAAAGAACACTTCATGAGTGGTGCTGGGAAAATTGGACAGCCACATGTAAAAGAATGAAATTGGACCATTTTTTTACACCATACACAAGGATAAACTCAAAATGGTTGAAAGACCTAAATGTGAGACAGGAATCTATCAAAATCCTAGAGGAGAACATAGGCAGCAACCTCTTTGACCTCAGCTGCAGCAACTTCTTGCTAAACATGTCTCCAAACGCAAGGGAAGCAAAAGCAAAAATGAACTATTGGGACTTCATCAAGATTCCTTTGCACAGCAAAGGAAACAGTCAACTAAACTAAAAGGTAACGTAAAAAATCGTAGGAAGGTAGTAGCAAATGACATATAAAGGGCTAGTAACCAAGATCTATAAGAACTTATGAAACTCAACACCCCCAAAAAAGAAAAAATCCAGTCAAGAAATGGGCAGAAGACATGAAGAGACATTTCTCCAAAGAAGACATCCAAATGGCCAACAGACACGTGAAAAAATGCTCAACATCACTTGGCATCAGGGAAATACAAATCAAAACCACAATGAGATACCACCTCACACCAGTCAGAATGGCTAAAATTAACAAGTTAGGAAATGATAGATGTTGGTCAGGATGCAGAGAAAGGGGAAACCTCTTACACTGTCGCTGGGAAAGCAAGCTCATCTTTACATTCTTGAGAGCAGTTAATGAAAGCACCTTTTTTCCATTGTCCTATCAAAAGACTGTGTGGTCAACCTTTTGGATTTTTGCATTTCTCTGATTTGGAGTTGAGTTAAACATCTTTTTATCTGCTGTAGGATCATGTTTATCTCTTTTTGTGTGAACTAGGTCTATACTGTGTTCAGTTATTGAATGAACTACTGGTCTTTTTCTTACTGTTCTCAAGGATCTCTATTACATACAGATACACATTATTCTTGACAAGAACATTTTCAAAGTTTTTATTCTTATTTTGACTGTAGTGATAGTTTTTGCCATGCAGATGTGTTTTTTAGGGTTGATTTTGTCAGTTTATAATTGATTATTAGTATGATTTTTAGATTTAGGATCATAACTAAAACATCTTTCCCTACTGCAAATTTCACTCATTTTCCTTAAGCACATGCATGGTTTTATTTTTTGCATGTAAATCTTTATTTATTTGGAGTTTATACATGTCTTGAGATAGAAATCTAAATTCTCTACCCAGCTAACTCCAAATCATTTGTTCACAAGTCCATAACACCACTAATTTGGGATATTTCCTTTCTTATATACAAAATTTCCATTGCATTTGGATTACTTATTCCCAGTCATGCTCTTCTATTCCTTTGGTCTATACATGTATTTGTGCATCTGGACCATATTTTTTAAATTATTGTGACATTTTTCAGAGTTCTCCTGAATATTCTTGCTTGTTTATTTTTTCCATAAGTACTTTAGGATTTTCACAACAATGTCAGAAGCCTTCTATTTATATCTATTACAACATTGCTATTCATCTTGTGGATTTCTTATTTTTCTAGAGTCAGTCTTTTATTTTCTTGAATGTTATTCAACATTTCAAAATTTGGTGACTAAGACATTAATATCTCATAGCTCCATGTTTAGAAGTTACTTTACTCTGTCCTTCTGATCATGTGACAGCTAATAATATTTGTATCTCTCTGTAGTATTTGGAGTCCAAACTATCTAATCTATCATATAAAAACCTCCAATGTTCTTCAGCCTCTTCACACACTATGTACTTCCTCTTTACACAAAGGAATTTATTTCAATTTTAAAACAGTTTGTTATTTCCTATAACAGGATGTTGGCTAGAGATACCTTAGCCCTTACTCTTCAAGAGACTCTCTCTAGCCTTTTGGAGTACTCAGCAAAGGCATCAGCTCATCTGGAAAGCTTTCCATACCTCTCACTGTATGATCTAGGTACTTCTCATCTGTGTTCCCTCAGCTTCTAGATTATATCTCTCATACAGGTCTCATCAAACTTTGATGCAAATGATTGTTTTAAAGCCTTCACCATGTTTTCCAAGTGTATGATTTTGTCTTAATGTATGCACATTCCCATGAGACTAGCATAGTAAATGCTATTGTAAATGCCAAATCCCTATTAAATTAATTAGCTAATATAATACTTGAAATAGATGAGGCATGATATCAATTTTTCTTTAATTACAGGCTCAGTTGTCATACTCACACCCAAAATTTCACAATGTTGATGGTAGACTTGAGACTGAACCTAAGATCCTTGGCAGGGAGTTTATTTCTTTCCATTATAACACAATCGACTGTTCATGCAAATCTGCCATCAAGTGTGGATGGCTACTTGGAAGGAAGTGCCAACACATGGTATAAACAGCAACCACAGGTCATGTCTATGGATTTACAGAGTGGTATTAGTTTTAAAGCCATTTTCTACATGTATGATTATTATTTGCTAGATATCATAGATGGATTATAAAAGGTTAGATATATATAATTTAAGGGCATGTGGTAATAATGCCTAAATATATATATAACTTAAGATTAAATCACCTCTGAGAACTAAAAATTCCTTTTAGCAAGCCAAAAAAAGTACTTCTAACAGTAAATTCAAAAAGAGGTTAGAGTGTTTTTGTAATCTTAGTAGGGAAAAGTTAAGTATGCTATAAAGCATAAAGGAAACATGATAGATTTGACTGCATGAAATAAAATTTATGTATATCAGGTAATAGTATAATCTTCTCTCAAAATCTAGAAGGAAAATACTTTAAAATATGACAAAAGGTCAATGTATTTACATAACTAACTCCTATTAATATAAGAATTATTTTAAAATTGGTATTAATAACATAACAGGCATAGGACACTCCCAGATAATTTATAAATGACTAAGTTGCACCAAGAATCAAATAATACAAAAAAGAAAAAAAGTTGTATGCATTGTAAGGGGATTAAATATATACACATAATACAAAGAAAAGGCAGCTTTTTTCTTCTTTATAACTGCCTTAATTTTTTTCCCAGTCCTCCAATTCTCTGAGTAGTGGGAAAATGCTAACTTTATAATTAACAATATTGTCACTTTTTCTGATGTAAACTATCTTGTCTTGGGAAAAGTGTGAATGCTTCTTTTTCCTGGAATTCTTTCTTCTGTAGCCTTTTCTCACTTAAACTAACGAATCCATCTTTATCCATCCCTCAGATGTTTGCTTGACTGTCAGTTCTTCAGGGAAACATGTCTTGTCCCTAACAAAGTCTCTAGATAAAGTCTCTCCACTAAATGTTCTCATACAGACTTACTCTGTTTTCATGGTATATACTAGGATGTAATTATTTGATTATTCATCTATCTTCTCTATTAGACTGTGGTTCCATCTACAGACCTGTGACTGTGCCTATCTTACTCACTCATTTTCCCTACCACTGAACATGTGCCTGGCATAGAGCTGACATCCACTAAGCATTATTTAAATGAACAAATAAACAAGAGAGCCCTGGACAGTAGAAGTAGAAAGTGATATAAAATTGTGGAAGATAAAAGTGGGTATACCCTTTGACCTACCATTCATTTACAGTAATTCATTCTGAGCTGTATAAAGGTAAACGTAATATGCAACAAGCATTATTTATAATAGGAAAATCAGAAACAATCTAAATGTCCAACAACAGGGAATTACTAAAATAAACCACTGCACTTTAATAGAACACAATACAAAGTATTTTTTAAAATGTCATAAAAGTATAGTTTTACATGTGGGAAAATAATCAGTATAAAGTTCTAGATGAAGAAAAGCAGATTTTGTAATGAGGCTTACACTGTTTTTAAAAGAGAGGTTCACATTCACACAGAAATATATACAAATATTTTTAAAGTCATTATGTGTGAGTTGTATGTCTACATGATTTCTTCCTTTTGTGCATTTTTATGTTTATTTCTTGCACTGAACATATATTCTTTTTTATATAATATTTTTATATTAAAAGGAAAAATTAAAAATAATACTAGTTCTAATTATGGGAAAATTATATGTTTAAAATTGTATTATCCTTTAAAACCTGATATGTCAATATCGTATGATTAAAAAATAGAAAAACTTTGGCACCATAGAAGAAAAAAGTCATTGTGTTTCAGAATCACTGCATTTGGTATATCTAGCTAAAATTTCAGAAATGTATTTTTTTTCTACCTAAGGCTATAAATTCGTAGAAGATAATCTAATGGATTCAAAAGGTAAATACATTTCCAAAAGCTTCCTCTGATACAAAGGTTACATGAGGCAATGTTTCAGGGCTGGACAAATCAGGCTTTGTGTCAAGGTTGGAATAAAAGAATTTGGGGTTTAACCTTCTTGTCCCAGCTTGGTAGTGACAATGTGAGTCAGTTGGCAAAGATCAGGAAAATGAGTGAGCATCAGCTTTTGGATCATGATGAAAACACCTTATTTCTGACATGGCAAAGTTGAGAGCCAAGGGTGGCCCAACCTTCCCTGAGTCACTCGTCCCACTGAGGTGTTCTTCAGTGCCCACCACATGGATGACTGCTACACTTATATGCATGCCAGGAATCGCCATGGTGAATTATAGCAGGTAAAGTGTGTGGTTGATTGCCTGCAGGTGTCTGACTGTGGGATGTCTTCACAATTCATTGAAAATCAAGGCACGTTGAGCCACCTCAATCTATTTTTAGGTCTATAACGGTAGGAAGTAAAAACAAAATTAAAATTTGCTTTTTTGTTATATTTGTGAGTCAAGAAAATGGGGTCAGGAGAGAAGGAAGAAAATCAGTGTTTTAAGAGATGTTGGAATGGAATTCAGAAGCTGTGGGCCAGATGTCACCTCTTTTTTTTTTTTTAAGATTTTATTTATATATTTGAGAGAGAGAGAGAGCGAGCATGAGAGCGGGAAGGTCAGAGGGAGAAGCAGACCCCCTGCTGAGCAGGGAGCCTGATGCAGGACTCGATTCAGGGACTCCAGGATCATGACCTGAGCTGAAGGCAGTCGCTCAACCAACTGAGCCACTAAGGTGCCCAAGATGTCACCTCTTATATAAACACGATGTTGGGTGAATCTCACAAGTGGCTTGGGTCTTATTTTCCTTTTAAGTAAATGATGGGTTATGTAATCTCTAATGTCTCTTTCACTTTCTAAATCTTATAACATGTAATTTAATTTGTGGCTATATTAATTAACCTTTTAATAAAATGTATTCATGGCTAGATTGTGCTCACATCCTTTCTCAATGACTCCAATCTTAAAGGAAAGAAGATAATTTCCCAAACTCTAATTTTAGCAACATTTTATTGGTAATAGTTGTAATGAACAAGCACAATCTGCTCATTTATTAAATTTTTATCCTTGTGCAATAAGGCAGCACTGATCTTCATATTCTTAACTCTGAAAAGAAAAAGTTGTGGAATTGATCGTGATACTAGAGGTTGAATAAATAGAATTAAAAGAGAATAATAGTTGTCAGGGATTGGGGTGGAGGAAATGGGGAGATGTTGGTCAAAGGCTATAAACTTTCATTTATAAGAAGAATAAGTTCTGGAGATCTAACATACAGCATGGTGATTATAGTTAACAATACTGTATTGTATACTTGAAATTTGTTAAGTTAGTAAATGGTAAGTGCTCTCACCATTCACACACACACACACACAAATAATTATGTGAAGTGATGTCAGTGTTAATTAATTTGTGGTAACTATTTCACAATATACGCATATATGTTAAATCATTATGTTCTATACCTTAAAAATCATGTTGTACAGCTAAATTTATACAATTTTTATTCACCAATCATACCTTAATAAATTTGAAAAAAAAAAAAGAGAAAATCCAAGATCTGAAGGCACTGTTTTCAGTTTTATGATCCTATCAGCTTGTAAATCACCAGTAATATCTCTTAAAAAATTGAAGCAAAATAAATGAATCCTTATGTCAACTATATTATCATGTAGAAGAAGTAAAAGTGTAGAGCAAAGGACACAACAATACAGTCTGTCTTATACTCTCTAAGATTTGAAAAAGCACAGAAACCAAGGCGAAAGATATGTGGGGCCAATAATGAGTTCATTTGGCTCAGATGCCATGTTGACCACAGCCAGAAATCTTCTGACTTATTTTGTTATGACCTATTTGTCTTCCTAATGTCTGATGTAGAATGGTAAGAAGTGATAACCTCTTCCTGGAGGGATTGCCAACTGAAAAATAAAATTACTTCCCTACTTAAATCTAGATCTCTCTCAAATTCCTGGCTCTGTAACATCATCATATGGAGGAAGGGACACAACCAGAATCAGAAAGTCTTGAAATCAGAGAGCAGTTCTGGTGTTTGTCCGACAACTAATCTAAAACAACTTCTTCCATGAAATTAGAATAATCTCACTACATAGGATTGCCGAGTCAATACATAACATGTTGTTGTAGGCAAAAATGCCTGGCATTCAGTATTTCCTCAGTAATTTTAGTTCTTTTCCTTTCTTTATCAGTCCCATAACTAGATGATGATAGATAGATAGATAGATAGATAGATAGATAGATAGATAAATCTTACTCTAAAGGCCTGGCAGAAATCAAAGTAGCTGTTTCTTGTATCCATTCTTCTATGATGTCTTGAAAAAATCTTAACTGTTTTCAAGCTATATAACTATACATCTGATAAAATGCAATTTACACAGATCATGATTTTTTTTTTCCCTCTCTGGATCCCCCAAGTATTTTCCAATGAAATAAAAAGTGGAATACAAATGACTATGACAGATTAGATTATAAATGAAAACACTGGGGATATTTAGGGGGAGTTAAACTGTTATTTAAATATAACCTGGCCCTTAACATGTTGTTAGTAGAACAATATTAAAGGTCTCAAGGGACTAGTAAACACATGGCTCCCCAGCTAAGAGTGATTTCAGTAGGAGTGGGAGCTAGAGACTCATAATCAGTTGCTGCTCAGCAATGTCCAGCACTGACAACCCACATTCCCTTTTACTTTGTACAGTTAAACTATTTGTAGGCAAGGCAGGCACTCATTGTTCCTGAGTCATCAGAGCCATTACACAAGATAATATTTGAGAATAGCCCTCACAATGCTGTGCTAAAGAGGGCAAAGACAGAGCACTTTACCTGGAGAATATGTAAGAGGTAGATTTGCCATTCAGTATATAAGTTTTAAGAATTTTCTGGGGCTCTCATCACTTTGGGCTAATGTTTGATAGGTGAGCAGAGGTACAAGAAGGTCAAGATTTCTTCTACATTATGTAACGAAGCTTCTATTCTCTGGGATAAGTACTCTATTTAGAAATGTTGAGGTGAGATGCTTCTTTTGTGACACTGTTAGCCTTCCTGTCACTTCTTAATATCTCACTTGGACTGACTGCCTTGAAGCTAAACAAGTGAGAAGAAATCATGACTTGTTTATAGCATGAGGGTGTAGATGTATATGGGATATGCCATTTTGTATATTCCAGATAACTGGAAGTTCCCTTCTGACAATGGATTTCTGTTGTAATTCATCATTGCCTCGTTGCTTTATATTCCTGACTAATAAAATAGATTTTGGTTTCAAAAACCCAGAAAAGCTTCTGAGAGTGTGGATTGGATGGTGAATCATTATGGTTTTCTAACCAATGGGCTTGAAAGACCTGGAGGGCAGTTCTGGAAAGATACTCGCTCCATGGACTACGGCAGCAGAAAGGATTTCTTACATTCTCTATGCTTTACTGATATGAATCAGTGGTAGGTTTGGGGCCACATTCTAGGTGGGTAACAGATTTTATTTCAGTGTAGACAGTATAGTCTGAACCTTGCCTTGGTGTTAGCAAACACGTGTGAGCAACTACATTTAAGTTAATTAAACTCCTGTCTTTGGTTTCTTCAATACGAATTAAGGATAATGATATCTGATTCATGTTTTAAAGTGAGGTTCAAATGAGATAGAGAAAAGACAATGTTTTTAGAAATATAATTCAAGTTGGAACTCAAGAAATCTATGTGCTCCAGACAAGGTAGCTCATTTCCAGCCTCCCTGTCACCATCACCAAGAGGAAAAACAGGATGCCAGAACTCTGCCATCTAGCAAAGATTCTATTCTCTTTGCCAGCCCTCCAAAACTCATAGGTTTGTCATTATCTGCATTGAGACCATCAAGACTAATCACTTTATGTCCTTTATCCCTATTTAGATCAATCTCCCTAAAAATATCAAGAATCTAAGGTTAATCTTCACGCCTAGATTCTAGTCCCTATAAAGTTTGAAGGAGCAACATTTAGCTCCTACCTTTTCCCATTTTCTCTGTATCCCCTCTCACCCTTGGTGCTTTATTTTTCTCCAGAGCAAATACTACCATATGATTTACTATATGTAGTTTTTGTTTTTCTGTTTTTCCCACTAAAATCTAAGCTCCAGAGAGTGCCTGGGTGGCTCACTCGGTTAAGTGTCTGCCTTCAGCTCAGGTTCTGATCCTGGGGTCCTGGGATGGAGCCCCATGTAGGGCTCTCTGCTCAGTGGGGAGCCTGCTTCTCCCTCTCCCTCTGCTGCTCCCCCTGCTTGTGCTCGCTCTCTTTCTCTGTCAAATAAATAAAATCTTTTTTTTTTTTTAAGATTTTATTTATTTATTTGACAGAGAGAGAGAGATCACAAGTAGGCAGAGAGGCAGGCAGAGAAAGAGGGGGAAGCAGCCTCCCTGCTGAGCAGAAAGCCTGATGCGGGGCTGGATCCCAGGACCCTGAGATCATGACCTGAGCTGAAGGCAGAGGCTTTAACCCACTGAGCCACCCAGGTGTCCCCAAATAGATAAAATCTTTTAAAAAATAAAATAAAATGTAAGCTCCATAAAAAGGAGCTTTGGACTGCCTTGCTCACTGTTGCTTCCCAAGCACATTGAATATAACTTGGCATAAAGTAGACAATTAATAAATATATTTTTATTATAAGTATGAATGAAATTACTAAAACTGTGATATTAATATATATTTAGCAAGTATTTACGAGCACTTAATACACTATGTATAACTTATCAAATGATATTAAGTGATATATAATGTCTAATGTACATATCCCAAAATAACAAATAAGCTAATATTTATCTTTCTAGTAAATCAAGGATCTACAATATTAATTATAAATTCTGAATGTTGGAGAGTCTACTGTTTTCAGGTCCTATAAAGTATAAAATAAATCCCTATATTCACGTACTTCAAAGTACTGTTTAGCTAATAAGCCTTGCACATAGATAACTAAAATGCAAAGTAGGAAATGTGATCCACAGAAAGCTTCAGAGAAAATTACTCTACTCTTAAGAAGAGGCTATTAAGGTAATTACGATTTGGCGGTCAAAAATGCTACAGCAGTAGGCAATAAACACTCTTTCTCTTAGTGTGTTATGACTGAATAATTTAATATTTAGTATTATATTTTAAGCCTCATGGTCTTAGGTAGTTTCAAACGAATAGAATCCAGAAAATTATCCTTGGTGATGGTTTACATCAGTTACTCTCAAATCTCAAATGTGTGTTTGTATCAACAGAAGATTATATTAAAAATTCAGATTCTTATTCAGTAGTATATACTATATATTTTATATATTTATTATATTATATATACATAAATAGTATATTTTATAATATACATTTATTTTATATATTATATATTAATAATTAATTATCTATCTATCTATCTATCTATAGATAGGGTAAGGTCAGAGTAAGTCAAGTCAGGGTAAGACTTGAAACTCTACAGTTCTAATGAACTCTCAGGTGATGTTAGGAAAGGTCACCAGACCTAGACCAGACTCTGGGCAGCAAGGAACTAAAAAGCATCATAGTCATTTAGGAATGATAATTGTAACAATCGGACTTTTAAAATAATAAATCATAGAAAAAGTTTATTGAATTTTATTTTATAATTTGAGCACAGACACCTAAAACATGCTTCATTGTGTTTTCATCTGTATTGCAATCAAGTAACAGTTTCATTGTGCTGTTCAAAAAACTCTGATTTAGGAATGAGCCCATGGTAAAATTATACATCTTGCCTGCCATAGTGTTTCCTTTATATATTCATTACCTTGAAATAATGCTTGTTAGATACCCACAGGGTTCCCTTGTAGCCCCAAGTATTATATAAAAGAGAATAGCCAACCAGCCCCCCGCCCAAGATATTCAGTGTTAAAACCTGACAATATTTTTATTTGACCTGAGGATCATTTTGAATGACTTTAAGAATCTTATTAAGGACTTACAAAAATTTTCAAGACTGAATTCTTTGTGAAACTTCATTTTCAATTTGATCTTTTACCAAATCCCTGTTAGTGAAGTCACTGAAGACTGAAAGTATTCAAAATTCGAAAGAGAAAATACAAATGCTCTTCTCAGTGTTAGAATAAATAAATGCAAATGCAAATAAAGAATGGTATTTTTATTCTGTTTACAATAGACATTGCGCATCCAGACCAGAAACAAATAGCTAATGCTGCTATGGTTTTGGACAATTAACTGTTTCTCCCACAAACCCACCTTTTTGACAGAAGTCTCAAGTGCACACTTGGTCACAATATAATACGAAACATGGTATAAAACTGAAAAAAATATATTAGTTCTTATGGCAGCAACTTAATATGACTGAGGTATGGAAAAGAAACCCCAGAAAATTTCATAGATATAGATATAGATATAGATATAGATGATATAGATATATCAGAGGAGGTGATATATAAGCTGGAGAAGTAATACTTGATGAGAGTTTCCGTGAGCAAATCTTTCTAGAAGAAATGCATACTTTCTGTTAAACCTTACAGACCCAAAAGAACTGGGTATATATGGGGAATAGTAAGCAGTTTGCTGCAGTTGGAGAAAACTGCATGTGGATGGAGGAGGGGGACAGGATTTGTGGAGGCTAGCTACAAGAAATTTTGTGTGCCATATCTGTTAGGGACTTGAAGATTTATCTTCTAGCCAAAGAAGAATCATTAAAATATACCTCACATGTAGAATCTAAACAAACAAATGAATAAGCAAACAAAAAGCAGAGTCAGTCTATAAATACAGAGAACCAATTGATGGTTGCCAGAGGGAAGGGGGTGGGGAATGGGCAAAATGGATGAAGGGCAGTGGGGAGGTACAGGCTTCCAGTTATGGAATAAATAAGTCATGGGAATAAAAGGCACAGCATAGGGAATATAGTCAATGATACTGTAACACCATTGAATGGTGGCAGATGGTAGCTACACTCGTGGTGAATATAGCATAAAGTATAAAGAATTTGAATCACAATACTGTACATCTAACACTAATGTAACATTTTGTGTCAACTATAATCAAATTTAAAAAAACTTAAAAAAGAACATATCTTTATAAATACTGTTTTCTAGAAAGCTAACTTTAATAGAAGTAAAGAGGACAGATTAGCTAGACAAGATTTTGAGGCCAACTCTCATCTAGAAGCCTGTTGACCCAAAGAGAGAAAGACACTGAAAGCCTGATCCGGTGTATTAGTAGTGGGAATACAGAGGAAGCAAAGAGCATATATGTGTGCATTATATGTATGTACGTGTATGTGTGTGTGTGTGTGCACATTTGTGTGTCTCTCTGTGTATGGATTGGTGAGGATATAGATAGAAATAGATAAAAATGATATAGATATAGATACAGATATAGATGATATATAGGGGCTCCTGGGTAGCTCAGTTGGTTAGGTGTCTGCCTGTGCTCAGGTAATGATCTCAGGGTCGTAGATCAAGCCCCACATCGGGTTCCCTGCTCAGCGGTGAGTCTGCTTCTCCCTCTCTCCCTCTGGCTGTCTCTCCAGCTTGTACTCTCTCTCTCTCTGAAATAAATAAATAAAAATCTAAAAAAAAAGATATAGATGTATAGATGACTCATATATGTATATGATTGGGCCTGGATATATGTATATGACTCCTTCTCTTCCTCTCTCTCTCTGTCTGTTTGTCTCTCTCTATATGACTCATTTAGTAATTGGATCTGTGTGGTACCTATTAGGGTTATCTATAAATAACCAAAACTTGTAGATGGTGATCTACTCCTAATATAAGATAATGATGAAAATTGTTAATATGTAGGTGAACCAATATCTCTACTTACATAATTTTGTGTGTGTCTTGTCAGAGTATTAATATCTTTTTCATTAGGATTCTGGGAGAGATTTGTTGGGAACATGGCCTTGCCTTCCTTATTTTTATAGAATCCCCTAGGATATGAAAAGTAGCAGAATACACCACCCCAAAATATACCACTTTAGCATAAGATTATTTTGAGCTAAAGACATTGAAAAACAGCATTATAAAAACAGATTGAAACACTCATGTGAAAAACGTCCTCCCTTTTTTAGGAGAAAAGAAACATTTTTTTTTTTTTTAAGAAACATTTTTTGATAGAGAATCAAAGCCAAGAGAATTCTATATATGCAGACCTTGTTAAAATAATTCTTATCTTCTTTTGCCTCCCTATATAGTTTAGTTACATTTTCACCCTTGTCTCTCTTTGTGAAACTTAATATATAGCATGTAGGTTTTGCCAGTTCTTTGGGTCTTTATTCCCTGCGAGGGTTCCCATATCTCATGTAATTTGTAAAAATGTGTATATTTTCTCCTATTAATCTGTTTTACGTCAGTTTAATTTTCAGGCCCAGCCAACTGTCTATATAGAATGAAAAGCAGTATTGGAATATAATTTACCACAGTGTCCTGTAACTTCTGATGTATTTTTCTACCTGTCCTGTTTTCAATATTATATAAATGAAATTAATATCAGGGTGTGATTTCATTGTGAGTTCCATTCTGTTTCCTAGCTGCAGACCATGAGATCATTAGGTGCAATGTGTTATCTCAAATATGTATGTTTTTAATAAAAAATAAGTCTGCATAAGAGAACAAGAATAGTCCAACCCAACTAAATTCAGCCATGAAAAGTGACACGACCTGTTATGTTGGTTTAGTAGTGTCATGTTTATATAGAGAAGTGATCACATTACTTTATGGATACCACATAGCAGTGATCAGCATGGGTAGCAGTTTAGTAAGATCTTGGAGAAGAGAATAATATATGCCAAGTGCATGCTCTGATACCTTCCAAGGTTTCTGTAGGACTTGCAAGCTGATGAATGCAATGCCTTTGAGAGTGCAAATATCCTCATGACGCTATACATAGTAAACACGGTTGCTACTGTTTCTTGTTTTGCTTTTCTTTTCAATTTGGTGGAAATGTAGACTAAAGCAGCAGAATTAGTAGGGTATTTTTGTTTTCTGTAATAAACCTAGGGTAGATTTGGGCCAGAAAATGGTTTCATGACATCATTTGGATAAAAGTTATTTGTATTTCAAACTCTACATTTTGTTCATTGTTGAAAGGCTTTTGAATAGAATATTTCTCTTAAATTCCAATGCAATAATTACATTCTTCCTCTTAAACAACCACTGATATGTTCTTTGTTTGATGTGTAAAGGATCATGGGGTTTAAGTCTAAGATGATAAACTTGTCCAAACTCTTGCTATCAGGGGAGGATTGAAAGTCAATAGGTCATGTTAGAATTTGTCATATAAATAAAAAGAATGAGACCAAGGTGGGAAGGGGAAAAAGAGAGTGACTTTGTTGAAAAAAAAGTTGGGAAAGATAAAAGTATTTCCCAAAGTGACTTCTTACCAAAATGTGTGGTTTAAATTTTTTTGCAGAAATGTGTCTATGTGAATCTGGCTGTGAGATTTTTAGCTCATTGCTGCCTTATAAATGCAAAGCAACTTGGATTTATTTTATTTTCTCATACAACAGGGATACTACTATTTCATTTTCTAGTTCCATATGCAAAATAATGGCTCCTCTTGCATGCCTCAGTAATTTTTGAATTTAAATTAGGTCATGAAGGTAAGTGAGGAGGAAGAAAATGCTAACATTTTTCAATGTTTATTACCTGAACTTCCAAATTACTTCAAGAAAATCACAAACTTCTCTAAAATTAAAGGTAGGGGGAATCCAAAAAGTGTATTTATACCTATGTAAGCCAGATACACAATTATATTGGAAGTAGTTGTTTTTGCAACTCTAATTTTTGTCATTCTCCTTAGTGTTTGAATACTATGTGATCTTGCAGAAGACCTGGTCAGTTCTGAGGTTCTATGCCATATGGTCTTGAGTATTGTGCTCAAGACCTGACTGAGTCTAATAAAATGAATTTCATAGGCAAATTTTGTCTACCTAGCAAAGTAGAAGAAAATAACATTATCTCTAAACTAGATAATTTTAGCAGTGTTACCTCTTAACTGATAAACACAGGAACAGGAATCTTAAGATACTGATTGCATTGATAAAAACTTAGCATCCTATTTCCTGAATTGTAATTCTCTTGGTTCTTAGTTCTCTCTCTCTCGCTCTCCCTCCACATCTCTCTCTTTCTCTTTCTGTCTCTCTCTGTGTGTATTCTCTCTGCTTTTCTCTATCCTCTCGGCTCTTGCTCTTCTATTGAGTAAAAACTATATAAGCATAGTGTTCAGCATAATTTACTTGACAACCACTTACATAACACTATGCACCACTATTCTAAATGTTTAAAAAATTAGTTTATTTAATCCAGCATAATCCTCACAACAACTCTATGAAGTAGGGATGGCTTTTTAAATGGTTTATTTATTTGAGAGAGAGAGCATGAGAGAGAGCACGCAAGTTGAGGGAGGGGCAGGATGAGAAAATCTTCAGGCAGACTCCCCACTGAGTATAGAGCTGGATATGGGGCTCAATCCCATGACCCATGAGATCATGACCTGAGCCGAAACCAAGAGTCTGATGCTCGACCTACTGAGCCACTCATGCATCCCTGAAGTAGGGATTATTATAATTGTCATTTTACAAATGATGAAACTGAAGATCTAGGAAATTAAATCAAAGTCAATAACGTAGTGAGAGATTAGGGATCCAATTCAGGTACATCAGCTTTCAGGGCCATTGTTATTTTCATTATGTAGTATAACTTTTTAAATAAACTGGCAAGTATAAATAGGGTCATGAGTTATATTGTAGACAGTTCTTTAGGGGAACAACTCTAAGTCACTGTTTAAAATAAGTCAATTCTATTGTTCGTTGATTTACTCTGGGGATCTAGAGTCTTGCCAAAGAAAATCCAATCCAAACTTGTAACCATTATCAAGTATTTATTAATGTAAATTTCAGTAATAACTTATGTTTATTAAATCTTTACTACAAGCTTAATATCATTCTGCATTTTATCTGAGCTTCCTCCATTAATATTCGTAACAATCCAATGGGGTAAGCACTATCGTTATCCCAATATTCC
The DNA here is from genome assembly GCA_028534135.1 of Potos flavus. Lineage (NCBI taxonomy): Eukaryota > Metazoa > Chordata > Mammalia > Carnivora > Procyonidae > Potos > Potos flavus. The sequence continues at coordinate 60,348,603 of CM052885.1, forward strand.
AAATTAGGTCAGGCTTACAGAGGTATAAGCCTATATTTCATGGCTCCTAAATGGCTCAGTCATGGCTTGAAATGGACCTAATTTATTTCACAGTCCAAATTATTAACTTCAGGACTTGTAATCTGTGATAACATTTAAAAATGTAGTAAAACAGTTCATTACTGATTTCAGATTTTATTCTACATACCTAACATGAGATAACTGGGCATACTTTCATTTCTTCCTAGCTGGGATTATAATCATGTTCAACTCTTGCTGTCTTCTGGTCGTCTTATTTGTCTCAAGGCTTGCACATACCCAAGGGATATATTTAAAAAGTGCAGATGACAGAGTAATTCCTAAAAACCTTTTATATTTCATGGCAAAAATCTTGCCTTTTTCCTCCCTTGTATTCCTATATCCAGGACACTGCCTGACTTTCATGGACATGAGATAATAATTTGTTCCTGCTTACCTTAGGTGACTCTTGCCTGTATAGCCACAGATTCCCACTTTTCTTCAAACCCTTTCTCTATCCCTGCTGCTCAATCCTTGCCTCTATCAGACCCCTTCTGTTCATCTAGACTTGCTTTTCAGCACCTCCTCTGTTGCAATCACGAGGGGACATATAAACACTGGCATGCTAAACACTCAATGGCTTTCTGAAAACTACCATTTATTTTTTACTCCTTTAATCACAGGTTTTGACATACTGGGTGATTAAAGTGCAGCTTTTTCTTTCTTTTTTTTTTAATATGGGTGTTTCTACTTTTATTTTTTCTTTGGTATATGAAATATAAAGCATCTTCCATGGATCCTAGCACACAGTAGGCATTTGATAAAGATTCCTACAGGATTGACAGTGTCACTGAAACAGGGATGGAAGCTGGTGTCCTCATTTCTGTATCAAGTGCCATGTTTGGACATGAGGGAATCTTAGTAAATATAAATCTTATTAATCAATGAAATGATCTTTAAACTCTTGACAGTTTCTTTTCTGTTATTATGCATTATTTATTTATTAATGATACTTTAAAAAGAAAGACTTTATATTTAAGTAATCTCTGCATTCAACGTGGGGCTCAAGTTTACAACCCCTGAGATTAAGAATGGCACACTCTACCAACTGAGCCAGGCAGTTACTACAACGCATTTGATACTTCTTAGGAATCTAAATTGTTTTAGTCTCATCCTAGGGTGTTCATATCATTAAAGGACTTACAGGTCATTGGCAAAGATCTGTACTAATGAGGCTTTCTTGCTTTTATCTGTCTTCAGAAACATTATATATATATATACACACATATATATGTATGTATATATATACATATATATATACAATGTATATATATACATTATATACATATATATATTAGGCATTATATATAGGTATTATATATATATAAGGCATTACACACACACACACACAGAGTATTTGGATTTGTTTTTCTAATGGCAACCAGAAAGAACTGGAAAATTTCTTTTAAAATTAACAAAACAAGGGCACTTGGCTGCCTCAGTCAGTAGAGCATGCAACTCCTGACTGTAGGATCATGAGTTCGAGTCCCATGTGTGGCAAAGAGTTTACTTAAAATAAAATAAAAAATAAAATAAATTAACAATACGTATCAAGCCAGTGAGAGCTGCACTTACATTTTGGGGAAATACTTTATAGTTAAGTTGGAATATTTGTGCAGAAGCAAAATGTTGCATTACTCTGTGTTTTCTCTAATAATGGATTCACTCGTGTCTGTGAAGAGAATTTGCAAGATGAAGATATGGTGACTGAATTGACAAGAACTAGAGAACACACTCCAAATACAAACAAATGGGAAGAGTTCTGGGCAGGAAGTAGGAGAACCTGTGGCCTCAGTTTTACCACTAATTAGCAGTTTGCTATTGAAGTCATTTTACTCATTTCCACTTAAATATCTTTTTTAAAAAAAAACAGTGAGAGGTCAGTGACACAAATTATTTTTAAAATGTATTGAGGTCTATTGGTAGCACCCACTGAGATACTGTGGAATTAGGTTTAGTGTGTGAGCACAATTGTGTTACTTATTTCAATCCCTGAGAAAACCCAATCCATAATATCTGTTCACACAAAGAATGAGTTTAGTCATTGCTTGAGCTTGTAGTATTTGCCTAGAGATTCTGGCCTTTCAGCAGACTTAAGCTGGAGGTTTGAACAATTGACTTGATTTCACAGAATCTCACAGTCTTCTTAATTATAAATTGGGGAGATTCATGTTTACTTACCTGTTAAAGTATTACATGGATTTGTTAACAGAGGAAGAACACACATTTTGGAGTCCCACAGTTTCTATTCTTTCTTGATGTTGTCTTGTTTTAGATTATTTCTATCTCGAAAGAGATATTTGCTTTATATTTGTCAAGACTGCTTATTTCACCATCTTTTTTTTTTTTAATTACCTTAATACTTTGGAAGGTCCAATTCACCCAGTGAATAGCCAGCACCCTCACCCTCCTACTGTTTTATTTCTTTAGAGATGAAAGTTTATTAACCTGCTTTAATATTCATTCTGAACACCTCTAATAGTTACCTCTTTTTAAGTTTATCACTTTTGTTGGTTTAAATAGAACACAAAGAGATTACAGGACAATTTTGAATTTTCCCTTAGCTCTGTTATGAACACATGTAAAATGCCGTGATAAGCTAGTAATTGAAGTAAAATGGGCAATTAGAGCAATTCTGTATGTGTTTTGGTGAGAGTCTGTATTGACCAAAGAGCACCCAAGGTTAAGTAGTTCTCTAGTAAGGAGACAAATAATCTAGTGTTTGAGACCACAGGTTCTGTGATCATGCAGAACCTTTTTCCAGATTGGGTATATTCCTTTTTATCTGTATGACCTTGGGTAAAGGTCGCCACTTTTCTAGGCAAGGCTCTTTATATGTAATTTTTAGATAATAATAGTTTTCTGGATATAGATGTTGAAAACATTAAATTAAATATCATGTTAAGCATGAAGAATAATGTTTCATGTAGGAAATGACCAATAATTTTAAGCAACTATTATTATCATTATTTTATTATTGTTTTAGTTGTATCCTTCTAAGACATTTTCAATAATAAGACTTAAAAGATTTGAAGCTGAAAGTGATGCCCCTATATTTTATGGTATCAAATGGCATCCTAGGAAATCTCAACTTTATACATTATCTGAGTCTCTTGTGTAACAGTTTTAAGTGTCTAATCCAAAAGAGAGATAGCACCTGGAGTAGGATGTAGAACGCTAACTATTCTAGAGCTCCACCAGAGGATGCTGATCTCAATTATACAGAACATACTTTTCTATATATTACTTTCCTACTATGTTGTTTTGTACCTGTGAGTATTTTCTGATTTACTAGAAATTGAGCATAGAAAACAAGTGGAAATGCACATCATAACTTTTTTCCATGTTTTCCTTATTTTTGTAAAGCCTGAAATAAAAATTTTCTTTATACATGTAAAGATTTATTATCCTTGAATTAAAAGCATTGGCACTTTCAATTTAATAGCAGGCAGACAAATACATCTGACTTTTTGAAATGTGTCCTGTACAATATGTAGAATAATTATAAGTTCCAAATAGTAACTAAATATTTTCAACCAACTGGGAGTGTTTGAGATTTGTGTAACTATTGTATCTAATGATTATTGTTCAGTATATGTAAATTATCTTACACTCCTCTGTGTCATGTTGTGTTATGTGGTATGTCATGGCACACTGATCTACACTGCTTTATTTATAATTCCAATCCAAAAAGCTCCATAAACCAAAACATTCTCCATAATTATTCAGCAAATTTATTTGATGGCAAACATGAAATGAAGGATGTGAGGTTCTTTGCAGTCCTTATTTTTCCTTGTTAGTGTAGCTCTTTATATGTTTCACTGGGGCAATATTATGAGGTTTAATTATGGAGGCTGTCATAGATGCTACTGGAAATTTTATGTAATACACAGTATATGCACTATATTTCCTTTCTAAAATCTGAAGGATTCTGAATCTCTGTAACACATCTTGCTCTAAGTATTTTGGAAAAAAATAGTATTTCAGACCTTTACTAAGGATCATACTGTAATAACTAAACTTTAGAGGATTAAATAAGAGAAGTAACTGACATCATTAAAATGACAAGAATTTCAAATGCTGACCTCTTTACTTGTATGTCCCATGTTTCTGCCCCCCAAAAGTCATCTGTTTTGTTCAACAACAGACTCAATTCTACTTAGGCAAATGTATTAAATTGGTCAAAAGTTGTCTTTACTCACACCATTCCCTGATCAAACCAGTGTAAACTTTCTTTTCCATAGTTAATAGCATCTAGTACTTATCCAAGAAGCCTGTCAATTTTTCCGTAAAACAAAACTGTCACTCTTCTTTCTCTCACATGTCAAGATAAAGTCCACAGGGTATTGCTTTCTCAAAAAAGGTGAAACTACATTCTATCTCTCCCTGACTATTTGTCTTGCTCTTGCTTTTTTGGGCACATGGATATTCCATGTGCCAAAGGAAGTGATAGATAAAACTATGAATAATGTGTGTAAACATCATACTTGTCATAAGCATCTATCATCATCTTCTCAGGAATAAAACAATATATATTCATTCCATCAGGAATTTCTTCCCAAATAAATTGTGTTTGCAGTGAGGACTGTTGTGTCAGTTACTTCTAACCTTTCTGGTACCCAATCTTCTATGACCTTTATTATTGTCATATGAGTCACCACTGAGTAATATTAGATGTTATGTGTTAATACAGCCCCAGAACTGGCATGAGCCTCACAGCTGCGCATGGAGTAGGCTAAGCTAGCATAGACTTCAGTGGATAAACTGCAAGCTATAGATGTAAGATGAAAGCAACAATAGGATGTTTCCAACATCAGAGAATTAGTTAAATAAATAAATTATGGTCAATCCTTATGATGTAGCAATGTTCAATTGTTAACAACTATAATGCAAAATACAATGTATTTAAAGATGGACAATTATCAGAGAAATTTATTTTATTTATTTCTTAAAGATTTTTATTTATTTGAGAGGAAGAGAGAGGGAATGAGTATGAGTTGGGGGGAAGAGGGGGAGGGAAGGGGAGAAGCAGGCTCCCTGCTGTGAAAGGAGTCAGACTTGGGGCTTGATCCCAGGACCGTGAGATCATGACCCGAGCCAAAGGCAGATGCTTAACTGACTGAACCACCCACATGCCCTAATCGGAGAAATTTAAAAAGTGTTTAAAAGCAATATGGAAGTATGATACCAACTCATGATACATATAAATATACACATATATTCAAATAATAAATAATATTTTTTGAAGAAAAGGCCATGAAATCATTTGACTCTAAAACATTTGTGGTAATATTTCCAGTGGAGGTGAGTTACTAGTGATTTTCATTTCCATTTATTTGCCTTTTTTCATAGGGAGGGATTTCAGGTACTTAGCATTCTTGAGAACATGTGGTATTCTTACTTATTTCTTTTGCCCATTTTCTTGTTTTTTCTTACAGATTCATCAGAATTCTTCACATTTTTGGGTACTAATTAATGGTCAATAATATATGTTGCAATCATAGTCCCCAATTCATGGCTTGCCTTTTCATCCTTATTTTCTTTTTCTTGATTTCATTTGTTATCTGTCATGATCCTAAGTTCCTTCTTTTATTTAATTTTTCAAAGTTCTTTATTTTAAATTAGTCAAATTGATCATTGTATAAATGTTCTACTTTATGCTTCATAATCAATGCAATATATATATATATATCACATATATGTATATGATACATATGGATAGATAGATCAATAGATAGATAATCAACTGCCCAGGTTTATTCTTCCCCATGTATCAAATCTATCAAATATGACTGTCCATATGTATGTGGATCTTTTACTTGGACCTCTAATTCACTGATCTATTTTTCTATTGCTATTCCAGCAATAAAATTAATAACCACAGTTTATAATAATAATTAGCATTAAACAAGGCAAATATACCATCTAGTTCTGATTCTTTAGGGATGTTTGGTGGTTCTGGCTCTTTCTCTCACATACAAATTTAGAATCATCTTGTGAAATCCTCTCACCTACTCATCAAAAAGCATGTTGAGATTCCTACTGGAATAGCATTGAATCTATAGGTTAATTTAGGATGAACTAAAACATTTAGAGTATTAAGCCTTTGATTAATTGAAAATAATTAATATCTTCATCAATGTAGATATTCTCTTACATATTTTAATAAAAATACAATAGTTTCTATAATATCTTGAACATATTTAGTTAGATTTATTTCTACATAATTTGACTTTTTGCTGCAGTTTTAAATTGTATTTTTGAAATTTCATTTTGTTGTTGATATGATATGTAATTGAATTTCATATATTACTTTTGCACCCACCAAACTGTTAGTTTTAGCTGTTTACCTATAGTTTCTTCTGCATTTTTCTACATATATCATATCATCTGTAAATAATGGCAGCTTTTATTCTTTTTCTATTTTTTTTATAGCTTTGTTTCTTATTCTTGCCTTATTGGACTGGCTTGTGCATCCTGTATGGTACAGACTAGAATAGTGTTAGTGGGTGTCATTATCTTTTTTCCTGAATTTGAAGAAAATGCTCCCAGCATTTATACTTAATTATTATAATTTCAGTAGGTTTTCCATAAATAGCTTTTAGTAGTTTAGAGAATTCTTTCTTCTTCAAAGGTTCCTAAGAATTCTATTTTCTAATTTTCATTTTTATCAAGAATGTAAGCTCCTAGGGGCGCCTGGGTGGCTCAGTGGGTTAAAGCCTCTGCCTTAAGCTCAGGTCATGATCTCAGGGTCCTGGGATCGAGTCCCACATCGGGCTCTCTGCTCAGCAGGGAGCCTGCTTCCCCCTCTCTCTCTGCCTGCCTCTCTGCCTACTTGTGATCTCTCTCTCTCTGTCAAATAAATAAATATAAAATCTTAAAAAAAAAATGTAAGCTCCTAGAGGTTAGAAATTTTCAATTTTCTATTTTGTCCTTTGGTGTATCTCAGTGCTTAGAAGAGTCGCATATAGTAAAGGACCAAGATAAAAAAAATTGTCGTTAACCTGGATGTTGAATTTTAAACACTTTTTTATGCATTTATTTTTATAATCATACAGTTTTTAATATTAATCTGCCAATATACTGAATTACATTAATATATTTTCTAGCTAAGCAATCCTTGCATTTCTATATGTTTCTACAGAGAAGCAGATGCTAAGAGGTATGACAGACATGTCTGTGGCTATACAAATTCTGTAGCAAAATATTTTCTTATGATCAAGGAAAATATGGCATCAAGCTAAGATTATCATTTTAGGATATAATTTTATCCTATATAATTTTCACTTTTTCTCCTCAGTTCTCAATGCTGAAAGAAGATGGGGCAGTATGTTACTATACACAAAATAAAAATGTATTTGTTCTAAGTATTTATTTTCCAAATTAATGTGTGAAAAGATGGGCTTATAGGATAAAGTTCAAAACTGTAATTACATTAATTAGTGTATTAGAACTAGGTGTGACACACATCAACTATGCAATTCCTGTGGAAAAGTCTACGATAAAGATTAGCTAACAAGGTGGGGCGCCTCGGTGGCTCAGTTGGTTAAGCAACTGACTTTTGATTTTGGCTCAGGTCATTGTATCAGGATCTTGGGATCAAGCCCCATGTGTAGCCCCACATCAAGCCCCCCATCAAGCCACCAGTGAGCATCTCACTGAGCCCCATGTGGAGCCTTGTGTGGGGCTCTGAGCTCAGCAGGGAGTTTGCTTGAGGATTCTCTCTCTCCCTCTTCCTCTGCCCCTTCTCCTCCTTGCTTGTACATACTCTCTCTCTCAGGTAAATAAATAAATTAAAAAAAAAAAAAGGATTAGCTAACAAGATGTGTACTAAAGCAAATTTAAGTTATATTTTCAGTTCTAGCCTTGTTGTTCCCTCTGAATAAAGTATTAGAAAAGTTAAAAACCCTGTTTATTCTTCCTGTTAATAATTTTGCTGTACACTTCTCTAATTCCAAAACTGAGATTGTAAATTATCTTGCTGTTTGAGACTTTGCAAGAAATATTCTTCTGATAAGCTATGTCATGCTCCCCATGTCTAATAATTTCTTATAACATTGACTGACTTGTTTTTCCACTGAATATTCCTTTGCCTGGTTATGTTCTTGCACTTATGAATAAAAACCAGGCCTTTCCCTTGCTCTGAAACTCCTAGAGATGAAAGATGCATCAGAATGAAGTGATCCTTTAACTGCGTACATGGCAAAATATATGAGTCACCCACATACACACAAATGGACTTTGTGATCTTTTCCCTGGGCACTTTGACTGTCAGGGAAGTGTTTCTAAATTTAATATTGACAAATGTCATTAGTTTTGCAGCAAAATAAAATCTAGGGTATTAGTATTGCTAACTAATGATTTTAATGATAGAGATTCATACTAGCAACATATATTTAACATTAACTTGTTAATTACAGAAGAATAAAACTAGAGTGCACACGGCATCCCTTTTTCCTAAATGTTACACAAAACCCAATCTGTGGCAGATGCAAATAGCCCTTGTGTAATTCCCTTGGCCCTGATTAAAATTTGTAATCTAATTATTAATTTTTATAATAACTATCATATCAGTTTGATAAAATGTTCTTTAGACATATTATAAATTAGGGCAATCCTAGACACAAACAAAATATCTAATTGGGCAACATATTTCTTTCACCCATTCATCATTAATATCATGCTTAATACTTTTTCATTTTCTAATCCCTGAGTCTCCACCGCTGCCCTCTGTCTGGATCCAGCTCTCCTGTTTCCCCCATATTCCTGGCAAAATCAGATTATGTTTTTCCATTCATAGTTGTATATAGATGATTACATTTGATATAATTTTTCCTGGGGTGTTTGCATTTTAATAGAGGTGTAAGTTATGTGTGTCCAGTATTTCCCTTTTTCACCAAAATGCTTGCTGTTTAAAAGACTATTTCAAGACACATGAAGCTTTCTGTACTCCCTGGTCACCAGTAAGGAGCTTGGAGGGGTAAAGTGCAGAAACAGATAGTATCCTGTAAAAGTATTTTCAAGCTGAACTGCAATGACAAGGACACTTCTGAGATACCTTGTTTGAAAGGCTGGAAGACTAATGATGTAGGACCTTTACAATATTTCATTGTCACTTTCATTTGTAATGACACCAAGTATAATTTATTTGTCTCCTCTCCAGGAGCAACATCATTTAGGCAAAACTGCTTTCACATTGATAATCAGATATTTCTCCCTGAACACTATTCCCAAGGGTGGTGATATAGCATATGTAGTTGGCTCAGTAATACTGATCAAAGAAGGAGTTGGGGCAAAGTGTTGATTGATTTTTTTAATATTTTTCTTTTGATATCCCCTCTCCTAAACCACCTTGCTTAAGATTCTATCAAGCCCCCCCAATGGTTTCAGCCATGGTCTAAAAAAATAAAGTGAAAATTTCTGTGTAAATTGCAGTTGTTGGATAGTTGCTGCCAATAGTGTATCCTAAATGTCTTCTGATAACTGCATTCGCACTACAGAAGAGTACCATGTTCAACTACTTATGTCTACCATAGATGCAAGAGGCGATATAGGGTGGTTAATGTGTCAAATTAGTACTGGCTCTGCTGGATGATAAGTGATTGCCAGATGGGATTATAACTTGGCAATCTATTTGGGGGACATGGTCTTTGGCCTTTTCTGTTAATAAATTATAAGAAATTGCAATGTTAAAAAAAATTGCAATGGTTTTAAAACTAATTATTTCTTTTATTTGCAAGGTTTGTCTTGGCCACAAAACTGAGTGAACTATTCCAACTATATAAGTATGGAAGTGCTCCTGAGGATTAAGGAACAGAAAGAGTACATGAAGACCATTTTGTTTTGTATTTGATTGAACGAATCTGGCAAAATTATAAAGTAGACATTATAAAATCAAATATTACTTTGTTATATTTCTGTATATGAGTGTAGGTTTTTAAACTTCCAAAGCACTTCTCCAATAGATATTTTAAAATTTTAATCCCCATAATGACCTATTGAGATATAGAAGGGGAGCGCTAGTATTCCTATCCTATGCAACATGAAACTGAATACACAACAAATCATGATTGATCAGGGACAAGAATTCAGGTATCCAATCTTAAAAAATAATGATATCTCTGTTATAATACTTTAACATCTATTAAACCATGTAAAGAAGGAGAAATAATAAATGTGAGAGCCACTTACATGTCAAACACTATACTAATAGCTTCATAATAATTATCTCCTTTAATTATCATCCTAATTCTCTGAGGTTGCTGATAATTATTTTTATTTTATGAATTTTATGAATAAGAACACTAAGATTCAGAAAGGTTAATTAGTTCACCCAGTGAATACAACTGGTATATGGCAAAGCTAGCATGCAACATTAGGGGTGGCTAATGCCAAAAACTACTACTTTTCAAGGATGTTATCTAATCTTCAACTGATTATCAGCAAACTTGAACTCTTTCCTAATTGGGCTACCTGTTTATGACTTCTTTTATGACTTCTCTTTATAGCTTCTCTCTGCCAAGTACTACCTATATGCTGGCACTGGCAACCAAGATAGTAATTATTCCTCGTTAGTGGGGGCGCCTGGGTGGCTCAGTGGGATAAGCCTCTGCCTTTGGCTCAGATCATGATCTCAAGGTCCTGGGATCGAGTGCCACATCGGGCTCTCTGCTCAGCAGGGAGCCTGCTTCCCCCTATCTCTGCCTGCCTCTCTGCCTACTTGTGATCTCTCTCTCTGTCAAAGAAAAAAAACAAAACAAAACAAAAAACCCAAGAAACCCAAAAACTTTATTCTTCGTTAGTGGCTGAGGTGGTGCTTTGCCTATGAGTCACATCTTGTTCAACACTTTGTGAGATGCTACATTTGAAATTATAAATACCTCATCCAGAGTCTAAAAAAATAAGAGTAGATTTTATATAACTAAGAACATTGTGGGATTTCAATTTCACTTACTATAAAATATAATTTAAGCAAGATTATACATTTAAAGTGTCAGACAAGATGCCAGGCACATAGTAATTTTTTTTTCCCTCTTTCCTTTGATTCTCCACCTGCCTTTTAGGGTTTCTCACCAATAAGTTCTAGATATTATTTGCTGTTTGGAATTTTTTTTTCTGTTCTCTAAAAATAGAAACTAAGCTTCATCATATTCCATATTAAGAAGTCACTGCATAAATTCCCTTAATAATAAGCAATTTGTTTGATAAATTTAATCTTGAAATTCTCCTAACCATACTTTTTGGACAATGCATAATGCTAGTATCTTTTCATAAAAATAGAAATTTGACATTTTTAGAAAACATTCAGTACAGCCTTGATGAGAAGCTCTTCCTGATGGATATGGATCTTCTATCTGATTTACATCTCTAACTCAGTCTTTGAGTCTCGTTCCATTATGGTTCTGCAAGTGTGACTGGAATATTAACTTTGCATAGCAATCTTGGAAAGCTTCTGAAAACCAGTTTTTGCCACCTCTTTAGTGAAAGCATTTCTCAGCGTTGCCCCTCATTTTTGGAAAATGGCTTTGTTTTAACATGTTCACAAATTTCTCAGATTTGAAGGCCTTCTCAAACCTACCTCTGTTTTCCCAACGCCCTTCTGGATCAATTTAGCCCAATGATAAGCCCTTCTAAATATAAACTTAGTAATCTGTACCAAAGAACTAAGTGGTACTATGTTGTACCACTTAGCTCTTTCTAATTACTCTATGGGGGTTATTGTCTCCCTCTAACTAGATGTATATTTCTTGGGTGTTCTATAAAAGCTAGGGCTAACCCTAGTATCAGAACTATCAAAGGCACCTGGAAGTATTTGTTTTATGTTAATTAAACTGGAGTCACTGGGGAAAATTATAATGCAAGGGAAAATTTTCCTGTCTAGTATATGCCATTTAGCTTCAAGCTGGCCAAAAATAGCAAATTAATTTGCTCTTTTGTACCAGTTATTATCAACTGGTGATAAACTGTTATGTTGAAGAGTATTTAGAGACTCTATCAGTGTTCAGTAAGTAATGATTAATTAGTAATCCCTTTCCCAAGCACAGGAAATGGGGGGAAGGGGTAAGTGCTGGAACACATGGACACCATTTTATTATTATTATCACCATTTCTTCTTTACTCTCTGAGTTATTTTCATATTTTTTATACCAGTTTTTATATGGGGGATTAAATTATCAACTAAATGAAATAATAAAAAAACAAATATAAGTAAATTATTTCCAAGCGAATCATCAATAGTTAAATCTGAGTAATTACTTCCAAAAAGTATGTATCTCTTATAGCCAGAGTTAAAGGCCAATAAAATAAGAATCCATAGAAATATGATTTAACTACTGATACCAGTTCTTCTCTTCTCTCCATGAAGATAATAATACCAGGCATTTTGAGATGCCATAGAGAATAAAACCTTCTTTTGTACCCAATTTATAGTCTTTTTTTCCCCCACAAACTAATGAATTATTGAGACATTTCACACTGTTATATAAAAAGTCTGAGTCATTAATTCATAGGAACTTATACCATGTAATATGGCATCATCTCCCTATGGGAGGGATATTTGCACACACATTGCCCTTTCTATTATCCCCTACTTTGCTTCCACTGGGAATCCTTCCTTGTTTTATCCAATATGGCTTAAGGCATCTCCAGTAATCATAGAAATCCCTTAGTGCATGACTGTATATATATATATATATATATATATACTGGGAATTATTGATCTAGCTCTCTAATTCTTTCATTACTGACATGTTCTACTTTTCTTTATTATACATTTTATACTTCCCTCCCCATTACCTGTGACTTCAGTGAGCACATAAACTGCACTCTAGAGTTCTTTTCATAGTAATTATTATCAACCGAATGGGGAATTCTCCCATATGTATGCAATTTCCCCCCAAATGAATGGGAGTAAAAACGTAGATCTGGAAAACAGAAAAAACTATGGACAAAAATCTTGCTTGTTATTCAGAATTCAACTTGTTGTCACTTCTTGCGAGAAGATTTTTTTGAACTTCACCAATTTCTCCAGAGGTTGTGCTATTTTCTATCTTGCATGCTTTCATAAGACTCTATGCTTATCTGAATCAGCATATACAATGTATTTTATGTTTATTAGCTTTTGTGTCAGCTATGAGTTAGCGCTGAGTATTTTCTATAGGGAAAAAAATCTCATTCATTTTTGAATTCCCAGTTTCTCTCACAGTGCCCAGCATATGGTAGACACTGTCTTTGTGGTTATGGAATAATATTGTACCCATGGTCAAAATGAGAGATATTTTTGGTAGAGTAATAAGTAAACAAGTAATACATTTTATATCACTGAAATAATTTTATTTCAAGATTCATTTTTGTTTTAATGTTAGGATTTATATCAATTCTCTATAAACCAGCACTTTCATTTTTATGACGATAATAAAATTTTTAGAACCACAGAACTACTTTGCATTACTGGAATACTTATTCTTTTTAAGCCCCAAGTGTTTTACAGCCAATGATACAGCACTCTAATTACAATGTTTTGAGGGACAATAACTTACTAACAATTCCTTACAGCTCATTAGCATATGGCATAGAATATTGTAGTGAAGAAGATCTGTGAGACTGGGTAAACCAACAACCTCTTCTAACAAATGAGTCTAGGAAACCCCAGAGAAGTCGTAACACCTGCTAAGCTCGTATAGTTGGCTAATTATGGTGTTGAAACCAAAACTTATATATCAAATCTAAAATCTGGTCCATGAATCTCTAACTGCCTGCTATGCTTCCACCTCTATTTGAGGGAAATGATTATGGACAGAAGATTTGCATAACGTAGAATTGCCAATGACATGGAATCTACTTCCCTGTCTTCCCAATGTACCGGGGAGTGCCCCATTAGCCAAAGACAAGATTGGTAAGCTAAGTAGTTCCATGCCTTTGAGATGGTTTGCTTCAAGACTATTCAGAATAGTGGAAAATCAGATTGATAGCTGAAAAATTCACCTAATCCTACTTTCTCTTATACAGTGTGAATGGACAATGCACACAAGGAGGGTGCCATGGAAAGAGAAATGTGTACTTGTTGAATGACATCATTCAGTTCATATGAACTGATGACTTATTTTTTCAGGCACTGTACCAGTGGGTGAAAATAAATTGGCATGATCCTAATACTCATAGGTCTCACAGATTAGCAAGGAACATGAAAATTATTCAAATTATTAGACAAGGAATTATAAACTTAAAATTTTTTAAATTGGTACTTAGAAAGCATATTACACAGATATTTGGTTTTATCAAGGAGGTTAAGAAAGGTTTCCCTGTGTAAGTCAATTAAGTTTGAAGAGTGAATAATTAGTACATGTTAAAACAGGAGGGGAGAACATTCCTGTAGAAAGAATGATATGTTCAAAGATTCCTGAATGGGAGAAAGAGCCTCTTTCAAGTGACTGAAAGACAGACAGTGCATCTAGAGTGGTGTGAGAAGGTGTGTCCCTGCTTTTAGTTTTGCTGAGCAGACAGCGCTAAGAATTACATGTGTACACCTTAATCCATGTGCAGATATATCTATATTTATTTCTGTATCTAACTCTCTATATATATTTTTTTGAAAATGTGTATTTATACTAATATCTCAATTTAAATCAAACCCCACATCATCCTAACTTTTCCACTTTATCTGTAATTTCCTTCTTTGACACTGAGAACCATTGCTCTCTTTATCCATATAGCTATGAATAAAAAAAATGCTAGAGTAGAGTAACTTTATATAGTTCTGTTGTCTTATGTCTTATAATATGCAAGCAAAATTATAGCTTTCCAAGTTTACTTAGGTTAGTTCTTTTCTTCCCACCCTTTCAATGTGGTTGTATTAATCATTTGTTACAGTTTATATTCCAATTTTTATTCTCCCCACATCCTTATTTCCTTTTTTTAAATTTATGTACTATAAAATTCAAACCTTTGGTATATAGTTTTGTGGGTTTTGGGAAATTCAGGAGTCCTGTGTCCACCACCATAGTCAGGATACAGAAAATTTCCATCACCCCAAAAGTTCCCTCATGTTCTCATTTATAGACAACCCAACCCCCTACTCTCAACAACCCCAATGAGTGGTTGTACGCTGGTTTTATACTCTACAGAACAAGTTGAAGTTGCAATCCACAGGCAAAAATTTTTCTTTAGGAAAGCTTCAGCAGTGCTCTTAAGTCTTTCAATTGCCTGAATCAGATCCACTCTCATTACCTAGGATAATTTCCCTTACTTAAAATCAAACATTGTGGACTTCAGTCATAGCTACAAAATACCTTCATAACAACACCTACACAGCATTTGATTAACTAACCAAATTAAAACATGAAATAAACAATCACAGGCGTATTATTATTTGGGGGAATCTGAAGTAAATGAAAGAGATGATGTAGAAATGTTTGCTTATGGATATCTACTCTTCTTTTTTAACCTTATTAATAAAAATACAGCTAAAATATATTTTCCCAACCTGAATTTTAATTAGTGTGTCTGAGTGGCAGAATTCAGACTGATAAGATATAAAAGGAAGACCATATGGATTACTTCCAGTCAAGTCTAAAATAAGACATACTCCTTTGACAATATATCCACTTTGCCCTCAGTTCTATAACCTTCTTTCAGTTTGGACCTGGATATATCTGGTGGCTTTAATATTGGGGCACCTGAGCAGTTCAGTTAAGCATCTGACTCTTGGTTTCAGCTTGAATCATCATCTCAGGATCACAGGATAGAGATTGCTTAGTGGGGAGTCTGCTTCCCCTCTCCCTCTTCCTCTGCCCCTCCCCACATTCTCTCTCTCTAAAATAAATACATCTTAAAAAAGACTTTAATCTTATTTAAGTGACTGTTATTTTGGTTTTTAGTTACAAGACTAAATGGTGCTCACCTCTGCAAGTTTAAGCCACATATACTTGTCTTAAGACTTAATTCTAATCACATACACCTAGCTAAACTTACTTTTCAAATAGCATGACATGAGTCTTGAAATCATCATGTTGCTTAAAATCTATTGAAACTTTACTTTCACTCTTTACATAAAATACAAAAAAGAATCAGACAGTATTTTTCAAGAAGAAAAAAAACTGTATTCAATAGAATGCTGAAAAACCTAACTGAAATGTACAATGGGACCAAGATTGGACACACTATTTTTAAGATAAAACTAATCGTTTTCATGGAATCAGAAATTTGGATCACTGATAAATCACAGTGATTATTTAGACTCAACTGCTTATTTTACAGATAAAGAAATTGCACCCAGAATGATCTAATGATGGGTCCCATGCCACACACATCATAAGCATCAGAATTAGATATACAATGTTCAACATCATTAGCCATCAGTGAAATACAAATCAAAACCACAATGAGATACCACTTTATACCAGTTAGGATGGCAAAAATTAACAAAACAGGAAACAACAAGTGTTGGTGAGGATGTGGAGAATGCGGAACCCTTTTACACTGTTGGTGGGAATGCAAGCTGGTACAGCCATTCTGGAAAACAATATAGAGGTTTCTCAAGACACTAAAAATAGAGTTACCCTACTACCCAGCAACTGCACTACTAGGTAGTTACCCCAAAGATACAGATGCAGTGAAAAGAAGGGCACATGCAACCAAATGTTCATAGTAGCAATGTCCACAACGGCCAAACTAGAAGGAGCCGAGATGTCCTTCAACAGACGAATGGATAAAGAAGATGTGGTTCATATATACAATGGAATATTAGCCATCAGAAAGGATGAATACTTACTATTTGCATCAACATGGATGAAACTGGAGGGGATTATGAGAAGTGAAATAAGTCAAGCAGAGAAAGACAATTATCATATAGTATCACTCATATGTGGAACACAAGGCATAGCATGGAGGACCACAAGGGAAGGGAGGGAAAACTGAATGGGAAGAAATCAGAGAGGTAGACAAACCATGAGAGGCTCTGGACACCAGGAACCAAACTGAGGGTTACAGAAGGGAGAGGGTTGGCGGATGGGATAACTGGTGATGATGGGTATTAAGGAGAGCACGTGTGGTGATTAGTATTCAGTGTTATGTGCAACTAATGAATCATTGAACACTACACCAAAAACTAATGATATAGTATATGCTGGCTAATTGAACATAATAATAATAAAAAAATAAATAAAGTATACAGTGTTTAGAGTTATTTAAAGACATGGAGGGAGAGAGAGAGAATGAATTAGTGTGCATTAATAAATACCCTAATATCAATATTTCCACTTTAATTACTCTTCAGTTAAATCACAGGACTCATGAATAGCTACTATCAACTTATGTACCTTATAATATGTGTCAAAATTTATATGATGGTATCTGTATCTCAAAGTAATATAAGAAAGAGGATAGACTTCAAAGTGAAATGATGATTTTACATGAACTCTATTTTCTAGAAGCCTTAAGATGCATGTGTATCCTTTATCTTTATGGTACTCCTCTAATTAATTGTCTCAGAATTGTGTTTTGGGGTTTTGTTTACAGCTAGGATATTTTTAAGTTTTATTAGAATATTTCCATAAAAACAGAATATTTCTATATACATTTGGGAGTTCAGAACACAGATGTACTTGAAAACCATTTGGCTTTCTTGATTTCAGTTATCTGTCAGTATTCTTGTACCCTTGAAGATTGTCAAATTCTGAATTATTTCTCCCAAGGTCTGAGTTTGGTTTCATCTTCATCCATTTTGGATTCAAATGTTCTTTTATCAGACAGATCTTTCCATGTCCAATGGAATGAATGAGAGTTCACAGAGAGTGAAGAAGACATAGTCCCAGAACTCTTATGACACAGTTTGAGATTGGTCTGATCTGGGGAAAGAATATTTTCTTCCTTGTGTGAATTCCCAGTTTCATTTCTGTGGCTTATGATACATAGGTAGGACCTGGAAATCTTCAAGAAAAAGGCTCATGATTGACTATAAGCAATAGTTCAAAGAACATATTTTATTTTATGCAGCTCTTTTCTTATGTTTTTCTCAGTTTTCATGGCAGTTATGTGTTTCCTGGGGTTCAGAAATTACTTTAAGCCCCGGTTTCACTGAAATAAGAGCTAAACATCTATTTTTCTATGAAAATCTATCTTGTATTGAAAAATCATTTTGTTATTATACTTACTTTTTTATAAAAGAAAATACTTGAATTGGCTTTAACACAAGTTTTTTTGTAGAAAAAGTGCTAAATATTTTATACCTAACAATACGGTCTTTATTTAAATAAGATTTATTGCTTACTATGTGCCAGACACTGTTAAAAATTCTTTGAAATATTTATTCAATGCACACAATAAATCAATGAAGTAGGTATTATTATTATCCCTCCTTTTACATCTGAGAAAATGGTTAAGTAAATAAATGTGGTTACTGAGGTCCTATATATGTATACTATTTGAATCTACTGTCTTTGTGCAAAACCTCTGATTTAAAGAAATGAAATATTTGAAAAAGATCCATTGGCAAATGGTTGCAAAAATAAGTGTTCCCTGTGAGTTTGATGATTCTGTCATATTGTTGAGGAATGCTTAGCACATCGTAAGTACTTTTCCTCTATTTCTTTTTTTTTAAAGATTTATTTATTTATTTGAGAAAGAGAATGTGAGTGGGGTGGGGAGTGGCAGAGGGAGGGGGAGAGAACCCTTAAAAGACTCCACATTGAGCACGGAGCCCAACTTGGGGCTCAATCCTAGGACTCCAAGATTATAACCTGAGACAAAACCAAGACGCTCAATCGGCTGAGCCACCCATATGTCCCACTCTTTCCCTATTTCCTAATTGAAGTTTATAGTTCAAGGTAGAGTTATTTTATCTGAATAATAATGGGGAAAAGTAGAATGTATCTTACTGCTATGTGGTGAACATGGGATGTTTCTTATAGGGAATGCACAAATCCTATGTTCACAGTAAGAAAAAGGTGATTATAATTCACTTCATAAAAGAATAGCTCTTAGATAAGCATCCATCACAACAAGGGAAAACTGAGAAAAGACTACTAAATAATTGATGTGTTAAGATGAAATTGTAATGGAATTTATAAAATATTTAGTAGTGAAAGACAGCAAAAACATTTCATATAGACCTTTAGATTTTACTAAGAAATATTCAGATGATTTCCAACCTTAGAAGCATACAATGGAAAAGACAATAAGAACATTAATGAAATATATATTCAAGCAAAAACAAAACCAGAAAGCAAATGCCATGGCATATTCTAAAAATACACAGAAATACAAGTTTAAAAGTAAAAATTAATGACTTGAGAAACAATGAAACCCAGTGAGGATCAACCAAAACCTGGAGACCCATAAAAGAAATGATCTGTGATTGATTAAGGAAAACAGGGCATTTAAATAAAACACCACCCCTCCACCAAAGGCAGAGAGAATATACATTCACATACAATAGAGATCAAAATATCATAGAAGAATATTCTAAATAAATATCTATAAATATATTTGAAAACTAGATGAAATAGACAATTTAAAAGAAAAATAAAATTTGCCAAAATTTTCTCAAGAAGACATTAAGCTGAAGTAAACTTATATTCACCAAGGAAATTAAATTAAGAAAAACATGTACACAAAATAAACTAACCAAGTCTTGAGAATCTTCAGTCAAGTCAAGACCAAAATTCAAGGAAACATTGATCTCTTATTTATGCAAATTGTTTCAAAAATTGAAAAAAAATCTTTCTATTTAGCACCTTAAAGGGCCTTTTATAAGCATAATGGAAAGATTAGAAAGAATAGAAGAGAAAGAAAATTAGAGATTATGTTCTCTAGTGCAAATATCTGCAAAATTTGTAAACCAAATAATAGTAAAGTCAAGTAAGGTATTAAGTATATGTAAATTTTAAAAACTATTATAGGTATGCAAATATATTTAAAGTAAATCTACCTATTAATATAGTTTAATGCCTTAAGAAAAAAGAAAAACATATAATCATCTTAATAGGTGCAGAAAATGGATGTAGTTTAGTGTCCATCATGTTAAAACTTAGAAAAAGATTAAGACTATTTCTTAAAATAATACATGTGTTTTTAACCTGTGACATAGATAATATTAGTGAAATATTAAGCACTTTTATTAAAAGTCAGAACATATATGTCTACTGTTCCACTTATATTTTTTATTCCACTAAAATTCTGATCAGAGCAGTAAGACCAGAATCTCTATCAGAGAGAGAGATACCAAGTTTAGCAGAAATTATGATTGTCTATATAAAATCTCAAAAGAACATAAAGACAAATGGTTATATTTAATAAGATGCAAGATTTATATTAAAAAATAATAGAGTTTCAGGGAACCTGGGGCTTAGTTGGTTAAGCATCTGCCTTCAGCTGAGGTCATGATCCAGGGGTCCTAGGATCTAGCCCCGTGCCAGGCTCCCTGCTCAGTGGGGAGTCTGCTTCTCCCTCTGCCCCTCCTGCCCCACTGCTCATGCTTGCTGTCTCTCTCTCAAAAACAAATAAACAAAATATAAAAAAAAAATTGATTTTCTATATACCTGAAAATTAAAAAAAACAAAAACTAATGATAATTGCAAACCTACAGTGAAGATTCCACTCACAATAGAAGCAACATTTAAAATTACCTAGGCATAAATCTTAAAAATATATGTTAAGACTTTTATGGAGATAATGTATTCAGGTTAAAAATGACAAACTACAAATTGTCTAAACATGCTCACATATGGGAAGACTTATAATGTGCAATTTCACAAACTAACCAAAAATTTATATGGAAAAGTAGAGACAAGACAATAATGAAAAAGTTAAAATAGAGTGGCTTTCTTACATATACTTGGAATAATTATAATGCTATAGTATCTTAAAGAATGAAATATGACATAGGACACAAGTAGTCAAATTAAAAAGAGAATGCAGAAAGAAATCTACATGTGTATGAAGTTGAATGAGTCACAGAAAAGGCATTAAAATACATTGAAGAAAATATACTGCACAAATTGGAATAAATAAATTGACTCCAATAAATTATTGGGGGCAGGTTGCTATCCAAAAGCAAACTAGCTAAAACATATTCTAAATATGTAGTGACATATTTTACTTCATTTTAAAATGCAGAATATGTGCCTGATGATCAGACTAGCTAACTGGATTGTAAATACTAATTTATATATATTTAAGTGAAAAGTAAGCACTTTAGCATAGTACTTAAATGCTTGCCAATTTTAATTTAAATTATAAAACATTTTGATGAGTGAAGGCAAAAATGTAATCCAATTACAGATAACACCTTTATTCTGTTTTCTATTCCTACAGTTTTACCACTTACAACTTCATTATTTTATTTTATTTTATTTCAGATTTATGTATGCATGTCTGTGTGTATGTAAATTTATTGAGTATAGTTGACACACAATGTTACATTAGTTTCAGGCATACATTATAGTGATTCAATAAGTCTGTATGTTATGCTATGCACACCACAAGTGTAGTTACCATCTGTTACAATGCTATTATGATACTATTGACTATATTCCCTATGCTGTACCTTTTATCCCCATGTCTTATTCATTCTATAACTTCCTGGAAGCCTGTATCTCTTACTCCCTTTTACCCATTTTACCCATTCCCTCACCTTCTTTCCCTCTGGCAATAGTCACTTTATTTTAAATGGAGATAATCTGAAACAATGATGAAGAGGTTGAGATACAATGTATATTTCAACTCAACTTTCGCAGATTTGGAAATTACTTAAAATGGAGTTATTGATACAATATTAGCAAGAACAGTGTGAATAGCATGGGTTTATTTTTCTTTAAATAATGTCATTGGACATTAAATGATCAACTGAAGAGATTTGTTTCTATATAGTTCCAACAATAGAATAGTAAAGGCCTGGGGCACCTGGGTTATTCAGTCAGTTAAGTGTCTGCATTCAGCTCTGGTCATGATCTCAGGGTTCTGAGATGGAGCCCCATGTCAGGCTCTCTGCTCAGCAGGGAGTCTGCTTCTCCCTCTGCTTCTCCCCTCCCCTCATGCTCTCTCTCTTTCTCTCTCCCTCAAATAAATAAATAAAAACCTTTAAAAAAGAATAATAAAAGCTTGCTTGTATACAGTAAGGATGAGTTGTGTGGGAAATCTTCTTATTAATATAAAAACTTTATAAAATGAGCATTTTTATTTTCAACCTTTGGTGAACATATAAACAAGTATATATGCAAAAATATTTTAGTGTGAAATTGGTATCATTTGTTAGAATTCTATATGTGTTTACCATTTGACCCTTCAATTTGCTTACAGAAAGTTTATTTTGTAACAGTGCTCAAATGCATCAAACATGTTTTTCACAGGACTGTGTGGAATTATGAAACACTGATAATAACTTAAAATCTGTTGGTAAATTATAGGAAAATCAATTATAGTGTTTTTATAAGTAGAAATATTTTTATAAGTAGAAATATTAAGGGATGGTTAAAATGCATTATTGGGGAAAAAAAGTAAGAGCACAGGCCTTTAATAAGATCTCACTTTTAATTTTGTTTTTAAAATAGATTTAGAGGGGCGCCTGGGTGGCTCAGTTGTTAAGCATCTGCCTTTGGCTCAGGTTATGATCCCGGGGTCAGGGATTGAGCCCCGCATAGGGCTCTCTGCTCAGCGGAGAGTCTGCTTCTCCCTCTCCCACTCCCCCTGCTTTTATTCCCTCTCTTGCTGTTTCTGTCAAATAAATAAATAAAATCTTAAAAAAAATAGATTTAGAAGGACAAATTCACAAATCAAATAAATAAAATTAGACTTATGACATTTTAAAAATTGAGTGAAATAGTAAATGGTGAATTGATTAAGTGAATTGGTAAATGGTGAATAAATTATTGAATTGCTATTGGTATGAGATCCCAGATTTTCTGATTAGAAATCATTATCAATCTAATAGGTGAATTTACTGTTAATAATGGCATTTAATAAAAATGTAACTCATGGAAACAAACACAATATATTAATGGCATGGAGTAAAGAGATTTTCTAGATCTCTGTACTGCCTTCCTTTAAAGTATGTATAAAATATCTTTCTGAATAAATCATTATGTTTGTACTTTGTAAAAACAAATAACACAAAGATGTATGGCATAGAAAGTGAAAACTTCTAAACCCTACATTTCAGATACATTTAATGTTAACAATAAAAATTCACAGGTAAATTACGAAGATTACTAAAATCTTTGAAGTATGGAAATTTAATTTCATCCTTAAAATCAATAAATTTTGAAATAATACAAAAAGTTCCTTTACTACAACATAAGGTTATAATTAGTTCACTGTGATTAGAAAATATAAAAATAATGGCATTGTGAGGCAGAAGTTATATTGATTCCTAAGCAAATTCCAGTGCAAAATGAACTGCAATAGGAGAAAGGTGAAGATGTCTTAAGTATAACCTTCACCAGGAATGAAAAAAACTCTTTCTTTTTTAAAGATTTTATTTATTTGTTTGACAGAGAGAGAGATCACAAGTAGGCAGAGAGGCAGGCAGAGAGAGACAGGGAAGCAGGTTCCTTGCTGAGCAGAGAGCCTGACGCGGGGCTCGATCCCAGGACCCCAAGATCCTGACCCAAGCTGAAGGCAGAGGCTTTAACCCACTGACCCACCCAGGCGCCCTGAAAAAAACTCTTAATAGTGCAGTTACAGCACTACCTACAGTATCTTTTTGTATTGTTTTTAAATAAAATTAGAAATAAGCGTGTATACCAGGGTTGCTTGCCAAAAAAGAGGCATCCCCAGCCTAGAAGGGCACCCGCCTTATAGTGGTTGTACTGCCTATAGTGCCTTCAACATCCACTCTAGTGGCTCAAAGCTCTACTTCCTCATTGTTTTGGTAACTGCATTCCAATCTATGGTATTTCATAATCCTTATTTTATGAACATTCTATAATTTTAGTTTTTTATTTTCACCTTCAGCTAAGTTTTTTAATGAAATATTTTCTATTCCTTTAATATGATGATAATCACGTTTTATTTTATTATGAAACATGAACGCTATTTGTAAAAGTTATTGAGACATGGAAGGAAGGAAGGAGGAAGGAAGGAAGGAAAGGAAGGAAGAAGGAAGGAGAGAAGGAAGGAAGGAAGGAATGGAGGGAGGGAGGAAGACATGGAAAATTCTTAGGAATATTCTTAGGAATATTCCATGTGTGCTTGAAAAGACTGTATATCCTCTAAATCTTAATATATATTTAGAAGATCTACTTATCGATTATGCAGTTTAGCTCTTAAATTCTTTGTTCTTTACCTGACTGATCAATTTTGGATTGAAAGTTGTATAAGAAATTCTATTAGCAGTGTTTCTTGGTCTATTTCTCTTTCTACTTTCTGTATTCTCTGCTCTTTGAAGGTGTTATCTGATACATAGATACTCGCTATTCTTATATTATCACTGTGAATTTTAGTTTTTAGCATTATGGAGTGTTGGGTTTTTTTTTTTTTCTTTTTTAATTTTTTAAAGATTATTTATTTGAGAGAGAAGGGAGAGACACAGAGTGAGGGGAGGGGCAGAGGGAGAGAATCTTCAAGCAGACTCCTCACTGAGCACAGAGCCCAAGGCAGGGTTTGATCCCCCAGCCTGTGAGATCATTACATGAGCCAAAATCAAGAGCTGGACACTTAACCGACTAAGCCACCCAAGTGTCCCTAATTTTTCTTTTTAATACTTATTTTTTTGCCTTAATTCTTTCTTGTGTAATATCAAGATTGCATTGGTTTGATATTATTCTTTCCACCTCTTTTTTTCCCACTATTTGAAGATAAAGTTTACATAGTCTAAAATTCACCCAATTTATTGTAGAATTCTACTAATTTGGGTAAATGCATACTGTCAGGTAACTCCCACCATAATCATGGTATTGAACAATATTATTACCTCTGAAAAATTATCTTATGTCCTTTTATAATCCAATCATCCCATGACCTCTAGTTCTTGGAAACCACTGATAAGTTTTCTGATCCTATATTTGCCTTTTTAAGAATGTTAGATAAGTGGTATCATATGGTATGCCACCTATTAAATCTGGCTTTTTCCATTTAGCACAGAGGTCAGCAAACATTTTCTGTAAAAGGCCAAATAGTAACTATTTTTAGCTTGTGAGCAATACAGTCTCTGTTACAACTACTAAAAGCTTGTCAGTGTAGCTTGAAACAGACTTAGACAATACGTAAATGAATGGTATGGCTAGATTTGGCTCCCACAGCAGGACAGGATTTCTCTATGGATTATAGTTTGACAACTCCTGGTTAGTATAATGCATTTAAAATCCATTCATGTTGTTGTATTGTGGTTTGCTTTTTTTTTTTATTATTATTATTGCTGAGTAATATTCCATTACATGGATATGCCAAGTTTTCTTTCTTTATATCCATGGACAAATTGAAGGACATTTGGGTTTTCCCAGTTATAGATGGTTGTAAGTCAAGCCATGATAAACACTCTTATAGAGGTTCTAAATAAACATACTTTCTCAATTCTCTTGTGTAAATACCTAGCATTGACATTATTGGATTATATGGTAAGTGAATATTTAACTTGAAGATAAATTCTCAAATTGTTTTCTAGAGTGTCTGTATCATGTTAAATTCTTATCATCAATGTATGAAACACCAAATTGTTCTGTAAACTTGTCAGCACTTGGAATAGTCAATTGTTCTTATATTTAGCAATCCTAATTAGTATATGGTGGTATATTATTGTAAGATTTAATTTGCTTTACCTAATACCTAATGATGTTGAGCATGTCATATGCTTACTTTGCTATCCATATATCTTCTTTCTTGAATTGTCCAAAATATTTAACATATTTTATTGGGTTGTTTTCCTTTTGTGAGTTTTCAATATTCTCTGATTATAATTTATAATATTTACTATCTTTCATTGTTTTGTTTCTATTTTTCATATGCTCTTCTGTTCTTTTTTTTTCTCTTTATTTTGTTTTCCTTCTTTTGGGCATTATTTGCCCTTTTTAAAGAGCTCTCTACTCTTTTTTTCCTTGAATTTATTCCCATTTGGTATCCTGCAAAAAATTTTATCAATACCTAAATATTTATATGTATATAGTATTGGTGAGGTGAATTTATGTTTTACTTCAGTCTCTTCTGCGTTTAGTTAATTCTTATTTCCTATGTCCACTTTTTAGCACATTAATATTCTGAGTTTTTAAATGTCTAATTCAGAAATTTTTCTGTAATATCTACAAAAGTTTTTAAGAATATTAAATAAATTTAGGGCTGGGAATGGAAAAAGATAGCCTGAGGTCCAATTTGGCTTACAATCTCTTTTTGGAGAGCTGATGAGCTGAGAATGTCTATTAGATTTTTGAAAGGTGGTAAAACAAAACAAAGAATGTAGCGGAGACTGTATATGGCCTACCAGATCTAAAATGTTTACTCTTCTGCCATTTTTCAAAAGACAGCTTGCCAGCCTCTAGGGGCTTGGGATATTGTGGTATAGGGTTTCTCTGGATTATAGTTGAGTTTTTACAGGTGGATTTTTCAGTAATTTGACATTTTTTATCATTTATATTTTTAAATTATAGTAGTTTTGTATAGATGTGGTCTGCCATTTTCTGTTTGCTTAAAATATTTTATATTTGTCTGGACCACAAAAAAAAGATAAATATGGTGGCTTTGGGTAGGATGTTAGGGAGATTTTATTTGCTTGTTTGTTTTTTAGTTCAAAAGTTTCATGATTGAATCTCTTCTTCAGTTTGTCCATGTATGCTAGCTATACTCGAAAGATTATTATGGAGGTTGCCCAATTTTCAGTTTGAGTTGCAAAGCCAAGTTTCACAGCATCATGCATTTTCATATATTTGGGTCCACTGGTTTTCTAAAGTGAGATACTTTCTGAATTTAAGTGTTTTCAGACACCTAATCAGTGTCTCATATTATTTTTGGTAATATTTTCGGTAATCACGAGAACATCCTTAGACAAGGGTGAGTCTACTTGTTTACTGTCATATAATTAAGAAGGCATATCTTCTGGGAAACTTCCTATTTTGCAGTATTTTGGCCATACAAAATTCTCAATTTTCATATATTTAGCATTCTTTGTGTTCTCTTGTTTTGTTTTTACAGTTACTCTTCAATATTTGTAAAAGACAACTTTTTTTAAAAGAATTTTTATTTATTTATTTGACAGAGAGAGGGAGAGAAAGCAGAAACAGGCAGAGCAGCAGGGAGAGGGAGGATCAGGCTCCCATTGATCAAGGAGACAGATGTGGGGGGTCAATCCTAGGACCCTGGAAACATGATCTGAGTCAAAGGCAGTCACTTAACCAACGAAGCCACTCAGGCACCCTTGTAAAAGACAACTTGTATCACAAACTTCTTATGCCATGGGTGACCACACCTGTTAATCTGCCTTACATTGCCCTGGTTTATGCCTGTTTTCCAGGTGTAATTGTTAATAGCACCCCCTTCATTCTCAAATTATTCCTCATGGAGAATAAATTATAATGTTGTCCTATTTATGCCATCTCAGATCTCTTTAACCTCATCTGTTGTTGAGGCCTTTGGCCATTGTTTTGCATAGTTGTCACCATAGCAACCAGCAGTCCATGGACTCAGCCCGACTGCTGCCACAGCAACCACCTTCACACAGCAAACTTCAACAGCACCTCATCTTGAGCTCTCATCCTGTGACTCCCACCTCCCTTACTGAGGTTTTGCTATTGATCTTGAAGCATACAATTCCAGAAAATGTGAATGACATTCACATATACACAACATGGAAGCACAGACGAATTAGTATCTGAAGGAAAAAAATTCTGACCCATGAGATATGGGTCTGATAGACAAAGTACTCTCCTTCCATCTTTTTGGACAGACTTCCTGAGGAGGAACAATATTCGTAGATTCTCAAAAAAGGCAGTACAGTGGTATCAAGTCATAATTTGAGCATGATTCTAAGCAGTAGTCAACTAGTAATAAACCAACGTATTTGTCATTTCTCTTCCTCTCATTCCCCTTTCCTCTCATTTCTGTTTTCTTGAGATCGCACTCCCTAAATAGCAAAATATGAGTCTCTGGATTTGTTAGAAACAATAACTGTAAGTTGTAGCTCTTAGAAAATAATTTCATAGGTTCAGAAATTTTTTAAGTATTTTTGATATCAGATATGACTCACTCAACCCAAGGGATGATATTATATGTACTACACACACACACACAAACACACATGTGCGCAATGCATATAAACATATATTACATACTTATGATGTGGGTGTGTGCCTATAGGTGTGAATATGGGTATGTGTGCAGGAAATAGGTATAACTTCATCATTATTATCTCTACTCAAAATGGTTTTGAGTGCCTAAGAAGGTGAATTATTTGGAATAATAAGTTTATGAGGGAAAATATCATGGATATGCAAATAGGTCAGGTATTGTGTTAGATGTCTTATACTCATCATTGTTTGCATTTATATTTTATAGCTGCTCTGCAAAATGGAGGAATTAAGTCACTGGTTTTAGTTCACATCATTTTCAATGTGTTATACTACCTTTTGTGAAAATTCTTTTTTTCATCCCTTCTATGTTCTTTACTATGAGTGGGCTGTACTTCCCAGACACACTGCCATCACATTTGTCCACATGTCTTGATTAATCTAATGAAATATAAGGGTAAGTAACAAATGCCACTTGTGAACAAAATGTTTAAGAGCCTGCAGAAGGTTTCCCATATGCACATTCCCTCTTTTTCAAAATTTACATAAATCAAATTCACAGCTCATCTACAATGGACATACAGTGTGAGCTAGAAATAAACCTCTGTTGTAAGCCATGACTTTCAGGTCATTTCTACTGAAGCATAACAGACTAGTCTGTCTTATATTCAGTTACTAAATGGTTTAGTTTAAGATCTAAATGTTTAGGTCTTAAGTGGAGAAGATCAGAACACATATCCTGTCCTCACAGGGTATGGAACGTCATTAGGGACACAGGAACACAAACTTAAAATGTAAAGGAAAATATTAAGAAATACAAAATCCTAAATAAGAGACAGTCAATAGTTGTTGGAAGATTTCAGGGAAGAGAGTGATTCTCTATTTACCCAATCATTCCCGCCCCTCCACATGGTGTCATTTCTTCCTATCTATACCCTGAACTTATCATATTTTGTTTCATGCATTTATGCAAAAAGTAAGTAAGCAATCCTCTATCTGTATCTATTTTTATTAACTAAAGTCTCACTATACACATTATAAAAGATACAAAGATGAAAGCCAAAATCACCAGACCATGCTGTTGACTTCTTTGGTCCCTACTTAAGACTCCTAAGGATTATGCTTCCATTAAAACCTATAGACTTTGATTACATAATAAAGAATCATGATTTGGTTACAAGAAACAAAAACACTGTCTGTACTAAGCACAAATATAAACAATTAGTGGAATATTAGGGCCCACAGAAACTAAGGAAGACCAAGCTCAGGTAAGTGATCAAATTCAAGTTTGCTCCAGAGAGCCAAGATTCTGGTTTTATAAAATATGTTTATAGTGGTCAGCATAAGAACTAAGCCGATAGAAAATAGGGGCTTTTCCAAACACATAACAAGTTTGATTGAAGGACTGAGGGAGAAAAAAGGGAAATTCAACAGCCAATCGAAAGTCTCCATATCCCAGTTTTTGCAATTTATACACATTCATGCTTATGCTGCTTCACATACCTCAAAACTTTCGTTCTAACCCATTGAATGCTATCCTCATAACTCTCACTCACCTATTCCACTTCAGTGTAGAAACAGTAAGCATGTCACATGATAGTAACATTAATCACAGAGTTATTAGCAAATGATAAAATGATAACTCAGATCAATGAAAAATTAAACTTTTAGATCAGTCTTTAGTACTATGTGGCATCCATTTAAATTTGTTATATATAATAGACATAAACATTAGGAGAATATTTATAAAAATAGTTTCATAATGCTGGTAATATAATTCTCAGAGAAGATTTTGGGAAAAACCATGCTTAGTCTGGTATCAAGAAGCCAAAGTTCCTTTAATTTATTTGCTCGCACTCAAGATTAAATTTATCATATACAGACTGCAGAGGGGAAACTGACAGGACTATTCTTCTTTTGGTTACAATTCTTTATTACCTTTCCCTAAAGATCAACATCACTGTTTTTGTGTTATTAAAGACATTAATCTAAAAATACCTCAAATGACCCTAACAATTAACTTGCTAGTGTGATGGTTGGCTCAGCTGACTAATCATGTTAATTAGATTGGTGAACTACAGAAAATATCCTTAGTTTTATTTATTTATTTATTTATTTATTTATTTATTTATTTGATTTATTTATTTATTTTTAAAGATTTTTATTCATTTATTTGTCAGAGAGAGAGAGAGCACAAGCAGAGGGAGCAGCAGACAGAGAAGGCAGAGGGAGAAGCAGGCTCCCGCCGAGCAAGGAGCCCGATGTGGGACTCGATTCCAGGACCCCGGGACCATGATCTGAGCCGAAGGCAGTGGCCCAACCGACTGAGCTACCCAGGCGTCCCTATTCTTAGTTTTAATATGATATTCTGAATTTGAGAGTTTGGAACCTCTAGACAATCAATTCACTGTGAAAGGCCATCTTCAGAATCAAAGTCAAAGGAGCTAATGTAAAACTGAATAGATTATAGAATTAAATAGTCTCATCCATAGAGTTCTTTAAGGACCTAGATACCTAGGTTTGTCTCCTGCATGCATTTTTGTAAAGTTATTTTAATAATATTATTTAAGGTTATGTTTGAGGGCAAAGAAGGATATAATTCCAGAACAGCATTGGTGAACCATATAAAATAAAACAAATTTTGATAACAGAACAAGAAAATATATTAGTTTGAATAGTCTAGGGACTGACATGCTATTTATCCAAAAATCAGTTTTGGTAACTTGAATACTCTGGAACATAGCCAATAGGCAACAAGAAAACTAAGTGAACAAACAAACTGCTAGATAGCTATCCCAGCAAGTGTATATTTAATGCAAAGTTTAAAGTTCCTGTATTTCAAGCCTCTTCCAGGCCAAATCACTGTGATAGTATTTATCATTTTAGTTATAATCATTTATTCTCCTTCTTTATCCCATTAATTGAAAATTCCTTAGTGATAAAACTACTCAATTTAATATCAGGTAGGAGAATTGAACAATGTTGAAATTAGGGTGTAGAAAAAGAAATTCAGAGCATCATTCAAAGATTACTAACTTAGGAGGTGTATCCTGTTCATCTTTATTAACCACCTAATTCTGACCTCAGTGTTTTCATATTATTGTCTGTATTACTTTAATATACAACTATAATTAGTGTGTCAAACTGTTTTCCTAAGTCACACCTAATTAAAAGCAGTACACCAACAAAGCTAGGCACAGGCATCTGGGCCACTGACAAAAAGAAGAGGAGCAGAGGAAAACAAACAAGTAAGAATCAAAGGAAATGCTAGTAACATAGAGAATAAAAAGAAAAGCTTTATAGTTACTGGAATCATTAAGAAAAACTTGAACGATATTCATTTTATAACTTTGAAAGCAGGCAACTATATAATACAATACAATAAAATTCTCATACAAAAATATATAAAATTGAAAGGTGTTAGCTCCTAAGCAATAAGCTTCAGCTATATGGAAAAAAAAAAGCATCTTAAAATAAGTTATTCACATATGATGCTAGGTCAAAGATATTATTGTATTGCTAATAAAAGAATCTGTTTTGATTCATTTCAAGTTTCGAAGAAAGATCACATGAAAAGCCTGTGATGAGTTCTTATCAGAAGAATTACATTTGCTTTGCAAGCTTCTCTGACACCATAAATCCTCACTCTATTCTAAAGTTGGGTTGTAATTGATGGATAGTATGACATTGTATTTGCATTAGAGATTATCATAAAAAGATCATGAAGAGGAGGTGTCCTTAGTACTTAGAAAAATCTTGCCTTCCCAATTAATTAATTGGTAGGGGACAGGTAGGTGACTCCTTAACTACATAGCTGAGTATGGCATGATTTTATTCTGTCAAGTCCTACCATCTTACATTCTTTGTAGTACTTCTTTAAAAAACTAAAACAGTGTGCAAATTTGAGATTTAGGCATACATATCCGATGTTTTTATGTGTCTCTGAAACCCGATACTGTTTTGTCGTTTCTACTACAAATTTAATTTGAAGAAAGCGTACAATTTGATGAACCCTTACTCACAGGGACAATGCTAGGCAACATAGGACTAAATAAATCCAATCAACTGGCTGCTACTTATACAAATTCAACACAATATATTTCTTTGGGAATGTCTAACATTGGCCCTTTTATTATTTTTAAAATGGTCTCGATGTTTGTCTCCAGATTTGACTAACCCAAGTAAAATCACAAGTATGAAGAATTTAAAAAAGAACTTCTTGAATCCCTCACATAAAAATGGTAGTTATATCAATATGATTCTCTATTAGCAAATTTCAGAAGGAGCCACTCAGTTTCAGGATGATCTCTAAATAAACATATTCTCATTTATCATGCTTTATTAAATATTCAGCATGCTACCCTACACCCCTCAAATAGTGAATCTTCCAAGCTATTTTTATAAGAAAAAATTGTTTGAAGCATTACGACATTCTTTTCTCACCTGTAGGTTCTGATACCTAATCTTAGGGCTCCATAGCATTAATCACTACCATAAAACCAAAAACTACGTAAAGATTAAGTTCATTTTTGAAAAGTTCTGAAACAGTGAAAGCAACCTAGAAATGATCTTCATCCTTGTTTTGCATAAAATGACTTTAAAGCTCATAAAAAGTATTTGCTCAAATCATATACCTAATAATAACCAGTAAACGATGAAAGCTTCATAGATAGTATAGTTAAGTCCTTTACATGGATTGTTCCATCTAATCATTTCAACAGAGTAGGTATTATTACTATCCTCATTTTACAGATGCATCTTGATGAACATAAGAAACTTTTACAAGTGTGAAGACTATAGCACTAGAAATCAAGTCTTTTTCTTTCAGGAATCTTATTTTTTATATCACCTTTTAGTGCGTAATCTTCTATTTAGACAAATTTAAGTTAAAAAATTAAATATTTTTATTCAGGTTTTATGCTTAATTTAAGAACATTCATAGAATGCAAAGCCTTGAGCTAACAAATTCTGTAGAATTAGAGCCATTGTAAATAATTTGAGGGCACATTTTAAGGTTAGGGTCATCAAAGAAACTCGAATCATGACATTACTATCCATCTACTTCCATTTACATGAAGTTAATCAAATCATATTTCCTTGGTTCTTAGATGCAGTTCCCCCCCCACACACACTTTTTTAATGTTATGAAATCAGGATGTTCCTTACAACTGAAGGCATCTTATAAATGATACTGATCAGGAGGCAGATGTTACAGTTCCTGTTGCATGACATGTGCTAACTTGATCTAGCTGCATATAAGTAGCTGGAAGACTGAAACTTTAAGGTTAAAGAGAAAAGACCATTTGTGTAAAAATATGAATATCAGTTGTTCTCTGAATACGTTCTTTGACACTTTCTTGTGAGATCAAGAAGTTCTCATCATTTAAACTTGCAACATAGTAGCAGTATGTACTCTTTGAAGAAATCTTACACAGAAAATATATGGACAACAGAAACTTTGATCCTGCAGGAAAACCCACTGGGCAATGCTCGCTCTAATTAATTTCTTGTCTACAAGAAATCTTTAAATATTCATAACAAAAATTTTAAGTGATTTGAAGTCAATATTTTATAGTTTATTTAATGGCTTTTTTACTTAATGACATAGAATGGGGCATTTTTCAATAGATGGTGCCCTGCATATGTTAAGGCATGTTAGTATATGACTTGATGATGATGATTTTGTGACTAAATTGTATCAAATGAAAGAAGAGCACACTTCTTCAAAGATAACCAATAATTTTAAGCTTCTGGATGCGTAACAACACAAATATAGCTGTAAAAATTTTGTGAAAGAAAAGATCAATATGGACAAATCTTATATAGCATACTATTAAAAAGTAGGATCAGTGTTTGATTTTGGTAGGAGGAACAGGACAGTATTGAAAAGCATTATGAGCTGTTCTAATTGCTAACAATGTTTTTTTTTTAAATTTGACCTGAGTTGGTAGCTGTGTGGGTATGTGCTTTGTGGCAATTCACTGAGCTGTTCATTTTTCTTTTGTGCGCTATTTATATGTGTGATAATTGTGCCAATGCAAATGGGAAAACATTTTAATATTTTAATAGGCATGGAACAGATACAAAGTAGTCATAATAGCAGTTAAAATTTATCTTGAAAGCAGTAGTGCAATTTCCACAATGGTGAAACTGAGAAAAAGTAATACTTGGTGTACTTAATATCATATAGGTAATCCATACTAGAGATAGGTCCTCTGACTCTAGATAATGTCATGAGAAATTAAACAAGCAGTATCAACTAATGTACAAGATACAGAAAAAGGTCAGAACGCTTAGAACATAAGGCAAAGAAATTAACACAATTCTCTAAGACAGATTACAACTTCCTGGCCTCAAAGCTTCCCCTGTATATGAGAAAATATAGATGACAGTGTTTGGAGGAGGGAAAATCACATCGAAATATTTACATGCCTAACTCTCTTTCTCTAAACCAAGCCTAAAATATACAAGAAACACAAGCTTGGGGGCATTTATTTATGCAAGTTTATCTGACTATGTGCAGGAGACTCTCTCACCTATCTGGTCCTTCTGCATGATATATCATGACCCAGATATATCCAGGGAATGAATTATAAAAACACCATACACTGTTACATATTTAACCACGGGTTCTAGTTTTATCAATCATTTTTCTTTCAAATTCAATTCATGCCTTTCTTATTCACTTACTTCTTAGAAACTATGCAAACCAAAAGGCAGTGGAACACCATCTTTGAAGTGGTAGAAGGATAAGGCATACTCTCAACCTAGGATTCTATAACCACTGAAAATACTTTTCAGAAAAAAAGGCAAAATAAAGAGTTTAAAATATACAATCAGAAGCTGAGAGAATGTGTCACCTCTAGACCTCTATATTAACAAATGTTCAGTTTACTTCGGGACGATGAATAATACTACATGATAATCTGCATTTACACAAACTAATGAATAATACCAGAAGTGGTAAATATGTGGGTGCACATTAAAGATAATTATTCTCGTTTCTTTATTCTTTCTAAAATGTAATGACTCGTAAAACAAAAACAGTAACAACAAATTGGGATTTTCAAAAGGTATCATGACACCGAGAAACATACTGTTTCTACATGTGTCTTATACCTATCTTATTTCCAATTAGTTCTTTAATCTTTTTTCAGTATTACCACATTCAAATTGTGTCCACTTAAGCAATTATGTTTTGTTTATATTCATTATACGGCTATACATTGCAGAGAGGCATTACTATCTACAGCTGTTTACTCCCTTCTGAAGTACCCAGTAATGGAAGGTACTGCAGTTGTTCTCAAGTGGTGTGTGTGTGTGAGTGTGTGTGTTCGTGTATGTGTGAAAAACTAGGGATTCTTATTTTTTTTTGAGTTAATAGCCATAATCAAATGCAATATAATGATTTCACCTAGCATTTCTTCCTTCTATGAGAATATGTACCTTAGTTGGATGATTGTCTAAAGTCTTTGAGAAATAGCTCTTCTTAGGAACACTGAAATACGTAAACCAGACTCATTTCCATGTAATACATGAATGAATCTTAGAAACCTTGTGCTATATGAAAAATGCCAGAAACTAACACTATATTCAGTATAGTTTAGATTATATGGAATTTTGGAAAAAGCAAATCTGATGTAATTAAAAGTTGATCGGTGATTGCTAGGTACTAAGGACAATGGGAAAAGATTGATATAAATGACTGACTTTTTGCATGATGGAAATATTCTATATCTTGTATGTGATAGTAGTTACACATCTGTATATATTCATGAAACCAATGGAATTATACACTAAAAAGGTGAAATCTGTTATATGTAAATTATTCTTTAGTATAACTGACTCCCTAACAACTCCACCCCTAATAAAATTCTTTTAATCATATCTACTCCTCATACCTTATTTCTAGAGAAAAATCATCTAGAGATTTAGTCAGAATAAGGTTTTCCCTGTGTCTTGCCTACCAGTTGTATAGGCAGCTTTGGATCCAACCTTATTCATTACTCATGTTCTTGAGTACATTATCTGCATATTTAAACAGTGAAATTATTTGAATTGTTCTTTCTTAGCAGAATGTTTTTTGTTGTTATTTCTGACATCACTCAGGATATTACTGGAATCTCTACTTTCAACTGTTTAATGTCTGTTTGGTAACTACAGTGGCAACTGAGGCCCAAAAGCAAACCAATAGCTAATATTTACTGAGTATTTCTTAGATACCTAAGAAATAAACTCTTTACATGTATTAATTATTTGTTGCTCATAATAATCTTGGGGAGTATATTATCTTCATTTTACACATGAGGAAAATTAAGACACAAAGAGAGTAACATGCCCAACCTCACAGAACTGGAAACAGTGAAGCTGGGATAATTGTCTGTCATAAGGTAAGCAGCAAGCAGATTTGTCAGTCACTTGTTGAGTCCCATATTCCAAATGTCACTGTTTTTACTCTCCTTCTAGATTTTACCAGAAACTCCAAGCAACACAGATCTTTATATTCACATCTTTAATCTTATAAAAACAGAAAAATTCAAATTTTTCTTTGTATGTGACCTATCAGCCAACCCAGAAACATCAAGTCTCATACCACAGTCTCCCAATTAAGAATGTGCTCTTCATGATGACTATAGTTAACACTGCTATATAGATAACACTTCTATAAGGTTAAACTTGTTAAGAGAGTAAATCCTAAATTTCTCATCACAAGGAAATTTTTTCTTTTTCACTTTTTCTTTTTACAATATTTGTGTGAGATGATGAATCCTAATTCAACCTACCATGATAACCATTTCACACTATATGTAATTCAAACCATTATGCCATACTCTTTAAAGTTATATAGTGTTGTATGTTAATTATATCTCAATAAAATAGAAAAAATTAATTCATTCTTCCTTAGACATTATTTTTTTTCCAATATTAAATCTTCAAGGCCTAACAGCTGTTGATTTTACTGGCCAGACAGGTCTATTATATTAAGAGTTTAAAGGTACCAATATGCCTACATGCATCATTTCTTTAATGAAAAGATCCAATATCCTCTTGTCCTCCAGGGAGTCTGAGATATTTGAATTTTATCACAGTTTTGCACTTCAGTAACTCCAGAAGTTCTCAATTAGCATGTTCAATTAAATCTTGGTTTAGTGCAGATTTTGGTATATCTGAGCCACCTAAGTAGTAGTGACTGGGTTTTCCACTCACTCATAATATCTATATTGCTAATGCACTCTGGTATTAGAATAAATATCATCTCTCAAAACAGAGCTGTGATTAATATTTATGTTGCTGCTACTTTTTTTTTTTTTTTTACCTTTTTATTATTGCATCCTTTTATTCTGTCAAAGACTACTATGGAGTATTTGTTAGATCATCTACAAAATAGTGCAAACTGAAAT
Organism: Potos flavus; assembly: GCA_028534135.1. Lineage (NCBI taxonomy): Eukaryota > Metazoa > Chordata > Mammalia > Carnivora > Procyonidae > Potos > Potos flavus. The sequence goes on from CM052885.1 coordinate 60,386,263, forward strand.
TGAACTCCAATATTTAGAAATCAAAGAAAGCTTCCCGCCGTGAGCCTTTATACAATGAAATCAGCACATGGTCCCCAATCTCTCACAGAAGAGCTCATGAGGTTACATGCCCTGCCATCAATTGGCATTTTTCTCTCTCTTCTTCCACAGTTATTTTCCCTACACAGGAGATTTCTTTTGTTGGGGATTTCTGTTCCCAAGCTGCTTGCTCTCACCCATCCTGTCAAAATTAAGTTAGATACTGCAAGCAAGTTTTAGTCAGAACAGAGTAATCTTCATAGTCAGAGAGCATTTGTTCCTATAGTCCATAGTAAGGCAGCACTAGTACGTTAAGGGACTGACCACGATAATTCGTTTTCCCATTTTATATGGAAAGTAGCCACTAAATTTATCCAGTTTTATCATTCCTGTAATCTTTTTTCCCCTTCAGTTTCCTTTTCCTTCATTTGCTGAGTTAGTCTTGTGTTTGGGAAAACTTACCTAAAAGCAGATCTTGAAATGATGATTTGAATGTCTATTTATTTGGGAGGTGAGCCCCAATCATCAGACTATCCGAAAAGTCAGACAGAGAAGAAAAACCCCCCAAAAGGATGTGTTAATGAGTGTTGTAGACAGTTGCCAGATAAAATAAAAGATGCCCAGTTAAATTGAAATTTCAGATAAGCAGTAAATATTTTTAATATATAAATATGTGCAAAATATTTGCATGGGACATATTTACACTAAAAATTATTTGCTGTTTATCTAAAATTCAAATTTAACTGGGCAACTTGCATTTTTATTTGGTCAAGCTAGCAACTCTAGCATGATACCACCATTGGCAACTAGAGATCAATCTTGAGAAACCATATGGAATATGTTTCAAAATCATCTTCTCAGAGGACAGGATAGCTGACTTCCCAATTTTGTTTAGGGTTGCTCTGATTGCTTAACTCTATGCTCCCTCTCCCGTCTCCCAACTTAATTCTGAGTTATATCTGCCTGGCTTAGCAAGCTTCTGTGTGTGGTACTGGAGAAAACCCTTGGTAGAGAAGATACATGGGTTTGAAGGGAGAAAGTGCATCTCTGGTCAGAGCTTCCTTCCCCTGTGAGGACAATTCCCAGCAGGAAGCCTGGTCTCAAGGCTTCAGCTGCCAGTGAGCTCCGTCCTCTACTTCTTCCCCCTTCTACTTCAGGCCAAGAATTGGCAATGGTTTTCAACACATTTAGGTACCTAGGTTTCTTAAAGTCGTTTGCCTGTCAGTTTAATTCTACAACCCTCTTTAATTAGTCACTTAATAAAATATTAAGTGACTTTTATTTGAACCATATGAGGCAAATTTTATTTCTTGCTCAGTCCTTGAGTGACAGCCTATAAAATTTTATGTACTTTTCTGAATATGCATGCTATTATTTCTCAAAATAAAACAAAAATAAGCAAGACAGGGGGAGAAAAAGAGACAAAGAGACAGTGTGTGTCTTACGATTGTTTAATTGATGTGGGAGGAAGAATATGTTTAAATAGAACTTGGTTCTTTCCTCCCTTGAGACTGGCCTGTGTACAGGAAAGCTGCACTCTAATGTGATAAGTGAGTTTAGTGGGCAAGGTTAAAATAGTGGTGAGTGTGCTCAATTCAAGGAGATATCAGCAAATCCATCTGGTTGTGTGCCTAAGTCCCATTCCCTGATATTTCCTATCAATAATAAATTTGATTTCTTACCATCATTGGCCTGAGTCCCATGTATATCTTTCGATTGATTTAGAAAACAAGTTTGAAAAGAGAAATGCATTACATATGGGCCCCCAGAATTGGATTTGGGGAACAAAAAAAGAGGGAAGAAAGATTTTTGATGTGCATAAATCATGTTAATTAAGTCCTTAGGCATGAGCAATTAAGGACCACACAGATTATTTTACTTTAATAATGTTCACTGACACTTTGTGCCAGGAGGTGTGTTTTCCACCATCTGTGGTTGACTTTTAACTGGCATGGCAAGGGCAACTTTGATATGATCATAAGATATTTCTTCTTTAGCTTCTTGATAGGATGGATTATGTTAATTACATCTCATAAAGTGACTAGTCTTGCATACTTGGAATAAATCCCATTTGGTCATGGTTTATAATTCTTTATATACATTGTTAGATTTGCTAAATTTTGTTGATACCTTTGCATATATGTTCATGAGGGGTATTGGTCTGTTGTTTTCCTATCTTAAAATGTCTTTGCTTAATTTTGGTATTAGAGTAATTCTGGCCTCATAGAATGAAAGAATGAGTTACAATGAATATCCTTTCTGCTTCTGTTTTCCGGGATGGATTGTAGAGAACTGACATAATTTTTTCCTAAATGTTTGATGGAATTCACTGGTTACCTCATCTGTGCTTAGTGCTGTTTGGAAATTATTAATTAAAAATTCAATTTCTTTAATGGATAGACCTATTCAAATTATCTACTTCTTATTGTGTAACTTTTGATCGCTTATACTCTTCAAGTAATTGGTCTATTTCATCTAGATTGTCAAATTTGTGGCCAAAGATTTGTTCATAATATTATCTTAGCCTTTTTAAATTTAAATTCCATTTAATTAACATATGGTGTATTATTCATTTCAGAGGTAGAGTTTAGAGATTCTCAGTTGCATATAACACCCAGTGTTCATTGCATCAAGTGTCCTCCTTAATGCCCATCACCCAGTTACCCTTCTCCCCACCAATCTCCCCTCCAGCAACCCTGTTTGTTTCCTATGTTTAAGAGTCTTTTATGGTTTGTCTCCCTCTCTCTTTCCATCTTATTTTTCCTAGAGGGTATTCCAGTCCATTCATATTGCAAAAAATGGTAAGATTTCATTCTTTTTGTTGGTGGAGTAATATTCCATTATATATACACCACATCTTTATCCATTCATCTGTCGATGGACATCTGGAATCTTCCCATAGCTTGGCTATTGTGGATATTGCTGCTATAAACATTGGGGTGCAGATGTCCCTTTGGATCACTACATTTGTATCTCTGGGGTAAATACCCAGTAGTGCAATTGCTGGGTTGTAGGGTAGCTCTACTTCCAACTTTTTGAGGAACCTCCATACTGTTTTCCTGAGTGGCTGCACCAGTTTGCATTCCCACCAACAGTGTAAGAGGACTCCCTTTCTCCACATCTTTGCCAACATCTCTTATTTACTGAGTTGTTAATTTTAGCCATTCTGACAGGTGTGAGGTGGTATCTGATTGTAGTCTTGATTTATATTTTCCTGATGCTGAGTGATGTTGAACAATTTTTCATGTGTCTCTTGGCTCTTCGTATGTGGAGAAATGTCGATTCATGTCGTCTGCCCATTTCTTGACTGGATTTTTTGTTTTGGGGGGCTGAATTTGATAAGTTATAGTTTTTGGAGACTATCCCTTTATCTGATAAGACAATTACGAATATCTTCTCCCATTCCATAGGTTGCCTTTTAGTTTTATCCACTGTTTCCTTTGCTGTACAAACGCTTTTTATCTTGATTAGGTCCCAGTAGTTCATTTTTGCTTTTGTTTCCCTTGCCTTTGAAAATGTGTCTAGCAAGAAGTTGCTGCAGTGAGGTCACAGAGGTTGTTTCCTAGGTTCTCCTCTAGATTGTGATGGATTCCTGTATCACATTGAGGTCTTTCATCCATTTTGAATTCATATTTGTGTGTGGTGGAAGAAAGTAGTCTAGTTTCATTCTTCTGCATGTGGCTGTCGAATATCCCCAGCACCATTTATTGAAGAGGCTCTCTTTTTTACCTTTGGATATTCTTTTCTGCTTTGTTGAAGATTAGTTGGCCATAGAGATGAGAGTAAATTTCTGGGTTCTCTACTCTGTTTCATTGATCTATGTGTCTATTTTTCTGCCAGTACTACATTGTCTCGATGATTACGGCTTTGTAATACAGCTTGATGTCCGGAATTTTGATGCCTCCAGCTTTGGTTTCCTTTCTCAACATTCCTTTGCCTATTTGGGGTCTTGTTTGGTTCCATACAAATTTTAGGACTGTTCCAGCTCTGTGAAAAAAGTTGATGGTATTCTGATAAGGAGTGCATTGAATGCGTAGATAGCTTTGGGTAGCATAGACATTTTAACAATATTTGTTCCTCCAATCCATGAGCATGGGATGTTTTTCCATTTCTTTGGAAAGAAGAAATGTCTTCCTCAATTTCTTTCATGAGTGTTCTATAGTTTTCAGAGTACAGATCCTTTACCTCTTTGGTTAGGTTTATTCTTAGGTACCTTACGGTTTTTGGTGCAATTGTAAATGGGATCGATTCCTTTATTTCTCTTTCTGCTCCCTCATTATTATTGTATAGCAATACTGACTTCTGTGCATTGATTTTATATCCTACCACTTTGCTGAATTCCAGTCTTTTGGTTCTAGCAATTTCTGAGTGGAGTCTTTTGGGTTTTCTACATAGAGTATGACGTCATAGATAAAGAGGGAGAGTTTGACTTCTTTGCAGATTTGGATGATTTTTATTTCTTTTTGTTGTCTGATTGCTCAGGCTAGGACTTTGAGTACTATGTTGAACAACAGTGGTGAGAGTGGACATTCCTGTTGTGTTCATGACCTTAGGGAAAAAGCTCTCAATTTTTCCCCACTGAGGATGATATTCCCTTTGGGCTTTCGTATAAGGCTTTTATGATATTGAAGTATGTTCCCTCTATCCCTACATGGTGGAGAGTTTTAATCAAGAAAGAATGTTGTATGGGGTGCCTGGGTGGTTCAGTCGGTTAAGCATCTGCCTTCAGCTCAGGTCATGATCCCAGGGTCCTTGGACTGAGCCCCTCATTGGGCTCTCCACTCAGCCAGGAGTCTGCTTCTTCCTCTCTTTCTCCCTCTGTGATCTCTCTCAGAGGTCAAATAGAAAATAATAAATAAAATATTTTATATTAATAAATAATAAAAATAATAAAAATAAATAATAAATAAAGTCTTTTTTAAATAGGATGCTGTATTTTGTCAAATGCTTTTTCTGCATCTATTGGGAGGATCATATGGTTCTTGTCCTTTCTTTTATTAATGTTGTGTATCACATTGATTCATTTGTCGATATTGAACCACCCTTGCAGCCCGGGAATAAATTCCACTTGGTCGTGGTGAATAATCCTTTTAATGTACTGTTGGATCCTACTGGCTAGTATCCTGGTGAGAATGTTTGCATCCATATTCATCAAGGATATTGGTCTGTAATTCTACTTTTTGTTGGGGCCTTTGGTTTTGAGATCAAGGTAATGATGACTTCATAGAATGAGTTTGGAAGTTTCCCTTCATTTTTTCTTTTTTAATTTTTATAAAGATTTTATTTATTTTAGAGAAGAGAGAGAGTGAACATGAGCAGCGGGTGGGGCAGAGAGAGAGGAAGAAGCAGACTCCACCACTGAGCAGGGATCCTGACACAGGGCTCAATCCCAGGACCCCAAGATCATGACCTAATGTGAAGGCAGAGGCTTAACCGACTGATCTACTCTGGTGCTCCAACATTTCTGTTTTTTGAAACAGCTTCCTAAGAATAGGTATTAATTCTTCTTTAAATGTTTAGTAGAACTGCAGTGGGAGGCCAACTGGCCTTGGATGCTTGTTTATTGGGAGATTTTTGATTACTGATTCCATTTCTTTGCTGGCTATGGGTCTGTTCAGGTTTCTATTTCTTCCTTTCTAGTTTTGGTAGTTTTTATGTTTCCAGGAATGTATCCATTTCTTCCAGATTGCCTAATTTGTTGGAATTTAATTGCTCATAATATTCTCTTATAATTGTATTTCTGCAGTGTTGGTTGTGATTTCTCCTCTCTCATTCATGATTTTATTTATTTTGGTCCTTTCTCTTCTTTTTGCTAAGTCTGGCTACGGGTTTATCAATCTTATTGATTCCTTTGAAGAACAAGCTCCTGGTTTCTTTGATCTGTTCTACTTTTTTTTTTTTTTCGTATCATTGATTTCTGTTCTAATCTTTATTATTTCTCTTCTTCTGCTGGAGTTAGGCTTTATTTGCTATTCTTTTTCCAGCCTCTTTAGGTGTAAGGTTAGGTTGGGTAGCTGAGATTTTTCTTGTTTTTTGATAAAGGACTGCATTGTTATATATAACTCCCTCTTAGGATTGACTTTGCTGCATCTCAGAGGTTCTGAACTGTCGTGGTTTAATATTTATTTGTTTCCACGTATTTTTTTAAATTCTTCTTTAATTTCCTGGTCAACCAATTTGTTCTTTAGTAGGATGCTCTTTAACCTCCCTGTATTTGTGTTCCTTCCAAATTTTCTCTTGTGATTGAGTTCAAGTTTTAAACCATCGTGGTCTGAAAATATGCAGGGAATAATTCCAGTCTTTCGGTACCAGTTGAGACCTGATTTGTGACCCAGTATGTGATCCATTCTGGGGAATGTCCCATGTGCACTTGAGAAGAATGTGTATTCTACAGCTTTAGGATGAAATGTTCTGAATATATCTGTGAAGTCCATCTGGTCCAGTGTGTCATTCAAAGCACTTGTTTCCTGTTGATTTTCTGCTTAGATGATCTGTCGTTTGCTGTAAGTGAGGTGTTAAAGTCCCTTATTATTATTATACTATTATCAATGTGTTTCTTTAATTTTGTTATTAATTGATTTATATAGCTGGCTACTCCCAAGTTAGGGGCATAAATACTTACAATTGTTAGACCTTCTTATTGGATAAACCCCTTTATTATGATATAGTGTCCTTCTTCATCTCTTGTTACAGTCTTTGGCTTAAAATCTAGTTTGTCTGCTATAAGAATTGCTACTCCAGCTTTCTTTTTAAATGTCGATTAGCATGATAAATGGTTTTTTACCCCCTCACTTTCAATCTGGAGGTGTCTTTGAGTCTAAAATGAGTCTCTCATAGACAGCATATTGATGTATCTTGTTTTTTTTTTTTTTTTTTTTATTCAATCTGATACCCTGTGTCTTTTGATTGGCTTGGATAGTCCATTTACATCCAGAGTAATTATTGAAATACATGAATTTAGTGCTATTATATTTTCTATAAAGTCACCATTCCTATAGATTGTCTCTGTTCCCTTTCGGTCTTTGTTACTTTTGGGCTTTCTCTCAGCTCAAAGAACCCCCTTCAAGATTAGTTGCAGGGCTGGTAACAGTGTTCACAAATTCCTTTAGTTTCTGTTTGTCCTGGAAACTCTTTATCTGTCCTATTCTGAATGACAGCCTTTCTACAAAAAGTATTTTGGCTGCATATTTTTCCTATTTAGCACATTCAATACATTATGCCAGTCCTTTCTGGCCTGCCAGATCTCTGTGGACAGGTCTGCTGCCAGCTTTATATGTCTACTCTTATAGTTTAAGAACCTCTTGTCCTGAGCAGCTTTCAGGATTTTCTCTTCATCTCTGAAATTTGTAAGTTTCACTATTGTATGTTGAGGTGTTGAGCTATTTTTATTGATTTTGAGGGGTGTTCTCTGTGCCTCCTGGGCTTGAATGCCTATTTCCTTCCCCAGATTAGAGAAGTTCTTAGCTATAATGTTCAAATAAACATTCTGCTCCTTCCTCTATCTCTCTCCATCTTCTGGGACCCCTATTATTCAAATATTATTATGCTTTATGGTATCACTGATTTCTCGAATTCTCCTTTGTGATCTAGTAGTTGTTTTTCTCCCTTTTTCTCAGCTTCTTTGTATTCTATTATTCTGTCTTTTATATCACTGACTCTCTCTTTGCTTTATTTATCCTAGCTGCTAGAGTCTCCATTTTTTACTGCATCTCAGTAATAGCATTTTTAATTTTGGCCTGATTAGATTTTAGTTCTTTTATTTCTATAGTAAGGGATTCTCTAGTGTCTTCTATGCTTTTTTCAAGCCCAGCTAGTATCTTTATAATCACTGTTTGAATTCCAGTTCTGACATCTTACTTATACCCATATTGATTAAATCCCTGGCAGTGAGTACTTCTTCCTGTTCTTCATTTTGGAGTGAGTTTCTCCACCTCATCATTATGTCCATAAAAGAACAGAAGAATGAGAGATAAAAGACAAAAATAACAACAATACCAGAAAAATGCAAATAAAAGTAACCAGAAGAAAATGGAAATAAAACAAAATAAGAAAAAAATCAAACAAGAAGTAAAACCAAACAAAATAATAAACTAGATCCTGGGTGTAGTTTGGTTTGTTTGTTAAAAGAAACTAGATCTCAAAGTAGGAAAGAATGAAAAACATATATATTCAAATATACAATAATATACAATGAAAAGAAACCAAATAATATATACATATATATATATCACATATACATAAACAATAAAAATTTTAAAAAGAACAAAAAAGAATTGAAAAAATAAGAAAATAGCTGGGGAAAAAAAAAAAAAACCTGCAAGACTACAGAGTAATAAAATACCCCACAAATGCTATATACTGTTTTCCCCAAGAGCCAAAGTTTTGCAGTTCTCTAAGATTGGTAAATTTGGTCCTAGAGAGCTGTTCCTGCAGGTCTTCTGGAGGAGGGACCTTTTGTGCTGAATCCCATGTGTCCTTGTCTGGGTAAAATTACACTCCCCTTGCCAGGGGGCCCGGCTCAGTGTAAGCAGCTCTGGATTGCACTATGTGGCGCTCCTTTTCTCCCTGAAGTCTTTCAGCACTGATGGGGGGATGAAAATGGCGATGCCCCAATCTCTAGCCCTGGAGCTAAAGTTTGCACCCCCACTCTTCAATGAGCAATCACAGAAAAACAGTCAATCACTTTTGTCTCCCTGGTTTCTGTTTGAACTCTGTAATCATCAAGCATTTTTTATCTCAGGCATGTGACCCAGTTTTGAGTCTCCAAACATTTCACACTCCTGCTGCACAGACCTGTGTCATTCCTTCCAGAGAAGGGTGGAGGGTCTTTCTGTGCTTCTGCCTTTTGCTGGGCCCCTGCCCAGAGAGCCTTTGGCAACTGTGCATCAGTTTGCAGTTTATGGCAACACTGAGAAAAAAGCCAGCACCTAGTCTTGCTGTTTTCAGCCAGCTTCCCTGCTAAAGTGCCAGGAACCCTGCCTCACTCAGGCACCCCATTCTTTATGTGACCCCAGGGATCCTGAGGCCATACTGTCACACCTGGGATTCTGCCCTGCTTTGCCACCTGAGCACCTTTAAGCCAGGGACATCCCCGACTGTAGCAGACTTCTAACTAAAAGTTCCAAATTTGTGCTCCACTGCTTATAATACTTTGGGGTAGCTTCTTTAAGCAAACTCCTGCCCCTCCACCCTAACTTCAGATACACTGCCCTGGATCCATGTCTCTGTACCTTTTACCTTCCAAAAAGTAGTTGCTTTTCTATTTTTAGAATTGCAACGATTCTTTTCTCAGATCTCTAATTTATTACACAGGTGTTCAAAATGATTCTACAACTATCTAAATGAACTCCAAGAACCAGATAAAATTAGGGTTCCCTACTCCTCTGACATCTTAAGTCTTCCTCCTTATTTTCCTTTTAATGTTTATGAGAACAGTAGTGACAGTCAGGTACCTCCTTTCATTTATATTAATCATTTACATCTTTTCTTTTTTTTCTTAGCCTGATTATAGAATTATTAATCTTATTGATCTTCTCAAAGAACTAGCTTTTGGCTTTGTTGACTAGAATTGTCCTTTTAAACCTACAATTGTAACAGCAATTGGGGAAATAACCTTAGAGATTATTATACTAGGTAGTTACAGAAAATTTGATGAAATCTGAGACATACAAAACAGGAAAACCAGTGCAAAATACCCAGAGAAAAAGTATAAATGAATGGGTTTCAAGTTGACAGTTATTATATATGCAAATGCAGGTATTGCATTTCCCATGAGGTCACATAGTAGAGAAAGGTCTAATATTATGGAGGGTGTTAGACGTTAGATGTTGACCAAATGAGAGAATATCTTTTCGGTGAGGTAGTCCTATTCAGAAAGATAAAAATGGACAAGATGCATTTGACCAATGAATGCTTGTAGCGGGTCATAATATCATTAATTTTACTTTTTCCAATAAATATAATATAATATATAATATATAGAGTAATTTTTTTTAGACAAATAAATTTCTGGGCCATAAAACAGAGAGAGAGGGTAAAAGAAAAGAAGACATTCATATTTAGTAAGAAGTATAAATCGTATTAAGAATAGAAAAAAATGAAAGAATCTATCTAAGCAGCTTTTTTAATAACTGGAATGAGTAGGAGAATATCAGAAAATATCTCTATCTTTCCATCTATCTATCTCTGTAAATCAGAGATACAGAAATATGTGAAAGAAAAAAATATTCTTGCCAGCATTAAAATAACAAAAGCAGAGAGGAGTTAAAATCCAGATGTAAATAAATACCAGGAAGGCATTACTCTTAACATGGCCTCTAGGGCTAATAAGAATCAACATTGTTTATAGATCAAGAATTTGTTGAGTGTGATTCTCCATTTGGAATGAAAGAAGAAAAATACAGGTAAACCATCCCAAAACTAAGGATTCATAAAACCGAGGATTTATAGGTCCAAGCAATCGGTGCCAAATGAGTTCAACTCAAAATGGCAGTGACAGGAGCTATTTGGACAAGAAACAGTAGAAATTACAAGTCAAGAAATTACAAGGCACAGATGAACTGTGCCCAAGACATAGGAATCAAAGGGATATAAAAACTAAAAATTGTTAGTATGTCAGAAATGTGCTTTAAATAATATCTTGTTACTGAGATTGCAATTTCCAGACTTTTAATTATGTTAAGAATGTCAGGAATACTACAGTCTTAGAGAAGAGAAAGGATTTTTTTCTTTGAATGCTTTCTACACTCCATCTTTAAATAGTGCATATAATAGGATTTTTTTTTTTGATGGAATATTTCTACAACTAAGGTTAATTTCATAGGCTGAAACCAAGAAAGTCTTCCCATTTTATTCTCCTCCTCTTGGGTACCATAATTTTTGCCATTATATTTGGAAACAGAATCAGGTGTAAGCCAATGCTATGATAATACTTTATATTCTATTTAATTCTGAATTCTTTAAAAGACGGAATCATGAGAGACCAGATAACTGCTAAGGTCTTAAAGGATTTCATTGGAAGACATTCTATATTGCAGCTGTTAAAAGAATCTACCTCTATCAGATATCAAGAATCACTTTTGCTGACTTTAGCAGAATAAGAAATTAAATAGGATTAATTTTGGATTTCAATTACTTTGAGCTAAGATAACTGGACTATGGTCCATACTCTCCAACTAGATTCATATAGATGCCCTTTATAATATGGTCAGGAACATAAGCCAACTCAGATGAAGAAAAAAAAAAAATCCAGGCATGTTACTATCATTTTTTTTAAACCAAATACCTTTTCTGTTTATGATTTCTTCCTATGCAAAATTTGGGATAGGAAATGTATGAGGTTTCTTCTAACTCCCAAACCTTGTTTTAACTGTTCCAATATGAGAAGAAATCTACCTTAAAACATACCATTACTCTTGATAACATAAAGTACAAAAAGGCTTATTCCATAAATGATATATATAATATTCTCTTTGGTAAAGTTTTGTAACTGTATTCATTCCTGCAAGTACACATGAGGTTTCTGAGACAGGCAAAGGTTTACTGTTACTCACAATAATAAACACTCCAGTACCTCCCACACTCCAATAACCCTCTTCTGGGGTAATACAACAAGAATTAGGTGCCATTATATATGTAGTAGGGTCTATACTGTAAGTGAGGAAACTTGCTGGTTACATGGGAAAACTGGTACAGTAGTCTTCCTTTCCTCTTGAGCAAAGGGAATCTATTTGCCTAAGGCAAACAAATTCTCCTTAGAACAGAAGGAAACAGATCCAAGTTTCTTTTCCTTTGGAATATAAATGCAGGCAGAAGATAAGTCATGCCTCTCTGAATTTCTAACCCTAGAATGCCTTCACGGCTCCAGTTCTGGTCCCCTTTGAAATGCAAATACGTTCCTCAGACTGGTAGATCTCTCCCAATGGTCTCATTATTTACTTACCCTTTAACTTCAAAAATCTCCTCCCTGACCCAGGTCCCAGATATCTGTTCTCAGAAAGTTCTACCCATGCAGAAACATAAAAAATGTCTACTTTCTGACATTAATAAACTATATTTTCAAACTAGAATTACTTTAGAACTTTTTCCTTCAGATCAGTGGTTCTCAGTGTGTGGTGTCTTGACCAGCAGCATCAGTACCAGCTGGGAAATTGTTAGAATTAGGAATTATTAGACCCTACCCTGACCTTCTGAATCAGAAACTCTCCGATTGGAACCAGAAATGTTCTTTTTTTTACAAGCCCTTGTGATTTTGATACACACGTAAGCCTGATAATCATTGCTCTAGATAAATAATGAATGGTATTTAGACTTTCCCTCCCAATTTATTTTATTGTGGTAAAATACACATAACATAAAATTTACCATTTTAACAATTTAAGTGTTCATTTTAGTGCTATTAAATACATTTATATTGCTGTGCAACCATCATCACCCACCTCCTGAACTTTTTTCATCATGCAAATTTAGATGCTATACCTATTAAACAATAACTCTTCATTCTATTCCCTCAGCTTTTGGCAATCACCATTGTACTTTCTGCCTCTATGATTTTGACAATTTTGACTACCTCGTATAAGTGGAGTCATACAAGTATTTGTCTTTCTGTGACTGAATTATTTCCCTTAGCAAAATGTCCTTAAAGTCCATTGATGTTGTAGCGTATGTCAGAATTTACTTCCTTTTAAGGCTAAATAATATTACACTGTATGGTAGGGGCTAAAGGGAAGCTGTCTCAAGGTGGGCCACTTTGGGATGAAGATTATATTTTGAGTTTAAGGCAATGAGACTCTGTGGACTCAAGAGAAATTTTTTGCCCCTCGTTTAACTGTATAGAAGGATCTAAATTAGAGGTCTTTCCCGGAATATGATTACCACCAGAGAAAAATTTTATTTGAGTGACCCATCTTTACAGCAGGGCAAACATCTAATTGCCAAACATCTGCTCTTCTTATTGCCCTGGGAATTGCATTCCTTCCCTTGGAAGTCCCATACCCTTATCCCCTTCTCCTTAGTTTAGGATGACCTAAATGTCTCATTTTGCCTGGCTGTCTTTGGAATTTCCATGTCTATGTAGATTCCCCATAGGAAATTAAATCTGATTTTCTTCTATTGATCTCTTTCATGTCCATTTAATTCTTAGTCCAGCTAGGATCTAGAAAAAGAAAATTCCTGCTCCTCAGCAGTATGTATATATTACAGTTTGCTTATCCATTCATCCTTTGATGGCCACTTGGGTTGTTGTCCATTTTTTAGCTAGAATCTTGAATAATGCTGCTATGAATATAGAAGTACAAATACCTCTTCAAAACCCAGTTTCAATTCTTTTGGATATATATCTAAAAGTGGAATTGTTGGATCATATGGTAATTCTATTTATATATTTTTTGAGAATCCGCCACAATGTTTTCCATAGTGGCTGCACCATTTTACATTACCACTCCAGGAACTGTACAGAGTTCCATTCCTTTTGCCCTATATCCTTGCCAAATTTGTTATTTTCCTTCTTCTTTTTTTAAATAGTGAATATCCTAGTGGATATGAGGTGATAGCCCATTGTATTTCTGATTAGTGATATTGAGCGTCTTTTCATGTGCTTATTAATAGGCCATTTATATATTTTCTGTGGGGAAATGTCTAATTTCTTTGTCCATTTTTTAAGAAGTCATTTTTCTGTTGTTCAGTTTTAGAAATTCTATATATACTCTGGGTATTAATCCCTTGCCAGATATTGATCTGCAAATATTTTCTCCCATTCTGTGGGTTACCTTTCTACTCTGTTGATAGTGTCTTTTTGAGGCATAATTTTAAAATATCATGAATTTCAATTTGTTTGCAAGGCTTTTATTTCTATTTAGAGTTCACATGTTTCAGGAAACGACTAATTGAATTTTAAATTTCATCTTCAAATTGTCAAAAAATGTAGAATAGAATGATCTTCAAATCTATGATAGCTCATTATATGATTGAAATAAAGTTTATTTCTTTAAGCACCTTTATTACGAATGTGTAATGGTCACTCTGGAGAAAATAGTGAAAAATATTATGATAAGGAAGATTATGTAATATATCATCTTGAATTCAAATATTGCAGGTAATGAAGCAACTTTAATACAGGATTTCATAATGAAAGCTTTTTGCGATTATGTAAAACTTACAGTGTCCAACCTATGGGTATGTTAGCTAAAGTGTGAAGCACATATAAAATAATAAAATAACTAATCAGGTCATGATCTCATGGGTCATGAGATTGAGCCATGCATAAGATTCTTAGCCTTTGGAACATTTACAATATTAATTTTTCTTGTATACAAAATGAATTATTTAATGATACCATATAGGTGAAGAGGTTTAATCATCCTTTAGAATAATTTGTGTCCCTACCTAAGTTTGATACTTTGACCTACTCCTTTTTTAGGTTTAATAAATATGGTAAGGAAGATTACAGAACAAAATTGTCCACAGAGATTAAATTATCTGTTAATTATATCATTTTCTGTCCCATATATATGAAGGTATCTTGATAAACCAAGTCACAGTTACATTTAATAGTACCTACAGATGTATTAAATTGTTAGTCTCATAGCTGGCAGTGACTAGTTTTCAAATCCATTATAAAAGAAGTCCTGACCAGGGAAACAGTCAGGAAAATAGGTAATTTAACTCGGTAGGGGGAAAAAAGCTCAGAATTCACAAAAGTTAGTGCTTTTGAATGTATTGCAGAACTTAATTTAATTTAAAAGCATACACAGAATGAGATAATATAGAGCTGAAGCATATTTTACCTGTCAAGGACAAACTCTACAGATTCACTCAGCCTTTGTATTTTACTATTTTATACATCACAGTAATATTTTTGGTGTGTTTTTTCATCTTACAAAGCACATAAACCCAATTTTAAAATGAGCAGGAATAATCTGTTTCATTCTTTGTACCCTTAGTAGATAGTTGAAAGGCTCAATGGCTGTCTGCAGACTAAGGGATATCCGGACTTTGTTACTGTATTGACAACAATTTCATACGCAGTCAAGAGGATAGGCTGCATGGCAGTTGCCTTGATAGATCACTTACCATGATTATTTAATATCTGAGTTACTTAATATGGTAGATTCTATTCGTTATTAATTATTTTTAGGCATGAAGTAAATTGACTTGGAAATTATATTCCTTTTTTAGGCCACACAATACTATGTAGGCACTATATACATAACTAGAAATATAGTCTCACATTAAAAGCAAAAAGCTCTATTAGTTTTTCAACTTCAATGATATAGTACTTTTATACTTTCAAATGTACAGTTATGAATAAAAATACCACCAATAATATACTAAGAATAAAAATAGTTGAATTTATTTAAATAACTTGTATTTAATGAAACAGTTATTTCCAATTAATAAAATCTAACCGCTTATTTTCAAAATAAATTCAGCATGATGTGTCAAAGTTATTTGTGCTCATCCCTAGGATTTAGCACAAAGTTTCTTCAGCAATTTGACATTTATTTTCAATGAAGAGAAAATAGAATTATAAATATTTTACATACATCTGCTTTTTCTCAGAATACTAACTTTGTAGAATCTGTGAAAATAAAATATACTCCAAATAACACCAGGCCTTCCTGAAATACCACATGCCGGGTGATTAAACTCGCTTTTATTTTTTTAAAGATTTAACTAATTTATTTATTTTAGAGAGAGAGGCAGAGAGGGCGCATAAGAGCAGAGATAAAGGGAGAGGCATAGAAAATCCCAAGCAGACTCTGTGCAGAGCCCAAGGCAGGGCTTGATCCTGGAAACCGTGAGATCATGACCTGAGCCAAAATCACAAGCCAGAAGCTTAACTGAATGAGCCATCCAGGCACCCCTAAAATCTCTTTTAAAAATAATTTTTTTTTCTGCTAAATTTTAGAAAAATGAAGAAATGTAGAAAAATTAGGAAATACATTAAAATAATTTTAAATCTACTTTCCTTGGGCATTTTGAGGTAAGTTGTATTATATTGGTGAGGTACTTTATGAGTCTGACGGTTTTAATTTAGCGGTCTGCAGTATTTTTCTGTCAAAGACCAGGTAGTGATTTTCTTAGGATTTGCAGACCACAGAGGCTTTAGTGTTTGATGTTTCTGTTGAGGTACAGAACCTTGGAGGTACTTGCACTGCCATTTTTGCTATCACCCTATTCAGCCTAATTTGAATCATACAGTTTGGGAGGAGAACACTTAGCTAGCTAACAAAAATGCCCAAATTAAGCACTTCTGATGCGTACTAATGAGATTGTTGTTTAAGGGGGGGAAATGTGCAATTACTTAAATTGTAAGATAAAGTACTACTGTTTTAAAACTTCATTTTAATTAAAAGATTGATCTACATTCAAATTATGGTATTTGACAGATATTTCAGAAATGAATGCAGTGAGCATTGTATTTGTGGCCAATGGTAAAAGTTGAGATTTAAAGTGAAAAAAAAAAATTAATTTATGGAAAACTTATATTTCCCACTGTAGCTTCACAGGTTCCCAGTGAATAAATGCTTTTCTGATGATATCTATGCCTATATCAACAAATATAGTTTTTAAATAATATATGAATTGTGTTAGCATTTGGCAAATCTGGATAACTCATTGAACAAATATTTTCTAAATGACCAATGTATGATGACCTAAAATTATGCATGGGTAAAACATCCATACAATGTGCAACATAGATGAGTGAATTTAATATAACAGAGTAGGAAATGTTTATTTATATGATTTTGAATTCCACATTGCAACTTTTTTTTTTTTTAAGATTTATTTATTTGATAGAGGGAGGAAGCATGCACATGCATGAGAGAGCAATCCTCAGGTAGACTCCCCCCATGAGCCTAGAGCCCAACACGGAGCTTGATCCCAGGACCCTGAGACCATGATCTGAGCTGAAACCGAAAGTCCAACACTCAACCGACTGGTCCACCCAGATGCCCTGCAACTGTCTTTTAAGGCACTACTGTTTGTCAAGTTTTGGTGTAGCATCAAAGAACGTTTTAGTTATATGAAGTGGTTATTAATACTCTCCCTTTTCTAATTATATGTCTGTGTGAAACAGGATCTCCATATACATCAACCAAAATAAGACAACATATTAACTGAATGCAGAAGCAGATATGAGTATCCTGCTGTTTCCTATTATGCAGGATAATAAACAGATTTGTAGATATGTGAAAAATGATATACTTCTTATTGATTTTTGATTGCAGAAAATACAGTTGTTTTTATAAAATATTATTTATATTAACATGCAATGAATTTGTTATTGTTAAATGAGTTAATTATTGATTTTTAATTTCTTAATTTTTAAGTTGGCAAATATCAATATATAAAAGTCAGGCAAGCACAAGCTCTTCAGAGTCCTCAGTATTTTTTAGGACGATAAGTGTTCTAAGATGAAAAGATTTGGGAACCATTACTTTAAGGGATCCTTTACTTCCCTGGTTATGCTCACTCTGGCATCAAGATCTTGAATCCAAAAAGCAGGTATCAAAGATGATAATAAACAAACTTGTGAGAAATTAAATTTTGTATGTGTAATTAATTTTATAGCAAATACGATGTTTTCTGAACTTGGGAGTTTGGTTTCCTTTCGTTAAGAGACTGATAAACCCTTGACCTATAATATAGACATGGGAATGTCCAGGTCGCCTCTGCTCCTCCTCTACGAGTGGAATTTTGTCACCTTTAATATCTTTATCTTCAGCGTAATTATTCACTGGTTCTTTGGTTTTGGGTTAATATTTAACCAGGGTATCTTCAAACCTCACAATTACTGAATGATGTCGGGGTTGATGAGCCTGGCTCACTGGTCTGTCAGTGGCTGTGAAGTGAGCTGCCTCTGCAGCTTTTTCTGGAACATGTTCTAAATGCTTTTGGGCATTTTTCTCTCAACATTCTTTTGACAACTGTAGCAAATAAAGGGAGTTATATATAAGAGGACATGTGGTGCATCAGCATTTATTTCCTTTTGTTTGGGAGATTTCTGTATATATTACAGCAAAATGAAGACAAATTTCTTGTCTGTGGATGAATACAAGAATGAAGTATGGATGCCATTGTGCTTCCTGTGAACTCATTAGTCATATCTAGTAAGAAATAACTATGGGTGTCACTGTTGAATCACTTCATGGTGATCACCATGCGGTTTATATATGCAAAGCTATGGATTCAGTGTAATGGCTTTAAAAGTACGTTTATATTGGAAAAGAAATTCTTGTAAGCTGCAGTTAAAATTTTATAGAAATATCATCGACTATGCTAAAAGTATAGCCATCTTCCCACTTGGAAAGGAGGGAGGGAGGAAGGAAGGAAGGAAGGAGAGAAGGAAGGTAGGGAGGAAGGGTGGAAGGTTGGAGGGAGGGAGGGTGGGAGGTTGGAAGGAGGGAAGAGGAAGAAAGAAACAATGAAAGAAACTAATGAATGAAAGAAAATGAAAATAAAACTTTTTGCTCTCACTTTTCCTATGAGGAGGCCAGTCCTGGTCAATCTGTGGGCATTTTGGTGGCAGAAAGAATTAGTCCTTTTATTTCCAGGTCTTCATTTTGCCTCGAATGCAGTGATCTATACCTAATGGAAATTTGACTATTTAAAGACAATTTATCATGTATTCTCTCACCGGTTCTTTTTTTAAAGATTTTTATTTATTTATTTGAGAGAGAAAGGGAGAGAGGGGAGAGAGAGAACACCGGCAGGGGGAGGGGCTAATGGAGAGGGAGAAGCATACTCCCCACTAAGTAGGGAGCCCAACAAGTGGCTTGATGCCAGGACCCCGGGAACATAACCCAGCCAAAGGCAGGTGCTTAACCAACTGAGCCACCCAGGACCCCTCTCTAACAGGTTTTTATCTTTTGCCACATACTATTCCCCCCATCCTTTGTCTCTAAGATCAAAATTATTTAGGAAGCTAATCTTGATAATACTCGAGAATTATAAACTTGCTAGTCAAAAATAATACTGGAAAGCAGATTTTAGTGAAACAATGCTGACATCCAGTGACTACTTAACCTAATGCAAAATCTGTAAATAACATAGAACTTGAGAGAGAGCGTTTGTCCATTTAAATGTCTAGTCAATGTGAAATACTACTGTTATCTGACTGATCAACGTATCTAAGTCAGAATCTAGGAAACACCTTGTATAGTCAATCTTTCTGAAGTCTCTGGATTATCAATGACTGCTATGCAATATGCCTTTAAAACAACTGATGTTAAAGTTATTGTGCCTACCACTTATGATAGATTCAAACTTTCTCCAACGTAGAAGTGGGGTTAAAAGATATATAAATAGATACTCATTTTATGAAAATGTACTCTATCCCCTCTAAGAAGGAGAGAAAAAGGGATTAACATTTTTTTTGTTACAATTATAAAATATGTATATACCAATTAGTAATTTTTTAAAGATTTATTTATTTATTTGACAGCGAGAGAGAGAGAGAGAGAGAGAGAGAACAAGCAGAGGGAGCAGGAGAGGGAGAAGCAGGCTCCCCACTGAGCAGGGAGCCTGGTGTAGGGCTGGATCCCAGGACTCTGAGATCATAACCTGAGCCAAAGGCATACGTCTAACCAACTGAACCACCCAGGCTTCCCTAGTAATTTTATTAGTAAAACCATGTATAACTTATCAAACAGATATTTTATGTATTGAATAAAGATTCATCCTTGCTAAATTAAATATAAAAGTTATTAGCAAATATAGTAAAAGTGTATTAACTGAATAATAAATAAATTTTAAAAACACTTAGTTCTGGTGTATCCACTTTTCATAAATCATCTAGAGCTAACATAATTATTTTAAATAATTTTATAATAGCAAACTAATTTTAGTGTTTTTTTTAATCATTCACTTTATGGGTACAAAAATCATTTTGTATAGAGTTTCTTACTTGTTAGTGAAATATAGAAAATGCTTGTTAATTGTGATACTTGCATTCTGTGTTGCTGATTGCTTTTTCTATGCCTATTATATGCCAGGAGTTGTACAGACTGCCCAATAAGAAACCTGGCATTACTATTAGAAGTTAGTTTTATGCTTTCTTACATTTCCCACGAAATTAAAAAAATTGAGTTCTAGAGTTATTCTGTTCCTTTTTGTCCATGCTGATAGTTGGAAATCATTAACGCAAGCCCTGGTAACTGTTTTTAGGATATCAATTCCTATTGGACAGAGATGGGGTTCTTCTAATATTTCATCCACGTTATGTCATTATTTCTGATTTTAAAGATTTATGCTTTTACATTCAACCATTGCTACAGATAAATGTTTTTATCATTCAACTTTCAATGCTGATTTTTGGTGTATTGATTTTTGGGTGTATTTACATATATCATTATATATATCATATTACACATATATACAGATGTATCATATTTTATATAATGTTGGAAAAATATCCATGTAATCCTTTTTTATTAACAGCCTTTTAAAAATTAGAATGAATAACTTTATCCAATTTTTGATGCATCTATGAAGGTGGTAATATAGAATGTATTCCTTGACATTGTTATAATTAATCTTATTATTAATAGATTTTCTACTATTGAATCATACTTCCATACATAGGTTAGTATTCTTAGCTAGTTTGCTACTTAGAAAGTCCACCCAAAATGCAAAAAAAAAAAAAAAGAAAGAAAAAAGCGAATAGCTAAAGATATGGCCTGGAAACCGTGGCAATTTCTTAGAAAGCAGAACAAGATGGATTTGTAATAGGTGGTAGCCTGGCTCAATCTACAGGGAAATTATCTAGCATGCCCTGTGCCATGACAGATTTTGTTTGTTGCTTAGGACCTGTTTAAAGTCAAGGAATGGTAAGAAAATTCCTCTGTTTTAGTAAAATACTGTTTATTTTAACCAATGGACTGTGGGAAAAATGACTAGAAAAAGTTATCAAAACAAGCACTGGGTTGGGGGAAGGTGGGGCACCTGGGTGGCTCAGTAGTGTGAGAGTCTGCCTTTAGCTGAGGTCATGATCCCAGGGTCCTGGCAGGGAACCCGCTTCTTCCTCTCTCTCTGCCTGCTGCTCCCCCTGCTTGTACTCTCTCTCTCTCTCTGCACTGGAAAAGTGGTCATTACTCTTATAAAGGATTGCTTTTTATTTTGAATCCAATTTTTATAGTCTGAAAATGCAAAATGTTAAGGACTTTATAATACTAAGCTTAAATTTTGGAATAGTCTACAAATATTTGCCTTGTTTATTATATTTCCCCTGATATTAATATCTCTTTCCTAAATTCCATAAAACTTACACACCAGTCTTTGAAGACAGGGTCTCATCTATACACAGTCCACAAATCCTTTATGTTCTCAACCCTGCTCTTAAAGTCATTATTTCAAAGAAAAGTTATTATTTCTTTCTCATTGTTCTATTTTTCCTCATATTATATGAGAAAAAGAAAAAAATGAATGATTTTGCAGTGAGCGCTACAATTCTCAACTAACTATGAAACAGTAGTGAACAGTTGTCAGTACCTTACTCATCAAAAAATATAACACTATTTCAAATCTTAAAGTTGTAAGATATCTTACTACTATCTATATATGCAACTTTCAGTAGTATTTCCTTTTTTTGACTATCTTTTAGAGTGAAAAATAAAAGAGATACATAAACTCTTGTCGGTTCTTTAAATATTTAATATAGCATTGCAAAGGAATTGGTAAGAATTTATACATGAAAATGAGGATTCTTAGCAGTCATTTTAGTTGTTTTGTCCACATAAAGTTATATATTTAAAACTAAATCATTGACAATTGCAGTTTTGAAAGTTTTCATAGAGATACACTATTCACATAGACATTCTAAAGAACAAAGAAACTTTTTATAGTTGAAGTGAAAATAACTCCTTAGTCAATGAAACAAACATAGTCTTTATTCTTTATTACTTATAACAAGAAAGACATAAGGACTCATTCTACACCATCATTATTCGCCTCTTCAGTAGAGCTGAGAAGAGTTCATGAAAATTCATGTTCACAAAAGTTAAGTCTTAATAATTAGAATAAGGAAGAATAGAAGACTAAGACATCGAAATAACTGCCTTCTCCTCAATCCATTGTTACTCACAAGATTTCACTGTCATGTTGACTTGTTCTCAGCAGCCTACACTGCACAAGGGGATAATAGACGTATGGGTCAAGAGGTTCCACCTTGATTATGATATAGATTTGACCTAGTGTCCAGCAAATGCATAAAACTAGCAAGTATTCAATAAATTTGAATGAATAGATCATGCTCTGTAGAATAATATTTTCAAAAAAGAATTTCCCATGTTCCTGGTTTGAGAGTTTTTGTGCTCTGGATTTTTTTCTTAGTTGCCTTTATGTAGATAGATGCCCTAATTTCCCAACTGGAAATTTGGCTTTCTAAATTTAGGCACAATGTTTTCTGCCAACTTTTCATAACAAAAAAGCACACAGAATCTATTTGACAATGATTAGTTGGATGGCCAATAATTTTTCTGAAAAGAAAGAAGTAATTTTGTATATTCTGACTGATATCATGAATAATAATAGATAAATGACATTATGAGTAAAAATTCATAATAGAGTATTTATTTACAATTTATTATATAGATCATATACATGGGCCCTGTAGGAAATATCCATTTTTCATAATAAGTTAGATGGATTGTTTTTATGCTTAATATATTCTAATTTCCAATTAACTTTTCATTATACATTTAATTATATCACAGATCATTTTAATTACTTAGGAGTGGTAAAGAATTATCTAGTTTTCATGGTACTTCCCATAGAATTTCCAAATAAAAGGTTATTTTCTTTTGGTTTCCTGATAGAATTTGTCTCTAGTTAGAAGTGCTGAATTCTTTCTTAAAATAAACCAATCCTCTTTTTCAAATATTACAGAAAATATCTCTTGTCTTGACAATGGAAAATGCCCTTGATCCTGAGGGTCATTAATGAAGTAATTTTGAAGAGTTATCTTGCTTTGGATTAATAATAAGTTTCCAATATTTTCAGGAGTACAATAGTATATAGTTTAAGATAAGTTTAGAGCCAAAAGAAGTATCTGAATTTACTTTGGCATGCTATTTTACTAAGAGAAGTTCTTGTCTGAATGGCAAACAGATGAAGCTTTGACTCTCTTAAGATTAATTTGCATACTATCTAATATTTTCATGCTGAGAAAGGAAAGGCATCATCCCAAGTTAGGAGCATTTAGTAATTTCTAAACACGAAACGTAGGAAACAGGCAAATATCCATTTTTTCCCTCAAAATGGAGGTTTTGATGAAGGTTTGGCATGCATTTATGCTATTTGTAAATAATAAAATAACTAATTGATTAAACAATGCCAAATCACTGAAAAATAAAATTTATTCCTTAAATGTCTATTTAAAATAATATAATTTAATGTTTTAGTATATATGAATATTTCAATTTAATTAGGTGACAGTAGAAAAAAATCAGGAGGAAAATCCCATAGATGTTTAAAAATCCAAAGATGTTTAATAAACATTTGCTACTTGTACGAAACATGTACATAACTCTGCCATATTCCCATAGAGTAGGAAAATACATCTGGTGTCCAAAAAACCCCAGAGTGGGGCCCCTGGGTGACTCGGTCGGGTAAGTGTCTGCCTTTAGCTCAGGTCATGATCTCAGGGTCCTAGGATCAAGCCCCGTGTCAGGCTCCCTGCTCAGTGGGGAGTCTGATTTTCCCTCTCCCTCTTCCCTCCTCCTGCTTGTGTTCTCTCTCTCAAATAAATAAATAAAATCTTAAAAAAAAAAAAAACAACAACAACACACAAAGTGTCAGACAACTTGAAATGTAGATCTTGGAAGCTGATGTAGAATAATGGAAAGAATCTATAGAAATTGGATTATAAGAAGATATGACATGATGACAATAATAAAAATAACATAATAGTTAATATTTGCTATGAATTTTTGATGTTTCAATTATCTTTGCAAGAGCTTCTCATTGTTAATTTATTTAATGCCAGACAACCTTATGAGGTTGATTACCCTGAGTTTATAGATGAAGACAAAAGCAAAAGGACATTAAGATACTTGCTTAGACTCATGTAAATAATAATTTCAGTACCCTGGACTCAATCTCTAATAGTGCAGCTTAACTATTTCTCAATATAAGATAAGCTAATAATTTTTTATATTAACCTGGTGATCTTGCTCTTCAAGAACAGAATCCTTGCTTACCTTTGAGATTGTTTTAATAGTAACATAGACCTGATGGGTTTGTTGTCCGAATTAATAATACCAGTGCTTATTTTAACATTTTTATAAAGTATCCTACAAATGATCACTCTTATCTTAATATATATTAATAAGTATCACTCATAAAATTGTCAGTGTGCTTATGTGAGTGTTTGTTCCATTAGTTAGATTGGAGGTTGGCAAGTTTTTTTCTGTAAAAGGCTTTATGATATATATTGGTGCTTTGTGAATCATGAAGTCTCTGTCTCAGGTTACTCAACTGAAGCACTAAACTGCCATAAACATATGTAAACAAATGAGTGACTGTGTTCCAATAAAACTTTATTTAGAAAAATAGACAAGTCTGATTAGGCTCACAAGCCATAATTTGCCTTAGATAATATTGGTTTAGATATGATAGAGATGAGATGTTAAATTTAAGTCTATGTTTAGAAACTATAACTGATATATAGCTGCAGAAGCACATTATATTGAATCTTACCTATAGTATCTTCATTATAGAGCTGCATGCCAGCCTGGTAATTTCCCAGCATGGTTTTCTTATGGGCTTCTGATTATATGGTAACTATCTCGACAACTCACATGACAAACATATATTTCTAAAGTCCCAAGTGAGCTAACAGAATGACACCTGAATTAATGATTAGATGAACAAAAGCTACTTTCACATATGCTTTCCATACAGCTATTTTAAATTGTACATCAGACAACTGGAAGATGGAAATTTTCTACACAATGTCAAGAACCACTTTGGAAAATGTGTTTCTTTGTAGAAGCAAATTTCTGGGGAAGTCTCTATTATATTTAACTGGCAGCTTGACTGCTGAGCAGATGATACTAATGCAGAAGGTGCTGCATAAATTCCTCATTAAAACAGAAACATGAACTTTTTATGTGAAAGCAATTTAACTCCCTATGCCTGTATCTGCAGTTTGTTTCCCAGCGAATATCAAGTTTGAAAAGAGAAACCTTATATTTGTTTTTATTGATATGAATGAAAAACTAAAATGATATGTTTGAGAAAACACATAGAAAACAAATACTGTATGTTTTTACATGCATGATGATGCTTCATGAAAATGATACTTTATTTTTTCTATGTTCAGAACATAGATGTAATTTCATTTGACTGTTTAAATACCAGGGGTGACTTCACTTTCCATTAAGTTATCAGAAATTTCAAAGTTTGGACTTCTTTATTCTCAAATGTCCTTGCCTCCAACTTTACAAAGTTTGTATGTAGACTAAATCACCTTCATATCCCTCTGAAAAAAAGATCTCACCTACATACATACATATATTTGCACACATTCCCTGTGAAAATGTGCATTTGTCCCAAGCCTTCCTTGCTTTTTTGTGTTCCTTAAAAAGAAAAGCAACCCTTCTCATGCAAAACTAATGCCCTCCCATCTCCTTGCTAGTCCTTTAATCCTCTCATGGCCTGATGCTAACTTACTCTCTTCCTGAATCTCAGTTTCTAACTCTAGAATCCTGAGTCTCTTTCCCTTACGCATTCTCCTCAGTCTGAAAAATTCACAATTCCACTTAGATATTGAATCTCTCCTAGTTGTCATTTTAATTTTGTTCTTTCCTTCTTTGCTAAACATTTTGGAAAAACAGTGTCTATTTTCTTACTACCTTTAAATTAAGATATATTCTGGTGCTGTTCTTACTAGCACCTTATAAATCTGTAATACAGCTTCTTAGCGATTTCAGGACTTTGGATCCTTTAACAATCTCATGAAAGTTATGGGTTTGCCCCCATGATAATGCACATACTTAGAGAATTCCTTATATATGTTTAGGGTATTCAGACCCCTTAAAGCTCTTCTATGATGACAGATGATACTTTCATCTTAAGCATCCCTGCACTCTTTCCTGTAATCAACCCCCATAAATTTCAATACCAACTACATAGTCATGAATCCTCAATCCATAAATCCTTCCTCAACCTGTTTCATAACTCCCAGGCCTTCTGTTGGACATCTCTCCTTGCACATTGCACATTCAATATGTCCATAACTACCTATATTATTTCCTCCAAATCTATCCCTTACTTCCTATCCTGATGAAATGCAGCATCATGGCCAAAAACTGGGGGGGCCATCCTTGCCAATTTTACCCTGTATATATGATCTATGAGGAAGTCATTTTGACTATAGTCCTAAATTTCTCAGATCTTCTCCATATTCTTTCTATTGTTTCAGTATCTGGATGTGGCATTTTCAACGATACAACCACAAGTCCTATAACCAACCATCATCATTATATCCACATCTCCATTCTAGAGTCACTCTCAACTAATATTCATCAAGGTATTCCATACACTAAATATAATTCATTCAACTTAGCTCAATTATAACAGCAATTTAACTCCTCCCTGAGTTTTCAGATAAATGTCCTGTCCATCATTAATATTTAGCTTGACATCTAGTCATAATGAACTATTTGTGATTCCCAACATATAAAATGTATTTTCTGGATAGTTAGGCTTTGCATCCATGGTTGGCTTTAGTAAGAATTTTCTCCCTTCCCCTGATCAGAGAAACCCTTACTAAACCCTTAAGACTCCATTCTATGATCAAATCCTAAGGTAAACTTTGCCCAAATTATCTTTCCAGACTTTGATATTACCCTTTCTCCAGCCTGAGTAGACCTTTACTCAGGAAGCAGGACAATCCAAAGAAAGCAAATAAAAATTTTAAGTTAAAAGTTTTACTAGGGGTGGGATTTTGTGAGCCACTCTAGTTTCATTCATTAACATTAAGTTATGGTTTATAACTGATCATACTGTATCATCAACAAGGTAGAACATAAACTCAAAAACACACATAAAAGCAAGAAAATGCAATCAATAATAAAAAAAATGAAAGAGCCAATAGAAACAGAAGCCAAAATTACCCAGATGTTGAAATCAATAGACAGGAATGTAAAATATGTATTATAAATATGTTCATGGACTTAAGAGAAAAGATAGTCATATTGAGGGAACATATGGGGACTCTCAGCTTAGAAATGAAAACTATTTTTAAAAGAACCAAACTGAAACTTAAGAACTGAATTATAAAATACAGGAAATGAAAAATTTACTTGATGAGCTTAACATCAGATTGGAGACATGAGAGTTAAGTGTCAATGGCCTGGAAAACAGATCAATAAAAATTATATGAATAACAGAGAAAACAGTCTGAAAAATAAATGAATAGTCATAGTGATAGGTAGGACATTACCAGGTAGTAAAATCATGTGTTATCAGCATCTCAGAAGAGGAATACACAATGGAGCAGAAAAATATCTGAGGAACTTATGGATAAACAATTCTCAAATTTGAAGAAAAATATTTGCAACTTAAAGATGTACAAATTTTAGTGAAACTCAAGCTGGATGAATACAAAGACAGCATGCCTAGAAATATCATAGTTTAGTGATTGAAAAGCAAAGATGAAGAGAAACTCTTAAAAATTAGCCAGAGAAGAAGGACACATTGTGAAGAGGGAAACTAACATCCTTTCCTCTAAAAAGATTTATACAGCTTTTACTCAGTCACCATGATTCATACACCACTTTATAATACCTCTGTCCATCTAGGCCACATGAAAGAAGAAAAAGGATAAATTATACATGCAAACGTGTACACTCACACATACAACATATATAACTATATGATTGATGCTAGAGAAGTGCTTTGCTTCTCATGTTTCATTGAATTTATCCAAAATGTTGGATTTGCATTAAACAAAATTTAAGTGAAGTATTTCCTAAAGTTTGCCTTAGTATACTTCACTTGATTGTAAAGTGTGTCCATGTTCTTACCGACCTTGCTAAAGGGAAATAAAATTTTATACACAAAATGGCATTTCATTTTTTTTTAAAGTGCTTTGTAAACCTCATATATTTGTAGACAAGAATTATCTGTTCTAATCCTTCTAGTGGAAGATTTTCAGGTAAGCTAAAGTCAAATCAAAATGGTTTTAACCTGTTTAAAAAGTAAATGATAGCGATGCCTAGTTAGTTTTTCAGATTTTATTATAAACTTCACCTTCGTATCGAATAAAGTATATGTGCAAAATCTATAAAATATTTCTTTGCTTATTGTATAAAACAAGTTAATGCCTCAAAACATATGTTATACTGAGCAATCTCCAAACGCTTTTATCAATACATTCCTATTTTGTATGAGATTTCAAAAAGGTCATCAGTCTACAGGAAGTTGAGAAAGACCTGCCAATTTTTACGTCTTGGCTTGGCATTAGCAGTTACACTGTCAAATGTGGCCTTTAGAGAGAATTCTGACCTACTAGAAAAGAGGCAGTTCAGCTGGAGCTTCTACAGAGAAGTCACTTGATGGGCAGGTCTAAAACAGAAAAAAGAAATCCTTTCTCTGTCTACTTCTCAGAAAGATTCTTTACATGCTAATTTTTCACTTTCATTTAGAAAAAAATGAACAAAGAAGTGAATATATTCATTCAGCAATTATAGTCATTATGCAAACTCATAAATTTAAAATCTTTAGAGCTTACTTCTCGGTTTAGTCTACTCTATTGTTCATTAATTTGAGTGTGATAAAAAAGGAAGCTTTGGAATAGGAAAGGAACACAAGCTGAACATTCAGGTTTGTATTCTGAGTGCTCCATTCATGTTAAAAATGAGGCCATCAGAATTTTGAAAATCTTGACTTTGAAAAAACATTACCTAAAACAGGTAAGTGGTGTTACTAGGAGAATCTTCTCTGTATAAAGCTGATACTATAATAAACATGTTTTCCTTGCTTAATTCGTTTGTTTTTTTTCAAAAATGAAATCTTTCTTCTTACTCTCTAAATATATTATTTAAAAATGTTTTATATTAAAACTTATAAACATGTTTTACATTAACAATTATACTTTTTCAATTTTTTCTGTATTTCTGTTATATTTACAAAAAATAAAATTGATAATATACTGATAGAAGATGCAAGAGAAGAAAAGTAGAATGCTAAGAGGAAAAGTAAGTATTGACAACTCTTTTTTTTTTTTTTTTTTTTTTAAATAAGCTCCACACTGGGCATGCCTCTGCCCCCCCCAGTGCAGGGCTTGAACTCACTACCCAAGATCAAGATCTGAGCTGAGATCAAGAGTAGGACACTTAACCAACTGACCCACCCAAGTAACTCTTTCGAGAGTTAAAACGCCCACACTATCCAAAGCCTTCTACAAATTCGATGCAATCCCCATCAAAATACCAAAGGTATTCTTTGCAGAAATATAAGAAACAATTTAAAGTTTCTCTAGAACCACAAAAACCCCAAATAATCACAGGAATCCTAAGAAAAAGAACAAAGCCAGAGAGTATCACACTTCTGGATTTCAAACTATACTACAAAATCTTAGTAATTGAAACAGTGTAGTACTGGCTAAAAATAGATATATCAACCAATGGAACAGAAAAAAGAGTCCAGAATTAAATCCCAGAATAAATGGTCAACTATCTGACAAGGCGCCAAGAATACCCGAGGGGTAA
Organism: Potos flavus; assembly: GCA_028534135.1. Lineage (NCBI taxonomy): Eukaryota > Metazoa > Chordata > Mammalia > Carnivora > Procyonidae > Potos > Potos flavus. The sequence continues at coordinate 60,415,998 of CM052885.1, forward strand.
AGGATAGTCTCCTCAACAAATGGTGCTGGGAAAACACATGGAGAAACACATAAAGAAGATGTTACACACACACACACACACACACACACACACACAGAGGAATATTATGCAGCCATCAAAAAGATGAAATCTTGCCATGTGCAACAACGTGGATGGAACTAGAGGGTATTATGCTAAGTGAAGTAAGTCAGTCAGAGAAAGACAAATACCATATGATTTCACCAATTTAAGGAACAAAAATGCAAAGGGGAAAAAGAGAGAGGGAGAGAGAGAATGAAATAGGCAAAACAAGAAACACTCTTGAGAATAAACTGATGGTTATCAGAAGGGATGTGGGTAGGGGAATGGGTGAAATATGTGATGGGGATTAAGAAGTATACTTGTTGTGATGAGCACCAGGATGTATGGAAGTGCTAAATCACTGTATTGTTACCTGAAACTAATATTACGCTGTAAAGTAACTAGATTATTTTAAAGATTTATTTATTTATTTGAGAAAGAGAAAGAGAGGGAGAGCGAGAGAGACAGTGGGGATTGACAGAGAGAGAGAGAGAAAGAGAATCTCCAGCAGACCTATCACTGAACATGGAGCCCAATGTAGGGCTGGATCCCAAGATCCTGAGATCATGACCTGAGCAGAAATCAAGAATTAGACACCCAACTGACTGAGCCACCCATGTGCCTCTAACTAACTGGATTTTAACTAAAACTTTAAAAAGTCAGAGTTTTCTTTTTTTTTTTTTTTTTGGTCTTTTTTCTTTGTTTGTTTTGTTTCTTAAATTCCACATATGAGTGAACTCATACGCTATTTTCTTCCTCTGACTGACTCAATTCACTTAGCACGGTACCCCTTAGATCCATCCATGTCGTTGCATATGGCAAGATTTCATTCTTTTTTTATGGCTAAGTAAATTTCTATTGTGTGCATGTGTGTGTGTGTGTGTGTCTGTTTCTGTGTCTGTGTGTACCACACCTTCTTTATTCATTTGTCTATGCAAAGACGCTTGAGCTGCTTCCATAATCTGGCTAGTGTAAATAGTGCTCAATAGACATAGGGTGTATATATATTTTAAAATTAGTGTTTTCACATTCTTTTGGTAAATACCCAGCAATGGAATTACTGGATCACACGGGAATTCTACTTTTTTTTTTTTGAGGAAACTTGATACTGTTTTTCATAGTGGTTGCACCAGTTTGAATTCTCACCAACAGTACATAACGGTTCCCTTTTCCTCACATCCTCATCAACTCTTGATTCTTGAGTTTTTTATTTTAGCCATTCTGACAGGTGTGAAGTGAAATCTCATTGTAGTTTGATTTGCATTTCCCTTGATAATGAGCATCTTTTCATGTGTCTGTTGGCCATCTTTATTTCTTCTTTGGAGAAATACAAGTGTCTGTTCATATCTTCTGCCCATTTTTGAACTGGATTCTTTTCTTGGTGTTGAACTGTATAAATGCTTTATATATTTGGGAGGCACCTGGGTGGCTCAGTGGGTTGAGCATCTGATTCGTAGTTTTGGCTCAGGTCATGATCATAGGGTAGTGATATCGAGCCCCATGTCAGGCTCCACGATCAGCACAAAGTCTCTCGAGATTCAGTCTTTCCCTCTTCCTCTGTCCCTCCCCCCACATGTGATATCTTTCTCTTTCTCTAAAATAAATAAATAAATCTTTCAAAAAATACTTCATATATTTCGAATACTAACCTTTTACGGAATATGTCATTTGTAAATATTTTGTCCTGTTCAGTAGGTTGTCTTTTACTTTTATTGATTATTTCTTTTGCTGTGTAGAGGCCTTTTATTTTGATGTAGTCTCAATAGTTTACTTTTGCTTTTGTTTCCATTGCCTCAAGAGACATTTCTAGAAAAATTGTGCTATAATTGATGTCAAAGAAATTACTGCCTATGGACTCTTAAGGATTATTATGGTTTTAGGTGTCACATTTAGGTCTTTAATCCATTTTGAGTTGATTTTTTTGTATAGTATAAGAAAGTGGTTGAGTTTCATTCTTTCGCATGAAGTGCTCTAGTTTTCCCAACACCATTAATTTAAGAGACTGTCATTTTCCCATTAAATATTCTTGATTCCTTTGTTAAAGTTTAATTGACCATAAAATTGGGGGTTTATTTCTGGGCTCTGTATTCTGTTCCATTGATCTCCTCTATTTCTGTGCCAGTACCATATTGTTTTGATTACTGCCATTTGTAGTGTATCTTGAAATCTGAGATAGTGATACCTCCAGTTTTGTTTTTCCTTTCAAGATCATTTTGGCTATTTGGGGTCTTTTGTGGTTCCACACAAAGTTTAGGATTATTTGTTCTAATTCTGTGAAAAATGCTGTTGGTATCTTGATAGGGATTGCATTAAATCTGTAGATTGCCTTGGGTAGTGTGTACATTTTAACAATATTTGTTCTTCCAATCCATGAGCATGGAATATCCCTCTATTTGTTTTGTTCTATTTGTTTCAATGTCTTTCATCAATGTCTTATAGTTTTAAGAGTACAAATCTTTCACCTCCTTGGTTAAGTTTATTCCTAGGTATTTTATTACTTAAATGCAATTGTAAATGGGATTGTTTTCTTAATTTCTCTCTCTGCTACTTCATTATTAGTGTATAGAAATGCAACAAATTTCTGTATATTGATATTTTATCTTATGATCTTACTAAATACACTGATCAGTTTTGTATCTCTGAGTAGAAGCCCAAAGCACTACATTACATTGATAAGGTTTTTTGTTTTCCTTTGTTTTTGCAATAGGCTGTTAACCTTAAGAATTAAAACTTAATCTTAAATTTTATTTTTACTGTTTTAGCCCTAAGCATAGGATGGGGTGTATGTAGCCCTCAACAAATGTTTGATTTATCAAACTGAAGTTAAGTCAGAGAGTAATACAGCTGCATAATTCAGGATAGTGTCTTAAACTGCTCTTGGCATCAGTCTCAATGTCCTTTGTTTCTTCAACTGTATTGGATTTTATTCTCATATTTTAGCATGGTCTATATCTTTCCTAATCAGACTTATTTATGGAATGGTAATATAATGCTTGTGAAGGACCCTACATATTATAGAAATTTTTCTGGAAAAAACAAAGATAGTGAAAGGTTCTGGTAATGCTTTATGTAGTAACATTGTATTCCGCTTTTATTATCTATGGTAAATGTTATGACTAATTATTAGAGTCACCTAGGGAACTATTAAAACCTTGGCTTGACTCTAACCCAGAAAAATTACAATAGAGACTTATGGAATGGACAGTAGTATTCTTGAAACTCCCCATGTGATTCTAACCTGTAATTGGGAAGGATAACTATTGTACTAATTTGTATTAGAAATCAATATCTTATATATATTTACTTATTGCATCACCATCACATGGGTTCTTTAGTCCCAATGGCATTTTTTAAGTTTCTGTGTTATTTAGGATGGGTTAATTTGTCTGGTGGTAACAACCCAATCTGAAATTTCAGTGAACTGGTACCAATAAGACTTTTTCATTCTTACAAAGCCTGCTGCACATCTAAATGATTTTCTAGGATAACTTTTCTTTACACTTACACGGTCAAATATCCAAACTTCTGGGGTGCCATCACCCTACTGCTGAACAATTACATATCCATGGCCTGTGTATTTGATATGGCAGAGACTTTTGTAGGGAATTTCCATTCCCTCAACCCAGAGGTAGAGCATATTCATTCTGCTCATTGTCCATTGTATAATACCAGAGATGAGGCTACAAGATACTCTAGGTTACTAGCAATTTCTTCCCAAACAGTTCAGTTATTTATTTCCAGGTTTCTCATTCAGATGTGAGTTATTTTTTTTTCCCTTGTCATTGGGAATTTCTCTAATCATCAGCCTACATTTAATGTATGTAATTCTATTTATTTGATGTTTAGACTGTGTCTTCTAAATCAAAATTTCCATTTCGATTATTACTGAAAATAAAATGAATATTCAGTACTGAAACACATATCCTCACATGTATAGTAAAGGTATATTAAAAGGCAAATGGAGTAAGTTATCAAATAAATTAGTTACCGCATCCACTTTTACATATTCAAGCCCAAATTAAGCCATGTAACAATGTAAAGTGAATCACTGGCCAATAACAGGATTAATTTCCAGATTCTGCTCACTAGTTCCTTCTTTTTCCTACAGATCCCCAACTCAATACTTATAAAGGTCCTGGAAAAGCCCTGGTGGTTATCAGTACTGAGATTTTTAACTCACTTTTTCATGGCATTGTAAAGTTAAATACAGAATTTTAAATTTACAATAACAGCCTTCATTTCCCATGGTTCTTCTTTTAAAAAAAAGTTAAATTTTTAAAGAAATACTAATCTTTTCTAAATACTGAGAATTTAACAAATACCAGCATCTAAAGCCTTGCAGTGTTTATATACAATATTATACAGTAAAAATTACTTAAGTACCAAAAGATAATATGACATTACCAAAAACCAAGATAAATAAATCAATAAAAACATACTTATACCAATAGTGGAGTTAGCTGACTAAGAATCAACATGTCACAAACACAGAATGAAATGGTGTAGAAAATAAAAGACAATTCTACCAGGGAATTTGAATCTGTATAAAACAATCAAAGACTATAGAACTGAAAAATAAAATTTATGAATTAAGAAAACCTGTTATATGAATTTAATGGTAGTTGACATATACTAAAAGAGAGGAGTAAACCGAGAGAAATGTCGATGACTAATTGAATTGATTGATAACTGATATATCAATAGAGTAGATTGAAGCAAAATATGGAAAAAGAAACTGAAAGTCTATAAAAGTCTACTAGGAATATGTGGACCAGAGCAAAACAGTCTAATACAGATTTAACTGTAGCTTGAGAAAGAAGAGAAGAGAGATGTGTTGTAGCAACAATGTTTGAGGAAATAATAGTGACTAAATAAATATATCAGCTCATAGATTAAAAAAGAAACCTCAACCATAAGCAAATGAAAAATACTGCAGATAAGCACAAGGTAGCAAAATAAAACAAATATGAAATGCATACTCAATACCCTCCTGAGAAAAAGACACATTACTCTCCAAAAATAATCGAATGATTGATAACCAAAAATTATAAATCAGAAAACAATGGACTAAGACGACTGTAAAAATAAAATAATTGCCAACTTAAAGTTTATACTGAGAAAAATATCTTTATAAAATAAGGCGAAATAAAAATTTATTCAGACCAAAAACAAAGATACAAAATTCCGAGACAGCAATAGCAGCAGACCTTCACTAGCAGATATACACAGAAAGAATTTCTTCAGATAAAAGGAAAATGATCGCAGAAATATAGGAAAGAATGAAAACTATTGGATAGAATAGATATATGAATAAATGTAAACAAAGATAATATAAACACAATAACTAAAATATTTAGGAATAAATATGTGTCAAATAACAATGTTAACAATGCAAACTGAGGTAAGAAGTAACTTGAGTAAAGTGTTATAAGTTTATTATTTTCAGAGACATTTTAAAATTAATAAATTGTGTGTGATTATAATAAGTCAAGATATATATTTCATCTTGAAAATATTAGAGGATTTAACTATGAATATTGATTCACTGAATGAATATTGGATTATGAATATTATTCATATAATCCATATGAATATTGGATTCACGTAAAACTAGTAAGTAAGAAAAATGGAATAACATTAATGTGAAAGAATGGAAGAGGAAAAAACTATAACATAGAAACACAGTAGATATAAATTCAAATATGTATGTTATTACATATTTACTAAAAAATTAAATATTTGAAAATATTATGATTGTGAACTGGGTAATAAATATGTGCTGCTTCTCAGAAACACCTTTTATATTTGTAGGCTATGTGCTTGAAAGTAAAAGGATTTTTAAAATACACTAAGAAAACAATTATCGAAAGAAAATTGGTTAGCTATACTAGTATCAGCCAATGTAGATATTTATGTCAGAATCACCAGAGACAAAGATGGACATTTCATTATAATAAAAGGGTAAATCCACCAGGTAAGTATGATGATTATAAACATGTATGCCCCTGGCAGTTTAATATAGAAAATTATATTTGAAATAAGTAAGTGAAATGAAAATAATAGTCATAATCAATGTGGGAGATATTAAATCATATATCTCATAAATCTTCTGCAAGCAAACAAAAGTGCAGTAAGGATAGAGAAAATACAAAAGCACAAATAAAAATGTATATAAATAATCATGTATAACACCTCTCCAGAAAAGACAAAAACATGCTTATTTCATAAGTACATTAGAAATATATTTTCCATGTATCATGGATCATTTAGTATATCTAAACAAAATTCAATAACAAAATCATATTTAGGATGTTTTCTGACCAAGGAAACATAAATAACAAAAAGATAATTAGAAAGTCTCCAACTGTTAGAAATTCAGCAACATACTCTCAAACAACCCATGGGCCAAAGAAAAAATCACAATAGAAATTAGAAAATATTTTAAACAGACAGATAATGAAGACACCGCATATGAACATTTATAGGAAATAGCAAAAACAATGCCTAGTGGGGAATTTATAGGCTTAAATACATACATTAGAAAAGAACTAAAACCAAAAATCTATGATCTAAGTCTCTATCAAGATGCCCAGAAAAGAAAAGATGCTCAGAAATATAGAGCAAATCAATGAAAAGAAGTAGAAGAAAATGACAAATATAAGAACACTTAAAGAGAAAAAAATGCATGGAAGAGCATATTAGCTGAAGAGGTGGTCCTTTGAAAATATGAATGGTCTTAGTAAAATGTTAACAAGACTAATCAAGGAAGAAATAAAAATTTACAAGTTACTAATATCAGATATAAAGTAATATTACCTCAGACTCTCCACACATAAAAATGGAAATAAAAATATACTTTAATACTTTATATCAATACATTTGACAATTTTTGAGATGAAAAAAGTTCTTGAGAAGTAGATTTCAAGATTGACACAATAAGAAAAAGAAATATTAATAGTCCTACCTCTATTTAAAAGAACCACACACATATTCTATTATTAAAAGACTCTTCAGAAAGATTGCTTGACCACAAAATTATTTTAAATATTAAAGAAAGAAATCAAACCAAACTTCTAACAGTAGTCTAGACTGTGTATGTGTGTACAATATTTTATGAGAGCCTCATAATCTTATACCAAAATCTAACCAAGAAGATTCATTTAATTTTTTCCTCATGCAATTCTCCAATTTTTCATCTCTTTACTTTAACACTTTAATGATAATTGTTTCAATGCTCCTATCAGTTAAGTCCATTAACTACTCACCTGTGGGTGTATCTGTAAGTATCATGTTTTCTTCTTGATTTTATCACTCTTGATATTTCTAGTTTTTTTTTTTTCTTTTCTACAATGTTGTATTATAATGTAGAGGCTCTATATTATGCAGACTTTCACCAGAGGAGGCCCACTCTTTCCTTTTCTAGGTAGACAGAATGTCAAGCAAATCAACTTAATCCTGTGTTGTATGGAGTCTAGTGGAGACAGGGTTTCAGTTGTAGGAAGGCTCTCACTCTAGTCCTCAGGACACAGATTCCAAAGTTTTCAATTTAGAATTTAGTTCATTTACCAGGACTACTTCCCTAGGGCATCTAAACTCTATATCATCACCACCAGGATACTTTGGAAAACTATTCTCTGCTTTTCAGAATGTTTCCGCTAAAACTGTGTCACCCACTTCACCCAGACTCAGATTTGGCTAGTGTCTTGAAGGAGAAATTGACAGTACATTTGAAGCCATTCAAGTGTCCAAAGTTGTCCATGTAGGCCATAAGTCAGCAAATTAGCCTATGAGCCTACTCCAGTCTACCGATTTTTTCTGTAATCTAGGGGCTATAAAAATGGAATGAAATGTAAAATTATATAAGATTAAAAAGTCAATGTTAGTAATGTATTACTGGAACACAGACACACCCTTTCATTTATTCACTATCTAGGGCTACATTAGCTACAATGGCAGAATTGAGTATTTACCATAGAAACTGTATAATAGCAAAGTTGAAAAAAGAAAATACCATCCTCTGCTCTAGTCTATAATATCAACAAAAGTTCTGGAAGTTTCTGTGTCCCCTAGGAGTAGTCCTCTGTCCAGGTGAACTCAAGATTCTCATTGATAGCCTACATAAAAAAATATGGTTTCAGATTGTAAATTTACCACCTGCAGTCCTCTCTCTTCAAAATCTTTAACACTCAAATGCTTTTCACTTAAAAGTGCTCTAATTTATTTAAATACATACATACATATATATATATATATATTTCTATTTTATGTACCTTTTGCTATTTATCTAGTGTTTCTTGACAGGAGCAATCATATACAACAAACTACTTCATTCTATTTGTAACTGGAAGACAACCATTAATTTTAAGAATTGACATATTGATGTATTTTATTTTGCTTATCATTGGAGCTATCCAGAAATTTAAAAAGGTAAAAGTTGAAAATAGTTGGGTCATCAGAGAGCATCTGGTTTGAAACGAACGAACAAAATCTTCTAGTTCAATTTCTTATTTTGTAGATTAATAAATCACAGCTTAGAAAGAGGTCTGAGTAGGGGCACCTGGCTAGCTCAATCACTGTAGCATGCAACTCTTGATCTTGGGGTTGTAAGTTTGAGCCCCACGTTTGGTGTAGAGGTTACTTAAAAGTAAAAAATCTTTAGAAAGAATTGTAAGCAGTTTGTCAGTATCTATCTCCAGATTTTGATAGTATTTGAGTCCTAAAACTTTGGATCTAAGAGATGTCCTCTGTTGCCTTCTGTCCTCTGTGTGACCTTCACTGTACATGTTCATATGTATGTATAAGTTCAGTTGGGGTGGTAGGCTGTATGTGCTGTGTATACACCTTTCAAGACCAATGTGTATTTCTGTGCCTGACACAATTAGATAATGCTCTGATATTTGAAGTTATTGAAACTTATCTTTAAACACTTTGACCGGTGTTCTTCCCAAGAGAGAATATTGTCTTCCTGCCTTATTTGGTACAATGAAATCATCAAGGAAATATCCTTGATGATTTAGGTCAGTTTAAATTTATCCAAAGTGATTTAAATATTATTTTTTGAAGTAAAAGTATAATGTGTCATTTAAAAAAATAGGGTTAATGAGAAAAATGCTGACAGATTTCATAATGCTAGTGTCACTGCATACTACTTTTTTATTCAATGTACCAATTAAGTACAAATTTACATTTAGCTTGTCAAAAAGAAGTCTTTTAAAAACTGTATTCAGCTTTTATAATTTTAAGCAGAACTTACCCTCTAATACTAGATCATATATGTTTACATTTGCTTCTATGTATTAGCTATCTACATAGATTGGCATATCCTTTATAGAAAACAATAGAAGTGCTAAAATATATTTGTTATTGCAGAAAATGACCAAAATATTAGATCCAGACCAAAGCACACCAACTGTATCTTAAATCTAACCTTCTCATGGGCATTAAATATTTTTAACCAAAATTATTAAGTTAAATAAATTTCAACATCCAGGACAGATATATCAAACTATCATTGATAAAATATAGAACATATTTAGGAGTATATTTATACTTAGAAATTAATTCAAATTTCAAGTTTTTCATGAAATATTTTGGAATTAAATATTTTAACTCCATGTTGTCTATTATTATAACTTATTATAAGAAGGCATACCCCAGAACTGGGCATGATTAGCAAACATTTGTTTTGCTGGCGATGTCCTTCCTACTGACCTTAATGATCTTAAACAAATATGTACTATTTAAATACAGGTTTTCAGGCTTAGCCAAATATTTCTTTATTTTCATGTTAATATTAATTTACTCCAATGGTTAACATTATATCAGCATCACTAAGCTTAGTTAGAAAACAACTGATAATTGTCTATTATTTGCCACTTTCATTATATTGATTTGTTATTATCTTGTTATTATAACAGAGCATCTCATTAATATTTGTAATTTATTTATTTATTTATTTATTTATTTATTTAGAGAGGTTGGGAGGGGCAGGGAGAGAGAGAGAGAATCTTAAGCAGTCTCCATGCCCAGCATGGAGCCAGATGTGGGGTTCAACTTCACAATCCTGAAATTATGACCTGAGTCAAAATCAACAGTAGGATGCTTAACTGACTGAGACACATAGGTGCCCAGATATTTATATTTTTGAGAAGCTATATAACAAAAATTTTTGAGTAGATTAAAATAAATTATTTCTTCAATTCCTGTAAAAGTTTGCAAAAACTCTACATGTCTAGAATTTAGAAAGAAAAATATTAAACTTCCTTTTTTAGTATTATTAATCTTCCTGGAAATGGAAAAGATAGGAGAAATAAAGCAGAGCACGATTCCATATAAAATATGCACATAAGATAGATATAAACTTGGAATAAACATATCAATTCTTAAACTTATTTGAAATTTAGTTAATTATTTCCCATAGTCAATAGCATGTTTTGAATATTGACCAAACAATTTTCTGTTAATATGCCTTTTTTTGTGAATAGCATAATAAGCAGATGAAGTAGGCACACAATAAAGATTCACTGAAGGATTAACTGAATAAATGAATGGATACAAATTATGAAGAACAAGATAAATATAAAGGAAAGAGGAGGGATTAGTAATTAACAAAGAAACACTTCCTAGTTTTGAGTTTTGTGACTCATTTTAAATGTTAAGCAACATCTATATAATTCAGAAGAAGCTAGAGACGCTGCAATTAAAAATAATGATCACATTTTAGTGGCTTAAGATAACAAAGCTTTATTCTAGTTTATGCTAACTGCCTAATACGTACTTGCTGAGAACTCACTGTTTCAGACTGCTGAAAGGTTCATCTTACGTGTTCCCATGATCATCATGCAATGGGAACAATAAAGCTATAGGATACAGTACCTGCTCTTCAAAATTTGGTGCACATCTATGTCCAGGACTAGTCACATAGTCTCATTTAACTTTAAGAGGCAGAAAAGTACCACTACCAGTGTGTCAGGAAAGGAGAGGAACTGGATATTAGAGAGAGTGGTAATGTCTGCCACGGCGGGGAAATTTTCTAAATCAGGAGGGATAAGGCATAACTGAAGGTTAAGGGCTAGAATTAACTAGGAGCAGGAAAGACAAAAAGACAGAAAGACAGGAAGGAAGGAAGGAAGGAAGGAAGGAAGGAAGGAAGGAAGGAAGGAAGGAATGAATCAAAAATAGAAAGAGAGAAAGAAAAAGACAGGTTGGAAGGGAGGAAAGGGAAAAAAATACACACAAACACCCCCATAAAAAAACTTTGGCCATTTAGCCAATCAACATCACATGGTCTATGGTGGTTTGAGAAGTCCCCATTATCAATTATGAGATTAATGGATTTGAATTTGATGCAATGAATTACAGAAAACAGATTCTTAAAAATAGTGAATTACAAGGATAAAAATATCAACCATTACTATATATGTATTCAGTGCTTGATAATTCTGGCATTTTTGCTTTGGATAATTGGAATAGGAGAAGGCAGAGTTACAGTAAGAAGAACCAATAAACTAGTTATAATAATTCAGATAAGGAGAAAGATTTGGACATGGGCTTGTAATTTTGCTGAGGAAATGGAAAAAGCACACACATACTCACATGCAGGAAAAAATCTAGACCTTTCTAAAGGAGACACCCAGAACTATAAGATATTTGATTTTAAGTGGGAAAGAGAATTGGAAAAAAATCCATGGTTATATATTTTAGGGATTGAAATAAGTGTATTAGTATGCCTATACATAAGTGCAAGAGAGATAAGAGAAAACAAACAATTTTTTAAACAAATCAAAGCATTTGAACAACTTCACCATAGTGAAAATTATATCAAAGTAGAAATAAGGTAAGACAAACAAGGTTCTCTCTCTGCCTTTGAATAGCAATATGAAATTAAGGGTGAGATAATTTCCTATTCATAGAAGCTATTCTGCTTTGAAATTTACTCATATGCTCAGATATGTTAGAAAGGTAATGCACTCTGTAATGTGGTCTTTAAAATGCACAGTGTGACTGGCATGGTTTAAATAAAACGTTTAGTTGCAATATCACCCCAAATTATCCTAGCAGGGAGAGCTGAGGCAAACCACCAATTTTGACTCCACATGTATTCCAGATACAGAAAAATGGATAAATTGGCTTCTTTTGTGCTCTCCTTGCTGCTAGTCTTTATGAGCAGTAAAATTGTGTGGATGGAGATTTCAGCTCACAGAGAGGCTTCCAGAGGAAAGCTGCAGGAGTCAGTACCTCACAGGGTAACCTGGACTGCAAATGGAACCCAGTAATCACCAGGCTGAAGAGGGTGGGTGTAGCTTAGAAGGTAGGGGGTAGTTATTTTAAGCAGCAAGACCCAACTGTATGAACTCCAGTGGGGGAAAAGGAGAGCCCATGGTTAGTGGGCATTCTAGGAAAGATTAATTTGGTTTTTCAAACAGCTTTTACTCAAAAGATTATCAATAGGTTTCCAAGACTTAATAAAGAGTGATTTTACAGTTTTCTAACACTGTAACTGTATGATCTTCAACGAGTCACTTAACCTCTCTGTGCCTCAGATTCTTTCTCTGCACGATGGAGATAATGTCTAGAGATCACAGAGTAAGTTAGAAGATCACATGGGGTCTCTCCTCACTTTAAGATGTATAGTTCTATGATTTGCAAAGCCTTCTACATAGTGCACAAAGGTCTCTAACTATAATGACTTGCCACTGTAATTGTTTAACCTTTAAAATTGTGGCCACTTACCTCCTACAGTTCAACACCATTCTGGATTCTAGGCTAGTTCTACTCTGACTTGAAGATAATTTAATCAGTAATGGCTAAGAATTAAGTACCTATATCTTGAGGTGGTTGTGGGAAACGAATGTATTAATGCCTTAAAGTTCTTTACCTACTGTTTGACATATACAAACTATCCAATAAATACTAGTATTGGTAGGGGTACTGATGATAATCACTGAAATGGCCCATTGTGCTAATGGTGTCCTCAAACTTTCTGCTGATCCATTCCAACATATTACACTAATTCCTTTATGCTGGTAATGAGTGCTGTAAGTTTCTTGTGATCAAGTTCCCACTGTCCATTATTATTCTGTATCTTGCTTTTCTTTTGTTCCTTGGTCTCGTTTCTTGTGCTCAATCCTAAGCTTGACTAATCAGTTCTTCAAGGAACAAAAAAATCTGTGCAAGAGCTGTACGGTATGTGATATGATTGGATTCGTGTCTACTTTGACTGTCCTGATGCACGTGGTCATGTGGACCTCTACTGGCTGGAGTCTGCAACCTGGTGTTCTGCTCTTCCCTCTGTTGCAATATCTTCCCTCCAATGCAATATCAATCTCACTCACCTGGCCAGTTTTTATGGTCTCCAGTGAAGCTGCTAATAGATTACATTTCCTCTTAATTTCTGACAAATTTAGAAAATGAGAGAGGAGTCAGAATCCCATCTTTAATACGGGTAGGTATTGGGGAGTTTGGGTTTAGGTTAAGAGATCAAATAACTTCCTAACGTGGAACCTCAGAATTAGGCAAGACCAGATGGGGATGATGGCTGCTATAGGATATTAGACTGAAAAGGAGAACAGTGTGGAGCTGAGTTCAGGATGCCTGGGTTTCTCCCCAAATGTGCCAACAGGAGAAATGAATAAAGGAGTGCTAACAGATTAAAAGTATCTTAAGAGAAAATAACCCCTCCTCGGGGAAACTAGAAGTGGCTCTGTCCTGGTTGTCTGTATTTTCCACTGTGAGCAGTGACCTCTAAGTCTTGGCCACATTTGGACAAAATCCTGACAGTAACTAAGATCTATGTTTTATTTGGGGTAGCACTAGAGAGCAATATAAGCCCTCTGTAAAACCTTTACTTTTTTGAGGAGTTCTACATTAGCATAAATGGAATACAAGTTTGTGTTCATAATATAAATTTAGCAAACATAATATTTGGTGTTAATTAAAAACAGACTCTGGAGAGAGATGTTGAAAGTGCACCATCCTCCCTTAAGACAAAATAAAAGAACATTTATTTTAAAAAGATAGTTTTATTTGATCCTGTATATAAAAGCAGAAGATAAAATAATTGTCTATGTAATAAGCATTAATTTAGTATTTGTCATATTTCCCCATGTTACAATCATCCCCCTTAAAATATGTGACCTACGGTATCATTTCTGCTGTTTCTTTGTCACGGCATTATGTCCTCTAAGAACTTCTCTTTTTCATTGTGTAGGATAGTGCTGCTGGTCATCATCAAGCACTTTTAGGATTTGAATTCATTAAAATACTTTAAAAAATACTTTAATATGGATGACAAATATGTCATTTTGGAGTATATCCTAAGGGTCCCAAAAGGACTAGTAGCAACAATAAATTAACAGAAAAGGAACTTAACATAATGTCAAGCAGTAAAACAAGGCAAATAAATTACATAGGTCTCATCTGTAGTAATTGTGAGTTAGAAAAATAGAATGGGAAATCTGATGGCATGTGCTTAAAAAAGCAAAAGCTTTCTTCTGTTGGAATCTCAGTAGCTGTGTGGTGGTAGTGGTAGTGGTGCTGTGTGTGTCTCATTTGAAAAGGAGAAGGTCCTCTGTTTCTGCAACTATATTCTTTTATGCACATTCACAGCTGTAACCAATATTCCAGAGTTGTTGCAGAGGCACACAGGACTCTTGCTGATCTACATCAATAATAGGTAGCCTTCGCTGAATATTTACTCTGAACAAAGCATGTGCTGAGCAGGTTGCATGGGATCTCTCAATCCTTCAATTATTCTATAACACAGGTCCTATTATTATCCCCACTTTATAAAATGTTTTTAAACTAAAATTTAAAGAGGTTATATGTGTCTTATAAAATAACATATTACTAGAAATAGTCAAAGATAAGATTTTAAACTCTTGTCTGTCTGGCTCCTTAGCCATCTTCTAAGCCAGTGGATTCCAAATTATTCATCAGGGTATGAGCAAAAACATACACTAGGGAGTGGATAGAAAACGTTGAGATATATATTTCTTAATTTATTCATCCTTTAAAATTTTTATTTTTGCAGATGTTTTAGAACACAAATGGCATGAGTAAATTATTATATTCAGATATTTATAGAGTATGTACATAAACAGTGCACTGGCTCAATTTTTATTACATTTTTGTTTTTATTTTATTAATATGGATACATGATAAACCTGGAGAATGGCTGTAATTGATTCAGTTGTATTTGCAAAAGGAACAAAATGCATTTTTGATGTTTGCCCTACCTCTTTCGGCTCTTCTACTTTCTGACATCCTTTCCTCCTTAACTTCTAGGCCGCCAGTGTCCTTATACTATGTACCACAAACCCACAAATCCCTTTAGTGACCCATAACAGTCTCCCTCCAAGTTCAGGCTTTCCTTTCTTGACCTACTTCTTCACACAAAAATGCTGATGAGTAATGACATGACATTTTCAGAGTATCTATAACGTAAAAGTGAAGTCTTTCATATCAAACAAAACTTTTGGAATGGAGACTAGAAGGAAAACTCATTTTTCTCCTTACTTCTTCACTCAAAGATATGAATTATCAATTAAGTGGAATGTGTCAAGAAGTTTAGGAATACATGCGTGCTTTTGGTGGTGTTTTCACTTTGCAACATCGGTGAAGTTAAAAATAATAGACATTTTAAACACAGGTCATTAAATTTATTTTTTTATTTAAGCTAGAGGTTATCCTAAATTCTGTCTTCCTTTATATCCATCTTTTCTCCAATGACTATTTTTTGTTATTTTGCTTATGAAACTTGATAATTTCTACGTGAAAATATAATAGTGTTTTTTGCATGAAAAAATCCAAACTTTGCCAAAGCTCAAGGAAAAATATTTTTAGCTGTACCTTTTACATGGCAGAAATTAACTGCCAATATCATTACGGTCCTTAGAAAAAAGGTTTATAACCTCTTTGAAATTTTGATGTTATGTCAGTATATACTAGTTGTGAAAATGATCACAAGGCTAAAAAAAAAAAAAAGAAAATGATCACAAGGCTAAAATAAAAACAAGTAGATATTTGATATGTTTTGTTTTCTGCGAGTATCTCTTTACTTACAAATTCATCTCTCTGGAAGGATATCAAAGCTATGCAGTGAAAACAGCATTTGTTACCTTGTAGAATGTACAATGAAAGGAAGAAAGCAGAAGAAAACTGGAAACTAAAAAGAGTTTACAAGAAATGTGAGTAAATTCGGTTTAGATCTGGTAAGTTTGTTAAATTTTTTGTAGGTTTTGATTTTAATGTAATTCTATTTACTTTCTCTATCAAAAATGAACATTTCACTGCCATGCTCTCAGGTGACATCCATGGTACACTGACCCATCACCGCGAGCATTTATCCTAGCACTCTAGCACCTAGCACTCTCTAGCACAGAGAAGGCTCAAAGAACTGGCAAAATATTTCCACAAGAGGCTGTGCACAAACCAAAATGTCTATTATACAATATGTCAGAAAGTTAGACTATAGAGACAAGCATAGAATATTAATGCTTAGTCTTGGGATGAAAGCAACACAGAGGTAGAGATGTTGAGTATTATGCATTAAGTACATATAATGAATATGTGGTGAATTACAGTACAAACTTACTTCAATATTCCATTGCTCTATTAGGGTTTGTCTGTATCAAAATATGAACTACATTAATCCCGTAGGTACATTCAAGCTACTTAATCTATTTTGCTTCTGCATCTTCAGAAACCGAATTACTTTCTCAATAGATTTAAAGCATCAAACATTTATTCCGACATATTCATGTTTTTATTACTTTAAACCTTAAAATGTTAAGATTTGAGTAGGTCTTTTACTTTTATGTCTTAGAGAAGATAGACAAATCAATTTTAACTAACTTCAATTCCTTATAGAGTAACTTCCCCTTTTTTGGTTTGACACTATCACTAAAAGAGAGTGTATGAGTGTGTGTGTGTGTGTGTGTGTGTGTATATATTATATAGTTCTGTCAAGATATACTGGAATCGAAAGGAAAAAAAATAGTTCTATAGCGAATCTCTCCGAAACAATGGGTTTTTCTGTATTTGTTTGCTGAATTAGAAGTTAATTATCTCCATTTTCATGTACTTACAATTTAATTTATTAAATTCTGTGTTGAGCACAAGTTGTAGCCACATTATTTTATAATATCATCCTGTTTGTCACAACCTTTTCTTTCCACTAAATATATCATATACAAAAGAATAATGATTCTCCTCCAACTTATTGATGTGTTGGTGCAAGACACATTAATAAAAACGAAACTTTGAAAATATGAAGACAGATTGAAAGAATAGAGAAGGATCAATTGTAAATGGAAATCATCAGTATTTGTTGGAATGAACATTATTTATTTTGAAAAATATATGCTTTTATTTATTCAATTTTCATGTGAATAAGCTTTATAAAACTAGAATTTATATAAGGAAATAACAGAACACAAGCAACACTATAACTTCAAAATATCAGTTATTTCTGTTTTCAGATGTTGAAGTAAACTCAATTGAACCTATTTCATATAGACTCAGATTTAAATTTTTTTCACTCTGGAAATTGAAAACATTAAAATGACTTTTCCCAAAATAAAAAACAAGGTCAATTTACAGTAAATATTTTTATGATCAGTTTTCTTTTTGTCAGTTTCTGCCTTGGGAAAAAATGGACTAGCTAGAATCTATACCACGATTGTGAAACAACTTCATCAATTATAGAAATGTTTGTGTGCAATTTCATTAACCTCTAATCTTACAGATCTCACTCACTTCCAGTTATAGGTCAGCCCCCTTTCTTCCTACTCCCTTCCGGGAAGTTGTTTCCTATTATGATTTAAAATATTTATGAAAGTCAAACCAATTCAAAATCATATTTTTCCAGCTTGATTGTTCTCTCTGAAACAAAAAAAATTATAAATACACAATGCATGTTCAGAGGGATCAAATCAGAGTATATATTTTACTTTATATTGAAACCTGGAAATTAATACTAGGATGTTGAAGCTCTCCATAATGTGGTATTAATGACCCATTATAAATTAGTTTTAATATTTATTATCCCTTAGCCACATTTTTTCATCTTTAATATAAATCCTTAAATTGTCTAAAATGTTATATTTTATTCCTTGGATAAATAACGACATTTATTAAAATTTGAAAGCAAGCAACCAGAATAGAAGTGACTAAAAACAAAGAGCATGAAGACATTAGTAATATCAACAGAGGGACCTTCTATATTGCATTCTAGCTAGACTGGCAGCTCTTCACTAGAATGCAACAGCTAGCTCCTTGGATGACTTATATGTTCCACTGAATATTTTATATAATATTAGGTTATTTAAGGTATTAGTATATTTGATTCAATGCCTGTCAAATTTTCGAAGTCATGGAGATGTTAATTTAGTTAACTTAAACAATATGTGATTGGTTATAGAAGAATACAATGTTCAACAGGAGGCTGCTTCATCAGAGAACAAAACGTTTGTTCAAAACAATGAATATTTTGTTCAAAACAAAAACAAAACAAAATGTATAGAGAATAAAACATTTCAAAAATAAGGATAGTTTTATTATGAATGAATACGAATGGATACAGTAGCTTCAACAATAGGAATCATTGCATTTAGCTGCATCTGAAATTCTTAGAAACATCATCTCAGGATATCTTAGATTTTTCAGACTTATTTTTCTCCATAAAGTTGCTTATTTGAAGCACTCTCTGACATGCTGGGCCTCATTAGAGCCTCATGTACCTCTTTTACTTATTCTGTACCACACTGCCTTGGCACAAATCATATTGCATGACCCAGAAAACACCTGAGTTTTGCTTGCTTCCGTCCCCAGTCTTGCCTCTCTTTGTTTTCTAAGATTACCTTATCATTAGAACTAGGTCATTTAAATACAATAGATTGCTTTCCTTGCTAAGGTCTGAATACACAATGCCTTTAGAAATGATCCACTCCGATTTTAATAATATAGGAAGTTGTTTTCCTGTTTTACTCCCTATATTGTTCCCTGGCATAGGTGCCTCATATCAGGGCTTGTGATCAGAAATTAAAATGTGATCAAATCCATAACGCTCAAATCTTATTTTGAACAAAATTCAGTTCTGTTTCTAATACATGCCTATTCTTGCTCCAAACTCAACCTCTTAACAACTATTGATGTTTGAGAAAGCTAAGTGAGATCAGTCTTTTCTCCTTCCTGATTTTAGACACAGAGAGATAAAGTCACAGATAGAGGCCATTTTCCTGATAAAGAAATTCCCACCCTCCTCCCCGCACTCTTATATTTTGTAACTACTGAGATTGCACTGACTGACTGGGATCTAGCATGACAGTGTCAATTAAGGACTCTAGCATTTCTCACACTGAAACACTGGGGCTTTCTTTTGGACAACAAACAATGCAATAACACAAACTAATTTCTCATAAGGTCACACATGACAGAAGTTTCAGAAGTAGCGATGACTGATCCAGACAGTTAAAGGTAGGGATGGCTATTAGCTCCATATTTGGATTGACTATCCAGAGGTAAAGTTCAGCTTTCTGAAGAAGTAGGCTTGAAAAAAAGAAAGATTATACACTACGCATTCACATTTTCCTGTATTTTAAAGATGGGGGGGCAAGATATTTTAATTTCAAGGGAATCACTTATCTTCTTGAATAAATTGAATGAATGACACAATCCTGACTCTGAATCTTATACTTTGTCATGTGTAAGCAATAATGAACTAGGCGCTGCATGTGTCTACAGGAGGAAAGAGGTAGAGATCTTTGCAAACCGGTCATCTGTAGCAGGTGTGTCGACAGAATCTACTTCCTGTTCCTAATATAGCTGCACATATTTCTGGCAGGCAGTTTAAATTTCTGCCCTCAACCTTAGTGATTTTGTCTTGCTTGGCTCTAAATTCTGGCATGTCTATGCATAAATTGTCAACTTTATTAGTGTTATAAAAGACCCGAGTGTTAACATCAAGCATGCAGATGCAGCTCTTGCTTACCAAGCACACTTACTGGATCACCAAAATAGTGCAGCTGCAACCACTGTGTGCCACGAGTGACATTCTGCAAATCTTAATCTGTTAAACTGTGGCAACACATAAGTTGATCCAAGGTAAACATTTGCTATTTGAATTAGCTAGTGGATAGATTCCTATAAATATGCTATTTTTCCGCCTAGGGGCTAAGTTATATATTTAAAGTCAAAATATTATTTATAAAAAAGCGCTAATTTGTAACTGCTTTCAGCAATAATTTAGTGACTTCTTTTATCCTTTGTCCTTTGATTCCTCAAAGTGTCTTGGAAAGTTATTTTGAGGTTAGGCCTTCTATTTCGTCTGTATCTACCGCATACAGATGTTCATTGTGGGTCCTCTAATGATACAGATGTTTTTTGTGGGCCATTTTTATCTTTTGGTTCCTTAAAATTGACTCACATCTGTTTACATCATTCTGTTAAATTGCACTATGAAGAACAGAATCATCCAAGATATAATAAATTAATATCATTTAATGATAATATAAGTACTATGAGATATCAGTGTCGGGCTTTGATGGAGAAGCAATAAGTCAAACATGAACATTACACTAATTTATTTCAAATATTTACTAAAAAAAAATACTGGTGTTAAGATGCCTGAAAAAATACTATTATTGGCCCAAGGGAATACATCCTTATAAATTTAGGAGTCACTAAAACTGAGACATTTGATATATTAAATGAGTGTCATAAAGATCTATTATTAGGGCATCCTTCTCAAAACCAGTTCTTTCAAATCTGGTATGTGTTATTTATGTACTATGCCCAGGGGATACAATGGTAAACAAAATATATGGCATCTGTCCTTCCTCCTGGAACTTGTATTCAGTCTTACAGTCTATCATGGTTACTAAATGCACTTTGAAAATCATAGAAGGTTATTTTTCTAAATATGACTATAATCTCAATTCTCTAATCATTTAGATCTGTAGAGATTTATTTCTTTATAACTCCTCTATTGCTGCTATAATACACTACACAAATTTAGTGGCATAAAACAACACACAGTTATCCTACAGTTCTGGAGGTCAGAAGTCCTAAAATCAAGGTGCCAACATGCTGTATCCATTTGGCACACTCAAGGGAAGAATCTGTTTTCTTGACTTTTCAGGTTCTAAGGCAGGCTATACTCCCTTGTTCTTTGGCTTGTGACCTCCTTCCCCCATTTTCAAAATCAGAAGCAATACAGCATTTTCAAATTACTGTTTCTTTCTCTTTGCCTCTCTCTTTCTCTCACTTTGGCTCCTATTGTCACATCTTCTGTTCTGACTTTGACCCTCCTATCTCCTTTTATAAGTGCCTTTTGTGATTACCTCAGTCCCACCTGGATAATTCAGACAAGTCTCCTGATCTAAAAAACTTAACTTAGTCACAACTGGAAAAACTTAACTTAGTCACAACTTTTGCCATGTAAGGTGGCATATCTGCAGCTTATGGATGAAGATTTAGACATCTTTGAGAAGCTATTATTCTTTCTATCGCAATCTCTATATTAGGGTGATTCACTCATTTGTAAGTTGATAACCTATTATGTACTATACAACATGCAGATGAAAATTCCAGTTATCAAAATATTTTTCTTAAATATCATACAATCTGAAATTATTTTGAAAAATTTGGATGATGGATTAATTTTTAATTTTTTTCTCACAAGTTGGTGCTTTTATATTATATACATTTATTTCCATGGAGCTTATAGCTCTGTGTCCTGAAATGTTAAGAAAAACATAATGTTTCCAACCTTACTCTTCAACCATTATAATCATTGCCTTGTTGTGCGATTGTACCATATATTTGCTTATTTACCTAGATCCTTTCTGTTGGTAGCTGAGTATGAATATAAGGAAACTGAATTATACTCACCATGTCTTTCATTAATACTGGAGGAATTCAAATTTATGCTAATCATTTTATTTTATTAATTTTTTCTTACCACATAGCACGTGCTTACTATAGATCTAGAAAATATATTGGGGAGGGTATGAGCTATGGTGAGTGCTGTGAAATGTGTAAGTTTGATGATTCACAGACCTGTACCCCTGGGGCAAATAATACACAATATGTTAATTAAAAAAAAAGAACATATGGATGAGCTAAAACAAAACAAAAACTCACCAATGCCTATACCACCCAGAGATAACTGATAACATGATATAAATACTTTCCATTTATTTTCTAGATATAAACAGCTCCCTTTTTTCTTCCCCAAATAGGATCATATATAGTCGGTCTGAACATTTTTCAGAGCCATTATTATTTATACATAAAATTATAAATGACACATCACATTGTATTATATAGGTATGCTATATTTATCTAATCAATTCCTTTTTGTTGGACACTTAGGTATCTTCTAATTTTTTTTTAACTAATCCTTCTTTTTTATTATCATGGTAAAATATCCAATAACATTAAAGTCACCATTTTAGCCATTTTTAAGTGTACACTCAGTGGCAAAAAGTACATTCACATTGTTGTATAGCCATCACCACCATCTGGCTCCAAAACTTTTTCACCACCCCCTACTGAAATCCGTACCCATTAAACAGTAAAGCCCATTTCCCACTATCCCATCGCTGGTAACCACTGTTCTACTTTCTGTCTCTGTGGATATGACTATTCTAAGTACTTCATGTAAGTGGAATCATATCTGTACTTTTGTATCTTGATTATTTCATTCAGCATAACGTCTATGAGGTCCATTCATTTGTATAAGCTAATCGTTTTAGCTATCCCTAGCTATGATAGTTAATTTTATGTGTCAAATTGGTTGAATCACAGTGCCCAGATATTTGGTCAAACATTATTCTGCATGTTTTTATGGGATGTTTTTGGAAGAGCTTTACATTTAAATTCATAGACTTTGAATAAGCAGAGTGCCCATCATAATGTGGATGAGCCTCTATCTAAAGGAATCCAGTCAGTTGAAGCCTTGGATACAACAAAACCCTGGCCTACACTGGTGGGAGGAAATTCTGCCCACGTACTTCCTTTGGATTCAAACTGCAATTCTTTCCTGAGTCTTTAGCCTGCTGGCCTCCTCCATGAGATTTTGGACTCACCAAGTCTCCTTATTGTGTGAGCCAATTCCTTAAAATAAGGAATGTATAAGGTATAATGTCTATATTATATAATGTATAATGTCTATATTATATATATTTGTATATATAATTTATATATATTATAAATATTTATATATACAAATAATGTATATATTATATATTTATATATAATTATGTATAATTATATATGCATTATATAAATATATTTTCCTTAGTTTCCATATATACACACACACACACATATACACATATATACATATATGTATATATATGTAGTTCTATTGCTCTGGAGAACCCTGACTAACATACTAGCTAAGAATAAAGTCATCTGCAGTTTTATGATAACCAAGTAGTTTTAAACTCTTACTCTATGTTA
The DNA here is from genome assembly GCA_028534135.1 of Potos flavus. NCBI lineage: Eukaryota > Metazoa > Chordata > Mammalia > Carnivora > Procyonidae > Potos > Potos flavus. The sequence continues at coordinate 60,439,524 of CM052885.1, forward strand.
AATAACATAGAATTATTTCTTACTTGTTATCTATTGCTGCACAGCCACTTACGCCAAAACATACACTTTCTATGAATTAAGAATCTGGAAGCAACTTACCTGGCTGGTTCTGGTTTAGATCTTCCATAAAACAGCAACTGGGATGACAGTCAAGGCTGCAATCATTTGATGTTTGACTGGGCGTGGAGGTTCTCATTTTAAGTTCACTGGATCAGCTATGGCTGGAAACTTCAGTTCTTTGCTGCATGGGGGCCTCTTCATATGATTGCTTAAGGTTTGGCAGCTGGCTTCCCCCAGGGCATGTGGTCTAAGAGATAGAAAGCAAAACCATACTGCTTTATATGGCCTAATATCCTTGTCACATACTGTCATTATTGCTTTATTTATTCAGTACCAGTGAGTCACCAAGCCCAGTCCACACTCAAAGGGAAGGGACCACACAAAGGTGTCAATACCTGAAGGGCCAGAGATCTCTGGGACCATCTTGGAGGATGGCTATCATACATACTTAGAGGAATAAAACTCTTTATTTAATATATATGCCATGTGGTTTACAATGGTAATAAGCAGAGGTTAGTAAACCACTCTTGGGAGTCAAATCTACCTCAAGGCTCATATTTTTATGGCCTTCAAGTTAAAAATATTTTTTAAACATTATTAAAGGGCTTAAAAAAAGACAAAGAAGAATATATGACAGTGACCATATGTGGCCAGAAAATGTAAAATATTCACTATATGGTCCTTTATAGGAAACTTTTGCCAATCCCTGTTCATCAGGGAACAGTATCTGAGGCAATGCCAATGTCTTCACAGTTCCCTGAAAAAAGTTAAGCAAATATGAATTTGTTAACTATATTATTTTGTTTTCATTTATATAATCTAGCAATGAATCTCTGTTATTGTTGTTGTTGGGTTTTGCTGTTGTTGTTGTTTAAAAATTTTATAACGTTAACTCCCATGAATACTTATGGACACTGCTATCAACTCAAAAATGAAACCATTCTTTTTTAGGAAGCCCTTCAGTATAAAAGTCACACTAAATTTCATTATTTCTTTAGCAAGGCCAACTCAAGAGTGGAATAAGCACAAAAGAACTATAATTAGGACTGATCTTAATGTTTTAGAATTTCTTAGCTGAATCCCTCCCTCTGCCCTCTACTATTCTCTTTTTAAGGCTAATGTGGTGATAGAATCTTCTTGTGTTCATTTGTCAGAATGACTATTACACTGTGGATCAAAATTGTTGAAACTTAATTTTTTATTCCCAAGATGTTTATTCCTACATGTCCTAGAGGTTCTACAATATAACATATTTTTCTATTGTACAAAAACATAAAGTCGGTCAACAAATATTTACTGAAAACATTACGTTAAATATTTTATGTACTGTGGAGATCACAAAGAAATAAAAGTCTTGTCACAGTGGAATTTATAGGCCAATGTGGGAGAAAACCTTTGCAGATGTAACATTTCCTAACAACTAAGCCAGTATAAGTGAAACACTAAGTCAGTTCTATGGAGAAGAAATGTATGGAAAACTCGTCCAGTCGAGTAGCATACATTTTAAAAGCAGGCCATTGTGTGATGTTTAACCTTATAGTCATGATAGAATTTTTTTCAAAATCCATGAAGATTGGGTGGAGGAGTAAAGATGGTGGAGGAGTAGGTAGGTGGACTCCAAGTTTGTCTCAACCCTTGAATACAACTAGATAGTTATCAAAACATTCTGAACACCCAAGAAATCAATCAGATATTTGAGAGAACAAATGCTGCAAGTCTACCAGTAGGAAAATGACCACCATTTGGAAAGTAGGAGGTGCAGAGACTTGAATCCAGTGTGATATAGCTAAAGATACAGTAGAAGGCAGGGAGCCTGCTTCAGAAGTCTACTCCAAAGTAGTATAAGCAAAGGAGTGCAAAATCAGAATTTTTAGAAGTCTGCTACGGTGGGGGACACCCCTGGTTTAAAGGTGCTCAGGTGGTGAAACAGGGTGAAATCTGAGCAGAGGAGTGACAGTGTGATCTTCAGATCCCTGGGGTCACAAGAAAAATGGGTGGTGCCTGCAGCAGAGGTCCCAGGCACAGGAGTGGGAAAGTTGTCCAAAAACAGCAAGTCTAGGTGCCAGCGTTCTGCCCTGTGTTGTCATAAACTGCAAACCACTGCACACTCATGCAACTGCTTTCCTGGGAGGGGTCCAGCAAAAGGCAGAAGCATGGCAAGACCCCCTAATCTCCCCCGGGGAAGAACAGTACAAGTCTGCTCCACAGGAGTCCCTAAAAATTTGGGAGTTTTGAAACTCAGTCGAGTGCCTGAGATAAAAAAACCTTCACTCACAGGTTGAGTGAACACAGAATTCTGAGGGAAATCGGGGAAATAAACGTGATTGATTGCTTTTCTGTGGGGGCTTACTGAATAGTGGGAGGCTAATACGATTTATGGCATGGCTCTGACTGGCCCCACAGAAACTTCTTTTCATTCATTCATTAGCATTCATTAAGCAAGTAGTAGTGATATAATGGCATTGATAATACTATTAACAAAAACAACTTAAACACACAAACATTTATTGAGCTCTTATTATGGGCTAAACCCACAATTAAGATGTACTTATTTCATTTAATTTTTAGAATATCCTGGAAAGTTGATAGCTAATATCTCCAGTTTACTGATCAAGAGACCTGAGACTCTGAGAGCTGGAATCAACTTGTTCAGTCAAAAGTTAGGAAATGGCTAAACTTTTTCAAGATATTCAAGATATATATCTTTTATTTATTTATTTTTTTTTACTTCAAATACCATTCTACTAATTATTACACTAAGCAGTCTTTCGGTTTCATGCAAGGCAGTGCACTAGACTCTGGGATAAAATGAATAAAAGATAGCTGATTAGGAGCTCATAGTCCTGTGGGGGACATGATTCAAAATCAGGAAATAATGTTGACACCACATTGATTTTTCTGGGAGCTTGGGGGTCCTGCCTAAGCCAACTCTGAGGGAAGGGATTCTCAAAGAACTGATCTAAGCTGAATCTTAACAGAAGAGGAGTAGGCATGAACCAGGTGCAGAAGAGATAGAAGTAGGAATCCATCCAGGTGGATGGGCAGCAAGTACAGGATCAGAGGAAGTACAGATAGCTTGCTGGAAACTATTGTTCTTAGAATTCGTTGTGTAAAGTCAGGTGAGGCTGGAGCTGGCAGTTGAGACCAATCAAAGAGGGAGGACTTTGAAAGGATTTTGGCCACAGAGATAACCCTGGCAGCTCTTTAGAGGAGAGATTGAAAGAGAATAAAATAAAAGGGGGATGAGAGGAAATGAAGACATCTCAGTCAAGAAATAAAGAGAATCTGACCCAGGTTCGTGGCTTTAAGGATGGAACAGAGGCATTGGGTCAGAAATATATTTAAGAAGCAAAATGGCAGGACTTGTTGCTTGGATTTGAGCAGAGTGATGGAAAAGAAGGAGTGAAAGATAGACTTCCAAGTTTCTGGCCAGAATGAATGGAGAAGTTATGTTGGCAGAAACTTTGGTATAGAATATACGGGGAGGAGTTCAGTTTTGACATGTTGAGTCTGAGGTAGATAGGATATTGAGGAAGAAGTGTCTGGCTAGTAGCTGACTTTAAGTTTGAAGCTCAAGAGTGAAGGTGGGGCTGGAAGTTGAGATTTTCTAATCCTTAGTATGTGGGTGCTAATGAGACTAGTGCAAGAATTTTAAGGCAATTTATTAGTACAGACGTTCTTTCCAGGGGCAACAAATTACCTCAGTGAACTTGTATTAGGCAAAAGTTCTATAGGCCTGTCCCTCATGGTATGTTAAAACTTCAGATGGTTGAAGGGCAAGGGGAGGCTTGCTGGGCAAGTTAACAGACAATTTAATACTCTTAATAGTACATTCTAGCCATTGCCAAGCACCGAAGTAACCTTACACCAGCTCCATGCTCTTTGATCCCTGAGGCCTCTAGCATATATTTTATAGCGTAGGGAACCCTGATTCTTTATGATGAATCTTCAGCCTCCCACATTTCATTCTTCCCCTTTTCATCTAATCTAAGATATAAGCAGTGTGGGTGCTTATAAAATATGGACTGCTCTGCCTTCCTCCAGCTTCTTCCAAGTGAGCACCTTCCACCTTCTCTGTTACCTCACTTGACAATTCAGTGACTTGCTCTGCCTCATGAGCTTTGTAACTGGCACAGGACAAATTCATGTCTCAGAAAACTTACAAATTAATGAGATTGACAAACCCCTACCCAGACATAGCAAAGAGAAAAGAGAAAGGACCCAAATAAATAAAACCATGAATATAAGAGGAGAAACCACAACTAACACTGCATAAATACAATTATAAGAGAATATTATGAGCAATTAAATGCCAACAAATTAGGCAATATGGAAGAAATGGATGCATTCCTAGAAACTTATAAACTACCAAAACTGAAACAGGAAGAAATAGAAAACCTGAACAGATCCATAACCAGCAAAGAAATTGAATCAGTAATCAAAACTCTTCCAATAGATAAAAGTCCTGGGCTGGATGGCCTCCCAGGGGAATTCTACCAAACATTTAAAGAAAAATTAACGCCTATTCTTTTGAAACTTTTCCAAAAAATAGAAATGGAAAGAACATTTCCAAACTCATTCTTTGAAGCCAGTGTTACCTTGATCCCAAAACGAAAGACCCAACCAAAAAGGGGAATTACAGACCAATATTCCTGATGAACACGGATGCAAACATTCTCAAGATACTAGCTGATAGGATCCAACAGTACAGTAAAAGGATTATTCATCATGACCAAGTAGGATTTATTCCTAGGCTGCAAGGGTGGGTCAGCTTCTGCAAATCAATTAGAGTGACACACCACATTAATAAAAGAAAGGACAAGAACCATATGATCCTCTCAATAGGTACAGAAAAGGTATTTGGCAAAATACAGCATCCTTTCTTGATTAAAACTCTTCACCATGTAGGGATAGAGGGAACATACCTCAATATCATAAAAGCTATCTATGAAAAGCCCAGAGCAAATATCATCCTCAATGAGGTAAAACTGAGAGCTTATCCCCTAAGGCCAGGAACACAACAGGGATGTCCATTCTCACCACTGTTGTTCAACATAGTACTAGAAGTCCTAGCCTAGCGGAAGGGAAGGAAAAATAAAATAAGATGAAAACAGAGAGGGAGGCAAA